>OZ023184.1:0-1206053 GCA_963995505.1 Hypericum androsaemum | reverse complement strand
TAGTTTGATTTTAGTTTTGGGTTAGTTTTTGGTGGTTGGTATTTTTGTTCAAAGGTTGAAGAAGGTAATTTATTTTTATTTTTTATTTAAGTGTATTTTGGTCATTTCCATGACCAAAAATGAAAAAGAGCCGTCAGGGACTCGAGAGTTGATAAAACCAAACTTCGGGGACGTCAGGAACGATTCTGGAAATGCAGGGACTCCAGAGAGAGGGATGCCAAACTACAGGGATCTGAGCGTAATTTTTCCTATATTTTTTGAAGGGTTTGTGTACATTAATATAGTCTTGATAGATAATAATACTTTACGTATAAAAAAACAAAAACATCTCGTTCCCACCAAAAATGAAAAACATTTCATTTGATGCTAAAGGCGGGGCTGATAAGATTTTTTTATGGAACCTAATAAGCTTTGAATATGACCACCAATTGGTACAAGATTATTTTAATTTAATTAAAAATTATGATTTTAGAGTTAATGAGAAATATAAGTTCTAAAAAATTTATAACCTCTTAAAGAAATATGGATTTCCAGTCTTAAGAATATGACACAATTACGAGAATCACTAGCATATAGATCTCAAACCACTAACAAATATTTAGATTAATTAGTGTCAATGTTGTTTTAATTTTATCAAGAAGTTTCGAATTCGAGCTCTTGAGAACACACTAATATCAAATATTTGTTGAGAAAACTTTGTTATTTTTTAAAAATTTATCTGACTCATATTTAAATAAATTGGTGCGCTGAATATGCTAGAGGCTATAAAACTCAAAACAAATTTGGATACAAGAGTCTGAAAACAAAGTAATTTCCAGAAGAGAAAGGAAGATCTGAAGAGGCACGGGCGGTCCTTAAATTCGGTGCGCCTGTAGGGAAAATCTCTGATTTTTTTTGCGCCATATGCGGGGCCCACCTTCTTATAAAAAAAGAAACAGGCCACCACCATCCATAATATGCGACTACATACCAATGCAAGATGGATTGGATGGTAACAAGTTCTGTCTCATTTTCTAGAGATCGGTGGGTCAATTTCTATCTCCTGCGAAAATGGCAAAACTTTATTTGGGAAGGAAACAAAGTCCAATGCCGTCTGGAGCTCCAGAATTTAGGCCAACCAGCTTAAGTTTTATTAAAAAAATAATATGCGACTACATGAACAACGTGGAAAGGAGTGGATCGGCAACTTTATTCGCTGTAAAAGGCAAAACCTACGTTCTTCTTGCCGAAATTCCAAGATGCATGCTTTAATACTTCGAGAACGTTTCTTAGGTACATTATGTTTTGTTGCTTTATCACTTTACTTACTTTTGTAGTTTCAAAAACTTATCATTTAAGTTATGAGTAGAGCTATCTTAGTTTAATTTCGAGTTCAAGATATTAAGAATATAAAAATGTTAAATACTTGTTGAGAGAAATTTCTGAGGAGGTGGCGAGGTGTCTTGGTGTCTTTCTGATTGGTTCAACCGGTCTGGTGTTTCAAATGTTACATGCAAGAGGAGGTGACCATGTTTCTTGATTCGCTTCATCGGGTCGATTATGGAGATTAAAGGCGATTAATGGGACTTCGTGGCCCATGCGCTACTTGTGCATTTCGGCTTCTGTGCGGTGACTATTGCAACGTTTTATGTCTTCTAATGTTGCTGTAATTTCTAGGTGTAAGGGTGTAACTTGTATCCGGTGCCTTGGCATTGTACTTAAGGTGATTTGGGCGAATAAAATTTGTACTTCTAAAAAAAAACTTGTCGAGAGAAATTTATCATATTTCAAAATTCTATCTTACTCGAATTTAGAATAGTTATTATAGGTCCAATCGTTAGTTGAATATTTTTCTTTCCTTTTGTTTATGTTTAATTTTGTGACACGTGAAGAAATTTGGCTCATAATTAACACATAATTATGAGTTAATTACCTCCTAATTAATAAAATAAATTCATTAATAAATAACAAGACTTACTTGTTGTAGCGTACTTCATACATGATCGGATAACGAAATATTGTCACCGGCGGTTTACGATCACAAACGGATCGGATACGTAAACGATTTCCACGAGTTTTCTTACTTTGTAAAATCTGAGAACTACAGGAACTAATCCGTAATAAGTCCTCTGATGTGTGTATATCAGAATGAAAAAAGTGCAGATTGATCACCATTTGTTCTCCCTTTTATAGGGAGGTCCGGCTCTCACATGTGCGCCACGTGACATCCACGTGGCGCCACTTGTCTGCCACGTATCGAACCTACCCAATAGCTTCGCCACATGGCGCCACTTGTCTGCCACGTATCAAGAATACCCAATAGCTTCGCCACGTGGTGCCATGTGTCGGCCATGTGGCGGAGCTAACCACTTGGTTTGCCACGTGGCGAGGCTGCCCACTAGCTTTCCCACGTGGCATGCCATGCGTTTGCCACGTGTCGGCCACGTGACATAGCTACCCAATGGCTCTACCACGTGGCACCGCGTGGCGTGCCACGTGTCGGCCCAAAACAATGTCTCAAATTATGTTTAGCAAAAATTTCGTGCGACCAGCATACATCGAGTGCACGTAGCTAAACTCAAGAGCACACACACACGGGCTACTTGAATGATAGCATCTCGACATTCTCATTACGTAAGGTATGCCTTATTTTAGGTCTCATCTCATATTCCATTGTTTGCATATGTGATTTCAAACAATTTAATCGTGTTCAATATTGTATTGCTCTCAACACAATTGGTGCGCACAATTGAACAACGAAACTTAGGAATGTGATCGATGATGAACCTTCTCCTTTATAAGTATTTCTTTCATCATGATAAAGTCTGCTTTTCTAGTCAGTCTTGTCAGGTCGAATAATGAATCATGACCTTTCATAGACTTTCCAAGCTAGCAGCACAGAATCATATTTTCAAAATATGTTAAGGATCATGGGGATAGTATATTGAAAAATATATATTTTTCAGAATTGGTCTCACACTAGGGAAACAAAAATTACTTTATGATTTTCCATCCATTGGTCGACAAAGCAAACATGGTACAATCCACGTTTTATGATGTTCATTTCTTTTTAAAAAGAAGCGCATGTAATTCTTAATGAAACATCATACTAGAGCATCTGTCTCGATATTTTACTGAACAACGACTTTAGTTTACTAAAAACTGCTCTAGGCTATATAGACAGATTAATGATAAGTTCTACTTATTTCTTATCATTTGGATTTATAAAAAATCTAATGCAGTAACAGATGCATGCATTTTCACAAATCTTGTACTTTAACAAGAACTTATCTTGTAGTTAAGCAAGACGGCATTAACATTTTAGAACAGGCACTCAATGTAATGATGTTCTTAAAACTGCCTCATCTCAACAAGGAATCAACTCGTTGACTCCCACTAAGGTAAACACCCGTGTGAGTGGGTTACTTTTCTGTCTCACATGCTCTGGTAAATATTTCCCAAAATAACATTCACACATTCGTATTGCCAGAACAACTATGTTATATTGAACAACTAATTTATTATAACATGTACAAAAAATATCAGCATCTACGCAAACCTAGGGATCTGACGTATTTTTCAAACACATCTCTGGATACAACCTTGGTCATATGATCTGCTATCATATCTTGCGTAGGCATATATTTTATGCTAACCTCCTTATGTACAATCATATCCCTAACAAAGCGATACTTAATGTCAATATGATTTGCTCTGCTCTGGTATTTAGGATCCTTAGCAAAAGCTATTGACGCTTGATTATCGCAAAATAAGCTCACTGGTCCTTTTGAGTTGGTTAGGGATAAATGGTTTAGAAATCTCTTCAACCATACTGCTTCTTTTACATCTGCCGCAGAAGCAACGTACTCAGCTTCCATAGTTGACAGAGAAACACACTTTTGTTTCTTGCTACTCCACGAAATAGCACCTCCGTCAAGGATAAAAATATATCTAGATGTAGATTTATTCTCATCCACATCACCACCCCAATCAGCATCGGTGTAACCTCTCAATATCAGGTCTTGACCTTGATAAGCTAGTGAGTATTCTACAGTCGTATTCAAGTATTTCATAATTCCCTTAACTGCTTTCCAATGTGCTTCATCTGGATTAGACTGATATCTACTAGCTATACCAACAGCATAGCAAATATCTGGTCTTGTACACAATATTGCGTACATCAGATAACCAACTGCATTAGCATAAGGGATTTTTATCATATCCCTTTTCTGTTGAGCTGTTATAGAACACATGTTTTTATTAAAATGATGACCTTTGGCAATCGGGACAAACTTGGAATTACTATTATTACAATTAAATTGCTCTACTACTTTATGGATATATGTCTCTTGTGAAAGAGATAATAGCCTTTTCGAGCAATTTTTTGTAATCTTAACTTCGAGATTGTAATTAGCTTCACCCATATCTTTCATTTCAAAGTTAGATGAAAACCAGACTTTGAGTTCATTAAGATATCCCTTGTCATTTTCAGCTATCAGTATGTCATCAACATACAGAGTAATAATGACAAACTTATTATCCGAATATTTCAAATAGACACAATGGTCTTCGTCTATCATTTTAAAATCATGCGACATGATCGTATTATGAAAGTGAATGTACCATTGTCTAGAAGACTGTTTAAGGCCATAAATTGATCTCATCAATTTGCAAACTTTACGTTCGTAGCCTTTTTGGATGTAGCCCTCTGGCTGAATCATATAGATTTCTTCATCCAATTTTCTATTAAGAAAAGCAGTCTTAACATCCATTTGATGTAGCTCAAGGTCTAAATTTGCCACCATAGCCAGAATTATCCTAATGGATGTAAATCTCACAACAGGTGCGAAAGTCTCCTCATAGTCTATTCCTTCCTGTTGTTTGAATCCTTGGACAACTAAGCGAGCTTTGTTCCTTTCGATACAGCCATTTGCTTTACGCTTAATCTTGAGAACCCACTTGTTCCCAATTGCCCTACGTCCACTAGGTAGATCAACCAATTCCCAAACATGGTTTTTCTTCATCGAAGCCATCTCTTCCTCTATTGCATTAATCCATTCATTTTTATCAAGAGATGATAGAGCAGCAAAAATATTCTTGAGTTCATTCTCATCTTGTAGGATTGCCAAAAGAATTTTACTCTGACCATTGTTATTTTTTAATGATGCCAAGAAAGCATTAGCAGCGCATTCAACCTCAAATCGTTTGCGTGGAATGCTAGTTCTTTTGGTTCTACGAAGTTCACAATTTTGATAAACATCTCTAATATATTCATCATAACCACGAATAGTACTCCCACTAAAGGGATAATCCATACTCCCATTGGAATTTGGAAATGTACTGACACTTGGATCGTGAACTACCAGATCGTTTTTAGATGGAAAAACTTAATTTTTCTCCATAATTCTCCCACTCGGTTGGAGCGATCCAGATGATTCTGCTTTATCAATTTCGTATAACGTAAGATCACTACTTACGTCTCCCAATTTCGAAAAATTATTTTCCAAAAAAGTGACATCTCGTGATTCAAATTCTGTCACTTGTCCATTTTCGAGTTCACCTACGAAAACGTATCCCTTTGATACTTCAGAGTATCTTATAAAGACACTCTTTCTACCTCTCGGTCCTAATTTACCGAAAGAACTAGAGGTAGAATGGATATAAGATGCACACCCCCACGGTCTTAAGTAAATTAGATTGGGTTTTCAACCTGTCCACATTTCGTAAGGGGTGGTGGCGACAGATTTAGAGGGGACTCGGTTTAGAACATATGCGGCGGTAAGGAGCGCATCTCCATAAAATGATATAGGCAAATTTGCCTCAGCCATCATAGATCTAACCATGTTAAGAAGGGTTATGTTTCTTCTTTTCGCTACCCCATTTTGTTGAGGTGTATAAAGAATGGACAACTGATGTTCAATTTCTTTTTCTTGGCACAGAGTATTAAATTCATCAGAAAGATACTCACGGCCACGATCTGTTCGTAAGGCCTTAATCTTTCGATCATGTTGATTCTCTGCGAAATTCATAAAAATCTTGAAACAACTAAATACTTCAGATTTGTGAGAAATCAAATAGACTTAACCATACTTACTATAGTCGTCTATAAATGTGATGAAGTAATACGCTCCATGTCTAGCCCTCACATTCATTGGACCACAAACATCAGAATGAATTAACTGCAGTAGAAAGGTGGCTCTAGTTCCTTTACCAAATAGTTTTCTTATCAATTTTCCTTCTAGACATCGTTCGCATGTAGGTAAAATAACTTTATCTAAATTACCTAATAGTCCTGCCTTAGCTAGATGATTCATGCGATCTTGACCAATATGGCCCAATCTAGAATGTTACAAATTAACGTCATCTCGAGATGTTTGCACATTAGTGACTAAGGAAAAACAAGATTTTGATAACTGATCAACATCCATAATTAAGAAACCACCTGATTTAAAACCAGATCCATAAAAAATGTGTTCTAAAAATAACTGTACAAAACTATTCTCAAACTGCAATCGAAAGCCAAGAGCCATCAAGGCTGAAACAGAAATTAAGTTCTGGAAAATTTCTGGAGCAAACAGCACATCATGTAGAAATAGGGTACGTCCTTGATGTAGGTTCAATTTACATGTACTCATACCCTTAACATCCACTCGTGTGTTGTTACCAACAAAAATGTATTTTGCTCCTACCAGCAACCGTCTAAAATCAATAAAAGCTTCACGATTTTTTGTTACATGGTCGGTCGCTCCTGAATCAATAACCCACATAGGATGAATTTCAGATAGAAGAATAGTACTAGATACATATAATTTACTCACATATGAGTGAATCTGATGTACCTTCTTTTCTTCCATGCAATTTTTGGCGAAATGACCTTTCCTTTGACAGTTGTAACATCTGACTTTCTTGATGTTAAACTTCATTTTTTTCTTTCTTCCGGAACTTTTTTCACTAGTTCCAGAATTTTCAGCTTTGCACTTGTTTCCATTTTTCTTACCCTTGCCCTTTTTACCTCTTATTTTCTTACTCCGTGTGCCACTAGACTGAGTCATGTGGGCTTCAGGGTATACTCTAATAGCTAGGAGGCGATTCTCTTCTAGCTCAAGGTGTCGGGCCATGTCGTCAAATGTCGTAACATTATCGGCATGGGTAAGTGTCATTTTCATGTGTTCCCAGCTCACAGGTAGGGAACGAATGACAGCCTGAATTTGCTGCTCATTACTAAACATATGGCCAGCCTCAACCAGCTCACCAATCATGTTTGACATTTTCCTGAGATGCTTTTGCATAGAATGATCAGGGCGTTTCTTATAAGTATCAAATCTTATAGTCAAAGCACGTAGCTTCGAGATTGAAAGCCTCCCGAATCTTTCTTTTAGAGCATCCCAAAGGTCCTTTGCATTGTCATAGACACGAAACTGTCTGGTAATATCATCCATCATCGCACTTAGCAAGATGAGACGAGCAGTAGAATTCTTCTTTTTCCAAGCTATAAAAGCGTCACTATCATGCTTATGATGTGCAGTGGTACCTGACTCAGGTTCAACTAATATTGTAGATGTCATCTCAAGAACATCTTGTTCTTCTAGCACATATAGTATTTTCATACTCCAATTATCGTAGTTGTCACCATTAAGCTTCAACTCCTTATTGAGCTCAGCGACAATTGATTTGGAAGCAATCGACATAACTAACAGAAATTATAAAAAGTACATAAAGGAGTCATTATAAGCAATACGATACAAATTTACTATACGTTATAACTCCGAATGATATAAAGTTCTTGACTAATCTCGAATTTAAAGTAGGTCACGGGTGTGTTTTCCCTTACCCTTCAAGAATTAATCTCAAACTTAATCATCCTAAGTTCTTTGATGGTAAATAAAAGTGGAGATAACACTAGCAATCAAATAAACACATTATATAATCACGAAAATAAAAAGCTCACAAGCCTTTTATTTATATATACAAGGATATACATGAAGTTTTGAATACACACATATGTATAAAACAAAGTTTTCCAAAAATAACATATGTATATGGAAACTTTCAACAAGATATACTAAAATACATTAAAGATCTATTTATAGACCTAAGAGGATTCAAACAGTCACAACTGAGATAGGTGCGGAATCTAAAATCTACACCGCACATAGAATGGAAAAACAATAAAAGTATCCCTGGCTACAGTAGCGACGTATCATACGTCCATTACGTAGTTCCATAGGAGGATTGGGGATCATTTCCTCCAGAAGTCCTTTATTCTGTAAATAAAGGGCACATCTCTGTGTGAACAATCCTCAGGTTGTAGGAAAAATTTTATTTTTTCCTTAATACTGAGTGTGATCAAAAGATCACTGAACATGGAAGGCCAATCCTCTCCATGGTCGTATCCTCCTGCCCAGATGCAATCCTGCATCTTTTGATGAACATTCTCTATATGTTCTATTAGAACATACATATCGTCCTTTGATTGTCGACTCGAAAGGCGACACTTGAGTATGCCTTCACGTATTTCACGTGCACAAAAATTTCGGTACACAACCGTCTTATATTTCATCATCGTTAATCTGCAACATATGCATGTTAACAGATTAATTTTGGGTCAATACACATATTTACCCAAAGATCAAAAATAGATAATTTTTAATCAAACGATGAACACATACTCAAAGGATCTGTTCAATTCTAGATTCTTAAATGTAATTGTATATTATGTTCAATATATTTAAGAACTTATTCCAAAATATATTCAAGTCATTAAAATTATTCTAATAATCTTAAAAACTTAACTGAAAAATTAACTTATAATTTTTTATCAATATTAATTGAATTTTAATCGAATAAAATTAATTTATCCAATTAAATTCAAAAAATATTCAAGTTCTTGAAATTATCTTAATAATTTCAAAAACTTAGTTAAAAAATAACTTATATTATTTTTTTATTTTTCATTATTTTTAATGAATTTTTATTGAATAAAAAATAATTTATCCAATTAAATCCAATAAAAATAAATTCTGTCCAATATTGACTTAAGTCAAAATTGGCCAAAATCGAATTCGGTCGAACTAAGAACCAGACCAATTCGTCCGGTTTATAATTAAATCGAACCGGGGTATAAAAATTTTTGGAAAAAATTGTGAAATTACGATTTTGCCCCTCGCAGATTTTTCCCCTTCACTTTCTCTCTCCCCGACGACGAAGACAAAATCGCCTCCGAATCGCCCTCCTACGACCGCTCTCTCACGACGGCGAGTCAGCGTCTTCCACCGGTCGCGTTTGACTCGCCGTGGCCTCCCGGTCACTGGTTCCACTTAGGAATCCTTTGTGTGTTTAGGTCTAGTTTGTCTTGTTAAGGCAATGATTTGGCATGATTTTTTTCAAAATTTGATCCCCTTCAAAATTCTTTAACTTGTGTTAGAAGCTTACCACACACCTTGTTAGGAAATGAACTCGAGCACAAGGCCTAAGAACTTGTAGAAACCTCACCCTCGGTTGTTTAGACTAGTGGTCTCACTATGTAGATTTGACTAGAGGGTTGACGAGCGACCTTGTGAAGAACTTTGAGCCGAAGGAGGAGACAACCGTCTTCATTTATTCATGAGGTGCCTACTTGAGTTCGGTTTATCGAGGTATCCTACTAGTACTTGACATGGTCTTGGGCGTGTGGCGTTAGTGAATGACAGGGGCTAATCCTTTGAAATTGAGCCTAGAGCTTTAGAGCCAAGAACCTTTATATCCATTGCTTTAACCCATTGAGCCGAGCCATTCATTGATCATACTATATGTATACCAACTTGAAGCCTTACATCCACCATCCTCCCGACCTTTGGTCATCCGATCCGAGGACGCATAAGTTTACACTTTTTGGGAAATGATATGTATTAGGTTTAGTTGGTAGCTTAGTGTTCTTTTGGGTTAATCCATTGGGAATTTGGGTAATTGAGAGGCCATACAAAGAAGCCGAGTTCTTGCCTAGAAAATGCAAAGTTTGTGTTTGTAGAAAGAAAGAAAAGAAAAAAGATGAAAAAGAAAAGAAAAGAAAAGAAAAAAAATGAAGAAAAGAAAAGAAAAGAAAGAAAAGTGAAGGTTGAATAAGGCATTTATAATTGGCATAACAAGTGCTACGCGGTCTTAGAAAATGGGTGTATTTTGAGAGTGTGCTTTAATTATTTATGGTGAGGATGTGTAGAATAGACGAGAGACTAGAATGCTTTGGCAACAAGTCCTCGGATTGGGTGGTTTAACTACTATCCATATATATTATCTCACCAATACCTTAGACCCATTACAACCCGATTGAAAGCCCCCGGTTCACGAGCAACCACACGACTTTAAGACACTGTTGAGTAGGACATAGGATATTTTGAAAGACATCGATCACGTATGCGAGAGATAGGAAGTTGGCTACTTACAAATCGTGCGCTTAAAATTTCTGAACCTTTGAGTGGTTAACCTTCTAGTATCTTTTACATAGTAATAACACTTGGTTAAACCATCGAGTGGTGTGGTGTCTACCGGTTCTTACTCTTTGTGTTTGGGTTGATGAACTAACTAGGTAGTGGGGTGGACTTTTGATGTGAGTTTGAGATTTTGAGGGGAGTCAATTTGTGAATTTATCACGCCTTGTCTTGTCCTTATCATGTTTTCTTTCTTTTGTGATTCTGATTGTGTTAGTATGAGCATTGCTTGAGGACAAGCAATGATTCAAGTGTGGGAGTGTGATGAGTGTGAAAATACTCTATCATCTATGTATGTTTTAGTGTTTATTTTCCGTTGTTTCTAGTGTTGTTGTGTGTTATTTATCATTGTATTTGTATATATCGTACTTTGAACATTTTAGTGTAGCTCTTGTGATTTTCATTAAATTTCGTTCATGTTTAATTCTAGGAGGCTTTGCAGTGATGCGGGAAGGATATTGGTGTACATTGGAGCATGTCAAAGGCTATCGGATCAGCCTTGAAGAATGGTGGACGATCGGGACAGCGATGACATTGAGCAGACTGACCTCAAGCGACTCGAATGAAGATAACTTTTTCATACGAAGTCCAATAGAGACGAGTGAGGAGGTTCTGGAAAGAAGACATCTGGGGCTACAACTTTGTATCTTTAGTCATCTTCAGATTCGAAGTCTAAGAGGGTCAAAAATGCGTATGAAATCAAGCTTCAAATCTGAAACTCGCCTAACCGAAATCGGCCGAAATTCATGGCCCTTTCTGGGACCATTCCGAAATTTGCCCTGACGTTCTTGGCTGCCATTCCACCATTCTTGGCTGGCAGTCCACTATCAAAAAGGCACCAACTTTACTCCACTAACTCCCTATTATTCCTCCTTTGTCTCCCACTATTTCATTCTTTTTGTCTCCCACTACTCCATTTCTCCATACTCCACTTACACAACTCCCACCACCAAACCAACGAACCATTCATTCTCTCCCCCTCCCTTCAACCAAAAACGTGGCTGCTCTCCCTTGAAGAACCAAGAAAACCGTGGCCAATCATGAGGAGAAGAGAGGAAAAACGTGGCCATCCTTTGAAGAAGCAAGGAGAGGAAGTGTAGAGAGAGCTTGGAAGGAACTTGAAGAAAGAGCTAGGAGGAAGTTCTTGAAGACATCATTGAGCTTTTACTAAACTCTATCTCTTTGTTCATGTTTCATTCACATTGTTTAATGGATAATTTGTGTTATATGATGAACATGTGTGAGTAGTTAATTAGTGAGTTTGGTGCCTTGATGGCACCTACTTAGCCAATAGTTTTGTGGGGTTAATATTTTAAGGTTTATGAACTAGTTAATGAGTTTAATGCTTAATCTTGCTTGATCACCTTGATTATGAACTAAGTTAATGTTAATCACCGAGAGGGGTTAAGATTAACGGACCATTTAACTAGTTGAGTAGGAACCTATTGATGAGAGATCACCTTAGGTGACTAGTTGTCCAAAGGATGGTGATTATAGTTGGTTATTAGTTAGATTAGATGGCTAATTTGTCGTGAGAGTGTGGTTAGTTCATCGAAGTCTAGTTAAGAATCGATTTAGACTAGTTTGTCGCGAGAGCGTTGATTAGTTGCCTTCGAAACATCCGGACTATATCATGAACTTAATAAACCCCATAAGCCATTTGGTTATTTAGGTTGTCATTGGTACCAAGCTCACTCTTGTTGTAAGTGTTTAAACCTTCTCCTAGCTTAGTTGCAATTTCATTATTTAGTCATTGTAGTAACCAATTCGTATTTGGAATTGACACTTCCATTTCTTATTGTCCTAAACTAGTGGTGAAGTCGAATTTGTGGCCTAGCTTAGTCCTTGTGGGACGACAATCCCGTAATTACTCTTTATTGCAAGAAGGGTGAAAATCCTTCCTTTCAATTAGCGCCATTACCGGGGATTAAGTACTAGACGCTTAATTTGGCTTACGAACTTGGATTGAGATATTTATTATTTATTTTTTGTTTACTTGGTTACTGTTACTTAGTGCCTTTGTTGTTTGTCTTACAAGGTACTTATTTGTCGCATGCGCTCAACTCGCTCAACGCACAACATTCCGATCGGAGTAGACGTTGACATTGGATACTTGGAAAGGGTATTGCGACAAGAGAGAAGGACACAAGCAAGGATGAATCAACAACCTCATGTGCAAGAAGCTCCACAAGGAGCTCCGCAAGGCGATGCACAATGAGTTGGAGTTCCTCGAAGGTCTCTCATTGACTATGCCAGGCCCACCTTGAGAGGGGCAATGTCTGGAATTCCTAGGCCTGCTATTCAAGCTAACACCTTCGAGATCAAGCCAGCGGTGATTCATATGCTCCAAGCTTCGGTCCAATTCTATGGATTATCGAATTAAGATCCCAATGACCATATTGCTAATTTTCTGGAGATAGCCGACACCTTCAAATTAGCAATATGGTCATTGGGATATTCATTCGGTAATCCATAGAATTGAACCGAAGCTTGGAGCATGTGAATCACCGCTGGCTTGATCTCAAAGGTGTTAGCTTGAATAGCAGGCCTAGGAAATCCAGACATTGCCCCTCTCAAGGCGGGCCTGGCATAGTCCATGAGAGACCTTCGAGGAACTCCAACTCCATGTGCATCGCCTTGCGGAGTTCCTTGTGGAGCTTCGTGCACATGAGGTTGTTGATTCATCCTTGCTTGTGTCTTTCTCTCTTGTCGCAATACCCTTTCCAAGTATCCAATGTCAACGTCTACTCCGATCGAAATGTTGTGCGTTGAGCGAGTTGAGCGCATGCGACAAATAAGTACCTTGTAAGACAAATAACAAAGGTACTAAGTATCAGTAACCAAGTAAACAAAAAATAAAAAATAAATATCCCAATCCAAGTTCGTAAGCCAAATTAAGCGTCTAGTACTTAATCCCCGGCAATGGCGCCAATTGAAAGGAAGGATTTTCACCCTTCTTGCAATAAAGAGTAAGTACGGGATTGTCGTCCCACAAGGACTAAACTAGGCCACAAATTCGACTTCACCACTAGTTTAGGACAATAAGAAATGGAAGTGTCAATTCCAAACACGAATTGGTTACTACAACGACTAAATAATAAAATTGCAACTAAGCTAGGAGAAGGTTTAAACACTTAAAACAAGAGTGAGCTTGGTACCAATGACAACCTAAATAACCAAATGGCTTATGGGGTTTATTAAGTTCATGATATGGTCCGGATGTTTCGAAGGCAACTAATCAACGCTCTCGCGACAAACTAGTCTAAATCGATTCTTAACTAGACTTCGATGAACTAACCACGCTCTCGCGACAAATAAGCCATCTAATCTAACTAATAACCAACTATAATCACCATCCTTTCGACAACTAGTCACCTAAGGTGATCTCTCATCAATAGGTTCCTACTCAACTAGTTAAATGGTCCGTTAATCTTAACCCCTCTCGGCGATTAACATTAACTTAGTTCATAATCAAGGTGATCAAGCAAGATTAAGTATTAAACTCATTAACTAGTTCATAAACCTTAACATATTAATCCCACAAAACCATTGGCTAAGTAGGTGCCATCAAGGCACCAAACTCACTAATTAACTACTCACACATGTTCATCATATAACACAAATTATCCATTGAACAATGTGAATGAAACATGAACAAAGAGATAGAGTTTAGTAAAAGCTCAATGATGTCTTCAAGAACTTCCTCCTAGCTCTTTCTTCAAGTTCCTTCCAAGCTCTCTCTACACTTCCTCTCCTTGCTTCTTCAAAGGATGGCCACGTTTTTTCTCTCTTCTCCTCAAGATTGGCCACGGTTTTCTTGGTTCTTCAAGGGAGAGCAGCCACGTTTTTGGTTGAAGGGAGGGGGAGAGAATGAATGGTTCGTTGGTTTGGTGGTGGGAGTTGTGTAAGTGGAGTATGGAGAAGTGGAGTAGTGGGAGACAAAAAGAATAAAATAGTGGGAGACAAAGGAGGAATAATAGGGAGTTAGTGGAGTAAAGTTGGTGCCTTTTTGATAGTGGACTGCCAGCCAAGAATGGTGGAATGGCAGCCAAGAACGTCAGGGCAAATTCCGGAATGGTCCCGGAAAGGGCCATGAATTTCGGCCGATTTCGGTTAGGCGAGTCCTCAGATTTGAAGCTTGACTTCATGCGCATTTTTGACCCTCTTAGACTTCGAATCTGAAGACAACTAAAGATACAAAGTTGTAGCCCCGGATGTCTTCTTTCCAGAACTGCCTCACTCGTCTCCATTGGACTTTGTATGAAAAAGTTATCTTCATTCGAGTCGCTTGAGGTCAGTCTGCTCAATGTCGTCGCCGTCCCAATCGTCCACCATTCTTCAAGGCTGATCCGATAGCCTTTGACATGCTCCAATGTACACCAATATCCTTCCCGCATCACTACAAAGCCTCCTAGAATTAAACATGAACGAAATTTAATGAAAATCACAAGAGCTACACTAAAATATTCAAAGTACGATATATACAAATACAATGATAAATAACACACAACAACACTAGAAACAACGGAAAATAAACACTAAAACATACATAGATGATAGAGTGTTTTCACACTCATCACACCCCCACACTTGAATCATTGCTTGTCCTCAAGCAATGCTCATACAAACACAATCAGAATCACAAAAGAAAGAAAACATGATAAGGACAAGACAAGGCATGATAAATTCATAAATTGACTCCCCTCAAAATCTCAAACTCACATCAAAAGTCCACCCCACTACCTAGTTAGTTCATCAACCCAAACACAAAGAGTAAGAACCGGTAGACACCTCACCACTCGATGGTTTAACCAAGTGTTATTACTATGTAAAAGACACTAGAAGGTTAACCACTCAAAGGTTCGGAAATTTTAAGCTCACGATTTGTAAGTAGCCAACTTCCTATCTCTCGCATACGTGATCGATGTCTTTCAAAATATCCTATGTCCTACTCAACAGTGTCTTAAAGTCGTGTGGTTGCTCGTGAACCGGGGGCTTTCAATCGGGTTGTAATGGGTCTAAGGTATTGGTGAGATAATATATATGGATAGTAGTTAAGCCACCCAATCCGAGGACTTGTTGCCAAAGCATTCTAGTCTCTCGTCTATTCTACACATCCTTACCATAAATAATTAAAGCACACTCTCAAAATACACCCATTTTCTATGACCGCGTAGCACGAGTTATGCCAATTATAAATGCCTTATTCAACCTTCACTTTTCTTTCTTTTCTTTTCTTTTCTTCATTTTTTTTCTTTTCTTTTCTTTTCTTTTTCATCTTTTTTCTTTTCTTTCTTTCTACAAACACAAACTTGGCATTTTCTAGGCAAGAACTCGGCTTCTTTGTATGGCCTCTCAATTACCCAAATTCCCAATGAATTAACCCAAAAGAACACTAAGCTACCAACTAAACCCAATACATATCATTTCCCAAAAAGTGTAAACTTATGCGTCCTCGGATCGGATGACAAAAGGTCGGGAGGATGGTGGATGTAAGGCTTCAAGTTGGTATACATATAGTATGATCAATGAATGGCTCGGCTCAATGGGTTAAAGCAATGGATATAAAGGTTCTTGGCTCTAAAGCTCTAGGCTCAATTTCAAAGGATTAGCCCCTGTCAATCACTAACGCCACACACCCAAGACCATGTCAAGTACTAGTAGGATATCTCGATCAACCGAACTCAAGTAGGCACCTCATGAATAAATGAAGACGGTTGTCTCCTCCTTCGGCTCAAAGTTCCTCACAAGGTCGCTCGTCAACCCTCTAGTCAAATTTACATAGTGAGACCACTAGTCTAAACAACCGAGGGTGAGATTTCTACAAGTTCTTAGGCCTTGTGCTCGAGTTCATTTCCTAACAAGGTGTGTGGTAAGCTTCTAACACAAGTTAAAGAATTTTGAAGGGGATCAAATTTTGAAAAAAATCATGCCAAATCATTGCCTAAACAAGACAAACTAGACCTAAACACACAAAGGATTCCTAAGTGGAACCACACCCCCACACTTGAAGAACACCTTGTCCTCAAGGTGTAGAGAGAACACATACATCTTAAACAATTGAACTATACTAACAAATGCAATAAGAACCAAACAAGGACATCAATCAAACATGAAGAATAAGACATCACAAAGACATATAGCAAACGGAAAACATCACGAAAATAAGAAAATAACTAAGGAAAAACAAAGTGCTGGGAAACTCCCCTTAGTCTTGAGGCGGAGAGGATGGTGGTGGAATGTTGTATCCGGATTGCTCCACCAGTTGCTGGATGTAGTAGCCTTGATGCCGAAGTTCCCATTCCATTCATTTGTTCTAGGCATTTATGGTGTGCATTACCTCTGGGACCTTGCTCCATCGATCAGTTGCGTGGATTGTGAGGATTTAGGAGGTAGGATTCTAATGGGTTTAGTTGGAAAGGATTTGATACCCCTTCCACCCTGAACTAGAAGAAGTCATAAACTACAAAATTGTCGGCCTATCTCTTAGCTTTCCATAGCAACAAGAATCACCTCAATCCAAATCACGAGCACCAAGATATGGCCTATTTATGGAAGGGGGTTTTACGGCACCTGGCGGCCGCTGGGTCGGCTGGCGTCCGCCGACAACGGGGGCTCCTCTTCCGCCCGGCGGCCGCCGGGTTGGCTGGCGGCCGCTGGCCTCTTCTTCTCAGTTTTGGACGGGGGCTACGCACCCCCCCCGTGTCCCTCGTCGAGCATCCAACCGTCCGAATCACCTTCAAAATGTAAGAGATCCCATAAGCATGAAACTAACACTTCAAAATCATACTAGAATAAGAACAAACATAAAAGAAACACACACATAAAGACTATGAAAATATAAAGACAATACAAAAACACATGCTAAGTTATAGTCGTTAGCTTGACTTTACTCCTCTTGTTCATGCATCGGAGGGTGGAGTCGCGGGTTGCACTTCCACTTGACATTCAATATTGCCATCAAGGTGAATCTTGCACCTTTGGCCATTCACCTTGAAGACCCCTCCATTACTTCGTTCCAATTTGAGGGTTCCAAATGGAAAAACTTTTACCACCTTGAAAGGTCCACTCCACTTGGACTTGTGTTTTCCCGGAAAAAGTTTTAATCGGGAGTTGTAGAGTAGCACTTGATCACCTTCCTTGAACTCCTTCTTCACTATGTGGGCATCATATTTCTTTTTCGTATTCTCCTTCTTAAACCTTAGCACCCCCGGCTTGGCTTCCTCCTCCAAGTGGATGTAATGCATAATCATGTCAGGATTTATCCCTTTGATATCAGATTTTTGGCACGCCATGGCCTTAATCCATTTGTCAACAACTTCAAGCACCTTGTCCTCTTGCTCCTTAGAGAGCTTGTTGGAGACGATAATGGGGATTCTTCCTTCATCCTTTAAAAATGCATATCGTAAATGGGAGGGTAGCTTTTTCAACTCCAAGCTTGGAGCCTTAATGATGGAAGGTGGAGTATGATACTTCAAATCAAGCTCCAAATCCTCATGGAGACCTTTTTTATCAGCTTCTCCCATGAACTCTTCCAAGTCATCCTCTTATTGTTCTCCATTAATCTTTTCATCTATTCCATCTTCAATCTTCAATGCACTCTCTTTGCCCAACTTGAGGACACCATCATCAACCATATCAAGCTTCATGCACACGCCTTCATCAAGAGGGTGGTGCATTGCATTGGACATCTTGAACTCAACTTTCTCCTCCCCTATTCGGAGGACCAATCTTCCTTCATGTACGTCCACCAAGGCACGTGCCGTGTTGAGAAATGGTCGGCCAAGAATTAGTGGACAACTATTGTCCTCTTCGAAATCCAACACCACAAAGTCCACGGGGAAGATAAACTTATCAATCTTCAACAAGACATCCTCCACAACCCCGAATGGCTTCTTCATGGTTTGGTCCGCCAATTGGAGACGCATAGAAGTTGGTTTCACCTCACACAAACCAAGTCTCCTCATAATAGACAAAGGCATCAAGTTAATGCTAGCGCCTAAATCGCATAAGCACTTGGGAAACTCAACAACACCAACAAAACCAGGAATAGTGAAACTACCTGGATCTTTTAACTTTGTCGGGAGATCTTTGGAGATGAGAGAGCTACACTTCTCCGTGAGGGCTACCGTCTCTCCATCTTTCCACTTCCTCTTCATAGTGATGAGTTCCTTGAGAAACTTTGAGTATTGCGGCAATTGATCCAACATCTCAAGAAAAGAAACACTGATCTGGATGTTCTTCATCTTCTCCATGAAGCCAATAAACTTGTCATCCATCACATTCTTCTTCTTCACTCTCTGAGGGAATGGTAGTCGAGGAGCTTTAGGTGGTGGTGGCACGTAGACTTCTTCTTCAGCACTCTCAAGTGGTGGACTTTTCTCCTTCTCCACCTCTTCGATTTCATCTTCATTCTTCTCTTTTTCATCGACCTCCTCTTTGTTTTCACTTGATTTCCTCTTTTCTTGGGCAGCAATGTCCTTGCCACTCCTCAAAGTAATTGCACACACATTCCCTCGAGGATTCGCTTCCGTGGAGCTAGGAAGAGAGCCGGGCGCTCTGTGGGCACTTTCATTTGCTATTTGCCCAAGTTGCCTCTCTATATTATGCATGGCGGTTGCTTGCCCCTTGAGGATTTGTTCAAGGTTATCTTGCCTTGATGCTTGTTGTTGTATGGCGGCCAAAATTTGGCCTTGTTGGCTAACCACCCCTCCAACTTCTTGCATAAACTTTTCCATCTTGTCAAACCTCTCCTCAATATTTCCAATCCGATCCATCAAGGAGAAACATGGTTGGAAACCCGGAGGAGGTCCTTGTTGTGCAGTACGAAGAGGAAGTCCCTTATCCGGAACAATTGCCATGTTCTCCCCACTCCCCACTATTCCCTCCCTTCCAAGAGAAGTTTGGGTGATTTCTCCACCCTGGAATGTAGGTGGAGGAATATGGGTTATTTTCCATCCTATTTGCCCCTTGACTTTGGCCTTGTCCTTGGCCACCAACAAAGTGTGCTTGCTCCACTTCCGTGTTCATCATAGCACATTCTTGCATCTCGTGGCCAACATTTCCACATGCTTCATAAGTAGTCCTTACGGCTGCCACATTGGTTTTGTTCAAGCTAAGATCGTTCACTTTTCTTGCCAACAATGCCAATTGGGCTTGAATAGAGGAGACAACATCAACATCAATATCAATCACTCCCTTTTGCTGGCTAATAGGTTGTCTTCCTCTCTCATTTGCCATAAGGATGTTTGTAGCTGCTAATTCTTCCACGATGTGGTAGGCATCATCCCTCTCTCTTCTCAAAAATGATCCATTAGAGGCAGCATCAACCGTTCCCCTTGTAGAGGGTCCAAGACCAAAGTAAAAAGTTTGGAGTAAAGACTCCTCTGATATGTTATGGTATGGACAACTCCTTTGTAATCCCTTGAATCTCTCCCAAGCTTCACTCAATGACTCATTCTCGAATTGTTGGAAGTTGTTAATCTCCTTCACGAGTCTATTGGTCTTGGAGAAAGGAAAATACTTGTCAAGGAAGGCATTAGCTAGATCTTCCCATGTCGTAATTGTTGTCCCAACCAGATTCTTATACCATATCTTTGCTTTGTCCTTCAATGTAAATGGGAACAACCTCAGCTTCACAGCATCGTCGGTAGCTCTATTGTGCTTGAAGGTGTCGGCTATCTCCAGAAAATTAGCAATATGGTCATTGGGATCTTCATTCGGTAATCCATAGAATTGGACCGAAGCTTGGAGCATGTGAATCACCGCTGGCTTGATCTCGAAGGTGTTAGCTTGAATAGCAGGCCTAGGAACTCCAGACATTGCCCCTCTCAAGGTGGGCCTGGCATAGTCCATGAGAGACCTTCGAGGAACTCCAACTCCTTGTGCATCGCCTTGCGGAGCTCCTTGTGGAGCTTCTTGCACATGAGGTTGTTGATTCATCCTTGCTTGTGTCCTTCTCTCTTGTCGCAATACCCTTTCCAAGTATCCAATGTCAACGTCTACTCCGATCGGAATGTTGTGCGTTGAGCGAGTTGAGCGCATGCGATAAATAAGTACCTTGTAAGACAAACAACAAAGGCACTAAGTAACAGTAACCAAATGGCTTATAGGGTTTATTAAGTTCATGATATGGTCCGGATGTTTCGAAGGCAACTAATCAACGCTCTCGCGACAAACTAGTCTAAATCGATTCTTAACTAGACTTCGATGAACTAACCACGCTCTCGCGACAAATTAGCCATCTAATCTAACTAATAACCAACTATAATCACCATCCTTTGGACAACTAGTCACCTAAGGTGATCTCTCATCAATAGGTTCCTACTAAACTAGTTAAATGGTCTGTTAATCTTAACCCCTCTCGGCGATTAACATTAACTTAGTTCATAATCAAGAACTTCCTTCTAGCTCTTTCTTCAAGTTCCTTCCAAGCTCTCTCTACACTTCCTCTCCTTGCTTCTTCAAAGGATGGCCACGTTTTTTCTCTCTTCTCCTCAAGATTGGCCACGGTTTTCTTGGTTCTTTAAGGGAGAGCAGCCACGTTTTTGGTTGAAGGGAGGGGGAGAGAATGAATGGTTCGTTGGTTTGGTGGTGGGAGTTGTGTAAGTGGAGTATGGAGAAGTGGAGTAGTGGGAGACAAAAAGAATGAAATAGTGGGAGACAAAGGAGGAATAATAGGGAGTTAGTGGAGTAAAGTTGGTGCCTTTTTGATAGTGGAATGCCAGCCAAGAATGGTGGAATGGCAGCCAAGAACGTCAGGGCAAATTCCGGAATGGTCCCGGAAAGGGCCATGAATTTCGGCCGATTTCGGTTAGGCGAATCTTCAGATTTGAAGCTTGACTTCATGTGCATTTTTGACCCTTTTAGACTTCGAATCTGAAGACGACCAAAGAAACAAAGTTGTAGCCCCGGATGTCTTCTTTCCAGAACCGCCTCACTTGTCTCCATTGGACTTCGTATGAAAACGTTATCTTCATTCGAGTTGCTTGAGGTCATTCTGCTCAATGTCGTCGCCGTCCCGATCGTCCACCATTCTTCAAGGCTGATCCGATAGCCTTTGACATGCTCCAATGTACACCAATATCCTTCCCGCATCACTACAAAGCCTCCTAGAATTAAACATGAACGAAATTTAATGAAAATCACAAGAGCTACACTAAAATGTTCAAAGTACGATATATACAAATACAATGATAAATAACACACAACAACACTAGAAACAACGGAAAATAAACACTAAAACATACATAGATGATAGAGTGTTTTCACACTCATCAGTCACGACCGTACCGGTCGTACGGCCCGTCATGCCGCCGTTCTCCTTCGCCGTCGTCTTCTCTCTTTCGGTCGCCGGCGAAGTTCCGAGCTTTAACCGTACAATTCCGGCGACGTCGATCCATAAAGATGGTATCAAAACGTCGGGAACACGGCGGAGAATCAATCTACTTTGATTGACGACGTCAAAATTGTCAAAAATCGACGAATTTCGAAGGATTTACGATTTGGGGAAAAATCGCCCCTAAATCGCCCGATTAGGGATTTCGGGGTTAAACTAAAATGGCAAATTTCAGTTTAATCCTGAAATATTTCCAAAATTTTCACCGAAGGACATGACACGCAGGTGCCACGTAGATGGCCAAATTTTACTTTAGTACCTTATGGTTTCGCGCATGCGCAAATTTTGCCCGCGTGGTAGGACAAATTTCAATTTATTTTTGTTAGTTTTAAATTGATTACAATAAAGTACACCAGATTGTAATTTTGATTAAAAATCATAATTAAACTCAGTTTTTTGAACCAAATATTCATAATTAAACTTGATTTCAAAAATCATATAACAACCAGAACAATATCTAAGCAAGCTCTGATACCAATTGAAGAAATTTGGCCCATAATTAATACATAATTATGAGTTAATTATCTCCTAATTAATGAATAAATTCATTAATAAATAACAAGACTTACTTGTTGTAGCGTGCTTCACACAGGATCGGATAACGAGATATTGTCACCGACGATTTACGATGACAAACAGATCGGATACGTAAATGATTTCTACGAGTTTTCTTACTTTATAAAATCTGAGAACTATAGGAACTAATCCGTAATAAGTCCTCTGATGTGTGTATATCAGAATAGAAAAAGTGCAGATTGATCACCAGTTGTTTCTCCCTTTTATAGGGAGGTCCGGCTCTCACATGTGTCGGCCACGTGGCAGAGCGACCCACTATTTTTTTCACGTGGCGAGGCTACCCACTAGCTTTGCCACGTGGCATGCCACCCGTTTGCGACGTGGCGCCGTATGGCGTGCCACGTGTTGGCCCAATGGCTTTTCGGCCTAATGGGCCTGGGTCCATTTTTGCCCAGTAATGGGTGACTAATGGCCCAAGGTCCAACAACATGTATGCCAGTGTGTCATGAAATGAATTTTAGCATTTGTTGAGCCTTTTTTTAGATTTTGGAGTTTTTATATGCTATCGCATGAATAATTGCAAGGAACCGACAATATTATTAGTAAGTGCCAGTCGTCATACCAATGGAGGAGATGTTGGTAGGATCTCCTTCTTGTTGGAGAATGATCATGGGAGGAGAAATGGGTTTTGGAGGATTGGGAGGCTCTTCAGGAAGAAGAGATCAGAAAAGGGTATTAATGGTGAGAGGAAGAGTAGTGCTTGTGAAGAAATTAAGAGTACAAGTGGGAGTGATGTTTGGGTTGTGGACTACATGGGAGGTGGTGGTGGTTTTTCTAGGTCAAGGTCTCTATGTAGCTTCAGGGTGGAGGAGGAGGAGGAACCTTGTTGGGGTCTAAAGATGGGAGCAGATTCTCTAGTGCTAGGAGCTCTGTTTCAAATGCTAGAAGCTCTGGCTTCAATGGTGGATTGCTCTTTGACCCAGATAGGAAAAGTAGGTTCAGTGAGCCTGAGCCAAGGAGGAGGAATGGGTTCACCATCATGGATGATGATGATGACTCAGGGTTCTTTGACCTCAAGTTTGATCACCTCCCAGCTAATATCATCATCCCTGAGGTGAAATTGGGTACATTTGGAAGCATGAGGAGTGGTGATCATCATCTTATGGGAGATGTTGGGTTTGTTCCCCATGGTGGGTCATGGAGGAGGGGGATCAAGAGTAGCAGGAAGAGCTTCAAGAGTTGGAGATGGATTTTTAGTCACCATGTTCCCAGTTTTAAGAAGGATAATGATGGAGCCCAAGTGGTCAAAGAGTATAAATTAGCTTAGACCAAGATAGTTGCTTCATGTGCATCTTCTTTTTCTTTTCACAAAATCCCCAATTCTATGCCCTCTATGACTTGCCTGGACTTGGTGAGTTTGAATATAACTTGTTGCAAAACTCTTTTACATTTGCTACGTTCTTGATCGCGACATTTTTGTTACGCTAGAACAACTATCTCGCCGGTTGATTAAGTGCTTATTTATTTGCTATTGTTACTATAGATTAAAATTATATTATATTTTTATGTGATTTACTAGTGATAGTACATTCAAAAAAAGAACGTATCAATAGTTTTTTAGTACTATGTTTTGTGTGCAGTTTTTGTTACGATATGGGGTTATTGTGGTGGAAAAGTATTGATAGTTCAAAGAAATAGAAGAGATAGAGAGAATTGAAGAAGGATATTTTGTGCAATGTGCATTGCGGAGCTATAAAGTTCATCCTAACAAAAAAGAATCTCATTCCCACCAAAAATGAAAAACATTTCTTTTGGTGCTAATAGAGGCGGGGCTAATAGGATTTTTTTAATGGAACCTAATAAGCTTTGAATATGACCACCAATTGGTACAAGGTTGTTTTAATTTAATTAAAAATTCTGAGTTTAGAGTTAACGAAATATATAAGTTCTAAAAAATATTAAAATCTCTTAAAGAAATATGGATTTCGAGTCTTAAGAATATGACACAATTAAGAGAATTAGTAGTATATAGATCTCAAACGACTAGTGTCAATGTTGTTTTAACTTCATTAATAAGATTTGAATGCGAGCTTTTGAGAACATACTAGTATCAAATATTTATTTGAAAAATTGTTACTATTCAAATATTTCATTTCACTCAAAAAAGATACTAGAGACTATAAAAAAGGATCTCAAACAAATTTGGATACAAGAGTTTCAAAAGAAAAATGAAGTTTTGAAGAGGCACGGGAAAAGCTCTAATTTGGTTTTCTCCATAGGCGGGGCCACCTTCTTCTTATAAAAAAAGAAACAAGCCACCTTCAATAATATGCGACTACATGAACAACGTGTAAAGGAGTGGATCGGCTAATTCGCTCTCAACTTTATTCGCTGTTAAAGGCAAAACCTATGTTTTCTTGCCGAAATTCCAAGATGCATGCTTTAATATTTGGAGAACATTTCTCAGGTACATTATGTTTTGATGCTTTATCACTTTACTTACTTTTGTAGTTCAAAAAACTTATCATTTAAGTTGCGAGTAGAGTTATCCTAGCTTAATTTCGAGTTCAAGATATTGAGAACGCAATAGTATTAAATATTTGTCGAGAGTAATTTGTCATATTTCAAAATCCTATCTTACTCAAACTTAGAATAGTTGGTATATGTCGAATCGTTAGTTATATATTTTTCTTTTCTTTTGTTTATGTTTAATTTTGTGACATGTATGGCCGTTTGTCGTCATGAAATGAATTTTAGCATTTGTTGTGCGTTTTTTTAAATTTTGGAGTTTTTGTATGCTAGCGCATGAATAACTGCAAGGAACCGACAATATTATTAATAAGTGGCAGTTATCATGACTTATTTAAAGACAACTCTAATTTTTATCCACTTCATCTTGTTTAGCTATGATAGTGTTCGAACTAAGGAAAATAACTAGTTAACGTTTTTGTTTAGATAATGAACAAGACATATTTCTGTAATAACTAGTTATGTTTTGCCACATGGTATTGGCAACCTTTAGACACAAATCTTGATATTAGAACAGAATCCACTACGAAGAGAATCGCAATCTTTCAACATAAAAGAAATAAACTTCAATTACCCTCGAATTAATGGAAGGAATATTTTTTTTTTGCAAAATCAATAATAATAACTCTAAATAATACTTCAATTCCGGTTGAGGGCCGGTGGTCGTGCTTTTCCAAATATGGCCATCTTCGTACCCCCTGCACATTTTGAGGAGTCGCTAGTAATGTAGTAACTATGGCCAAAAGGAATTGTGACAATATTATCCCCTGAATCCTCCAGTACAGTTGAGTTTTTTGTCGCAAGTGTCATGCCTTCTTTATTAGTTATAACGACGTCGTCGAGAACGTCGTCCTATATAAACTCTGTAAGAAAATTTCTCTAACGTCACGAATGAATAATGATGTAAAATAAAGGAAATGTTAGCAAATATCAAAGATAATTGACTCGTTGATGATGGCTTATCAAATTTTCAAAAGTGAGTTTTGAGTTCTGCTTTCATATCAGTAAAAAAAAGTTTCAATATATTTAATATAAAAAACAAAAAACAAAAATACCTAGTTGATCACCGACAAAAAATACTTTTGACACTGCCCATGCTTCAATACTAACGGTAATACCCCAATGAAATTAACCTCCGACAATATACTTTTTCGGAGGGATCACCCCATCAGATCTGAGCAAAACTCTGAAAGCCAATACCAAAAGAATTACATAAATCATTTTCTTGAATGCCATGATTTATCTAGTGATATTTTGAAGATATTTGATTATTATAACTTGATGGAAGAAATGACAAGCAACTTTAGTGTATTTATATTGCCACATAAGTATAATTTAACTAATTTGGAAAGATATTTTGTTTTTATTTTTGGTAAGTGAATTACTATTATTAACTCTAGAGTAATTAACTATTTGAGGAACCAACAAGTACTTAAATGCACTCACAATAAATTTGTTATAACTCAACCAAATCTTGAGTCGAGTCTTATGAATGTATGAATGTAAAATACTTATTGAGAGAATTTTATCATAGTTCTACCATACTCGAACCTGAATTAGTCAGCTCAGTAGAATAAAAAAAATAGCTATTTGAGGACATAGTTTAATGATATAGCTGAAATAAGGAAATGTTCCACCAATGTGGTAATTTATCGTAATTTGGAATTGTTGAACCAATATGGTAATTTATAGTAATTTGAAAAGGTTGCACCAATATGGTAATAGCATAAGGGCAAATAGCTCCTCCTACTAGTTTTTAAAATTTAATTACAACTTCATACTTGAAATTGGATCACGTAGCTCCTTATACTTTTAACTTTGAAACATATAACATCTTTTATTAATTTTAGTGACAAGTTACTATCTATGTGGTATCCACGTCAATCATAATTTAACACGTCATCTCATTGACTTAATTTTAACAAGTTAGATTTAATATTAATATTTATAAAAAATGTAAAATAATCAACAAATATAAAAAATCCATAAATTCTTAAATTTTGCAATTTTGAAGTAACCTAAATTGAAAGAAAAACTTATGAAAAATAATTTACAAAATACTTTAAAATAAATAACTATCTAACATATAAACCTTTAAATTGAAAAATAGAATAAAAACAAATAATTTTTTTAAAAATGTTAAATAAAACTTGTGAAACAAACATATAAAAAAAATCTAGATCTCTCTCAACTTCTTCGCTCTCCACCAAACCTATATAGACCTAGCATCGGCGGTGGCTAACCCCAATTTGCTCCAGCCACCACCGTCATAGCCACCGCGTCCCATCTCTCTCTTTATCGCCGTTGTAAAAAGAAATCTAGATGAACGCCAGATATAGGTGAATGAAAATGACTGAAAGTGGGATGGGAATTCGTTGCCACGACTTGGATCGAACTTGACTTGCCAGAAAGCAGCGTGGTTGGTGGTTGCTCCGATGGAGCTCAATTGGGTCTGATTCACAAATTTAGAATTAATTATTTTTTAAATTCTGGCCAAATTATAATTAAAAATAATAATATTATGGTTGACGTGGAAAATTACGATTGACGTGGATGTACTTTAAATAATGATATGTCATTAAAATTGATAAGAAGGCGTTATATGGTCCAAAGTTGTAAATATAGGGTATTATATGACTCATTTTTTAGTATAGGGTCTTAGTTGAACTTTATGAAATAGCATAGGGTGATATATTTGCCCTTTATGCCGATAGTAATTTACAGTAATTTGGAAATGTTGAAGCACATACTATGAGTTACCTTCTTGAGTTAATATGCCAATTTTGGAGAAGACGAGTCTATTAAAAAATTGGATAAATTTGTTACACTTCATGATTTGATCTTGTTTAAACACATAGTTCCATAATATAGTTCTATTGAGGTCTTCAAACATAGAGTTCTATTGAGTTTGATTCAATTTCAATATCACAGAGTAACGGAAAGGGTTTGTAGTCCACGGACACAAGGCGGTGTAAATATCTAGGAAGTCCATGGTTCAAATCCTAGCATTGTCACTGTGTAAAATTTACCTTTTAAAAAATATTACAGAACAATCTACTTTACAGATTCATATTTGTGTTCGAATAAATTTTCAAAGACTTTGAAATTCGAGGGGTCTTTACCACCGCGCATTGCTACATCCAATGTTGCTCAATGAGAACTCATGCTAATTTCTTCACTCGGAGGCCAGACTGAGTGTTGTCAGTAATAGAGTGAGCAATATCATCCGGATCACGATTTTGACCATGGATTGGGAGGCGTGTGTGTCATTTTAAATTCTTCAAGCACAACATACAATAGACATTTTTGAAACATGCGTGTCATTAATGTCTCTCAAAGGCATTGATTATTTTTCTTAATATCATGTTTATTTAATAAGAAAATGTTTTCTAGAATTATGTGATTTTCTATAATGAGTGACATTGGTATGCTCTTGTGAAGTGATGCTGGGTGCCCATGTGAAGTGGCGCTAGTATGCTCATGTGGCACTGATATGCACATGTGAAGTGACATTGATATGCACATATGAAGTGACACTCGTATGCATATTAAGTGATATTTGTATACCATGTGTGATATTAATCCTAGCAGCATTATTAAGTGCCAATCTGACCAATTATGAGAGAACGCTTAAAGTACTTCAAGTCCCAACTTAACATACTGATTTTCAAGCTTATATGAAGAGTTGAACCTAACAAGCTGGGTTACAAGTGATCAAAGACCCAGACCACCCTCACTCTTGTGGGGCACATTGTCTGCCAAGCAACATTGTAGGAACCCGCCTTAAGAGTGTCGCCCATCCAAATAAAATTCCTGATGCGAGACTCTAGAAGGCGAATGAGGTTAGTGGACCACTTGTACACTATCATGGAATGGACAAAAAAGACCCTGAATTACTGACTCAACCAAACATATTAGCCATAGAGAGAGAGGAGCCCTTCCACCAAGCGAGCTTATTTTCAATGCTGTCTGCAAACTTCAGTAGGTGTTCCTACGTGGTGGGCCACAAAATAGAGCCCAAAATAGATGAAGGGTAGTGTCCCCTCCGACTACCAAGGGCAGAGCTCAACCGAGCCTTGACTCTGGTAGTCAACTGAGGAGCCAAAGCAGACCCTGGACTTTAAGTGCTGTCTCGATCAACTTGCGTAGTCTGTCAAAATCCTCATAATATAGTTGTAGTTGCTTTCTAAGGTTCTGCAGAAAATAATGACATCATCTACGTATAAGAGATGTGAGGAGAACGAGAAATGTACCAATTATTTGATCATGTATTGAAGTCACCAAACAATATGTATGACAACTACAATAAATGAGCATGCACAATATTATTTTGTCCTATTTTTCTAGCCCTGTCCAGAAGACGTACCAAACACATCCTTAATTTTCATTTAATAGAAGAAAAGAAATAAACGGTAAAATCAATATTCAACCACAAAGAAGTTTAAGACTTGTAGAAGTGTTTTCCATAAATACATGGACCCTAAGAAAATTTGCCAAAAAAAAGCAATCGATTATAATCGAGGCAACAGAGGGGAAAAAAACCAGAGGGGCACGGACAGACAGAAGTACTGGTCCCCGCTTTCCCCCCGCCAAATTCCAGACAAGCCCAACTCCAAACCCTAAACCCACCCACACACACAAGTAGGAACTAATACCCCGTGGGCCCCATTCGGGAGGATGGCGGTTGTTGTCGACCAGGACCAGCAATGGCTTGTAAACTGCCTGACGGCGACTCTCGACCCGGCCGGCGACGTCCGCTCCTTCGCCGAGGCCTCCCTTAACCAGGCCTCTCTCCACCCAGGTCCTTTAATTTCCGTTTCACCACTCTTTTCTTCTTCTATATTATGTTCGAGTTCGAGTTCTTGTTAATGTTTAATTCGTTTTCTTCGTGAAGGCTTCGGATTCGCGCTATCTAAGGTTGCTGCTAACCGGGAGATCTCTTTCGGATTGCGCCAGATATCCTTTCTTTTCGGTTCCGATTTTGATGGGAATGCTTTTGTTTGTGCTGTTTCGAGCTGTTTTTGTGGAAGTTAACTCGATGGTTGTTACCTAGCGGCCGTGCTGCTTAAGCAGTTTATTAAGAAGCATTGGAAAGAAGAGGATGAGTCGTTCGAGCCTCCCGTGGTGGCTAGAGAAGAGAAGGTAGGCTAGTGCCTGACATTTTGGAATAACTGAATATGGGGAGCAAGAATAAGTTTGTCCTCTTTTGGATGTTATCTCAGGAATTGATTCGCGGGTTCTTGTTGGCCTCGCTGGATGACTCTCACAGGAAGATTTGCACGGCGATCAGTATGGCTATTGCGTCCATCGCAGTGCACGACTGGCCGGAAGAGTGGCCTGAGTTGTTGCCATTTCTTTTGAAGTTGATCAATGACCAGGGCAACCAGAGTGGAGGTTAGCTATACGGGGAATCAAATGTTCATGTGCATAGGAAGCGAAATGACAACAACCATGATCTAAGCCTCCATTCTCTAGACCGGGATTGGCTATATCTTTGTTGTTGTGCATTCTAGGTAGTTTCTTTACATGTAAGCTTGTTGAAGAGTGAGTCAATGTCTTTGGCCTGGTATGTGCACTTATTTCGGTAGTCATCTCTTTTCTCTTTTTGCTTTTTTACTGGTAGCATCAACAGTAATAAGGAATTCAGTGACGTGTTGGGATGCTGTGACCTAGCTAGGATGTAATCTGCTTGTAGTTACTAGTTAGTATCATGTTGTATTAATTGCTTAGCTTATAACGCTTCACTCTTGTAACTTCATCATTGTAGTGAATGGAGCTCTGAAGTGTCTGGCTCTAATCTCTGGGGACTTGGATGACAGAGTGGTGCCATCACTCATCCCTGTTCTGTTCCCGTGTTTACTTACTATTGTATCTGCCTCTGAGGTTGGTGTTTACATTGTTGCCTACTGTTATTGTAAAATGATTCTTTGCAAGTTAAGATGTGCATGTTAAAAGAAAAAGATATAAGAAATTGCGTGTATTATGCTGCTTTTGAAACCTGAGGATTTTACAATCTACTGTGTGATATTGAATAGTTAAAATGTTCTTGATACTTCCGAGGAAAGAACATTTAGTGATCAGAGAATTTGAAGCCGGTTTTTGGCTTCAGAAAAAAGAACAATATCCATTTTGAGATACGTAGTCGTAAACCAAAGTCAGGATCAGCGATTTCAAACATTTTAAATGTTCTGGGATCTACATGTCAATGCATTGAGTCGCTTGTTGCTATTGCTATGGCTTTGAGGATATTTATGGTTATGGTCTTATAACTTCATTTTGTTTTACAGTACCAATGTTTGATTGCAAATGATTTTCCCGTACTTCCTATTTATTTTTTGGAACCTTTACATGCAGACTTATGACAAGTATTTGCGTGCAAAAGCACTTTCAATAGTTTATGCTTGCACTTATATGCTCGGGGCCATGAGTGGTGTGTACAAGGTACACCCTTAACCAACTTATATTTTCCTCTTGGGGATTTGGGTTTCAGGGTGCATCATCTAATCTAAGGCAGTTTAGGCAATGCATTACCTGATACAATTTATCTACAGACAGAGGTTCATGCATTAATGACTCCAATGCTCAAATCTTGGATGGCTGTATTCTCTACCATTTTGAAAGAGCCAGTACATCCTGAAGAACCGGATGATTGGAGCATGAGGATGGAGGTTAGACTCTTGATTTAAATCATATTTTGATGCAATTGGAAAAATTATTAAAACTTGTTGGTTCAATAGGTTTTGAAGTGTCTGAATCAGTTTGTTCAGAATTTTCAAAGCCTTACTGAAAGTGAATTTATGGGTGAGTTTATTATCTTCTTTCCTCTCAAGTTTATGTTTAGGAAATTTTGTGCCTTAAGATAGTGAATTTCATCTTTTGCCCGTCTAATAGAAGATTTATCTGCAGCGGTTTTGGGACCTTTGTGGCAAACTTTCATGACATCCTTTAGAGTTTATGTACGGGCATCAATTGAAGGTGTTGAAGATGCCTACGAGGGCAGGTACGATTCAGATGGTGAAGATAAAAGTCTTGATTCATTTGTTATCCAGGTATTTTTCCAGTTTCACTTTAGAGCATGATTGTCACCTAACTGTAAAAATTACGGTTACGTGAAATGGTTGTTTCTCCAAATGCCCTTGCCTTTGATTGAGGTATATGTGCTTGTACTGATTTGATATCAGACTATGATGCTGCGTCCTTCCTATTCTGGTGTAGTTCTTAGAAACTTTCCATATGAGATCTATATGATCTACTTTTAACAAATGCACTTTTCTTGTGCAGCTAGTTGAGTTTCTTTTGACGATTGTTGGCAACTCCAACCTAAAAAAGGTCAGCATGAATTTTGTATGATTGTCTTTCTCCTTTATATATGGTATATGAACCATATTACCATATAGTTGTGAAACATGCTTCATGTAGGTTGTGAGGACTAACATCAAGGAGCTAGCATATTACACTATCGGATTTCTGCAGATAACAGAACAACAGGTAACTTCAAATAGTGTTTCTTTAAGATGGCTAACTTTTTTTTTGGATGGTTTGATATTCATGCAGATCTATGTTTCAAATCTTCTTTTAACAAGGGACTGCTTTTAGTCTTTTAGGCCAGACGCAATGGTTATCTTGATCAATTGTTTGGATTCTTGTCATGTCGTTAACCTTTTGCCATCAATTTCATTCTGCCTGGCTGCCTGCCCTTCAATCATCAATATGGGTGCATTTGTCACCTTTCATTGACTAGTGCGCCCATATGAACTATTCCTTATGGGTGCACTAGTTTCCGCTCTTTCTGCACTTAGATACCACCCCCTTCTCTGCAAGTGTTATGAGCTTTTTATGTTGTATTTTTGAGTGCTAGTTGGTGTTTCTTTGTTCTTGAGCTAAAAATTAGTTGTTGAATATGCTGAAAGATTCTTCCTTTAGTTTCCTGTTTCTCGACCTGGGATTTTTTAGTCTTTGGATGCTATTGAGGATTTTGTAATTCACAATTTATTCATCCTGTTACGTATGAGTTACTGTATGACATGAATAGGTTCACACCTGGTCCACTGATGCCAACCAATTTGTTGCTGATGAGGAAGATGTCACATATAGCTGCCGCATTTCTGGTAGGCCTGTTTGGATAAGATGCTATTCATACTGGTTGTTATGTCTCAAATACTTGATTTGTAGGAGTTAGTACTGTAGCGATCATCGGTAGTAAATGAACCTCTAACGATCTCTTTTGCTAGTCTTTATTGACTTTTCGATCAGATGTTTTCTACTCACTTTTTTTGATGAATTCTCATTATTATCTTAGATAAGCGTATTATCTTAGATATCAATGTAATCCACTTTTGCATTCAAGGGGCATTTGGTTTCGGCGATAATAAGGCATAGAAGGGAAATGGGAAATACATATATGCCTTTAAATATTGTTTGCTAGTGATAATATCAATCTGGAGTGGGGATTTTTTTTCTCAACGTATACTATTCCCAAGTAGGAGTTGATATTTCATTTTTCTCTCACCTTAACATGAAAGATTGTAATAGACCTTCTTGATGTCATGGTTTCACCCACTTGGTGCATTTATTGAAATCATTTTGTACTAGAAAATGACACATCTCTAGCTTATTGTTGTGAGGCCACCTCCAACGTTCCTCTAACCATTTCCAGTAACTTTAGTGATCCTTCAAACCTTCTTTATGTTCCGTTTTGATTCCTGATCTTGAACCAAATGCCCCCTAAACATTTTATTCTGTATGCCCAAAAAACTCTCTTGATAATCTAATTCCTTTTATGCCAGGTGTACTTTTGCTTGAGGAGGTGGTCAATTCTTTTGGGGAGGAAGGTATCGTTGCCATTGTCGATTCTGTGAAAGCAAGATTTTACGAGTCTCAACAAGAAAAAGCTACTGGCCCTAATACTTGGTGGAGAGTACGTGAATCTTGATTTTCGTTTATTGTCTTCAATTAGGTTGATATGCTGTCTCTGCATCCTCCTAGATTTTCTACAATATTTGACTAATTTTTGGATTAATGAAGATGCGAGAGGCAGCATTGTTCGCTTTGGCTTCTTTGTCTGACCAATTGCTGGAAGCTGAGGTTTGTACTTCTGACTTGACACTCTTTAGTAGGCTGAGCTGCCTGGGATTTGTTATTTATAGTCGATTTTTACCACAGGATTCAGGATTCACTGGTATCAGCTTGGGAAACCTTGTTGAGCAAATGGTCACGGAAGACATTGGGACAAGTAATTCTCTTTTTTTTTGTTCTTTGTTTATTCGTGTCCTTTTTATTCAGGTATCTTTTTGTGGTTGGATTATTATTAAGGTATTTGATACATGATGTTTGGCTTTGATCTGTTTTTGTTCTGCAGGTGTGCATGATTATCCCTTTCTTTTTGCCCGGTTGTTTGCATCAGTTGCCAAGTTTTCCTCGGTGGTAAACATATTAGTTTTCTGGCCTTCCCTAAATTGGCATCACAGATGGTTGATATCGTATTGGGTTTTCTGTTGGTATGCAGATTAGCCATGGAGTTCTTGAGCATTACCTCAAGGCTGCTGTCAAAGCAATTGGAATGGATGTGTAAGAGATCTGTTATTTCTGCTGTTTACCCAGCTGTTAAAGCCATAATTGATTGATTGATTCCCTTTTCTTGCAGCCCCCCTCCTGTAAAGATTGGTGCTTGTAGGGCACTGTCTCAGCTGCTTCCTGATGCAAACAAAGAAGTTATTCAACCCGAAATACTTGGTTTATTCACATCACTGTCTGATCTCCTTTACCAGGTAATAATCATCACTTGTATACTTCAACTGGCATTTTCTGGCAACTCATGAGTCACTCCGTGTCTTTGGTCACAGATATCTGATGAAACGTTACATCTTGTATTGGAAACACTACAAGCTGCTATTGTTGCAGGTCGGTGTGTAACTAATTACAAGAAGTAATATTTCTTCTTGTTTCCCTCAGTTATTTTCTTTGGTGAATGCAGGCCACAATTCTGGAGTATCCGTTGAGCCAGTCATTTCTCCTGTCATCCTTAATCTATGGTCTATGCATGTCTCTGATCCATTTGTCATTATTGACATAATTGACGTCTTAGAGGTAATTATATTAATACACTTATCATACCGCTTCTCTAGAAACTGCATCGTGATCTCCAATCTCTTCTTCGTCAATTTGAGGTGGTCGTTCTGGGTAGTGCTAATTGCTTAATACTTGCTGCATATCTCCTCTATAGTAATGTCAATCCAATTTATATGGTTATGATCTTTGTGTGATGGTGCTCACACACCATGTTGTGGAGAGGGTCCATATTGGTGATGGAAAAAGTTCCAACGGGACGTAAAAGTAATTCCTCTTTTATGTTAAACAAATGTTTCAAATAGCAGTTGGGCTAGGACTTTGTTGCTGCCACCTCCTGTCCTTTTCTCTTCTCTCTGTAGTTACTCTAGCCTGTGATACAGCCCTTTGTAGCCGACTTGATTTTGGGTTCCACTGCTGTGTTTCTCTCCTCTTAGCGTAATCATAGTTTATGATTATTAAGGGTGGTCAAATCGTGGATTATGACAGTTCAAAGGGGGCATATTAGCAAGTATTGGCAAGATCTTTTGTTGGTTGTCGATTATATCGTGGAAACACCTCTCGTTGATGATTGATTTGTATCCCTGACTTTATATTGGAGTACCCACCTCACTTTATATTTTCTCAGTGGAACCTGGATTTCATGGAAGAGTAACTTAATGTCTTTCTGCATGTCCCAGGCAGTAAAAAAGGTTCCTGGTGCTGTTCATCCATTGGTATCACGAATCCTACCGCAGATTGGGCCAATCTTAAGTAAGGTATGGTTGACAGGGATGTTTGCTGCCATAACTTTGTTTCACTTCTTAAACAATCAATATAAAATTATAAATCTATTTTTTTTATGTTTCTTCATATAATCAGCCACACATACAACCTGATGGATTAATAGCAGCGTCCCTGGATTTGGTTACTATGCTGTTGAAGGCAAGTTTTTAGTTGACAAACAGTACTTTCGTGCCATTCATTTGATTTTGGTGTGTGATTTCAAACACTAGCAGAGTTGTAATATGTGCTTTGCTAATTACAGTTTCTGATAGCAATGTACAGAATGCTCCTATTGATGTAGTAAAAGCAGTATACGATGTTTGTTTCGATGCTATCATCCGGATACTCCTACAAAGCGATGACCACAGTGAATTGCAGGTTCTTTTTTTTTGTCCTTTTTGTTTCATCCACTTGTATATAATTGCCCAAGCTTGTCTTACTGCACTGTCATCAGCATCATAGAGAACTGACATGTTCCCTCGACGGTACAGAATGCCACACAATGTTTAGCTGCACTAGTGGCTGGGGGAAAACAACAACTACTTGCTTGGGCTGCTGATCCTGAATTTACTATGAGAATTATGCTAGATGTAGCTTCTAGGTAATCCTTTACTCTAATCTCGTTGGTTGTTTTGGTTTAGCTTTACGCTTCTGATTTTCATTGTTTGTGGATTCTTGAATCCATGTCAGTGATATGATTTATTCAGAACTCTATCTGTTGAATTAACTTTGTTAATTGAACTGGGTAATTATGCCATAAAGAACCCTTTCTTAAAAAAATAATGCGCTGAATTTTTTTTTTGTATAAACCATTCTCTTGCTATTTTGTTGCCAATATTGTTCTTTGCCTTCTTTTATATTTTTTTTGGAAAGGTAAATTTTTAAACCAATAATTACACTTGTCAGGGGTTGAACCATAGACCTCCGTCAATTCCTACTACGCCTTATGCCATTAGGCCAAATGCCCTTTGGCTTTCTTTTATATGGCTCTGAAGTTCAGGAAGTTTTATCACTTCATAAACAAGCGGCAAAACTATTTTACTAATTTTACATCTTTGACATAATGCTTGGAAATAGGAGAAAGTGATTTCATCCTTTTGTTTTCTTATAAATTTAAAAATGACACCTTCAGCCACTATAAGCATAATGCTTGCAGTTTCAATGATGCGGCCTTCTATGTTTTCTTTTGGTTGTTGCATGTCGTTTACTCTGTCATACAAGTGTTCCTTCGGGATTATCCTGCTAAATCATAGTCATTTTACTTTGATCAATATGCGTGTACTGTCATGCTGAACTGTGGCTGCTGCATGCAGGCTTCTTGATCCTAAAATGGAAAGCTCTGGATCTCTATTTGTTGGAAGTTACATTTTGCAACTTATTTTACACTTGCCTCATCAAATGGCAAATCATATACAGCACCTGGTTGCTGCTCTTGTCAGGAGGTTGCAGTCAGCTCAAATTACAGGGTTGAGAAGTTCACTGTTACTAATCTTTGCAAGACTGGTACTTGCTTCTGGTTTTTACTATATCAAAGTTGCTGTTGCAATGTTCATATACAAAATTAGTAACAGAATTGGGTTTTCATTCCTGCAAGTTTCTAATTATGCTTCGGTTTGCAAGTTGTCTTGACATATTTGCACCTCAGTGACCGTATCTGTGGATGGGCATGAGGGAAAATCTTAGATATAAGCATCAAATCACCTAGGGCCTATTTTGTGTCATATGCTTGAATTAGTGCCATAATGCCGTCACTGGGCTTTGTTGGCATTGTGGAAGTGCTCAATTCCGTTGCATTTCCTGTTTCTGTTCTGTTGTTTATGTCGGATGCGTGAATTCCGTTTATTTTTATTTAGTCTGGAGCAGGTTTTTCATTTATTTTTAATTCTAAATGCAGGTACACATAAGTGTTCCTAGTGTTGAACAGTTTATTGATATTCTCGTCAGTACTCCAGCAGAAGCATATGATAATGCCTTTGTCTATCTGATGTCTGAATGGACTGGGCACCAAGGTGATTTCTCACCATCCCTTTCCTCAATCTAGTATATGACCCGGTGTCCTTGTGTCTCCCACTCCATGTATGTCAGTGAAGGTTGATTAGGTTCCTAGACTAAACGCTGAATAAATTTTCTGATATCTTTTGCAACACTGCGTCTGAAGGAAGTCAGCGGGTTCCACTAACAAGGATGCGTATTGTTCTTGAATGTAGCAGCTTTCATGGTTCCTCCATGTCTATATTTCCTGGATGTTTGACTTCTGAGTTATTGAGAATGATATCATAATTTAAGTATATTAGTCTGTTAACTACTTTGGTTTTGACGTGAGATATTATTGGATTGATGAGACTAATCTTGAGCATCAATGCTCTGGGAATCAAGCGGTCTGTATTCTTGGTCATTTCGACCTGGCAAATTTCATTTTAACTGAGGTCTCAATGCTGGCCGCTGAAGGCCATATGACAGTTTTTATTGTTTGAGCTCTGCCAATAGATTACTTTTTACACATCTGGCAACTTCCACGCCGAATAAATATCAATATTATTGACATTGACCTGCTGTCTACTCCATACTACTTTTGACTGATTGCAGCTGAGGTTCAAGGTGCTTATCAAATCAAAGTCACAACTTCCGCTTTGGCACTACTGCTATCAGCAAGACATCCTGAACTAGGAAAAGTTAGCGTTCGTGGTCATCTGATTAAGGTTTGATCTTTCAGTTGTTGCCTGTGTGCATAGAGCTAGTGAGAAGTAACTATAGAAAATCTTACTTCTTCGTGTTTAGTCTTCTGCAGAGATAACCACACGGTCGAAATCTAAAACCGTTCCAGATCAGTGGACTGTTATCCCGCTTCCAGCTAAGGTATGCCCCATAATATTGATATAAGCTATAATTTCCAGAAAGATGTTATCTTTTGTGGCAAGGTAAGTCAGGTGGTTCTGCAGAAGATTTCTGACTGTATGATAATAGTCTAGTGGTTTTGTTCATTCTACATACTAGTTCATGGTTAGTAGTATGTTCTTGTAGTGTCATGATTGACACCATAACGACTCTTTGATTTTTTTTAAGCCCAAAAGTAAACGAAAAGAATATTCTGCTCTTCTATGTTTTTGCTGCATCAAAATCTTGTCAAAGCACGGTTTTTTTGCAAGTTCTGCAAGCAAATTATTCATGGTTTTCATTTTTTTCCTTTTTGGTACCAGATAGTGGCTTTATTGGCAGATGCTTTAATTGAAATCGAGGAACAAGCATCCCTACCTGATGAAGAAGTAAGCGTTAATTTATGCCCAACATTAGTTTAGCTATGTCAATTAGATATTTACTTAGTTTTGCAAGGATACTTTTATCAGGAGAGTGACTGGGAAGAAATCGAGGAAGGTGCCATGGAACCTGATAATAGTAATAGCTTTTTGTACTCCGCTTCACATGGTAGGACGACATATGACCAGCTAGAAGCATTGGCCAAAGCGTTTGATGAGGTGGTTAATTATCTTTATGGTTCTTTTTTCCTTTTCCATTCTTTTCGTTCTTTTAGTAGCTCGGTACATTCCACTTCATTGTTCCCCTCACCATCCATCCCCTCGTGCCAACAATAGTAGCTAAATACTTGTCACTGTGTACTTGAAGAACGAAGAGGACGAGGAGGATGATGACTTGCTGTGTGCTGCTGATCCTCTAAATGAGGTTTGTGACATCACTATATGCTTCTGTTTCACGTATCAGAGTCGATGCCCTGTATACCCTAATGCGAGTTTTGATTTCTTTCTCACTTGGCAGATGAATTTAGCGAGTTACCTAGCAGACTTTTTTGTGAAGTTCTCTCAGAAAGATGGCCCGTTGCTTGATCATCTTTGCCAGGTATTTATCTGCGTCTCAAAACGCGTTTTGTGAAATCAGTTGGGTTGCTATGGCTTCTTCTTCAATTATATCCATGTGTTTTATGCTAGTGTTGAAATTGCAGGGACTGAGTCGGGTTCAACAGAAGGCGATTCGGAGAGTCGTGAAGTGCGGAGATTCATGATTTACGTGCTAATGCGAGGTTGAAATATGATAGTGTCCGCTTTCTGTTTACTCCTTGATTGCTGCAAGAGTTATTCTTGTTAAAGTTTCCAGTCTAAAAGAGCTATGTGCATGGCTTTTATCCTCGGCATTCGGTTCGGCTGGTTGGTTCATCTCTTCTTTGGCTGTGTGTAATATGATTTGTAGAATCGAAAGCTTATGTCTGAGTTTCATTCTTCATATTGTTATTACCTTTGTTTTTAATCAAAAAATTTAGCTCGTGGCAGTTTTTGTTTTGGTCGAAACTATTTTATATCGGGACGAGCCAAGTGAGACTACAAAAGACGAAAGAAGAACCTGATTAGTTTATCTTATATTTTATGACAGCAACATATTTTTATTTGATGGGGAGACATGCATTAGCAGATTTAAGTTTGTAAGTACTGATTCATCTGTCAATGACAAAATAAAACTCGAAAAAATTTATGTAGGAAATGGTTGAAAATTTAAGTGGAAAATACACCAATAAGTATTTCATCTGTAAATGTAGACTCTTAACAGATTTGAGTATAAAGACTTAAAATTCAAAATACACAATAGAGAGAATAACCCAGAGATAGGCAAAACCACCAAGTTTTTCAGTTGCATCTTGTTATTTTTATGAAGTGGAGATTCATAAAAATAATTTCAAATACTTACATAACTGTACTGAAAAAATATTGAGCTTGATAAATCCAGAAATTTATTATTTAAATATAAATATATACTTTTTTTTAAATAATACAATTTCTCAACTTATCATTGTAACAAATTTGATTGTAAGAAAAAAAAAACTGTTTCTATACACATTCAAATATAAGTATAGCCAACGGAGCTCTAGCAACTATTAAAAGGATACAATCAGGCCATATTACTTTCAAAATAAATAAATAAACGCTAGGCCGTGACAATAATTTAAGTTTAGTTGGCGCATAAGATCAAACTTTATAATATCAACTTATTATGATTCATGTCCATCTTGATCATAGGATATCGTTTTCTCTAAGGAAAAATAATGGTGATGAGTGTAACTGGTAGATGGGCATTTGGCTGCGTGCGTCATCGATGTTGGTCGAAACTATCTACCATTTGAGATATTTACTAGACTAATTAGTTTAAATTTGACTTTAACATATAATGACAAAATTTTTCCTTGTTTCTACCGAGTTTTAATGCTGTTACATTTTTAGAATTCGAAAACTCTAGTTGAATTAAAACAATTCTTAAAAGTTGATTTAGGTATTAGTGATATTTGGTTATTTGACAAGGGTGGCGCAAATCATATATTAAGGAACCGGGTTACAAAACATAAATAGAAAATACATAGATACATAACGAAAATACCGAACAGAAGACGAAAGCCAATATATTGTCCACAGAGTGGCACATCCATGAGCGGTCGAGAAGCGGCAAAAGCCAACGACCAGAGCGGAGATCTGCCAAAACAAGCTACGACTAAAAACTACAAGGAAACGTCATAGATGCAGCCTCGTGGGCATTTGAATGCGTACAAGATATACGCAAATGTGAGCCAAGATTGAACAAGTTCAACCGAGACAAGTTTCTCTACCTGTAATCACAGGAAAGAAATCGTGATCCGCACTTATCTTATATTAAGCCGAGACTGATCCAAGCAAAAGACAAAATAACAAAAAAAACAATATGGGTGTACCAACGGACCCCAAACAAGAGGGGGGGGGGGGGGGGGGGGGGATGGGCAACAAAGCAAGGGAACCCAGAAAAAAGCATTAATCAAAACAAAGGAGAAACATGATAGATAAAACAAGACAGAAGGGGCGGTCTTAAATTCGGCCGCCATGCGTGGAAGTAAAAGCTTTAGATTAGTCTAGTCAAAAAATTTCCATCTACAGTCACCAAAGTCAAAGGGGTCATTCAAGGGTGATGTTGATTGTTTACAACTGGAACTGGAACTGATGACCTCATTATCAAGTTGATCATCATGGTTCGATTCTCAAAATTGAATTAACCTTCATTAAAAAAATATAACGGTTAAGATACGTACAACCGAGAAATTCTTTACTTTGACAGCCATAATGAATAACTCGATGATGTTGCAGGATAAGCCATCGTTTCAAATAACAATTATTATCGGATCACGCAACAATTGAATTTTTAGGAGGAGCATCCAAGTCGACGACGTACAGCTTGCGAACAAAGACACGGATCAAGACCCAATGCTTTAGTAAACACGTTCACTAATAAAACATGACAATCTATTCTGATGTATTTATTCTTCTATTGGTATACGATATTCGTAGTAATACGAAAAGTGGCCTGATTATCATAAATGAATTGAAGTCGTGCGATTATGATAATAGATACGAGATCAACCTACTTTAATATTATTTTAAATTTTTTTAAGTTTGTCACGTTAGCACCAACTAGGAGAGAGAAATATGATGTGGTGTTGAAATGGGAAGACCATGTTGGACCACCTGATATTAAAGTGAACTTATCGTTAATATTTAATCTGTAGCTGCTCGTACTTAACACAAGGATTATCAATAAGGGGCTGAGATTCAGTATTGCTGGGATCCAGTAGCATAGTACGGACAACGTTAAACGGTCCCCGCGCATGATGCCAAACTTATAATATGAGAGATATCACAAATGCAATTTTAGAAATTTGTATGTAAAACATGTTATACCAATTTATGATGCATCATGTACCACTATCTGTCACACGATGTACCAATATATATCACATGTTGTACCATTGTCTCATGCTTTGTGTACCACTGTATGTCGCATGTTGCACCATTGTTTGACGCCGAAGTACAAGTGTATGTCGCATGAAGTACCAATGTATAACACAATTTTACTAATTTATGTTGCATTGTGTACCGATGTATACCACATGGTGTACCATTGTATGTCACATGTTCTACCGTTGCCTGGCGTGTTCATGGCCATTTTCAGGTGAAATACCAAAAATGCCTCTATATCTGGCTCCAATGAATCATAACCGTATGATTAAACCTACACGAGTTTTCTCCTATTCAATTGTCTGTATCACATTCACTCTATTAATGACAACACCCTATCTGATCCATGTTGAGAATATAGATTATATCCAGCCAAGAAATGATAAGATACACTAATTTTTTTATATCGGAGCAGCTTTTAACAGATTGCCCCTTTAGAGTTTTAGACTGCAACCAATGGTTCTGCTCGACGAGAAGGAGAATGACGAGCACCATCTTTTTCTCGAACTCTCTGAGACTATCAAGTGCGTACTTTCGCTGACAGAAAAACCAAGTCATTGGATGTCTTAACAATTTCGATCCCTGAAAAGTACTCGAGTTTACCGACATACTTAATCCTAAATTGCAAATTGTTGATTAAGTCGATCCTTGGTATGAGCTAACATGCCCTGATTATCTCCAATCAAGATTACAGCATCAGCGTTGCAAATAATGATGTTTGACCAAGTTTTCATACATAGTTATTTGAACTATTTATATTTCAATAAAACTTATGAGAGAGAGTAAATCCGTAAGGGCCATCACAAAATTGACAATTGGTAAAATTCTCGTTATTGAATACCAAATCATACTTGCGAACAGACGATTATAAAATTTTCCGCATAAAACCAAGCTGGCCAGTGGAATAAAATTTCCAAACCTTTCCCAATTTTATATGTACATAATAAGACAGGACAGGAACACGTGCCTAATTTTATATTACCCATTCATTACATCACACAAGGCATCTTTTTATCTGGGGTCAACTAAGGCTCCTCTTGTTTTATTTGTTTCTAGTGGATGGTTCATCTAAGCCACCATGTGTCTCGGTCTCTGGTAGAACCGAACGATAAGTACTTGAACACAATAATCTCCATCCCCAACTCGTCGACGCTCCTACGTGGTGCAAGGCAATCCCTGCACAGAGGACACGTGGGGCGCCCACGATCGGTCCACCTGTCCAAGCACACTCTATGAAAGACATGGTCGCACCTCAGCTCTCTGACCTCGTCTCCTTGCTCAATCTTGCATAGGCACACGGGGCAATCCGTTGCTGATGGACAAGGATCATACCCGTAGTGGCTTAGCTCTGAGTGATTAAGTGGGTGAGAGTGGAAGATGGAGAAGTGAAGAAGGAAATCCCATGCCCATTTCAAGTAGCTAAGGATTGTGATTATGTTATTTATCATTATTGTGTTGGAAGGGGAAAGAAAAAGAGAAGGGGATTGTATTCTATAGTACTATGGTTGTTGCTTGTTTGTGTATTTATAGAATCTGACAGAGACTCCACGTGATGTGATATGTGTGGAAAGACAGGTAATTTTATGGTAAGCATTTCATATTTCATAGTAAGTAATAATATGTACACTATTAATCTTTAATAAAATATATGTGAGTAGCGGAACTTGAATTATAAAAGTTTAGAACATCTATAATAAATAGTAACAGAGCGATATGAGAGATAGATGACACACAATATACTTTGTTTGTTTGAAATACCTACATCTACGAGATCGAGACAAATATTATTATTGTATGTACAATAGTCTAAATCTCGTGTATATACTATTATGTCGATTGCCCAGCCAAGTCAAGCCAAACCTAATATACTATACAATATAAAATAGAGATATAAAATAGTGGTATTGCCCAATTGGGAATTTGAGAATTCATAACAACCTAAGAGAGAAAAAATAACACCGTAGAATTCACCGTAAAATTGTACCTTATAAAATCTTAACATGAAATATATCAAATTATATACGTGGACCATTGTAAAATTGTCCGTGGAAACACAAAACCCATTATTTATAGATATTGAATTAATATATGTGCTCGAACAGACTCTTGCATGTATTAAAATTTTGAAATTGAGTCGTGTTTTCTTTCCTCTTTTTTTTTTGGTATTAGGCCTTTTGTAGCCGTTGTTGTAGCCATTAAATATTAATATGGATGTTGTAGCTATCCTGTAGCTGTAGGCACACCTAAATTATATGTACAGTTTTGAGTTTCCCCTATTGGCTATTGCATATGAAAGTTCATTTTAGTCACAAAAACGTGTATGCTTTCTTTCTGACAACGAAGGGCTTAAGACTGCTATAACCATGTTGAAATCATAGAGTTATTAATTAATTACGGTAAACCACAAAATTTTTATAGGTAAAATTTTATTAATGATACTATCATATGCATATATGTATATTCTGTGTGAAATTCTCTCATATTAAGTACGTATTTGCAGTCACGAGCTTTATTAAAAATCTGTAGCGATAAATGTAACGCCCCGTGATTTGACCGACTATCTCCACAGACCAACACGGGTCTTTTCCAGCGTGTTTTGTCCTCACTCACACGCATCCCGGAAAACTTCCCAGGAGGTCACCCATCCTGATCCTACTCCCGGTCAAACGCGTTTAACCTTGGAGTTCTCTCAAGATGTGTGCCAGAAAAGAAGGTGCACCTTTTTGATATGGATAGTACCAATCAAATCACTTAAGGCGTTTCAGACAGTACATATCATTTACGGGGTATCACATTCACCCCTCCTTAAATACGCGACGTCCTCGTCGCGCCAGACAGAACACAGAACAGTCCCAGAAGCGTAATTGCTCTGATACCAAATGTGACGCCCCGTGATTTGACCGACTGTCTCCACAGACCAACACAGGTCTTTTCCAGCGTGTTTTGTCCTCACTCACACGCATCCCGGAAAACTTCCCAGGAGGTCACCCATCCTGATCCTACTCCCGGCCAAACGCGTTTAACCTTGGAGTTCTCTCAAGATGTGTGCCAGAAAAGAAGGTGCACCTTGTTGATATGGATAGTAACAATCAAATCACTTAAGGCATTTCAGACAGTACATATCATTTATGGGGTATTTGCTCTGATACCATATGTAACGTCCCGATGTGATACCCCATAAATGATATGTACTGTCTGAAATGCCTTAAGTGATTTGATTGTTACTATCCATATCAACAAGGTGCACCTTCTTTTCTGGCACACATCTTGAGAGAACTCCAAGGTTAAACGCGTTTGGCCGGGAGTAGGATCAGGATGGGTGACCTCCTGGGAAGTTTTCCGGGATGCGTGTGAGTGAGGACAAAACACGCTGGAAAAGACCCGTGTTGGTCTGTGGAGACAGTCGGTCAAATCACGGGGCGTTACATTTGGTATCAGAGCAATTACGCTTCTGGGACTGTTCTGTGTTCTGTCTGGCGTCGTCGCGTATTTAAGGAGGGGTGAATGTGATACCCCGTAAATGATATGTACTGTCTGAAACGCCTTAAGTGATTTGATTGGTACTATCCATATCAACAAGGTGCACCTTCTTTTCTGGCACACATCCTGAGAGAGAACTCCAAGGTTAAACGCGTTTAGCCGGGAGTAGGATCAGGATGGGTGACCTCCTGGGAAGTTTCCCAGGGTGCGTGCGAGTGAGGACAAAGCATGCTGGAAAAGACCCGTGTTGGTTTGTGGAGCCAGTCGATCGAATCACGGGGCGTTACAATAAATTTAGCGAGTTACCTAGCTGACTTTTTTGATTTCTTTCTCACTTGGCAGATGAATTTAGCGAGTATACTCTAACGCGAGTTTTGATTTCTTTCTCACTTGGCAGATGAACTTAGCGAGTTACCTAGCAGACTTTTTTGTGAAGTTCTCTCAGAAAGATGGCCCGTTGCTTGATCATCTTTGCCAGGTATTATTTATCCGCGTTTTGTGAAAACAGTTGGGTTGCCTGCTATGGCTTCTTCTTCAATTATATCCATGTGTTTTATACTAGTGTTGAAATTGCAGGGGCTGAGTCGGGTTCAATAAAAAAATTAGCTCGTGGCAGGTTGGTTTTGGTCGAAACAATTTTATATCGGAACGAGCCAAGTCAGAGCACAAAAGACGAACGTGTTTCAATGGACTAAGGCTGCTGGTGTACTCTGCCAGTTTAAAACCTGATTAGTTAATCTTATATTTTATGACAGCAACAGATTTTTATTTGATGGGAAGACATGCATTAGCAGATTTAAGTTTGTAAGTACTGATTAACCTGTCAATGAAAAAATACAAACTAGAAAAAATTTATGCAGGAAATAGTTGAAAATTTTAGTCGAAAATACACCAATAACTGTTTCATCTGTAAATTTAGAGACTTAACAGATTGAGTAGAAAGACTTAAAATTCAAGAACTAATAAAAAAAATAAAAATACACAATAGCGTGTAACCCTGAGATAGGCAAAAAAACCACCAAGTTTTTCAGTTGCATCTTGTTATTTTTATGAAGTGGAGAATCATAAAAATAATTTCAAATACTCACATAACTGTATACTGAAAAAATATTGAGCTTGATGAATCCGCAAATTTATTATTTAAATATAAATGTATACTTTTTTTTGAAATAATACAATTTCTCAAATTATCATTGTAACAAAAAAAACTGTTTCTATACACATTCAAATATAAGTATAGCCAACGGAGCTCTAGCAACTATTAAAAGGATACAATCAGGCCATATTACTTTCAAAATTAAAAAAAAAACGCTAGGCCGTGACAAGAATTTAAGTTCAGTTGGCGCATAAGCCCAAACTTTATAATATCAACTTATTATGATTCATGTCCATCTTGATCATAGGATATCGTTTCCTCTAACTAAGGAAAAATAATGGTGATGAGTGTTAGTGGTAGATAGCAGGTGTCGATATGGGCATTTGGCTGCGTGCATCATCGATGTTGGTCGAAACTATCTACCACTTGAGATATTTACTAGACTAATTAGTTTAAATTTGACTTGAACGTATAATGACAAAATTTTTCCTTATTTCTACCGAGTTTTAATGCTATTACATCTTTAGAATTCGAAAACTCTAGTTGAATTAAAAAAATTCTTAAAAGTTGATTTAGGTATTAGTGATATTTGGTTATCTAACAAGGGTGACGCGAAGCCTATATTAAGGAACCGGATTACAAAACATAAATAGGAAATACATTATCGAAAATATCGAATAGAAGACGAAAGCCAATATGTAGTCACATAGTGGCACGGGTGGAAGCGATGGATGGTCGAGAAGCGGCAAAAGCCAACGACCATAGCGGAGATCTGCCAAGGCAAACTACGACTAAAAATCACAAGAAAACGTCATAGATGCAGTCTTGTGGGCATTTGAATGTATACAAGATGCACGCAAATGAGAACCAAGGTCGAACAAATTTAACCGAGATAAGTTTCTTCACCTGTAACCAAAAGAAAGAAATCGTGATCGGCACGCATCGCAGATTAAGCCGACAAAACAATATGGGTGTACCAACAGACCCCCAAACAAAAGGGGGAAATGGGCAACAAAGCAACGCAACCCAGAAAAAAGCATTAATCAAAACAAAGGAGAAACATAATAGATAAAACAAGACAGAAGGTAGACCGCCCCTCCAGGCACCGCATGGGGCCGCCCCTGGGTAGTAGGAGCTTGGACCAAGTCGATAAGAGGTTAAGTGCGGGTCCAGTTTCGACGGCAAAGATGGAGAAGGCTGGAGATCGGAACCGTCGGCGGAAGGTGAGGTGAAGTCAGTGGCGGGGAAGACGGGGATGGAGGAGATACTAGATAGGAAGACTTTGAAATTAGATCTGGAAAAACAGAGAGAAAAAGCTGTCTTTTGGTAAAAGAGAAAGACCGTTTATTTGTGGAAGACGTGACATTTGGTTATCTAAATTGGTGGAATCTTAAATTCAGCCGCCATGCGTGGAAGTAAAAGCTTTAGATTAGTCTAGTCAAAAAATTTCCATCTACAGTCACCAAAGTCAAAGGGGTCATTCAAGGGTGATGTTGATTGTTTACACCTGGAACTGATGACCTCATTATGAAGTTGATCATCTTGGTTCGACTCTCAGAATTGAATTAACCTTCATTTAAAAAATATAACTGTCAAGATACGTGCAACCGAGAAATTCTTACATTTGACAGCCATAATGAATAACTCGATGATGTTGCAGGATAAGCCATCATTTCAAATAACAATTACTATCGGATCACGTAACAATTGAATTTTTAGAAGGAGCATCCAAGTCGACGACGCACAGCTTGCGAACAAAGACCCGGATCAAGACCCAATACTTTAGTAAACACGTTCACTAAAAAAACATGACAATCTATTTCGACGTATTTATTCTTCTGTTGGTATACGATATTCCTAGTAATACGAAAAGCGGTCTGATTATCATAAATGAATTGAGATCGTGAATAGATACGAGATCAACCCATTTTAATATTATTTTATAATTTTAATATTCAACCAAAATTTTAATTAGTAATTTTTTTTACATTTATACACAAAATCGTCACCCTTATGATTAGGGGTGAGCATTCGGGATATCCCGATCCCGAATACCGAATACCGAAAATCCCGAATACCGAAATTCGAAAAAAATTCATCCCGATCCCGAACCGAAATAATTTCGGGATATCCCGAATACCGAATTAGAATTTCGGGATTATCCCGAAAATTCCGAATATCCCGAATTTTGCAAAAAAAAATTAAACGAAACCCTAATTCCTAAATCAAAACCGCTTCAACCTCACCTCTTTTTTCCTTGAGAGCAACACCAACTCACAATCTATTGACATGCATCAACTGAAATTAGACACAAACTCACAATCTATTGCAAAACCCCCAAAATACGAAACCCTAAGTCAAAAAAAATTACTAATTAGAACAAGTCAGAGAGAGGAGAGGAGAGGAGCGTGGTGGAAGAGGGCAGCCACGATGGTGGCCGGTCGCTGTCTCGTGGTGGTGGCTTGCCGGAGTGGGTTAAAGAAGAAGAAAAATGGTTGATTTTCTTGTTGATTAAGAGAGAAGAGGGGGAAAGAGGAAAGGAGAAGGGGGAAAGAGGAAAGGAGAAGGGGTGCGTTCTGTAAGTGGGGTGGGGGGATTGATTTTTTGTTTATATATATAGATTGGTAAAATTACATTTTGGTACTTCGAGATTTTCGGTATTACCGAAATAATACCGGTATATACCGAACCGATCCCGAATACCAAAATTACCAAAATTTTCTCAAAAACCTTACCGAATTAACTCCCGAATACCGAATTCCCGATCCCGAACTCCCGAATACCGAAATAATTTCGGGATATCCCGAATACCGATCCCATTTGCTGACCCCTACTTATGATTGGGCAACCAATCCCATCGCCGTCACAGCAAGCTGTGAAACCAAGACCAGCCATACTATCGAGTGAAATGCGTTGAACGGGAGTTGTTTTGAGATACCATATTAAGGTATACGTTCACTTTAATACTAAGTCGTTGGTTTCACTCTTTTCAACTCAACTCAAGTCAGTGCCATGTGGTTTATTTTTTTAATTATGGTGACAGAAGTTTCAAACACAAATTTTTAACTTGGGTTAATTTGTCCAATTTGCCAAGTCATCAGTACCATGTTATATTTCTCTGTCCTAGGTGGTGTTGACGTAGCAAACTAAAAAAAATGGGATTATTTTTAGGGTTTCAAATTTGATTTTTTAGATTAGGATTTAAATTTTTTTAAGTTTGTCACGTTAGCACAACTAAGGGAGAGAAATATGATGTGGTGTTGAAAAGGGGAGGCCATGTTGGACCACTTGATATTAAAGTGAACTTATCCCTAATATTTAATCTGTAGCTGCTCATCTTAACACAAGGATTATCAATAAGGGGCTGAGATTCAGTTTTGCTGGGATCCAGCAGCATAGTACAGACAACGTTAAACGGCCCCCGTGCGTGATGCCAAACTTATAATATGAGAGATAGCACAAGTACTATTTTATAAATTTGTAAGTAAAATATGTTATACCAATTTATGATGCATCATGTACCACTATTTGTCATACGATGTACCAATATATATCACATGTTGTACCATTTTCTCATGCTTTGTGTACAACTGTATGTCGCACGTTGTACCATTATTTGATGCCGAAGTATAAGTGTATGTCGCATGATGTACCAATGTATAACACAACTGTACTAATTTATGTTGCATTGTGTACCGATATATGCCACATGGTGTACCATTGTATGCACCTGTTCTACCGTTGTCTGGCGTGTTCGTGGCCATTTTCAGGTAAAATACCGAAAATGCCTCTATATCTGGCTCCAATGAATCTTAACCATATGATTAAACCTACACGAGTTTTCTTCTATTCAACTGTCTGTATCACATCTCAAATGATGATGCTCACTCTATTACTGACAATACCCTATCTAACCCATGTTGAGAATATAGATTATATCCGGCCAAGAAATGATAAGATGCACTAATTTTTTTATATCAGAGCAGCTTTTAACAGATTGCCCCTTTAGAGTCTTAGACTGCAACCAATGGTTCTGCTCGACGAGAAGGAGAATGACGAGCACCAACTTTTTCTCGAACTCTCTGAGACTATCAAGTGCGTACTTTCGTTGACAGAAAAACCAAGTCATTGGATGTCTTAACAATTTCGATCCCTAAAAATTACTTGAGTTTACTGAGATACTTAATCCTAAATTGCAAATTGTTGATTAAGTCGATCCTTTTTTTTAACATCGATTAAGTCGATCCTTGGTATGAGCTAACATGCCCTGATTGTCTCCAACCAAGATTACAGCATCAGCGTAAACGAGCAAATAATGATGTTGACCAAGTTTTCATACATCGTTATTTGGACTATTTATATTTCAATAAAATTTATGAGAGAGAGTAAATCCATAGGGGCCATCACAAAATTGACAATTGATAAAATTCTGATTATTGAATACCAAATCATACTTGTGAAGAGACCATTATAAAATTTTTTGCATAAAACCAAGCTGGCCAGTGGAATAAAATTTCCAAACCTTTCCCAATTTTATATGTACATAATATGACAGGACAGGAACACATGCCAAAATTTATATTACCCATTCATTACATAACACAAGACATCTTTTTATCTGGGGTCAACTAAGGTTCCTCTTGTTTTATTTGTTTCTAGTGGATGGTTCATCTAAGCCACCATGTGTCCCGGTCTCTGGTAGAACCGAACGATAAGTACTTGAACACAATAATCTCCATCCCCAACTCGTCGACGCTCCTACGTGGTGCAAGGCAATCCCTGCACAGAGGACACGTGGGGCGCCCACGATCGGTCCACCTGTCCAAGCACACTCTATGAAAGACATGGTCACACCTCAGCTCTCTGACCTCGTCTCCTTGCTCAATCTTGCATAGGCACACGGGGCAATCCGTTGCTGATGGACAAGGATCATACCCGTAGTGGCTTAGCTCTGAGTGATTAAGTGGGTGAGAGTGGAAGATGGAGAAGTGAAGAAGGAAATCCCATGCCCATTTCAAGTAGCTAAGGATTGTGATTATGTTTTTTATCATTATTGTGTTGGAAGGGGAAAGAAAAGGAGAAGGGGATTGTATTCTATAGTAGTATGGTTGTTGCTTGTTTGTGTATTTATAGAATCTAATAGAGATTCCACGTGATATGATATGTGTGGAAAGACGGGTAATTTTATGGTCAGCATTTCATATTTCTTAGTAAGTCATAATATGTAGACTATTAATTTTTAATAAAATCTACGTGAGTAGCGGAATTTGAACTGTAAAAGTTTAAAACATCAATAATAAATAGCAAGGTTTTCAAATACGACCCGGAGATCGACCCGGATTTTGGGCCGAACTCCGGGTCGAACGGTTCGACCGGTTGAACCGCCGGTCGGACCGGGTGATTTTTTTTACTTATATATTAATTTTTTAGAAGTGCCACCAATATTAATAAGGCCCACCATTACTTGTTTGGTTAAAAGTCTCCGGCCCAACATGGAGAAATAAGGCCCACTATTAATAATATATATAAACTTATTTCCCTTCCAATTTAAACAAGCATTCATTTTAATTCTAAAAAAAGTAAAAAATCACCCTTCACGATTTCGTGGGTCTTGGGGTTTTTTTCCACGATTTGGGGGTAAGAATTTCGATCATATTTTCCTCGATGTTCTGAGGTTGAAAATTTTGGTTTAATTTTCAAGTTTTAAGCAAAAAACCTTACGAACCCGTAATTTCCGGGTCAGTTTTCCGGTTGAACCACCCGGTCTGACCGGATTTTGGGCGGTTCGTAAGGTTGGCGTTTCAACGAGCAAACCCGATACGCCATTCTTACCGAATCGCGGTCCGACCGGTCGAACCGCCGGTCGGACCGCGTATTTAAAAACCTTGATAAATAGTAACAGAGCGACATGAGAGATAGATGACACACAATATATTTTGTTCGTCTGAAGTATCTATATCCACGAGATCGAGATAAATATTATTATTATATGTGGAATAGTCTAAATCTCGTGTCTATGCCGATTGCCTAGCCAACTCAAGCCAAACCTAATATGCTATACAATATAAAATAGAGATATAAAATAGAGGTATTGCCCAATTGGGAATTTGAGAATTCATAACAACCTAAGAGAGAGAAAATAACACTGTAGAGTTTACCGTAAAATTGTCTCTTGATAAAATCTTAACATGAAATATATCAAATTATATACGTGGACCATTGTAAAATTGTCCGTGGAAACACAAAGCCCATTATTTATAGATATTGGATTAATATATGTGCTCCAACAGACTCTTGCATTTATTAAAATTTGGAAATTGAGTCGTGTTTCTTTCCTTTTTTTTGGTATTAAGCCTTTTGTAGCCGTTGTTGTAGCTATTAAAAATTAATTTGGATGTTGTAGCTATCCTGTAGCTGTAGGCACATCTAAATTATATGTACAGTTTTGAGTTTCCCTATTGCATATGAAAGTTCACGGGATGAAGCCCCTATATAGAAATGAAAAGGCAGTACAAGTACAACAAAAAAAGTAACCGACTCATAATTCAAACTTTTACCTAGAGGGTCGTGCAACATTTTATCCTGATGCTTACTACTACTCGTCTCAGAAGAAAAATCCCCTATCTTAAAGTTGAGGTCGCCAGTCTCAGTAAAACTTTCATGTTGTAAAAACCCTTTGGAAAAATTCGCAAGAGAGAAAGAGCACCTCGACAATGTCAGAGTGACCCGCCCTGACATTAAAACCAGAAAATCTGATTTCTGTAAGTCATCACCAATTGCATGTGTACAACTAGGGATGCTTACTCCCCGCAAATCATTAAGATACACCTCAAGGCAAGAAACTAAAGGTACATTAGAAATAATATAATCATAAGCGATCTCCAGAGCGTGTTTGGAGAGAGCATCTGCCACAAGGTTACCCTCCCGCCAGGTATGTTGGATATCAATCTCCTAGCTCCTCGCCAGCAGCTCCCGCGCTCTCGATATTAGTGTCGCCAGAGGATGTGCTTGGTCACCGCCTTATCCAACGCATAGGATAGCTCGAGACGAGTCCACCTCCACTTGAACCCTCTGAAAACTCTTATCCCATGTCAGCTCGAGTCCGAGGACCAAAGGCCAAAGCTCTGCAGCCAAGGAGGTACAACTCCCAATGCCCTTAGTGACACCGTATAACTAAAGGCCACCCAAGTTGCAGATGATACCACCAGCCCCAGCAGAACTCGGGTTGCCCATCGAAGCTCCATCTGTGCTGCTAGAAAATTAGGATCTCGCAACGGAGGATAATAAAGTATTTCGGTCCGCTAGGACACAAGCAAACTCCCGTATTTTTGAAAAACAGCACGGTTCTTCTCAAGCCAGAGACCCCAAAGAATGACTAATATAGTGCATATCACATCTTCTTAATCATACCACCACCATTATTTAGTCACAAAAACGTGTCTGCTTCCTTTCTGACCACGAAGGGCTTAAGACTCCTATAGCCATGTTGAAATCATAATTATTAATCAATTACGCTAAACACCAACTTTTTTTATTGGTAAAATTTTATTAATCATACTATTATATGCATATATGTATATTCAGTGTGAAATTCTCTCATATTAAGTACTCATTTGTAATCACGAATTTTATTAAAAAATTGTCGCAATAAAATTTAATAAAAAAAAATCACGACCGAGAAAAGATTACGAGAGAATATTGGTATATTGTAATTCCACGCCCGCACCCGTGTCTGTGGACATTCCTATTGTAATTGACCCGAAGAACCATTGCACATATATATAACCAAGTTGCAGTGATGAATATATAATACGACGAAATACTAGAGTCCCCTAATTCATTCAAAAAATACCACGATTTATTTTAGGAATAATTACGCTCAGGTTTCTGTAGTTTGACCTCTCTCCTTTCAAGGTTCTTGCGTTTTTAAAATCCTTTCTGACGTTCCCCAAGTTTGGTTTTAGAAACTCTCGGGTCCCTGAAACCGGAATATGTCAATTTCTTCGGTGAACACCCACCTGAAAAGACTAAAATGTCTTTCCACTAAAAACAAAAAAAAAATCCCTCTTTCCCTTCTCTCTTCGCCTTTTCTTACCTCCCACTTCATCTTTTTTCCTCTCACTTTCAACCAAAAACTCTCAAACCCAAATATTCTTAATAATAATCAAAACTAATTAGAGAATCAAAACTTTAAAAATCTTAATTCTAAAAATTTCAATTCCATAGAACCCCCAAGAAGCCAAGAACAATAAATCAAATACTCAACAACACCCAATTAATTAAATTAATTAAACACAAATGGGAACATAAACTTGCTGAATCTGGAAATGAAACAGAGAACATGAACTTGCAACCTCGATCGCTCCAAGCTCGGCTTCTCTAATTAGTTTTTTTTAATGGAAAAAGTGGCGTGAAGCCTATATTAAAAATAGATTACAAGCATAAGACACGAAAGCGAAGCAGAAATACAGACACAAGACACGAAATCCAAGCAAAAAACGAGAGCCAGTCCGATGACAGCAAGGTGGCACATGGGGGGAGCAATGGGCGGTCGAATAGAGCACAAAGGCCGACGACCGGGGCAGAGTTATGCCGAAGCAAGCTTCGGCCAATAACCTCGAGACATCGTTAAGAGGGCATCTGAATGCAAAATACTCAGATGAGAGCCAAGGTCGACGTAAATTGACCAAGACAAGGTTCTCCACCCGCAACCATCGGACAAGAAATGAGATCTGAAAGGACCTCAAATCAGATGAAAGAAAATCCAAACATAAACAAAAGCCCGACGCAGTTGCTAAACACGTGTAACTCGAGAACAACAACAAACACACAAAGATAGAATCAACCGAAAATAATAAAGACAGAATAGAAATAATTAAAAAGAGGAACATAAATAACACAGAACTGACCGGGGAGGAGATCGGACTCGACCATCCTTCCCGGGGACCGCCGGGGACCTCAAAAAAGCCCAGTCGTGCAGATCAGGCCAAGTGGGCGATAGGGATCAGGCCAGATCGGGGAGGCGGCGTCGAGATCGGGAAGGCATGCGATGAGGCGAGACGGTTGAGACGGCGAGATCAGTGAGGATGGAAGTTGATGCAGGCGACGACAGTGACGGAGGAGCAGAGAGGCAGGCGATGAGGCGAGGCGATTGACGGAGGAGCGGAGAGGCAAGCAACAACCGGACGGAAGGAGATGCAGGCGACGACGATGAAGGAGTAGCGGAGAGGCAGGCGATGAGGTGACGACGGGACGATAGTACCGGTGAAGGAGGTAGCGGCAACCGAGACGACGATTCCGAGAATTGCTCCACTCTCGAGAGAGGGAGAGAAAAAGCTCCACTCTCGGGATAGGGAGAGAGATATTTTCTAGGCTAGTGCTTCTCTAATTAGTCGAAGATTGGGGCGATAGGGATTATGCAGCAATAAAGTCGAAGATTGGATTATGCAGCTCGAGCTGCATAATCCAATCTTCGACTTTATTGCTGCATAATCCCCATCGCCCCAATCTTCGACTTCTTCCGCCGCTGATGCTTTTTTCCAAACCACCACCTCAACAGCCAGCACTAGCAGAACCACAATGGTTTCCCCCCACAGCCGCCTCCCCACCTTAAAGACATTCGCCTCTTTAGCCGTGGGCATCAAAACGTTCAGATCGTCGCTGACGTCGATTTTTCAGCTCAACCATAATAATTCTAATTAAAGCTCTTATCTTTATGTTTCGTCGAGGAGAAAGCCCTTATCTTTATGCCCTTGCCCTTTTATTCCAGCTCTGGGTTTGTTGGAAAATTTGTGTGCCTTTTGGATTTCGTTGAGGGTTGCCACAGTTTCAATAGGTTCCTCCAATGATGGATGATTGTTGTGATTTGGGTGACTTATTGGGGTTCTTGGTGACCTTAGAATGACGACGTCGTCAATGAATTAAAATTTTTAGAAATAGTGTTCTTCGACTTTATTGCTCTTGGGGTTCTTGGGAGTTCTAATTGGAACTAAAATTTTTAGAATTAGTGTTATTTAAATTTTAATTCTCTAATTAGTTTTAATTATTAATTAGAAGATTTGGGTTTGAGAGTTTTTGGTTGAAAATGGGAGGGAGAAGATGAAGTGAGAGGTAGAAGAAGGTGAAGGAAGTAGAGAAAGAAAGTTTTTTTTATTTTTTAGTGGGAGGGCATTTTAGTCTTTTCAGGTGAGGGTTTGCCAAAGAAATCGACAAATCCCGGCGTCAGGAACTCGAGAATTTCTAAAACTAAACTTGGGAGATGTCTGGAAGGATTTTAGAAACGCAGGGACCCTAGAGAGAGGGAGGCCAAACTACGGGGACCTGAGCATAATTTTCTTTTTATTTTATTACTAATATATTTCATTTGAAGCTTGATAATCTATCAGGATCTCTTGGAATATAACGCAGCCTAGCTACTTCGATATTGGCGAAGCCACGTTCAGAAGCACAACGTGGAAAATATTTTAGGTTTCTGCTCTGGTTCATTAAAACTAAACTTTAATCTGTAAATCTTGATTTAATCATCATTCAAAGTGGCGATTAAGTCTTAGTCACCAATTTTTAAACCGTGATTAACCATGGTTAGGTCTCATTGGACTTGCCTTATTTTTCATTGCAACTACATACGTAACTTCCGAAAATAACATCTGTTTTTTAAAAGGTAAAATTTACATATTTTTTTTGATAAGTAGATGATGTATTAATAAAATTAACAATTACAATAAAGAATGTAAAGAGAAGTTACACAAGCCGTAGAACTAGAGCACTTTACAATCATGTCAATTAGATATTTACTTAGTTTTGCAAGGATACTTTTATCAGGAGAGTGACTGGGAAGAAATTGAGGAAGGTGCTATGGAACCTGATAATAGTAATAGCTTTTTGTACTCGGCTGCCGCTCCTTCACACGGTAGGACGACATACGACCAGCTAGAAGCGTTGGTCAAAGCGTTTGATGAGGTGATTAATTATCTTTATGGTTCTTTTGTTCCTTTTCCTTTCTTATGGTTCTTTTTTTTAGCAGAAAAAAGAAACTTTATTAAAAAGACAGAGAGAAAAAGCTCTCTTTTTGGTAGAAGAGAGACCGTTTATTTGTGGAAGACGTGACATTTGGTTATCTAAATTGGTGGAATCTTAAATTCAATCGCCATGCGTGGAAGAAAAAGCTTAGATTAGTCTAGTCAAAAAATTTCCATCTGCCGTCACCAAAGGGGTCATTCAAGGGTGATAAATGGGGTGACGTATGGGTGCAGCTTGATGGTCTTGGTGTTGAACACATAGCCACAGATATCATCTTTGGATTGGTAGCCGCGGTAGGAAAGCCAATCCTCCTGGACTCCGCGTTGAATAGATTTAATGGGCCATTATTCGTGTTTTGGTGGAGGTTGATTTGACTAAACCTTTATGAGATAAAGTTCTATTGAAGCTGACTAGCGGAAGTTGCTTGGTTGATGTGGTTTATGAAGAACTTTCGAGTTTTTGTGACCATTGCAGCCTTATTGGACATTCACTTGCAACATGTAGGAAATTGCATCCAAAAGAGAGTGGTACAGACGCTACCACCCAAAAAGAGCCTGCCTGTGGAAAGCAAAAGGTGCAAGTGGCGGCTAAGAGTGCTAATAAGAGCATTTGGTAACCAAAGTCTGATACTATCTCTACCTCAACTCCTAATATGAAAGAGATTGGTGCTACTGAGATATTGTCCACCTCGAATGCGTTTGATGCATTACGTGAGGATGGAGAGATAGTTGATGAGGCGGAGGTTGTGCAAGAGAACCAGTTATCTTCAACCTTGGTGCATGCTACTGTTTTTGTACAGGCTCATGCTTCTCAGGATCATAACGAGGAGGTGCGGGTTAGTGAAGTGATTCCTCGAGCATTTGAAGTGTTGCTCCTAAAGTCGTGATTGGTCAGGTGGTTCCAATTGGTCAGGCAGCTGAAACAGGGGGATTGGAGCTGGTCACAGTTGCTCGCGATCTTCCGAAGCTGGTCACACTGGGCGACTACACTGAGGAGGAACAACATGCTGCTAGCCCGGAAGCTGCTGTCGCGGGAGTAGGCGAGGAAATTTCTTATGGCTTGTCGGAACTTTTTGAGAAAGTAGAAACGCATGCGAGCTGCCCGACTTTAACATATATGGCCCTTGTTTCGGAAAAGGAAAAGGTGCAAGCACATGAAGAGGAGCATCTAAACCAAGCTAGTCCAAAATTGGTGCCACGTACTTCAAAGCGTAATCGAAAGCCAACAGCTAAGGTATTTTCTTTCTCAATCAACAAAAAGGCTTATATCCAAATAGAAACAATACTCTTAAGAAGTCTTTTGGCCCAAGCAAATCATACAATTAAGTCCCTCACCCCTTCGCCACCAAAACAGGATCCAAAACAGATTTTAATCGAGAGGGTTGCTGCTTCTCGTAATGTAGCTATCCATATTGGTGTTGATCGGGATGGTAGTTTATGTTATCAAGCAGGCTGCTGTGATGCCCAATGATCTGGGAAAGTATCCCCCTAAATAAACATCTTCTTGTTTTGTTTCGCGGGGAGCTTTTGGGTTTGTCATTCATCGGATGGATGTTGCACTTCTAAACAAGACAAGATTGTTTATGCGATTGGCTTTTTGGTTTGATTGCACCTGTAATTTTGTTTTTGTATTTTGGTGGGTTCTTTCGTACTTGAGAATTTGTTCAACCATGTAAATTCATATGTATCTGTAAATTTGTCTGGCATTATATATAATACTAATCTACTTATTAAAAAAAATTTGGGTGATGTTGATTGTTTACTCCTGGAACTGATGCCCTCATTATGAAGTTGATCATCTTGGTTCGACTCTCTGAATTGAATTAACCTTCACTAAAAAAATATAGCTCTCAAGATACGTACAACCGAAAAATTCTTACTTTGAGAGCCATAATGAATAACTCGATGATGTTGCAGGATAAGCCATCATTTCAAATAACAATTATTATCGGATCACGTAACAATTGAATTTTTAGAAGGAACATCCAAGTCGACGATGCACAGCTTGCGAACAAAGACACGGATCAAGACCCAAATCTTTAGTAAACACGGTCAGTCGGTCACTAAAAAAAACATAACAATGTACTTCGACGTGTTTATTCTTCTGTTGGTATAAGATATTCGTAGTAATACGAAAAGCGGCCTGATTAATTTTTATAAATGAATTGAGGTCGTGCAAATATAATAATAAATACGAGATCAACCTATTTTAATATTATTTTATAATTTTAATATTCAACCAAAATTTTAATTAATAATTTTTATTACATTTATACACAAAATCGTCACCCTTACGATTGGGCAACCAACCCGATCGCCGTCACCACAAGCTGTGAAACCAAGACCAGCCATATTATCGAGTGAAATGCGTTGAACGGGAGTTGTTTTGAGATACGATATTATTTATGTATAAGTTAGGATAAATTACCCCCTTCCTTAGTATTTGGTCATCCTCCCCTTTGGATTCCTGTATTTTCGAAAATAATTTTACCGTCCCCCGTCTTTGGTTAAACGTCCCCGTCGGATCCCTGGCTGACGTTATCGACTCTTTTTTTCATTTTTGGTCATAGAAATGACTATTATACCCCTCTAGTCTTCTTCTCAAGCGAACAAAACTTTTCGGTCATCTTCTCCAAAGACGGTAAAATCATTTTCGAAAATACAGTAATTTACCCTTTTTTTATTATGGTGACAGAAGTTTGAAAGACAATGTTTAACTTGGGTTAATTTGTTCAACTTGCCAAGTGAGCATTAGTACCATGTCATATTTCTCTCTCTTAGGTGGTGTTGACGTTGCAAACTAAAAAAAATTGCGATTGTTTTTAGGATTTCAAATTTGGTTTTTTAGATTAGGATTTAAATTTTTTTAAGTTTTTCACGTTAGCACCATGTAGGGGAGAGAAATATGATGTGGTGTTGAAGTGGGGAGGACATGTTGGACCACTTGATATTAAAGTGAACTTATCCCTAATATATAATCTGTAGATGCTCCTACTTAACACAAGGATTATCAATAAGGGGCTGAGATTCAGTGTTGCTGGGGTCCAGCAGTATGGTACAGACAACGTTAAACGGCCCCCGCGCGTGATGACAAACTTATAATATCAGAGATAACACAAGTGCAATTTTCAAAATTTGTATGTAAAGCATGTTATATCAATTTATGATGCATCATATACCACTATATGTCACACGATGTACCAATATATATCACATGTTGTACCGTTGTCTGATACTTTGTGTACCACTGTATGTTGCATGTTGCACCATTGTTTGACGCCGAAGTACAAGTGTATGTCGCATGATGTACCAATGTATAACACAACTGTACTAATTTATGTTGCATCGTGTACCAATATATGCCACATGGTGTACCATTGTATGTCACCTGTTCTACCGTTGTCTGGCGCGGGCGTGGCCATTTTCAGGTGAAATATCGAAAATGTCTCTATATTGGACTCCAATGAATCTTAACCGTATGATTAAACCTACACGCATTTTCTCCTATTCAACTGTCTGTATCACATCTCGAATGATGATGCTCACTCTATTAATGACAACACCCTATCGGACCCATGTTGAGAATATAGATTATATCCGGCCAAGAAATGATAAGATACACTAATTTTTTTATATCGGAGCAGCTTTTAACAGATTGCCCCTTTAGAGTCTTAGACTGCAACCAATGGTTCTGCTCGACGAGAAGGAGAATGACGAGCACCATCTTTTTCTCGAACTCTCTTGAGACTATCAAGTGCGTACTTTCGTTGACAGAAAAACCAAGTCATTGGATGTCTTAACAATTTCGATCCCTGAAAAGTACTTGAGTTTACCGAGATACTTAATTCTAAATTACAAATTGTTGATTAAGTCGATCCTTGGTATGAGCTAACATGCCCTGATTATCTCCAACCAAGATTATAGGAACACGTGCCTAATTTTATGTTACCCATTCATTACATCACACAAGGCATCTTTTTATCTGGGGTCAACTAAGGTTCCTCTTGTTTTATTTGTTTCTAGTGGATGACGGTTCATCTAAACCACCATGTGTCTCGGTCTCTGGTAGAACCGAACGATAAGTATTTGAACACAATAATCTCCCTCCCCAACTCGTCGACGCTCCTACGTGGTGCAAAGCAATCCCTGCACAGAGGACACGTGGGGAGCCCGCGATCGGCCCACCTGTCCAAGCACACTCTATGAAAGACATGGTCGCAGCTCAACTCTCTGACCTCGTCTCCTTGCTCAATCTTGCATAGGCACACGGGGCAATCCGTTGCTGATGGACAAGGATCATACCCGTAGTGGCTTAGCTCTGAGTGATTAAGTGGGTGAGAGTGGAAGATGGAGAAGTGAAGAAGGAAATCCCATGCCCATTTCAAGTAGCCAAGGATTGTGATTATGTTTTTCATCATTATTGTGTTGGAAGGGAAAAGAAAAGGAGAAGGGGATTGTATTCTATAGTAGTATGGTTGTTGCTTGTTTGTGTATTTATAGAATCTAGTAGGGATTCCACGTGATATGATATGTGTGGAAAGACCGGTAATTGTATAGACTATTGATCTTTCAATAAAATTTATGTGAATAGCAAAATTTGTAATTTAAATATTTAAAATATCTATAACAAATAGTAACATAGCGATGTATAAGAGAGAAATGACACACAATATGTTCGTCTGAAATACCTGCATTCACGAGGTCGGAATACATGTCATTATAATATGTAGAGTATAATATGTATAGTCAAAATCTCGTGTGTTTACTATTATGCCAAATGTCTAGCCAAGTCAAGCCAAATCTAATATGCCATACAATATAAAATAGGGTTGTTGCGCAATTGGGAATTTGAGAATTCATAACAACCTAAGAGAGAGAAAGTAAACACTGTAGAATTTATTGTAAAATTATCACTTGGTAAAATCTTAACATAAGATATACCAAATTATATACGTAGAAACACAAAATCCATTATTTATAGATATTGGATTAATATATGTGCTCCAACAGACTCTTGCATGGATTAAAAATTTGAAATTGAGTTGTGTTTTCTTTGGTAATAGTCCTTTTGTACAGGTTTTAGATTGAGTGGGGACAACATAAAAGTCGTCCTTACGAAGAAGATTTTGTTTAGACCATCCGATTTTATTAAAAATCCTATCTACAGATCTGACAGTCATTAAAAACTATGTCTATAAGTATAATGATTTGATCTATTTGAGTAGGGATAACTTTTGGACATTGAAGAGCCCTTTTGTACATTGAGGAGCCGTTGTTGCAGCCACTAAAAATTAATATGGTTGTTGTAGCTATCCTGTAGCTGTAGGGACACCTAAATTATAAGTACAGTCTTGAGTTTCCCCTATTGCATATGAAAGTTCATTTTAGTAAAAAAAAACGTGCATGCTTCCTTTCTGACAACGAAGGGCTTAAGACTCCTATAACCATGTAGAATCATAGAGTTATTAATTAATTACGCTAAACAACAACTTTTTTTATAGGTAAAATTTTATTAATGATACTGTTATATGCATATATATTCAGTGTGAAATTCTCTCATATTAAGTACGTATTTACAGCCACGAGCTTAAATAAAATCTGTCGTGATAAAATTTAATAAGAAAAAATCGCGATGGAAAAAAATTACACAAGAATGTCGCTATATTGTAATTCCATGCATGCAGTGTCTATGGAGATTCTTATTATAGTACGAAGAAATACCATAGTTTTAAAAAATATGATTCGACTGGTCGGACCACAAATCATTCACGTCAACGGCTCGTTTTTAGGGGGAAAAACAGGGTCTATTTGAACCGCCCATTTTTCGGTCCGACCGAATAATTTTCAGCTTCGTTCTGACCGAAAAAGGCGGTTCAACCAGAACTTATCTTTTTTTAAGGAAAAAAAAACGCAAATTTCAATCATTTGTAAATTTTACCTTAAAAAAAACCATTTGTAAGTTTCTTGTTATGGGTTAGAAAATCTAGAGTAATAAGTTATAATAATGTAAAAAAAATACATTCGCATGACATAAAAGAAAATCTAAAAAACATAAAAGGAAAAAACAAGAGGAAAAAAAAAGAAGTCCCTAAAGGGAGAGGAGGAGGAAGCGAGGGACAGAGCGAAGCGCACGCGCGATGTCAATGGCGGTGTCGTCTCACCCTCCTCTAAGCCGGCCGGCCATCTCGGCCCGGCCCCACCCGCATCTGGCCTTCTTCAACCCGCGCGTCGTCTCCGTCCGCTCCCGGATGCCCGACGGGGTGGGGCCCATAAGCCCCGGCCCGGCCTCCTCCGCCATCGACTTCCTCACATTGTGTAACCGCTTAAAGGTAAACCAAAAGCGTTTTTTAATTGTCCATTCGGGTATTGTTGGCTTAGGGTGAGAAATTTGATCTGATTTTGGGTTGGGGGGGCGGGCGGTTTTTGGCAGACAACTAAGCGGAAGGGGTGGGTCAACCATGGGATCAAGGAGCCGGAGTCGATCGCGGATCATATGTACCGGATGGCGATAATGGCTCTCATCACCGCGGACCTGCCCGGTGTTAATCGCGAGAGGTGTAGAATTCGTTTCCATATCCTTGCTTGCTTATGCTTATGCTTATGCTTATGCTTATGCTTATGCTTATGCTTATGCTTGGTTGAATCAATGTAGCTCATTTGCATCCCACCACTGTGTTGATTTCATTGTAATTGGAACCAGTTCCGTCAAAGTAGCGGAATATAGTGTTGGCTTCTCGATATTTGTTGCCCGTGTCATCTGTTAAATGTCCTTGTCTTGTTCAATGGTTCAAGCCTTACCTATGTTGCTTCGGCTCGTTTAATATATCATACAGTTGCCACACAAAAAAGCTGTGTGATTCTGAGTTGGGGTGCCAATTAATGAGGGGAAGTAAGATTAGTGGGATGATTAAGCCGTTTCGAAGTTTTTAGAATTACAAGTAGTCAGAAAAAGTCATTCATGCCCTGCAATAGTGGAGGTTGATGAAATCTGGACTTTTTTCATTATGCGTATTTTATTGACTGTTACTGTTATTTCGATCTTCATTTATGGGATTGCCTGAAGGAAGTTGTATTTGTTGAAACAGGTGCATTAAGATTGCAATTGTGCATGATATCGCAGAAGGTATTGATCCTTTAATGAAATACAGCAGTTTCAAAGAACTTGGGTCCATTTTTATTGCTAGTTCCTCAAGATGCTGAGTAGCTACTGCTTAAGCTAATAGGGTAGATATCTCTTACCTCGAGAGAGGAGGAAAAGTTTCTTTTAAGAAAAATTCCGGAGGCTGAACAGCATCTTTCTAAACTCTGCCAACATCCAAGTCTACACTATGAGTTCATATGCTATCTAGACTGTGTGCCTGTAATGGGTAGAATGAGCTGTTGAATCTTCATGGGTTCCACAATTCGTTGTATACTTATTTGTGTTTTTACTTTTCTCTATGGAATTGAGGGTTGACATCGGGTTGAATTGACAGCCATTGTTGGAGATATAACGCCAGCTGACGGTGTGCCAAAGCATGAGAAGAGCAGAAGAGAGCAGGCTGCTTTAAATGAAATGTGCAAAGTTCTTGGTGGAGGAATGAGAGGTTATTTTTTATTACTTTTATGTTGTCTTCTGCCTATTTTCTATTGCCGTGAAGGTTCGACCTGATAGGCTTCGTGGTGTTGAGGTTACCACATTGCTAGTTGCAAGTGTGGCGGCTTGTTATAAGTGTGGAAGATTCCCCTCCTATTGCCTTAAGGTTTGGGTTGGATATGGAGATTCTAACATGTTCATCATTAGAAAACACAAACTAGAATCAGGAGAAAATGCTTGGTTCAATGATTGATATTTCAAGGAAACTTGGATAGTTTTGATTGTCACAAACTTGGCATGAAATGTCAATTAACTTCTCAAATAACCCTGATAAAGAAAAATATAAATAAACAAAGAATTAAAAGTTCTTGATTTTCTCTAATATTTGTTGCAGCGTTGAATGAGAAACAAGATAACAAATATCTTTAAAAAAATAAAAGAAAAATAAAGCAGTTGTTGGCTGCCACTCACAACAGAGCGGCACCCCCTACCCACAAACCAGATCTCTCTCTCTCTCCCCTTTCTCTCCATCTCTCTTTCTCTGCTCCCGTCATCTCTCCGACATCTTTGTTGTCAACTTGGTTGCACTGCTTAATGTTAGGAGGATGGGAGGCCATGCAGGGTCGCACTAGTCATGACAGAATTTAAACTGTGTTTTTGTTTGGGAATTACACCATTTTCTATGGGATGCAGCAAATCCAGAAATCTAAGTTTCTCCATATTCCGTTTTCAGTCAATGTACCAACTATAGTCTTCTTAAATTCCTAGCTGTCATTTCAAGGCAACAATTAAATTCCCCTGTACCAAATGCCCCCTTAAGATTTTGCATTGAACCATGTCTAATCAGCTCCTTTCATTTTGCAGCTGAAGAAATAAAGGAACTATGGTTTGAATATGAGAACAATGCTTCTTTAGAGGCCAACCTTGTGAAAGATTTCGACAAGGTATGTATTCACAAATTGGTTGTCATTCACTATAGTTTATTTTACTGAAGCTTTGACGGTTTATTCAAGTGAGCTACTCCTTTACATTGATTTGCACGCCATGGCGTCTAGAATTTTAACACAGACTGCAAGTAGGATCCTTGCTTTCCATAAATGCCGGGCAGTGACCGTATAGAAAGAAAATACGTTTATCAGTTTGTTTTTCCTTTTCAAATGTAATGAATGGTGGTTTGTTTTTCCTTTTCAAATGTAATGAACGGTGTTCTCTTGTAGGTTGAGATGATACTGCAAGCTCTGGAGTATGAAGCAGGTACTAATTGAGTTGAGTCCATTTTGTGCTGGGCCTTTGTGTTACCCATGTCTGTCTCATTCGTTATCTCACTCATTCACAGAGCATGGAAAAGTGTTGGATGAATTTTTCCTCTCTACGGCAGGTAAAATTTTCCTTGTCTTTTGTCTGTAACATTGCGTTAGTTGTTGAAACTGGAACTCGTATCTCCATTTGTCAATTGTCGACTTCGTCATAATTTAGTCCGTTCTTTGTTCTGCAGGAAAATTTCAGACTGAGATAGGAAAAAGCTGGGCAGCTGAAATCATATCGAGAAGAAAATCTAAGCTGAACTGATCTCTGAGCTCACGACTCTCGGATTAACCTCAGGTTGAGCATTTGCTTTCTGGTGCCTGATTTCTCGCCTCTCGATTTACCTCACATTCCAACAGATTTTGCTTCTTGAATACAGAAAACAAGCCTCCATAGAATTAGAAGATGAGTAGGGATCCATGATTCGCAAACCGGTAGGGAAGCATCTTAGATTTCTTGAATCGAATGTAACCCAGACCCAGTAACCCAAATATTACCTGCATGCTTATTTAAGGTTCAATAACCCCTAATGACTAATGAGCTCTTTGTGCTCCTGTTCGTTTCGGTTCTCTGGTATCCACTTGGTGCCCTATCTTATCAAGATTAGTATGAGCTTTTGTTAAAATTTCGGATGATTTGTACTATTGAACCCTGAATTCGAGTTAAAATTTCTGAGAGGATGCCTTGTCTACATCTGTCGCTAGCTAATGCCAGTAGTGATCACCAAAAATCTTGGTGGCTTCGAGTCATAATTGACAACAAATCCCAGGAAAAAATTCAATGTACTAATTTGCTAATAGACGGCCTAAGTGCAGATAACATGTTTATCCGTGTTGGAGAATCCTACATCGAAAGTGCAATGTTGTTGTGCCCAAATTACAAGTGAGAAAAATCTAGCGACCATCTGGATCGTAGCTTTCCGAACCTGTCCGAAACCGTAGCTTGATAAAAATTTTAAAAATTTGGACGTGCTTGATAGTTTTTAAATTACATGGACTAATCGGGATAAAATGCAATGCCACATGGTACTAAAATATGCTTTTTTTATAAGTTATTATTATTGCCTTTTTTTTAAGTGAATCAACTCATTTACCGAACCAGCTTCCAATTTATAAACTTGGCCTAGTTTGATTCTTTGTGATGACTGGTGTACAAAATTTGTAAATGACATTTGGAAATGAAGATACATACCATTTAATATTGATATAATTAATCTCCAAAGTTAAACAGGTCCGAAGTCAATGGACAGGCAATTATGTGCAGCTCCACTTCGCTTTTATCCAAGGGTTAGCCGTTAGCCTACGTTAGAGGGTGACCACGATTACGGTTTTAAAATTGTCGATTACAAAGTTTTAAGAAGGTGAAACCGTATTCAGAATCTTGAAATAAGATATCAGAAAGATTTTCAGAACCTACAGTTATAGAACCGTATTCATGTGTGAGCCAACTGAAATGCGCTTTCTTTATATTAATACGAATTTGAGCCTGTTGCGGTTTGAAACCGCCATAACGCACTACTGCATCGATCCTGCAAAACTGCGGTTTAGTATGATACGGCGACACCTACGGTAGCAAAACCTCTCTCTTCCAAATAGTGTGGTTTGGTGTGATTTTTCGATGAAATTAACCTACTCACCCCTAATTAGACTTTACAAAGCATACTTGAGCGTCGTTACTTACCTCTTTGGGTTAAATGAGGAGTGTTAGAGCGGGAGATGTTTACTTAGTTTAGGAGATTTGAGTGCCGCGCCAACGGGCATTTGGCGTTGCTTAACTTCAAAGAGGTCAAGAGTTCAATCTTTGACATTGTAATTAGTAGTAATATTTACTTTTTAAAAAAAATTGAGTGCCGCACTGTTTAATTTGCCAGGATAAATTTTAGATCGTAAAAAAATGTACAGAGAATTACATAACCGGGCTAAATAGGATTATAAATTTTTTTAATCGGGACTGGTTCCCCGTCAGCTAAAAACAGTTCGGTTCCTTTTGAAAAGGACCATAAAGAAGCGTGCTAAATCAATATTTTATATACGTAAAATTATATGGTTTCGTCTATTTGAACACTACTGTTTGATAGTTTTAAAATGTTCGACAAAGTGATAGAGATTTTTCAAATTGATACTTTATTTTTTGTTATATTTTTTAGACAAAAATATCCCTAAAGATATTCGCGAGTCTTAAACCTAAAATCTCACGAATCCAACTTTTTTTACCATTTGTACAAATTCTCTTACTATTTGAACCAACTTTCAAAATATTTATTTTGGTGCTAGGGCGAATCGATACATTTAGACAAACTAAATAAGGAAAGAAGAATTTGAAGATATCAAGTACGTAGTGTAACCACAAAATACAAGAACCCACCTCTAATAATAATTGGAAAAGAAATTAAAAAATGACGTTTCCCTTTTTCCTTGGCATCGTCGTTAAGTGGAGCCATTTGCTAAGATGAATTGTCCATAATCATAATCATAATTTTGTATTCTGAAGAGATCATAAACATGTACCCAAAAAAAAAAACAAATTCACTACATTTACATAATCAAACAATATCAAATAAATTGAATTCTAACAACGTCAAATTAATAGCCCGTCAACCCTGTATCCACAAGGCAATTAATTCCCCTTATAATGATCTGTACATGTACAACAACTTGAACAATAATTCCCCTTATAAGTAAGAAAGAAATTGGCACCAGAGATAAAGAGTTTTTGATTCATGGGCAATATTAACAATTTAAGGTGTCAGATAAGATAATTGAAAATAAAATAATGACCATTTCATTGATAGCCTCAAAAAATTGGTAATACCAAAATTGTGATGTGTGATGGGCTCTGGTAATTACAAGGGGTAAATAATCAAAAGGCCTATCTTATGAAAAAAGGTAAAATGAATCTAATTACAAGAATCAAGGTTCTGGAATTCAGTACCTTGAGAAAAAAATGCCTTCAAGTCCACCACTAGAACAAGCTTAGGGAGCTAATTACCAATTAAACATTGTTAAGGCTCTCCGTCATCTCAATTTGACTAACTGCAGGACTCTTCATTGCTGAGTGATATTGCTCTCTACTGGTATTTCTTGTGTTCCCTCTGCTTCCTCCCAAGCTACCACCACCTTGGATGAAAAAGTTTGTACTGTAGTTTTGATTATCAAACGCCATCCTCCACATTGATCTTATCTGTGCAGATTGTTCCGCCGAGTCCCCGACTCTCATGCCATTGGTTAAATCCGATGTGGCTAGACTATCGAAAACTCTGACAACCTGTTCACCGTAGTCAAGCTGAATAAGAACATCACACTAAAAGATGCAAGAAGTATTCTGATCATCACCTGTCCCATTTTCGGCCTATTTGCAGCCGAGTGTCTCACACAGGCTGCAGCAACCTCAATCATCCGCAACATATCAATTTTAGCGTAGTTCTTTTGAAGCCTCGGATCTACCAGACCATCAAAATTTTCCGTCTCCAAGGCATTGCTTAGCAAAGGTCGAGCCTGTAAGAAAAGCAATGTCTTTCAATATCCACACAGCATGCTAAGCAAAGGAAGTGATTCATATTAAGCTCTGTTTAGATTCTACGCAGTGCATCACACTCGGAGTAACTAAATCCAGTGAAGTCTTCGAGCAGCAACATGACAACAGGATGCACAAGGAAGTTCGATCAGATTAACTCACCCATTCAACAAGGCTTTCGTCTCCCAAGGGTTGTGATGTGTCTACAGGTTTCCGTCCGGTGATTAGCTCCAGAAGCACAACCCCGTAAGAGTAAACATCAGATTTCTCTGTTAATTTGCCACTTGCTGCATATTCAGGGGCCATGTATCTGGAAAACCAGTTAAACATTCGACATGTCAGATGAGCGCCTTAGTGTTGTTTCATACCAAAAAAAAAAAGAAAGGAACCATCAAGAGCGCCTTAGGTAAACAGTTTTCAGAAATTGTGCTCACCCGAAAGTTCCCATTACACGGGTTGTTACATGTGTGTTTGCATCAAGAGCTAATTTGGCAAGTCCAAAGTCTGAAACCTGAGAATCAAAACATCGATGTAAGTGAACCATAACAGAATAGATATTGGAACACGTATAGATATCATTCTCCAAGTATTCTTGCCTTTGCTTCAAAGTTGTTATCTATGAGAATATTTGATGACTTTATATCCCTGTGAATAATTCGCGGATGACCTACAAGTATAAAATGAGAGAAGTAAATTAACAGCTATAAACCAAAAACACGTTAGAAAAGGCGAAATACAGAAGCATAAAGCAGAAAGAGAATACTCACAGGCTTCATGAAGATATGCTATACCACGAGCTGCTCCTGCTGCTATCTTAACACGCGTTGCCCAGTCTGGTACAGCTGTACCGTTACCTATCACGAAGTCGTGAATCAGTGGAAGGTCCTTATGAAAGCTGATCACAAAATGACACTTGAAGTAGGAAAGTAACTCTACCATGAAGATGGAAGTGAAGGGTATTGTTCGGTACATATTCATAGACAAGTAATTGTCGATTCTCAGAGATGCAATAGCCAGCAAGTGAAACCAAATGACGATGATGTATGCGGCTAATAGTCTCCACTTCTGCCTTAAATTCTCGCTCACCCTGTCCTCCGCCAATTTTAAGCTGTTTCACTGCTATATCCCTCCCATCTGGCAGACATCCTTTGTATACGGAACCAAATCCTCCTTCCCCTAAAAGATTCTGAGACGAAAACCCATTTGTGGCCTTTACTAGCTCGTCGTATGTGAACCATGATCTAGAATTGCCTAATCCACCTGGCTCAGTTGGGGTATCAACAGTGCCACTGCTAGAACCACTCGGCAAAAACGGTGCTGATTGCTTCAAGGAAGCTGAGTCCGAACACAAAATCAAAAATCAAGATCCTTCAAATTTCTTGTGAACAATGTTACTATCAACAGGAAGCTGGTAATGAATCTAATGTAGCACCAATTCATACTACAGTAGTCAGTGCTGACTTCTGCTACCTAATTTTAATCATTTACAAAAGCAAGTTCAGTTGTGATTTGAACAACGATTAAGTTGACGGTAAGATTCTTTCAACTTCCTATGGTGCTTTCTAATGTCTCGGTCAAAGAAGGTACCTGATGTCGGGGACGACCCTGTTGGAGATGGCATAACATATCCTCCATTGTGTCCAGGACCATCTTTCCGCTGCCTCCTTCTCAGACACCAGACAAATACTCCAGCCAGGCTCAACATAATAATTCCCACCACGACACCGACAGCCACTATGCCTGCAGTACCTATTCCCCCACTGCTAGAGGAACTCGAACCTGGTGGTGGCGGTGGAGTGGAAAGTCGTGCTACTGGTGGTGGCGGGGGCGATGCCTTTGGGGTATGGTTAGATGGAGGAGGAGGAGGTGGTGGCTGTGAAACTGGTGGTGTAAGCTGGGGAGGCGGTGGTGCAGGCTTAGGTACAATTGATGGCGGCGGAGGAGGTGAAGATTCGGGTGGGATTACCGATGGTGGGGGAGGCGAACTCGCTGGTGGTGGAGCAGAATCTGGTGGCGGAGGTGGACTAGAGGGAGGATTCACTGCTGGTGGAGGTGGCGGCGGACTTTGAGGGGGTGGAGGATCGGTTGGAGGTGGGGCTACAGGTGGTGGGGGTGAGCCCTGTGGTGGTGGACTCTGAGGAGGAGGTGCTAAAGGTGGTGGTGGAGGAGGTGATGAGGTTGGTGGGGGAGCAGATGGTGGAGGTGGAGGATCAACAGACGGAGGTGGAGGACTGGAATTAGGAGGAGGAACAACATCCGCGGGTGGCGGAGGCGCCGGGGCCGGGGTGGCGGGTGGTGGTGGGGCTGAAGCTGGTGTAACAGCAGTGGTGGGCGGAGATGAGGTTGCCATCAATATACTTCCCACAAATATAATGATGGCTCCCAACACAAAAACTCACTCAATTCACATGCCAAAACTTGCAACTTCCATTAAAATGCTTCACAATCCCTAGTGCAAAAACCACAACCTTTGGATTGAAAATTGGAAAAGATCCAAACTTTACTTTACCAGCCCCAATTCAACAATCACCAACAACTTTCCCCACTTCAAGGTCACCTAAAAATGGAGAAAAACCAAAAACCTAAGATCAAAGATCACTCTTTTAGCTAAAACCCAGATCATGAATCATATAAACTCAATACCCAGATGGGAAAAACAACTAATTGGCAATAAATCAACAAACTTTGATCATAAATATTAAAGAATGCATGTAATCCAAGGGGAACCCAAATAGCTTAAACTCCCAAAGAACTTACCTTTAATAAGATGAAAACAACTTTGACACCTTCCTAAAAAGAAATAAATATTCCTATTTTTCTTCCTTTCTAGTTGAATTTTATCGATACTATTGTCCCTTCCTTGAAGTTGAACCCCTCTCTCTAAACACTGTGTCATTGTCTCACAACACTGTAGCACACACGGCATGTGGGGCCCACGAGATCAAAAAAGCTGCCATCACAGGGACCCTCCCACTTCCCCGAAAGAAAGAAGAACAAATGTGAAATTTAAGTGTACTTTGAGGATATTTGATTAACTTGAAATTTTATTTTTAAAAATATTATTAGTAGTGAGTTATTTTTTAAATAGAATTCTACCGTCTTTAAAATTGACCCAACAATATCTTTTTGTTCGTTTATTTTAACATTTTTTTGGAAATATCGTAAACTAGTTATCGTCATCATCAATTAGTATTTAAATCAGGAAAGATCTAGGCGGTGCAAAAAAAATTGCTATTTTTCAAAAAAAAAGTCGCGTAGAAATTTTTAAAAAATTAAAAGGGTTTGTTATTTTTATAGTTGGTTGTATCTTTTCACTTTTTTTCCTTTGCTTGCCCTTCTTAATAATGGTCTTGTATCTTTTCACTTTTTTCCTTTTCTACTTGAAGCAACACGAAACTTTCATTTAAACTGATAATTTTTAGACTATTTTTAGTTTTTTTTGTTGAAAAAGTGAGTTTTCTGTAAAGTTTATCATAAATTTTAGAAATTGTAAAATTATAACTATTACATATATTAAAGAATTAGTTCCGTGAAATAAGCTAAGAAATTTGTTTTTTTGAAAAAAATGGGACTGACGATCATGCTTAATTAGTTTTTTCTTTGTAGGGTGACGTCGCTGTTGACTTCTGTTAAGATTTATTGGGGCGACGCTCTTAATTATTGAATTTATCTGCGCCAACAAATTTTCTTTTGTTTAATTTTTTTTTCCGATCACATTCTCTGTGTTCGTGTTGTGTTTATCCGTTCAAAGTGCTAGTTTGTTAATTAGCCGCATCCGCTTAGTGGTCCCTGGGTGTGTACACCAGGAAAAATTTGAAAAAGAAACCCTAATCATGGAAATTTTGAAAACAAATCCTAATTTGAAATACGTTACTTCCTCATCCACGGGAATTTTTTTAATCAAAAAATAATATAATTTTTTAGAATACTAAAAAATTAACTATTTTTTCTAAATGGATATTTTTTTAAAAATAATGGAAACGACCCATCAAACTGGTGGCTAATACGGAAAGGTAATGATAAGTGATATACTATTACGAAGTTACTTGATAATCTTTAATGACGGATGAAAATGGTAATCGTAATGTTTCATTCCACTTAATAAAGCTAAATATGTTGGCACTTTCCTATTAAAAATAATAGTTTTGGCATCCCATGTAGAATCGTAAAATATACTAGTTTATTATTTTAGTTTTATGATCATAAATCAATCTTTTTTTAAAATAATAGTATCTTGAACAAATTTTTAGATTAGGAAAAAACATCAACTTAACATCATCGAATACCAAAAACTAAAGTAAAATTTTAAAAAATCCAAACATGATCAATTTTTTTTGAATTGAAAATACTTATTGTATTGCACACTCGTATAAATATACGATTATAGAATTAATCTTGACGTGATGAATATTTTTATATAATTTCAAATTAGTTATCCGACTACATGGCATAAAAGGGAAGAAAGTTTATGGATAATGTAGTTATGTTATTTTTAAAATTTTAATCAAATAACAACCAAAATTTACTTTTCAAAATTCTCTTATCATATCCACATTTTGGAATCCTTTCATACTCATCAGTCATCTCTAGACTGTATAATGCTTGGGACCGGATTTGGTCCTGCAATCCCGTTTCTAGGACCATCCCGGACTCCATTTTGGGCGACCCATTGTTTCATAACTGGACGACCCATCGTATCATAACTGAGCGAACCATCACATCATAACTGGGGGAACTAGCGCATGTCTTGGACTCCATGTCGGGCGAACCATTCCATCATAACTGGGCGAATCATTGTATCATAACTGGGCGAACCATTGTATCATAACTAGGCGAACCATTGTATCATAACTAGGCGAACCAGCGCGTGTTCCGGGACGGTCCATTCTGACCATTCGCGATCTTCGGACAAACCATTCCATCATAACTGGGCGAACCATTGTATCATAACTAAACGAACTATTACATCATAACTAAGCGAATCAGTGTGTGTTCTGAAAAAACCGGGACTACTTCGGGCAACTCATTGCATCATAACTGGGCGACCCATAGTATCATAGTTGACCGACCCATAGCGTGTGTCAGGACGGTCCTGGACGAAAATACATGTCCAGGACCAAATCCGGTGCCATAATGCTCACCCTTCGGATCAGCGACTGAGAGTAGCACAACACAACATTCTGAAAAACATCATATATATTTTAGGGCAAATTACCCTCACGTCCCTGAGGTTTGGTCACCCTCCCCCTAGGGTCCCTGACTTTTGGAAAATGATTGTCCCGTCCCTAAGTTTTGATGATAATAGACTCACGGGTCCCCGGCTGACGTCATCGGCTCTTTTTTTCATTTTTGGTCATAGAAATGACCAAAATACCCTTAACCTTTGACCAATAACACCAACAACCAAAAACCAACCCAAAAATAAGATCAAACTAACCAAAATCAAGAACACAACCAAGAACATCAAGAACAAAAAAAAAGTGGATGCGAGGGAATCAATGTCAGTGTTCGAGTTATCGTCAGTGTTCAATTACTTCTCGTTGGCTTGAATGGGTTTCTGGGATTTGGGTTTGTTTGATTTAATGGGTTTCTGGGATCCCACCTCCAACCCTCCAAACCCTAATCCCAATCCCAATTCCAATCCAGTCGATCCCCACGAGCCAACAAGAAAAGGGAGCCAACGAGAAAAGGGAGCAGAGAGGCCGGCGAAAGTGGAAATCGATGGGCGGAGAGACCGACGATGGATACGACAAGACTGATGGTGAGTGAGATGGCAAGCAAAGGAGAACGGGAGCAGAGGAGCAGGCACAAACGACGGTGGACACGGCGATCGGTGAAGCGACGTGGATCTGATGGTGTCTGTGAGCTGGGATGGCTACGGAACGGCGGGATCAGTATAGCTATGATGGGCGAAAGGTAGAGGTGGCAGAAATGGTGGCAGGACGAGGCTGGGCAGGCGGCTGACGAGGCGGGAGCGGTGGGATCGGTGTAGCTATGATGGCGAGATCGGAAAGGGGACGGCGAGGAGATCGGAAAGGAGGGCAGCTCTAGGGAAGAAAGGCGGCCACCGAGATGACGAGACGACGAGCGCCCGGTGTCGAAGAAGCAGCAACCGGGATGGAGGTGGGGATCGGCTGGATTGGGATTGGGATTGGGATTATGGTTTTTGGTTGTTGGTGTTATTGGTCAATGGTTAAGGGTATTTTGGTCATTTCTATGACCAAAAATGAAAAAAAAAGCCGATGACGTCAGCCAGGGACTCGAGAGTTTATTATCATCAAAACTTAGGGATGGGACAATCATTTTCCAAAAGTCAGGGACCCTAGGGGGAGGGTGACCAAACCTCAAGGACGTGAGGGTAATTTGCCCTATATTTTATTCAATATTATCTAATATCTAAATATCAACTAATGTGATTAATTCGAATCCAAAAAGGATTTTTGTTAAAGACATCTAAACCCTCCTTTGCCTACACAACCAGTGGCGCCATTATGATATTTTGGATAAATTACCCTTAGGTCCCTGTGTTATAATTTTATCATTCGCAGGTCCCTATGTTATGGAAATAGTGTGTGAGGTTCCTGTATTTTAAGAAATATTGGTCTGAGGTCTCTAGCCACCGGATCTGAGATTTTCTCCTGCGGAGAGCCATCTGGAATGACCAAAATACCTCTCTGGTCAAAAAATAAAAAAAAAATCTTCATCTTCAACTCAAGAACACAAACCCAGAAATCTAACCAATAATCAACCAAAAAATTAGAGTTCCATCCAAAAATTCAGCCAATAACACAAACACAAACCCATATAAAAATCAATTGATGGACACAAAAAATCATAATCTATTAAGATCCAGCAAGAACTCTAATCTATTAAAATCTGGCGAGAGCCAATTTTAGGGAAAAATTCCCATTTTTGGATTTTTCGGCGCCGCCAGTGCCTCCGACAGCCGCCCGATCATGGCGTGGCCACCACCGGACCCTGGGCCCCTCCCGGTGACCCCCTCGTCGAGTTCTTGGACTAGGTACCTCCCAATCGTTCCCACAACTATTTCCCCTTTTCCCAATTTTTTGGGCACTGTTCATCCTCCAGCTCCATCCGCCGCCATTCCGCCACCCCTAGCTACCACCGCTTTGTCAGCCTTTGGTGGGAACCCGACGGTCGTTCCTTTGTCTGTAATTGGTACTGGGTCCTTGAGGAACTCATCGATGAGAACGACGCCATTGTTTCGTCCTCCGTCGGCCCTGAGTACTACGTTGGCATCCTCTCCTTCGTCGCCTTCGTCGACAAGGACCAGCTCGAGCCGGAATGCGCATCCTCATGTTGGTTGATTAGAATTTGGTGTTATATTGGTGTTGTAATCGATGTATTTATGGATTTGGGTTGATGTTCATGGAGTGTTCTTGGTGTTTAAAGGTTGAAGAAGAAGGTAGATTTTTTTTTGACCAGAGGGGTATTTTGATTATTCCAAATGGCTCTCCGCCGGAGAAAATCTCCAATCCGGTGGCCAGGGACCTCAGACCAATATTTCTTAAAATACAGGGACCTAACACACTATTTTCATAACACAGGGACCTGCGAATGATAAAACCATAATATAGGGACCTGAGGGTAATTTGCCCTAATATTTTATATCAAAACTTCAGATCTCTAATTAACAGTATCGCCGTTTGGGAATTGTTGTAAGTTTCTACCTGTTTTAGAAATTTTGTTTAAGTTTTTTTACCATTTGAGGAAAAAAACTCCTTTCTGTGTATGCATCAAGACTAACATAGTGTTATCTTTTTTATGATATTTTAGTAACCGATACTGTCTAAAAATGATAAATTTTGAAGTTGAACATTGCGTGAACATATAAAAGAGAAACTTTCTCAATAATATAAGTTATACACATTCAAACTCAAGAATTTGTTTTATGAACCAAAGATATCAACAAACAAATTTGGGCAAATTACTCTCACGTCCCTGAGGTTTGGTCACCCTCCCCCTAGGGTCCCTGACTTTTGGAAAATGATTGTCCCGTCCCTAAGTTTTGATGATAATAGACTCTCGGGTCCCTGGAGCCAGAATATTCTTTTTTCTCCGGTGAACTCCCACTTGAAATGACGAAAATACCCCTTTCACTTAAAAAATAAACAAAATCTTTTTCTCCTTCTCTCTTCATCTTCTCCACCTACCTCCATCTTCAATTAAAATTCATACCCAAATAAATCAAACTTGACAGCGACCGCGACGGCCAGAACACAAGGCCATGAACAGTTGAAGAACGGCGACCCCAGCGGCTGAAACACAGAGCCCATAACGCCTAATTCGATGACGGTCCATCTTCTGGCTTTCAATGCAAAGAAATTAAAGGACGAGAAGATGGGTGTGTGTTATTGGGACCAAATTAGTACAATCCTCCTCTTCGCCTCCTCCTCCTCCTCGATTTGCGAGATCTTCCCTGATTTGGTCCCAATAAGGCATATAGATCTTCTTGCTTCCGACGTGAAGCTCGATGAGAGGGAGGGGGAGGGGGAGAGGGCGGAGGCGGCCCGGGCCTGGTCGTCGAGGAAGGTGTTGACGACGTGGCAGACAAAGGCCTTGTAGTGGGGGAGGTTGAGGTCGGTGTCGAGGCACTGGAAGGCTAGCTTTCGAATCTGGTACTCCGTCATCGTTTCCATGTCGGAGTCCTCCAGGATCTTCCTCACCACTTGCTCCAACCTTATCTTCTCCGTCGGCTCCATTAATATCCTCTCCTCGCTAACCCAAGCTCAGCCGGTGCCTTTGCAGCTCCTGGACAGGAAGTAGCAGACCACCCTGGTAGCAGACCACCCTGGTCCCTAGCCGTGCCTCGTCGTCACGTCGAGCCCGGGTGGGGACGACAACGTCCGGCGGTTGAGGTCGAAATAAAAGCTGAGACCATATGTACTTAGGGTTCACCGGAGAGGGACATTTTGATTTTGATTAAGTTTTGGTTTTGATTAAAGTGTGAGGAAGAAGAAGTTGAAGGGAGAAGGAGAGGATTTTTTTGTTTTTTAAGTGAGAGGGGCAATTTGGTCATTTCAAGTGGGAGTTCGCCAGAGAATATAGAATATTCTGGCACCAGGGACCCAAGAGTCTATTATCATCAAAACTTAGGGACGGGACAATCATTTTCCAAAAGTCAGGGACCCTATGGGGAGGGTGACCAAACCTCAGGGATGTGAGGGTAATTTGCCCAACAAATTTGTAACATGACAAATTTTTTTGAAACGTTATAACTTTTATTTATGCACACCTAGTATAATTTGTCTCCATCAATGTTTGACTAGAGTATCTAATTGGTGCAATTTTAAGGGTTACAGAAACATAAGAAATAGTTCTCTAATTTTTTATTTCTGTATCACCTCCAAATTTGGCTCGAAAGAGTATCAAAATTGGGCTTGAAGTTTCCGAAGTTTGGGTACCAACATGGTTGACAGTTCTCAAGGCGAATCCGAAAAAATAAAGAGTTTTAGGCGGATTCGATGTCTAAGGAAGAGCCAAAGAAGGACATAGAACTAAATTCAAGACAACAAAGACCTCTTGTAACAAGGGGAATGAAAATAGGTGTCATAATAGGATAGCTAATTAGAGTTTGTGTTTTGCTATAATACCTATTCTGATTAGGACACGACTAATGATTTTCAATTTGGTTCTCCCTTTCTCATCCCCTTATTCTTAATAAATTTCTTGCTCTCTTACCAATTCAATTATTTTATCTTCCATCTAGTTTCTTCACTTCTCTTTCCCATATTTCTTTCATCTTTATTTCTCATTCGGATCGATCTTTAGACGATCACTGCGAAATCATTCTTTAATTCGTTTGGAGCACACTGTTTCCCAACAATAACAGCAGAGGAGGTCCAATTATTTTTGTTATCTTCCATTTCAGCCCAATATTTTTTTTGAGGTCCATTTCCAGCCCAATTTGATAAACGTGAGAAATATCCATTTACAAATATATTTTCAGCTAAGCTCTCTGAAAATGTGGAACACTCGCAAGTCTTCTTCTCTTTCAGCTATATTTTTAGCACGCTACGTAGATACCAAAACGACGTTATTTTTTCTTGCGTTGCAAAAATACACTTTTTCAACCCCGTCAGCATACATGGACCGTATGCTGCCAAATTTATGAAAAACACAATGATTAAATTACAAATTTTAAACTATAAGTTTTCAACTTGATATTGGGCAAACCTCATGGTAGTAAAATTTTCCAATGATATTTTGATTGGTTGTCACTGCGGATCTTTTGTATTTTTCCTACAAACTTAATCAAACAAAAGTATTTGAGAAAATATAAAGGAGCGACACCGATTGTTAGTCCAAAAAAACTTCAGATGGGCATGAGTTGGTTGATAATGAATTTCAAAGGAATTCTGGTGGAAAGTCTTTAGATCAGAATTTCTTGGCATGGTCAAGTAGGTAGTTTTGATATTTGTGAAGTATCTCGATGTTGAGAAGTCATTTTTACGTTGATCGCCCCAGTTAGCGGATTGCACATTATCAAGGATGACAGAAATATTCATATTTTTTAAGTCAAAAATTTCGTATAAATGAGATATAATGACACTGATCCGATTCCAAATCTTTGTCACTCTTACTATAGACTAATGCACAATTTACTCGTAAATATGACCACGACGGGCTAATGCAAGTTGTTGCGTCTTTTGCATAAAAGAATTTAATATAATAATGATCTGTGACATCGTTTGCAAAAATACAAGCATTATGCCAAAACAGAGGTCCCTATCGAATTGATGCTATCAAGATGAAAATGAAGAATAATAATTGAATACCGAGTTGGCGACAGCGCTCTGAGATTAATCAATGAAAATACGTTATATTTCATCAAGAAATTATATTTTAAGATATCTCCAATTTAAACTTTACAAACTGAAAAAAATACAATATTAAAATAATCAGAAAATGTCCGACTATGGTACACCGGTGAATAGACGAAAAAACGTGGTTATCTTATTTGGATATAAAATAATTAGGGAGTAAGAGAGAGTTTCATTAAGTAATAAGAAATAACAACTAAAAACCAAAACTTGGGAACTAAAAAGGTTTTCGTGATCTCCTCCAACTTGGAAGTTAAGGAGAGTAACTAGGAAAATAACAACTAGTATAGGAAAATCTGTCTCATTTATTCTCTAGTAATCATAATATTAAGTTGATATTTTTTGGATATGTAGAATTTTATTACTTTACGAAAAAAATTACACCAAGTAAACTGAAATTGGCACAATTTTCATAACATCGGATATAAATAGCTACCGAAAAGTTACTTGATATTCTATCTAGCAACCAAATAAACTTACATGGAATAACACATTTTTTATCCAAACGAATTTATGTAAATATAACTAATCAATCTTACTTTATTGAATATTGCTTCGTCTTATAAAAACATACCGTAATCCCTAAATTTGTATACAGATACTATAATATACCATGCGCAACAATGGGCTGCAAATGTGCAATCTAGCTACTACTTTTTCAAGACTGCAAATGTGCAGAATTATGGAATTTGGCACCACAAAGATAGACCTTGCGGATAGATAAATTATTTTTTACATATCTGTGCACACAAAAATGTCACGAAATCCACTTGCTCTAGTGTTTTACACAATGATTACAAATATTATGGTTTCAACCAATGACCTCTTTAAATTTGATTTATTCTAGTATTTTAAGACTATGAGTATGTATTTTTTCCACACTTATTAATTAGCATACTATTGTTACACTAAGTAATATGATATTCTCAAGTGATGTTACCAGTAATAATACATTTTTACCTCTTGGAAAAAATATTCTCAGTAGCTTTTAAATAACAGCATGTTCCGAAATTTATCTCTCTCCTATCCCATCCCGAAGAAAAAATATACAAGCATAACTTAATATATCTAATATTAATCACTCAAAAAAATTAATATTACAATATTAAGATTTATTTATAATTTATGATCAGTCAACGAAGTCAACTATTTCTCTGCTACATTTACTAAAAATTGATATCCAAATATTATCGTTTAATATTTCAGTAAGAAGCTACCGCAACGAATTCAAGACTAATAGTACTTATCTGTAACCTCGCCAATATTAACGAACGAGAATAGTCCGCAGAGATTGTAGTCAGTTTTCAAGATGAAAAGTCAAACGCAGCAACCGCAAATACAAATATATATAGTACCCAAGTAAAAGCTAATTATAAACTCCGAGTCACGCCTCCAATGCATGTGCCTTTCCCTTTAACAAGATTATAATTTACCAGTCATAATTTTATATTCAGTTCAAATCAAGATAATTATTTGGTAAATTTTTATAGACAGAAGTTTGAAGAGTTTTGAATTTACCAACGTCTCATAACACAAAAATTGTACAAGCAATAACATATTATAATAAATGATAAATTTTCTACATTTATAAAAAATTTCATTCCGTTTACTACAAACAACACATTAATGTGAACTACTGCTCATTTTTATTTTTCCATTTGACAAGGTACAACCGTACAACCATTAATATTACAATAAGTCAATAACCCTTTGTCTCTCACCTATAATGCAAGAAAACACGCAATTCCCATTGATTGAACCATTCCAACTCATAAATCAGGTACAAGGAACCAACCAAGAAACAAGCTAACAACAATACAGAAACAATTTTATTTATAAAAGAAACAAACTCCTCATCTTGATCAAAGAGCCAAATTAAGTCAATAAATAAATTAATCGAAATGATATCTTGACAACCCATAAACAAAACAACACATATATAGATATGTGACATGTCCATATAAATTCATTCATCACTCTCCCCTCCCTTTTCCTATCCTCTCTCCCTCTCTCCAACAAAAAACCATCTTCAACCAATATTCATCCCCAAAAGGAAAAAGAAAAAAAAACAGAAAAGAAACAAGAAAACCTAAACAACAACAATTAACATTATCAAATGGCAGCCATCCAAACCGAGCAGGTGAAGCAACTCCAGGCGATATTCGCCCGGTTCGACATGGACGCGGACGGGAGCCTAACGCAGCTCGAGCTCGCTGCACTGTTGCGTTCCTTAGGACTCAAACCGTCGGGTGACCAGCTCCATGCATTGCTCTGCAACATGGACGCCAACGGAAATGGTTACGTGGAGTTCGAGGAGCTGGTCAACGCAATCCTCCCGGACATGAACGAGGAGGTCCTGATCAACCAGGAGCAGCTCCTCGAGGTATTCCGGTCCTTCGACCGTGACGGGAACGGGTACATCACCGCGGCCGAGCTGGCCGGGTCAATGGCCAAGATGGGCCAGCCCCTGACCTACCGGGAGCTATCCGAGATGATGATGGAGGCCGACACGAACGGGGATGGCGTCATTAGCTTCAACGAGTTCGCAAATATTATGGCCAAGTCTGCCTCCGATTTCCTTGGCCTTGCCGTTTCTTGATTAACCATAGCTATAGCCATTTTTTTCTCATTGAAATCGATAATTTCCGTAACAGATGTACAAAAAAAATTGTGTTACCTTTTTGTGGGGGGTATTCTGATTGTCTTGTTTGGTTAATTACTAGTTTTTTTTTCGTTTTCTTCTTGGGATTATTTGATGGGTTTTACTTTTTTCTCGCAACTTTAATTGTATATTGATGAAGGAGAAGGAGAGATGATCAAGGGGGAGATGCTTCATTAAATATAATGGCCCATTTGAATTTTATTGACAATTATTAACCCCTCCAAGTTGCTATATGATCTGTGTGCTGATCAATCTTTTTTTTTTCTTTTGTTCTTGGTATTTGAATATTCTCTCTCTCTCCAGGGTTGGCATCATTGACTTCAGCTAGGGTGACATCAACATTGTCTTTTTGTTTGGTTTTTTAATTTTATTTAGAGTCCACAACTGTCGAATTTTTTTACTACCGCTCTCCAATGATATTGTTTGGTTTTGTGAGGGATAAAACGATGTTGTTGTCTTCCATGGCAATTGCTAGCTCCATAAATGGGCGATTTAATCTCCTTGGCAAAGATTGGCATTTTGGGCGAGTTTCCAGATATTATGTGAAGGCCATTACGGTGAGATTCTTTTGAGGTTACTTGCTCCAGATACAAACAACTAGAGGCGATAATAAAGGTTTGCAAATTGATTTTCCTTTTTTGTTTGTGTTAGTTTGGCCATTGACGATGTGGTTAAAACCGCAGATTTTACGTGAAGTTTGACAGCTGAATTGGTAAATTTGAATCAATGATAATCTAATACAATCATTTTTCTTTAGGGAAAAGTTTCCCATGAAATTAATTTTTTGTCTTTTACGATATTTTAAAAATTGTTAGACAAATTACTTTATGCATTTGACAGTGTTTGTTTGCAAGTCAGACACATTCTACGAAAAATGTCACGCAAGACTTCCAAAAACTCAAACATTAAGTTCAATGTAAATTCAATTAGCCCAAAACATTCATGGTTCAAACAATAATTACATGAAAAATTTCACAAACAAACCCTTTCTTGAAAACATCTTCCTAAAATTTAAATTTTTATTAAAACAATTACATCAAATATTTATTTAAAATACATTAAATTTTAAATAAACAAACAACAGAAAATACTTTTCAACAGTTTTTAAGACATCACCTGAACAACTAAAAATTATTTACTTTCCAAGAAAATTAATTCTACGTGAAAGTCATTTCTAAGGAATTTTCTTTTCCAAAACGAATAGAGCCTTAAGCGGTGGGAAATTTAATTATTATTAGAATACAGGCCTTGGCGGTGGTTTAATGAATAAAAATTCTTTGGCATCTCATTGCAGCCAACTGGCAAGTGACGGTGGGATATCCACAATTTCATATACGGTTGATCCCATATAGTTTTTTTGGTCTATAATTTTGTAGTATGCTAAATTATTAATTCAAAATTAAATATTATCAAATTCTATTAAAAGGTTGATTTTTTATTTACAGAGACCGAATTCAAGAAGTATTATGTAGACCAACTCGATGATGTAGACATTGTTTCTTTCAACTGTTTCTACCTGTTGCGGGAATAAGTGAACAAGTAATTCGAGACGGATCCGGAGTGGTCGTCCCAAGGTCGGTCTAACTATTCTAGGCTAGGCTAAACTATGAACTACGGACTACGGGCTAAGGAAAGGAAAGCAACAATGATAAGTAAAGTAGTTGTGTGTTGTGTTGGTGATGTCTGTTCTCTCGCCCGAGCCCCCCTTATATAGAGTGTCTTGACCTAACCTCCGCGCCTTCAGAATAGGAAATCCTAAACCGCCTCCAAGACCTTCGGCTCAAGTCTCAATTCTGAGAGATCCGCTTCAAGTTATTTGTTCCTAATATGACGGGATCCTCTCGGCTCAGTACAAGCCGTCTTCCTTTAATGAGCAGATCCCGTCCTCGAGTAGGAAGCTTTCAAAATGTGACGACCAAGCAATCGCGGCCTAAAGAGGAACTTACCAAGTCTTGCCAAATATTGAGAATCTCGACTCAAGTTAGGAAAATATAGATCGTCTTGACCTTCTCGAATCTCCCACGCAAAATCTTGACTCAAGTCCGTCATCGCCCAAGACAGACATCTCGTCAGGCCCAAAGTGAATCCCAAAATGGGCTCAAGCTAATGGCCTCCTCAACCAAAGTGGACCTATTCCCGAAATTGCCTTCCCGTCTACGAAGGTCAAATGAGCTTCCCGCTCGGGTCCAAGTTGGCTTCTCACCTTCGGCTTCTCGCTCGGCTTCTCGCTTTAGGCTCCTCGCTCGTCTTCTCGCCTTAGACTTCCCGCCTTAGGTTTCTCGCTCGGCTTTCCGCCTTAGGCTTCTCGCTCAGTCTCTCGCCGTAGGCCTCTCATTCGGCCTCTCGCCACTCGACCTCTCGCCGTAGGCCTCTCGCTCGGCTCTCACCGTAGGCCTCTCGCTCGGCCTCTCGCCGTAGGCCTCTCGCTCGGTCTCTCGCCACTCGACCTCTCGCCACTCCACCTCTCGCTCGGCTCCTCGCTTAGCCTCTCGCCGTAGGCCTCTCACTCGGCTCCTTGCTCGTGCTTCCCACCGGCCTCTCACCTATGTGAGTGAGAAGAGTTTCTCGATCGGACTCGCCCATGTGGGCGAGAGGAGCCTCTCGCCCAGGCTCACCAATATGAGCGAGAAGAGTCTCTCGCTCGGACTCGCCTACGCGGGCGAGAGGAGCCTCTCGCCCGGGCTTGCCTAAATGAGCAAGAGGGGCCTCTCGCCCGAACTCCACGTACCGACGAGCCCAAGCCCGAGCCAATTCCCGCACATCTAGAGATAAATCATCATCAATCCGAGACATTAATTTTGTGCTCCAACAATGCCCCCCGCACGTTAACGCTTCAGTACGGTCAGGTGAGAAGCGTTGACGTGGTTCTTCATCTTCGGCTTGGCTTCCTTCCACTAGCTTGTAACGGAATGAAAATGTGCAGCTCAAAGAAGTCTAGGCCGTCATCCTGAGGACATATTTGGCCGACTCATATGGTGACAATGCGTAAACCTGTAGTCACCCTGTCGCCCATTACCTTACTCTTCATGGGCAAGACGGAGTACTTGCCCTCCGGGGATGGCATTGATTGATCTTCGGACCAAATGCACCTTCTATTTGATTAAGCTTGTACATCGGGAAGACCAGCCATCCATGCCTATCCAAAATACACTTGTTGGCACTACGGACCCCTCGTATAGAACCACTTCAATATAGAGGGTGGCCGACACGAATGGGCGTGCATCTGCCATCATGATCAACACCTTCCCATCTGATTTCCATTGAAATAGACATTGGCGGATGGAAGATAGGATTACTTGATTGGAGCGGACCGAGTCTCGCCCTTTCCTGATAAAATTGGTTATGACCATGCCGGTCGGGCTGGCATCCTCTTTCTCCTTATTGCGTTCGCAGAGGAGCAACTGAAGAAAGGTGTTCACCACAACCATGCCGTCCACGGGTACTCTCTCGATTAGCTCCCCAAGGATGTGAGCCATGATGCAGAGAGATTTCTTGCGATCATCTATTCTTCGGGTTGGCCTTACAATGGTGACGTCGCCATTGAAGGCTTCCACCATGGGAATGACAGAGGACATCTCTCCTATCTGAGGCTCAGTAGGGTCATTTTTTATCATGTCATCTTTAAAGTGGCTCGATTGGTTGGGCTCCTGTCCAAGGCTAGCCGATGTCCTACTAATTGCCAGCTTACTTGGGAAGTCCCCAAACTTAATGCACCTCGTGTCAAGGTCGACCGAAACCTCCTTCTCTTTTTGGTCAAGAATAGACTTTCGCTGGGTGTCCTCCTTGGGATGAATCTCGCTCATGACCTTGGGTACCCACTTGTGGGTCAACTTCCCGCGTAGTATAGTGGGTACCTTTAGTCAGACCTCTTTAACGTGCTTGAGGTCATCTCCCTTCTCCCAGTTAGAGGCTTTCACATCCTTCGTCCGGCTTTGAGTCGAGGCCAAATGATACTTCACCCACGGATGAGCTAGAAGCACCTTTTGTTTCTCTAGCTCGACCCTTTTCTCTGCGATTTGCCTTTCGAGGTCCTTAATGGCTTGCCTTCTTTTCTGGATCTTCCTTTCAAGGCAACGTCTCTGGGTCTTAGTCAGGACATCTCACATTGGTAGATCAGGGATGACCCTTCTATCTCTAAGTCAGTTAAAGGCATACCGATGTGGGTTGGACCCATCTTGAAGGTCCACCTTGATACGAGGATGACAGAGTCCCCACGTCTCATCGGCTTCCTTCGGACGGTAGAAGTTTTGAGTCCTTAGGATTCTACTATTAGGTGGCCGTCCTTGCCCCCCGAGTTTTGCCTCTCGGGTCTTAAGGTCAGCCTTCCCTTGCTTAGGACTATCGGCTCCCCTCAAACAAAAGCACTTCCAAGCCTTTGGAATGCCATTGTCGGGCAATCTTTCTTGCCCCCCGAGTCTTGCCTCTCGGGTCTTAAGGTCGGCCTTCCCTCGCTTAGGATGATCGGCTCCCCTTGAACGAAAGAATTTGTGAGCATTTGGTATATCGTTATCAGGCGGCCTTCTGTGTCCCCCGAGTCTTGCCTCTCGTGTCTTAGGATCAATTTTTACTTTCTTAGGGTCCGGTCATCCCTGCCCCCCGAGTCTTGCCCTTCGGGTATTAGGATTGGCCTTCTCTTGCTTGGGGCTTCTCTTTTGACTTTGGTTGAAGCCAACTATGGCGACATGAGCAATAAGGTGAGGACCCATCGATGACTGGTCCTCCAAGAATTGATGTGGGATGAAGTCCTCAGATTAGAAAGATAAGGGTTGCCCTTCTATCTCTTGTTGTCGCGTAGATCCCAATGTCAGCTGACAGTTGACATCGTCCTCATCTAGCTCTTCTTCCCGATTAATATCATCCTCATCGAGCTCTTCTTGTTGATTGACTTCGTCCTCATCGAGCTCTTCTTATCGATTGACATCATTCTCATCGAGCTCTCCTTGTCGATTGACATCGTTCTCACCGACATCTCCTTGTCGGTTGACGTCATCCTCATCGAGCTCTTCTTGTTGGTTGACGTCGTCATCATCGAGCTCGTCATCCTCATCGAGCTCTTCTTGTCGGTTGACGTCATCCTCATCGAGCTCGTCATCCTCACCGAGCTCTTCTTATCGATTGATTGGATGGCGGTTGTCCTCCTCGTCTAGGTCCATCCGTGCTTGATCCATGACTTGGAGGGTCGGGGTAGGATTGGAAACTCTTGAGTCGAACAAAAGATTCGTGCAGACATCCCTCCTTTTGAAAGAGTTTTGGTTGGCCGAGACCCTAGATTGGTATGACTAGTTTTGGGTTAGGGCCGATTGGTACCAGCTTGATTCCACTTGGAGATTGCTAGCCCCCGCCCTTGCAGTCTCGTAGTGTCCCGAGTGGTTCACTCCACGTATACCCATCCCCATATAAGGAGTTGTTTGGAACGACGGATACATAGGAGTTTTGGATAGTTGATCATAACAGAACACACCCGACGATGGCGGAGCGGTGGCGAAAGGCATGTGACCGGTCCATGGTTGTACAAAGGTTGGTTAGATGGGTAGCACTTCTTCCACATGCCTAACAACGGACTCCTCATAACACTTCTGTGGGATGAAGGCGGCATATGTCTCCATCAGAACGACGGATCTATAGAGCTCTTTGTAGCACTTTGGAGCAACATATGAGGCATAGGACTCCATCGAAATGATGCTTATCTTAGCCGGCTCTTTGGAGGAAGCCGAAGTAGATGAGTTCTTTCTTATGTCAACTGAGATGCAGAAGGTGTTGGCTCCTTAGAGGGAACCGGTGCAACAAAGTTGTTGGTCGTCTTGGTTGAGCGAAGTAAGACCGCCTTCTTAGACGCCCTCCTTAGTCCGACCAGGCGTGCCAAAAATATGTTGCGGGAGTAAGTGAATAAGTAACCCGAGACGGATCCGGAGTGGTCGTCCCAAGGTCAGTCTAACTATGCTTGGCTAGGCTAAACTATGAACTACGGACTACGGGCTAAGGAAAGAAAAAGAAAAAATGATAAGTAAAGTAGTTGTGTGTTGTGTTGGTGATGTCTGTTCTCTCGCCCGAGCCCTCCTTATATAGAGTGTCTTAACCTAACCTCCGCGCCTTCAGAATAGAAAATCCTAAACCGCCTCCAAGACCTTCGGCTCCAAGTCTCAATCCCGAGAGATCCGCTTCAAGTTATTTGTTCCTAATATGACGGGATCCTCTCGGCTCAGTACAAGCCGTCTTTTTTAAATGAGCAGATCCCGTCCTCGAGTAGGAAGCTTTCAAAATGTGACGACCAAGCAATCGCGGCCTAAAGAAGAACTTATCAAGTCTTGCCAAATATTGAGAATCTCGGCTCAAGTTAGGAAAATATAGATCGTCTTGACCTTCTCGAATCTCTCACGCAAAATCTTGACTCAAGTCCGTCATCGCCCAAGACAGACATCTCGTCAGGCCCAAAGTGAATCCTGAAATGGGTTCAAGCTAACGGCCTCCTCAACCAAAGTGGATCTATTCCCGAAATTGCCTTCCCGCCTACGAAGGTCAAATGAGCTTCCCGCTCGAGTGCAAGTTGGCTTCTCACCTTCGGCTTCTCGCCTTAGGCTCCTCGCTCGTCTTCTCGCCTTAGACTTCCCGCCTTAGGTTTCTCGCTCGGCTTTCCGCCTTAGGCTTCTCGCTCAACCTCTCGCCGTAGGCCTCTCACTCGGCCTCTCGCCACTCAGCCTCTCGCTCGGCCTCTTGCTCGGCCTCTCACCGTCGGCCTCTCGCCCGGCCTCTCGCCACTCGGCCTCTCGCCACTCGACCTCTCGCCACTCGGCCTCTTGCTCGGCTCCTTGCTTAGCCTCTCGCCATAGGCCTCTCACTCGGTTCCTCGCTCGTGCTTCCCACCGGCCTCTCGCCCATGTGAGTGAGAAGAGTTTCTCGATCGGACTCGCCCATGTGGGCGAGAGGCGGGCTCACCAACATGAGCGAGAAGAGTCTCTCGCTCGGACTCGCCTACGTGGGCGAGAGGAGCCTCTCGCCCAGTCTCGCCTACGTGAGCGAGAGGGGCCTCTCGCCCGGGCTCCACGTACCGACGAGCCCGAGCCAATTCCCGCACATCCGGAGATAGATCGTCATCAATCCGAGACATTAATTTCGTGCTCCAACACTATCCCAATGTGACAACAACTTACTATTGTCCCTTGCGTTCGAATATAATTAGTTAAATAAGCCCAACCTGCTCTTGTCTGATTAATCAGTACATGCGATCTAGACAATCATTAAGAGAAAAAAGAGTTAGCAGCTCCCTAAAATCTAAGCCTCAAGGTATGTATGACCTGACTATCATGTCTAAGATATGATTAAAAAATTATTAACATATTTATGAGTCTGCAACAAATATTTCATACGAAACTGGATTACTTGGCCATTAAATATTCTGGTGCCAAGTGATATTAAAAAACATACTTCACACGACTTATCTAATTTAAATCATTCGACGGTGTGCGCCTGCGAGTTATTGGTGAGGCCTCCTGCATTTAATATAAATCACATTCCCACTTGTGTATTTTGTCCGAAGCCCTCAAAACAGGTAGTGGTGTTGTTGGGATGGCGAGAAATATGAAAGATTTATTTCCTATTCCTATTTCTATTCTGACTAGGTTTTGGACTCATAATCTGACATAGATAGGTTACTTGTACACCAAGGGTTTGTCTCTATATAAAGACATGTTACCCTAAGTTTTTTGTATGACTTTGTGGCTCGAAAACTCATCAATAAAAGTTATTCTTTCTCTCCGTGGATGTAGGCATTAGGCCGAACCACGTAAACTCTTGTGTCCGTGTTCTTTGCGCATTTTGTTCTCTTGGTTGCTAAATTCTTAACAAGTGGTATCAAGAGCTTGGGTTGGAGGATGACGGACGGCGCGAAGTTTGCTCTTGTGAAATTCGATGGTTCTTCGAATTTCAGGTTATGGCAAAGGCGTGTCAAGGATCTCCTCGTGCAACAAGGGATGGTCATCGCGCTCTCGGAGAAGAAGCCCGAGAAGATGGAGGAGCAAGAGTGGAAGGAGATGAGGGCCAAGGCAGTGGCGACAATTCGCTTGTGCTTGGCAGATGATGTGATGTATCACGTCATGGATGAGGAGTCACCAGCTGAGGTATGGAAGAAATTGGAGGCAAGGTATATGTCTAAGTCTTTGTCAAACAAGCTTTATCTTAAGCAAAGATTGTACGGGCTCAAGATGAATGAGGGCTCGGATTTGAGCCAACACATTAATGGTTTCAGTCAACTTGTGAGTGACTTGAGAAAGGTTGATGTAAAGTTCGAGGAAGAAGACAAGGCATTGTTGCTGCTGAATTCTTTACCTGGCTCCTACGAAAATTTGGTTACAACTCTAACTTGGGGGAAGGAGTCCCTGGTGTTGGAAGATATCACAAGTGCTCTGCTAGAGTTTTATCAAAGAAGAAAAAATGGCGATGAACAAGCGGAAGGGCTGGTTGTGAGGGGTAGCCATGGTAATCGTAGTGGAGCAAAAGACGGGAAGGGATCCAAGTCGTGGTCAAGGAGGTTCAAGGGAAATTGCTTCGAGTGCGGAGAAAAAGGGCATGTGAAGAAGGATTGTCCAAGAAGAACTCGAGATCGCGAGGAAAAAGGATCAGGTTCCGTGAATGTGGCCTCACATTCGGACGGGTCGGATGGTGATCTCCTTTCTGTTTTGTCAAGTCCAAAGTATTCTATTTTCTGGATTTTGGATAGTGCTTGCTCTTTCCACATGACGCCCAAGAGAGGGTGGTTCGACACCTACAAGTTTGTTGATTCAGGTATGGTGACTATGGGTGATGGTTCTACTTGTAGAATTGCTGGCATAGGTGATATCCGAATTAAGATTTGGGATGGTGTTGAGAGAAAATTGTGTGGGGTTAGGCATGTTCCAAAGTTGGAGAGGAATTTGATCTCGTTAGGAGCCTTGGATTATAGTGGGTACAACTATAATATTGTAGGCGGGCTAATAGAGGTGGAGAAGGATGCTGTGGTAGTGATAAAGGGTGAAAGGAATGCTAGAAACACCTACAGGTTAGTGGGGAACACGGTTGTAGGTGGAGTCACCTCGTTGGGTTCTGATAGAGGGGAGAAAAGCTCTTGTGTGATGGAGCAAAAGCTTGACATGAATGGTTTGAGTAGAGTTGAGATTCGCAAAGACAAAGTTAGCAAGTTCCCACTATGGTTGTCTAAAAGGACGTGCACGTCAAAGGTGTTGGGTAGGTTTTGCATGAGGAATACGAAGCTGTTGGTAGCACCACAGGCAAATCAGGTATCTCACTCAAGGCCGAACGGTAGAGTTCGTGGCATGTCGAGGGTTCTACTTGGTGGAACAAAAGGTTGCCCTTTGTATGCTATGGCATGTAGCATTGGTATGAGGCAAGAAGGTCCAGCGGAGAAGCAGTTCGAGGTTGCGGAGCATGGGGTTGACCGAAAAATAGAGAGCGCATCTATTGGTCACAAGTTTGCTTCAGCAGGTGGACTTGCTAGTTGGAGTTCGATGGAGGTTGGAGAGAATAGGCCAAGCAAGCTCAGAAGCTCGAGCTTGGGGGCTGGCTCCAAGTGATTGGACAAAAGGTGAAGAGAAAGTTGAGATGGTCTTATTGATGCAGTTATCTATGGTCCGAGATGGAGTCGGATTGGTTTTGCAAGATCTCATGATTCTTCATGGGGCGGTGTTTTGTCAAGGTGGAGTTTGTTGAAGTTCGGGTGTAGCTTCATGGTTCTTCCACGAGATGATTTCTCGCCAAGGTGGAGATTATTGGGATGGCGAGAAATAGGAAAGATTTATTTCCTATTCCTATTTCTATTCTGACTAGGTTTTGGACTCCTAATCTGACATAGATAGGTTACTTGTACACCAAGGGTTTGTCTCTATATAAAGACATGTTACCCTAAATTTTTTGTATGACTTTGTGGCTCGAAAACTCATTAATAAAAATTATCATTTCTCTCCGTGGATGTAGGCATTAGGCCGAACCACGTAAACTCTTGTGTCCGTGTTCTTTGCGCGTTTTGTTCTCTTGGTTGTTAAATTCTTAACAGGTGTAAAAAAAAAAATTTTTAAGAATGCAAGGTAGTTATTGCTTCAAATGGATAAAACGAGTTCATGGCGATTTTTCCCAGGTCAAGTTTGTACAAAATTCAGACTTTTCTGATGACTTTAAACCTCGTTGTCAGCTTGCACAAGACTTCCAACTTCCAAGCCGGACTATGATTCTAAGAACAATCAAAATGTTGACTTTATTTCTTTGTTCTGGAAGCCATCATCTGATTGTAGCGTCTCCCTGAGCTGTGTCAGCCATGTTTTGTGATTTGTTTTCGTTTCGTTCGTTGATTTTCACGTTCTCTTGAGGGCTGACTTATCGGTTTCCTCAAAGAGCATAAAGGTCCGTTTGAGTGCATTTTGACTATTTTATAATAGATTCAAACACTTGTCCTGGATAAACTTTCTGATCATAATTATTCTAGTGAATAACTGATAAAGCAAGAGGCATTCGAGAGAGAAATCACAAAACGACAAGATGGTTTAGCAAAAATCCTAGTTTTTGTATTCAAAATTAATCAACTAAAATAAATAGAAGATGTTATATTTAAAAAGAACCTAAAGAGACCTATTACATAAAATTTAAATAAAATCAAACTCGTAATAATAATCTAAAAATTATAAATAATGACTAAAAAACTATAGATAATGATTAAACTAATATTATTCTTTATCTCAATCATTCTCCCCTGGTTGGAGAAATTCATCCTCGAATTTGATGTCGTCGGCCAGCTTGAGATCATCGTTCTTGTGCTACAATGTTTGTTAAGAGTTGAACATGATGAAGATGGAACAAAGGTTGTTTGTGATTATGAGGTTGAGGAGATCGAGAACATTGATTTTCTAGGAGTTTACAATTTCACATATGTTGAAAGTTCTCCTTTGCTGAATATGTCGAATGGCCTCAAGGATGCTGAAAGATGTGCTCAATCATAAATTGGTGGCTGATCGACTGTCGGTGGCGCATCGTGAGGCGGGTGTTGTGCGGGACCCAGTGGGGTGGTACCCAAGACGCGAAGCAATGTCAGAACTTCGCCAATTTGTTCCGTCAAGACTCGATGCGGTGCTCAAGTTGGTCGCGGACATCAGCCTCTCTTTGTGCGTCATGTTTTGGAGGCATCGCAAAGGAGCGATGACTGGTCACTGATACCAACTGATGCAGCGATAAGCATGTTGACAAGAACGATAGATCCTTGAGTCGTGAATTCGAAAGAGAAATCACTGAACGACAAGACGGTTTAGGGAACCCCTAGATTTTATGTAATAGGTATCTTTAGGTTCTTTATAAATAAGACATATTTTGTATTATTTTAGTTGATTGATTTTGATAAATAAAAATATAGGGCAAGACTCTATCGTTCTTGTTCAAGACGCCTTGCACTGCATCAGTTGATATCAGTGACTAGTCAATGCATCAGTTGATATTAGTGACTAGTCAATGCTCCTTTGTGATGCCTCCAAAAAGTGACGCACAAAGGGAGGTAGCTGCCCGCGATCATCTTGATCGCTGCATCGATGTCTTGACGGAACAATATAGAGCCTTGAGTCGTGAATTCGAGAGAGAAATCACAAGATGACAAGATGCTTGGGAGAAATCCTAATTTTTTTTAATATAGAAGAGGTCTTATTTATAAAGAACCTAAAGAGACCTATTACATAAAATCTTAATAAAAATTAAAATCTTAATAATAATCTAAAAATTATAGATGATGACTAAAAATCTATAGATAATGATTAAATTAATATTATTTTTTATCTCCATCAATAACTAAAGAAACTCAATAGATTGAAATAGATCAACTATAAAGAAAAGAGATAATTACTATCAGGACCCCAGGGTATAGTCAAATAGACTCTGAGGACCTTGTAGTTTTCCTGCTAATTACTGAGCCCCTGTAGTTTGGTTATTATTATACATTCCGATCCCTGGCCGATGTCAGCAGTTTTTTCTTCCTTTTTTGTCATAGAAATGACCAAAATGCCCCTCCCACAAAAAAAATCAAAGTACGCGACCGGTGGCGTCGTCGTCGAGACCGCCACAGGGATTAAACTCTCGCGAACCACCACCAATTAACGCAAGCGGGAGGCTGCGACGAGGACGCAAGCGGGTGGACTTCGACCCTCCTCAAACCGGACCCATCCGGCCTGACCAGGTAGATGCTGAATGCGGTCGGGTTGGCTGGGTTATCCCGGTTGGAGGAGAACACGATGAGGTCACCCGTGGGCGACCAGCTGGGCATCGTGTCAGTCCAGGGGCCCTCCGTTAACTGACGGACGCTCCCCCCGGCGGTAACCTCCTAGTTGACGGCGTCAAGAACGTAGAGGTTCTTGTAACCGCTTCGTCCCGACCTAAACACGAGGGATTTCCCGTCCGGGGAGCACGAGGGGAACGCGTTGTTCCCGGTGTCCTCCTTCATGAGTATCTTGACCTCGCACGTGACCTCCTCGCGGTCCTCCGTTAGGTGCGAGGGGTCGAACGTGACGCAGGTGATCTGGATGGTTACTTTGTTCGACTCGAAGATGGGGCCCATCGCGGTGTAAATGACACCGTCTTCCTTGGGACTCCACGAGTTGGCAAAGACGGTCCCGCCGGAGAGCAAGGTCCAGCACTTTGAGCCGTTAGATCTGACAATCATCAGGCCGCCGCGGACCATGGAATCAGTGTTGTGCGCCGCGCGGGGAGAAGGCGGGGAACGCTCCGTTTAGCCGGAGGAGGCGGAGGTTCTTCTCCGGCGAAGCCACAGGCTCGAGGTGCAGGATCGTCAAGTCCGGCTCGCCCGGGCCAGCTGAGCTTCCCCAGAACCGGTGGTACCCGAGGGAGAAAGAATCAGGCAAGACGAGCGGGTTGTAGTGGTGGAAGCTAGGGTTTATCGGCTCCGTGACCGGGATAAACGTCGCCGTCCGGGGGCATTTTGGTCATTTCTATGACAAAAAAAGGAAAAAAAATGCTGACATCAGCCAGGGATCGGAATGTATAATAATAACCAAACTACAGGGGCTCAGTAATTAGTAGGAAAACTACAGAGTCCTCAGAGTCTATTTGACTATACCCTGGGGTACTGATAGTAATTATCTCTAAAGAAAATTGTTCTAGCTTTGTTGTTGATTTACAGAGTCTCTTGTGTGCTGGCTTATCGATTTCCAAACTAACACGCAATTAAATCAACTAAAAAGAAAATTATTTTTAATCAAGATAGTTTGAACTATCGAAAATACATTAACATTACTTATTTGTTAGAAAAATTTCTTCGTTACTCAAAAGTACACTACAGACTGTAAATGAAAACTTATCGGTTCACAATTAGTCACTTAAGACTCTCACCATTTACTCTCCTCCCAAATCCTTGGAACCTATTATTTGATAAAGTAAAAAATAATACAAAATTATTTATAAAAAAATATTTGAGTTAAATAAAATACCGTTAAAAATGTTATGCCCCTTTGATAGTAAATAACATTTTATCAAAGATGTTATATGTGCGTTATTAAGACCATACAAACACTTCCCAGTTACATCCATGCACAATTTTATCATAGAACGTTATTTATAAAACTCAAAACTCGGAATCAACTGATAACCAGTGGAGGGCATTTTATTAATCAAGATAAGCTTGAAAATTGTACATCAAATTTATTAATAAAACCAAAATAATTAAAGAAATTCATTCCCATAAAAAAAATTGTAGATGAAATACAAAGAATCAACTGCCAAAACGAATATTCACAGGGAAGATCTCTACCTGTTCAATATATATGCTACAGCTGAAGGATTCCGTCTATACAAAGTCATCTACATTGTGTGCTAGGCCTAACGTAGCTTAATTTTCTTACAACAACAAAAAAAACAACATTGGAAATAAATTTCCAACTTCCCTTATGGCCATTTACAAAAAACAACACCAGCTTTTTCCGACAAAGCCAACACATCCGAAAATTGGTGAACCTGGTAATAATATTATCACTAACTCTGATGTCTAACTCTGGACCGGCCACCATTGGTCGATGCAGCTCGACGAGCCGTGAATCCCACCGTGGTTGGTCGGATGGACCTCTGTCGCACCATGTCGCAGAACTCGGGATCGTTCGACTGACCTTCGTGCCTGATCCATTGTATCATCTGATGGTACATTGGGAAGAATCTTATCTGAATTGATGCGAACATGAAGTACGGGATCATGGTTGCGATCACGACGAATAAGGTGGTGATCCAGAACGAAGGCGCCGGGGCAAGTACTTCGATGAAGAGCTTGTAAGCGTTCTCCGAATAGCTTGGAGGTAAGGCTCCGTATATCACGAGGAAAAGATACCAAGCGGCAATGGATCCCCAGATAAGAATGTGCTGTATGACGGTGAAGTAGTTGATTGAGAGTGCCATCTGCAGGTTGGCGATCCATACGATGCAAGTGTACATTGTTGCCCCCAGAACATCGCGCCCCACGGTTTTCCCGTCGTCGGTGAAGGATTGATGCTCTAGCACTTTTATGCAGAAGTAGAAAAGCATTATTGCATTGACGAACCCGTTCAACATCCACCCCGCAATTCGGCGCCACGAAAAGAGCACATTCTGTACCCCTTCTTGGTATAATAGAGGGAACTGTAATATGAATGGCAAGTGATAGCAAAGTCAGTGCACGGGAAATGAAAAGAGAAGAACGAGAGAAAAACATGTTACGAAACATCGAGTAGTGAACCAGAGACATCCCGAGTAATCAATGTAATTAACAAAACTCCACCCGCAAGCTGGTAATAACGTACCTTAGTACAAGATTTTGAAGAGACATCCTGGTCCAAAACACCCAATGCGATCACCGGTAGTGATGTGAAGAAGACATTGTAAAGCGACATGAACCAGTCATTGTAAACAGGTTGGCCAGAGAATGATGTATACGCCTCATATAGGAACATGGAGAAACCAAACGCGATGTTCTTGTAGAAGAAATAGCATACCTGCAGAAAGGACAATAGGTTTACAACTAAAGTCACCGGGTACTAATTACAAGGATAATTATGGAGAATTCTTCAACTAGAGATGGTATACAACTATCCGAGAAACACATGACAAAAATTCCGAGGACATTACCATTGATGCGATTCTTCGGTAGCACCAGTGCCCATGCACAAGCAGCAGACGGTCCAAGTATCGGAACTGAGCAATGGCAATATCACTTGACATAACAGCCTGGGTAGAGTATACGGACATAAACAGATTCAGTAAAGAGACACACTAGTCGTTTGTTGGAGCAACAAAAGCTAATGGATGGAACCATTTGGTCCTACCTGCATTCCTTCAACACCACTGATTCCGACACCAATATCCGCCTCTTGTAGCATGCCAACATCATTGGCACCGTCACCAATTGCTAACGTTGTCTTCCCGGTTCCTTCTTTGACAAGTCTTGTCACCTGATTTAATCCAAGTAAAGTTGAAAACTCCATCAAATTTTTGCCACAGGGCGGCTTTCTCAAGATACAAAAGATCCAACAAGGCAGCATAAACTAATCACCGCCAATGGATGAAAACCTACCAGAGCTTTCTGTTTTGGTGATGAGCGGCAGCAAATTACAGATGCACAACCCACAGCAAGCTCAAGAAACATGTTCTTTAAATCATCCTCCAAAGCATATGCTAGTGATTTGCCATCGATTATCAAAGCAAATGCCTCAGAGGCTCCGCTGAGGGCGCTGACTTGATCCTTTCCCGCTGTTATTTGATTCCTAACACTTGCTTTCGATGCCTAAAACACAAGTAAAGAGACAAAATCAAACAACGATAAGAACCTCCAAGAACTTCAAGACCAATCGAGAGTTTAGTCAAAACTAAATCACTTCGACTACAATACCTTTGTAATGGCAGACTTATCTCCTGTTTTTTCAAGAGCTCTGATCTCTGGAATCTCCAAATTGATCATAATCTGCTTCATTCCTTGTCTAAGCAAGCTACACGCGAAGCTGCAAGTTCATGATCGAAGTTAGATTCCGTAGTGACATTTTGCATGCTAAATGTGGTACCGAAATACATAATTTTAATAAGACCAAGTCCAAGTAGTAGAAAAAAGAGGGCCTAGAATATAAAGGGAAATAGAAAATACCCAATATTGATTGCAGTCTCCATTTTGTCTCCAGTTAACACCCAGATCTTAATTCCGGCTTGGGCAAGCTTGTCTATGCAGTCAGGAACCTAAGAGATAGAACAGAGAAATGATGAGTTAGTTCGAGCACAATGAAGACACCGTCAGTTGCAAAACAGCATTGGTTCTTCCAAACTTACCCCTTGTTGAAGTTTGTCCTCGACGGCAGTTGCTCCAACAAGAATAAGATCCTTTTCAACCATGTCTGTCGCTTGATCAATTAACGCTTCTCGATCTGCACTAACTGAGTTCTTAGCCTCTGAAAATTTCTGGTCAAAAGCTTTGTACTCTTCTTCATTGAGTTCACGATATGCGAGTATCAAGGTTCTAAGACCGGCATCCGCATACTCGTTACAATGATCCCTGGTGTCCTCTTCAAATTCCCGACCTTTCTTAGCTAGCCTTTCAAACATCACACTGCCAAACAAATGGTTACATGTGAGGTTCCAAATCCTGATAAGAGAGGAGTTGTACTTTTTCTAGACTCGAGAATGTTTATCACTAACCTGTCAGCACCTTTACAAAGTAATAGTAGCTGTCCTTCCTGATTTTGTACTATCACGGACATCCGCTTCCGTGTACTGTTAAACTCAAGTACATTCAATAATTTATATACCCTGCATAACAGATAATTATTCATCAGATAAGAGTTAAGATCTTGATATTAACAAGCAAGAACTATGACGAGTAAGTAGCTAACCTTTCGATTTTTTGTCCAGTTTGCAAGTCCAATTCCCTTATTGAGATGCTTGTTTGGGTCCTATTGTGGAACTCAAAACCAAGCTCCCTTGCTGCAATGACAAAAGCAGCTTCATCTGGTGACTCGGCTTCATAGGAAACGTTCCCAGTATCTTCATCCACTTCAGGGATGGCGGTATGACATATCGCCAACAGACGAAGGAACTTTTGGATGACATCAGCACGTGACTCGTGAATCCAATTTCCACCCATTATTCTCTCATCCTTAAAATTGAACCCCTTGACAAGTGGTTTAGCAGATTCATCGCTGTCGTCGAATCCATTTTCTTTTCTTTGTGCCAATGGAGAACCCTTTCTCCTATCCATAGCCCTCTCAACCTCTGTAACACCCCGTCCATAAGCAGTTCCAGCGATAGAACACTTGATAAACTCCATGGAGTTGCAGGTCAAAGTCCCGGTTTTGTCAGAAAGTATGGTGTCAACTTGCCCGAGTTCTTCATTCAAGTTCGAGGTCCGAGCGTGTGCTGGTTTATCAGTTTCCTCATAGTACATCTCCACATCTCGATTGATGAATATGCTCTGCAGCACCTTCACGATTTCAACCGAGACATACAACGAGATCGGGATGAAGTAGCTATACAACAGCACGGCAGTCAGGAAGTGAAGAATTGCAGCAACTCCAGCATTGTTAGGGTCAAAGTACTTGGTAGAATCATCCGGTCTAAGATACCACCTTTTCATCCTCCCATCATCCAGGTCATCTTTGGTGGCGATGCCAAAAGCGATGGAGCCAACAAAAGCCATCAGGAAGAGAAATCCGAACAGAATGTAGATGATCTTATCCATTCTCCTCTCAACTCTGCTTCTCTTCGAAGGTGGATCCGTTGAATTTTGCATGACCTTCGTGTCATGTCCAGTAAACACAACTACCCCATAAACATAGTCCGTGTTTCTAAGCTTTGAGTCCCGAAGGAGAAGCTGTTGAGGGCTGAGAGGATACTGGTTCTCTTCAAACTGCATACTTCCCACGAAGGCATACAAATTTGCATTTGGGTCTTCACACTTAATAAGGGCCTTAAAATCGTTGAAGCTGGAGTCCTCTTGTAAAGATGAAGTTACTTCCAACGATTGCTTGACTTTCAAATTTGTTTCTCCATCAAGGTTCATGGTCTCCACGTAGCAGATTCCATCCTCATAACTAGATGAAAGCAAGAGTAGATCCGCCGGAAAGAACTGATCCTTTTCCACCTTTACTATATCTCCCACCCGAAGAACCTTCCATTCAGTATCGCCAAAACCTCCGCCTTGTCTATGAACCTGAACTTTTCGGTTATTTACCTCATGATCCTGTTTCAAACAAGGCAGAAGGCGATAAAGTTAAATCCAATTTCACATTTGTACTATTGGTAGCTACCATTTACTTGATATAACCATCAGAACCATCAGCCCTAAACCACAAAACATCTAATTCAAATACACAAGTACAGAAGGCAAAAAGTCAACCAAGCAGATGAAGGAAGGAACAAACCTGTTGAGTCCTCTGCCAATCTTCAATCCCTTCTTTGATCATGGTGGCGCCGATAACCACGATAAGCGGGAGAACAGCGCTAACAGCGGAGTAAGGCGCGATCGAAGTGAAGGACAATATGCCAGTGACCAAGAAGTAGAAATTGGCCACCCTCCTGAACTGCTCAAACAAGGCCTTAGGCAAGAAAGTTGCAATTGTGTACTTGGCAGTCCTAACATAATTGTCACTGTAACCCCTAATCCCTGCCTCAAATGAATCAGGTTCATTAGCAAAAACCACCCTAGAGAACCCTGGCCCACCTAACTGTGACTGGTCCTCCTCCTCCACAGGAGAAGCCTTTCCACGTCTGAAGGAATAGATCTTGCTGAAATGCAGCCTCTTCTTCTTGGTTCTACCACCAGCCATTTTCCCCACAACTACTTGACCAACAATAAAGGGCCAAAACCCACCTAGTACCAGAAGCTACTCAGCCAAACAAGGAATACCCAGAAAGGAAACTTTGACCAAATGTCCTTACTTCAAGATTGAGGCTTTACGACAAGATTAGAACACAGACCAGAGCTGCAAGGAGATTCCCTGCTCTAACAACACCAGAACTAATCTCTTCTTTTTTCTAAGATCCCCTCCTCCTCCTCCTCCTCCTCCTCCTCCTCCTCCTCCTCCTCTATTAACTTAAACCAGAAAGAAGGAAATTAATAAAATAAAATAAAATAAATAAGAAGCACCAAGAGATTAATGAGGAGATTGTTTGGTTTGGGTTTTGGTGATTGTGCAAAAAATTTATATCTTTATGAGCTTTTATCTTGTGCACATATATATATGTAATGCTCTAAACAGGAAATGTGAACAAACCAATACAATATAATAACTAGGAAGGAGGGGGGGAAATAAAGAAAAAGTCTTGTCTTCCTTTTTTCCCTTCCCTCTTTGGTCTATGAGAAGAACTAGTAAGAATCAACCCCGTGTCTTTTGACTTTTATTTGGGTTAAGATTTTTGGAGAAAAGAGGAGGGAGGGAGGGAGGAGGAGGGAGGGGGAAATGGAGGGGAGGGAGACTTGGATCTCTTGTTCAAGTAAATCAATCCACCACCTATCAAAGTTATATTTGACTTCTCTAATCACAGGGTCCCTCTAATTTATTAGTTTATTTTTGTGTTTTCTTTTCATGTGTCATTTATTGATGTAGCCTATTATTATCGTGGTTAATAAAAGAAGGGTATGTCCCTTACCCAAAAAATATATATTTTTTAATTTTTTGTTGTTTGTTAAGAGTATAGAGTTGTAAAAGGTTTCAAGTTCGAATTATTGGCAACAGAATATGATCAATATTTGTTGAGAGAGCTTTGGCAATTGTATTAGTTGGCGCATTAATGTCTCAAGTAGTATAAATCAAGAAGTAGAACATTATTGGGTTAGTGGGTGCATGCGTCTCCCAGTGACTATCCGAGCTGTGAACTAGCATGGGGCTACGGTTAAGATTTGCGTGAGTTTTTTTCCTTAACTACCCGAGATTATGCATTGTTTCTTGACTATCCGACTTGTGGGTTAACATGTGGATGTATGATTTTTGTTTTCGTGGGGGCTTTTGAACTCTTCCTTTTATTTCTATACTTTGAAAAAAATAGAAAAATAAGAAGTAGAACATTATCGAGTTCAATTTAGAAAAGTTTATTGGAAATTGGCCATTGTTGAGTTTGGGGATATTTGGGGTGTGTGCTAATAACTAATAAGATGTGACGAGCTCCAAATTGTCAAATTTTGAACGCTTCTAGAAGAGGAGAAGAAGAAGAGCGGAACTAAAAATTATAAAATATGGAGGAGAGAAAGAAAGGGTGTAATATGACGGGGAGTTGGCCTTTTTTGATCCGGAGGTGCAGGAATTTAATTGGTCAAAAGAGGAACGGAGGAAATAGACCAGCCGGGCCTTTTCTCTTTTTCTTTTTTCTTTTTTTTGGAGATATCTTTTTTTTCTTTTTTCTCTAAAAAGGGCTAGTGTAGGGTAGTCTCTGGCTGTTTAAACTTTAAACTCACTTTTATGATGGTTTCTACTTTTTTCCAAAAACCAAATCCTCTAACATTTGTGGGTTTCACTAAATTTTAATACAATTTCATCGAATTCAAAAATTATTTAATTAAAATATTTTTTCCAGATTATTTGGAAATTTTGTGCATGTTCAAATAATTGAAGATGAATCCACCTTTAAAAAAATAATTGAAGAGTTTGTGTGTACGTGGCAACTTAGTATTGGGTGGTTGGTCTCATTGGGACATGGGGTTAGTTGGGAATCTTCCAAGCAGACAAAGTCATGCAAATGTCCCTGTGATATTGTTAAATTCTGTTATTCTAATGCAAATCGGGAAATTTTTACAGATTGGTTCATTAAATTGAAACCACATGAAAAAATCCTCCTACTGTTGCACATGGCTTTCATTGGCAGAGGAAATTCTTTTCCGTTTGAATTCGAAATTCCCTTAAAAAGATATGTACATAATTGGAAAGTTGGTGTTTCGGAAATAAACTTCCACTTCCGTGCTCAAGAGTCGTTGATTTGGGCATACCTCTCTAAGGACATCCAGGGTCCAGACATGCTTTTACTTTTAGGGATTCGGCATTTCCGATCACTTTTATGGGTGCAAATTCGTGAGCAATTTTTGGGATAGGAAGGGGGTTGAATTGTATTGGGGTATCATAGTGTTAACGCTTGTTTTAGCTGTCTAGATTTTTCAATGGATTTTTATACGCCGGAATTTTAACATGACATGCGACTGCAATCTCATATTCTTATAAAAATATTCAATAAATATAATTATATATATTTTTATAAAATAAAATCTACTTCTAAAAAAATCAGCTATTAGTACGAATTTTATGTATTTTTATCTAAGAATATGGCTATAACATGAAAATAATTAATATATATGAGATGTTTTAACCTATTTAGTATATTTTTATGTCTTGAAATTATGATCTAGCTCAGCCAAAATTCCTCTTGGATTTTAAATAGTATGAAATTAATTGCTCCTATTGGATTTTAAATGGTATATAATTAATTGCTCCTGTTGGAATTTAAATGGTATAAAATCAATTGCTTCAAAAAAAAATTTAGGGGTACATTAATTGCTCCAAACGTGATGATTATCGAAAGTTGGGACAACATTCATTAAAAAAATTATGCATTTATTTAAAAATATCACTTTGTACGAAAGATGAGACAAATTTTATTACCCAAAATAATAACTATTTTATAGATCAATGTTTCATTGGGATGTACCAAAAATAATTAGTCATCTTTTTCTTGGTAAAGAAACAATTAGTCATCTTCAACCGAAAATGGTGGAGGGAAGCCTGCAATTAGGCAACTTTGGGTAAGTTCCAATTGGGGTTTAAGGCTAATGCATAAACTAGACCTAGACGCGCCGTGGTGGCGAGAGTGTTGATGAGAAACAAAAGTCAAACACTCTATCATATGTTCGTGCTATTTCCTCATTGGAGATGTGCCTCAAAAGTCATGCTCATTCATACATGGTCAAAGTTTTAAGCTAATATAATGCTAAAAAAGTTGCAAGCTAATAGAGTGAAACATGTTAGTGATTAACTGTAAAGTGATAATATTTTTTAAATTGATAAAAAGTTTTGGTTAGTATTAAAATTTAATAAACTCTCTATCATAATAACTATTACTTTTTCTGAAAATATTAGTTTTAAATTTCGGTCTTGACTTTTGCATAAAATGATTTTTTAAATAAATACATTTTTTTACATACTTTACGAATTTGAAAAAAAATTAAAATACTAGGTTGTGCTAGACTTGATTGTTTGATAATTTTTATATCATCATTCATCTTTGAAGTATCTTCAAATAGTCATTTTGATCGTCGTCTTGTTGTAAAATAAATATCTCAATTGAATGTATAAGCAGGGATTTTAGATATCCCACAACTATCATCATCATCCACTTTAGTTGCACTTTCATTTGATTGATATTTACATATTTATTGACCATAAAATTAATTTTAAAAAAATTTTGAAGCTGAAAAAATGCAAGCCTTTTTTCATGTATAAATTTCTCGTGATATTTTCTCCATCTCAATAATATCACTTTAGAGAAGTTTTACTATATCAATTTTGTTGATTGAGAAATAAGAACTAATACATAATTTGCATGTCATTTCTCTTAAATATTTAAAATTAGGGTTTCTTTTGTTATTTAATGTCATAGAAGCATAAAGATATATATATATATATATATATATATATATATATATATAGAGACACACACACACATGGGAAGAGATATTTGCGATTTTTTATAAGTATATACTTGTGATTTTTGTATAATTATTAATATTTTTGAAAGTGTTTTACCAACTTTAAAAAATCTGGTATGACTCAAACTTGGTTAATTTAGTGAATTTTCAGATATCTAGTAAAAACCCAAAAAAGCACAAGTATTGCTTCTTCCATTTTTGGTAAGTACAAACTATACTCAAGAAACTGAACAGAACCATGTTGTTCATGTAAGTTATGATCCATCCATATATTTCTCATGCTGATGAAAAGGCCGTCATCTTCCGAAGAATCATACCTATATTTTGTAGCGAATTTATGAGGATGTGTAATTTCGCAAGTCTGTGTGTAAACAAAAAGTAGAAGTTAACAAATGTAAAAGACATCAATTCACTTAAAAAAATTTTAAATTTAAGACTCAGAAATGTAAATATTTGAATTAGAAATTAACTAAATAGAATTTTGATAATTCTCGATATATAAAATCTTTAGAAAAATGCCTTGCGCACTCGGTTGACCATCTAGAACATGCCTCCGATCAGAAAGAGGAGCTGTGACAGCTTTGCTTACTTGGGAGCAAATTTTGGTGGTCCTCCAATATTTTATGGGAGTCCACATTCCAACAAGAATCGCACGCTATCTTATATGATTTCCTCCCCACGGCTTATATATATATATTTTTTTGTTTAAATTTAAACGCAAATATAACCAGATGTAAATATACTATATATATTATCTAAAAAGTTCGAATTTTAAGTTCTGAAATCTCACTGCTTCATCACCAGTAGTTCAATATATTTTTAGAATAACAATATATAATATTTTATAACAATAGCCATTCTTTTGGTAAGTTATAACAGTAGCCATATAACATCAACATCAATAGCTATTGGAAATCGGTAAGCTCAAAATTTAAAAATCCTTAACGATGATATTTTATGTTCGCCAAAGTAGAATAATTCAAGTAACTTAAGTTAACAAGTATTACTTAGTTGTCAGTAAAAACTTTGTCGTCTAGTAAAATTATTCAGAATTATAAGATAATGATGTGTTTTTGCACATAGTAATAAATAATATTTTACCAAATTTAATTATGCACCGTGTAGTTATTTCTCTTTGGTGGAAATGCACCAGTAGTTATTAATGAGTAGGTGTTGAAAGTGCGATCATAATTAATATTCCCTTAAAAGAAGTGATCGTAGTCTCCATTAAAGACATTCGGGAAAGTTCCAATTATGAATATAATATTTCCGACATCAACTATAAGATCAAGCAAGAAAAAAAAACTAATCTCGAAGAAAGAACATGACCATTTCCTAAGCATACAATCCACCAAATCTGAAAATGTACGAGTAGTTATTTAGTGTAATAAATAAGAACGTGAACAATTTTATTCTCGACGCATACAATCCATCAAATCTGATGGTTACGTAGTTTAAGAAATAAAGCATGAGTTACTCGTGCATTATAAAAGAATACCATCGATATAAACTCATATCTATAACACTAAATCCATAATCCATCAAATCTCGGTTGTCTGTATTCGTGACAGAAGGTTAATTCACCCGATGTTCGGATAAAACGATCAACCATTTCAATCAACAATTTTGTTGAGATTGTCGAGAAGTTTGTGATGGTTGGCGATCGCCAACTTATTGTCGGTCGCAAGTGATCTCTCATAGAGAGGTATAATTGCTTGGACTGGCGGCCACCAATTAACTGACGACTACCAGGTCCCTGCGGTAGACTTTTCCAGTTTAGTTTCGGCTCTTGTTTTAAACTCCTAATTCGACCTAGATAGGTTTCTTGTACACCAAGAGTTCGTCTATTATATAAAGGCGTGTTATCCTATTAGTTATGTATTGCTAAGTGACTCGGATCCATCAATAAAAGTTCTCCTTTTCTCCCCGTGGACGTAGGCACTAGGCCGAACCACGTTATCTCTTGTGTCGTGTTCTTTGCACGTTTTATTCTCTTGATTGCTGAATTCCTAACAATTGGTATCAGAGCTTGGGTTGGAGGATGACGGACGGTTTGAAGTTTGCTCTTGTGAAGTTCGATAGTTCTTCAAATTTCGGGTTATGGCAAAGGCGTGCCAAGGATCTCCTCGTGCAACAAGGGATGGTTATTGCGTTTTCAGAGAAGAAGCCCGAGAAGATGGAGGACCAAGAGTGGAAGGAGATGAAGGCCAAGGCGGTGACGATAATTCGCTTGTGCTTGGCAGACGATGTGATGTATCACGTCATGGATGAGGAGTCGCCAGCTGAGGTATGGAAGAAATTGGAGGCAAGGTATCTGTCTAAGTCTTTGTCGAACAAGCTCTATCTTAAGCAAAAGTTGTACGGGCTTAAGATGATGGGGGGCTCGGATTTGAGCCAACACATCAATATTTTTAATCAATTATTGAGTGATTTGAGAAGGGTCGATGTAAAATTCGAGGAGGAAGATAAGGCATTGTTGCTCCTGAATTCCTTACCGACTTCCTACGAGAATTTGGTTACAACCCTAACTTGGGGGAAGGAGTCCCTGGTGTTGGAGGAGATCACAAGCGCTCTGCTAGGGTTTCATCAAAGGAGGAAAACTGGCGATGAACGAATGGAAAGGCTGGTTGTGAGGGGTAGCCATGGTGGTCGTAGTGAAGGAAAAGATAGAAAGGGATCCAAGTCGTGGCCAAGGAGGTTCAAGGAAAATTGCTTCGAGTGCGGAGAAAAAGGGCACATAAAAAAGGATTATCCAAAAAGGACTCGGGATCGCGAGGGAAAAGGATCTGGTTCAGTGAATGCAGTTTCTTGTTCGGATGGGTATGATGGTAACTGTCTTTCTATTTTGTCAGGTCCAAAATACTCTGATTCCTGGATTTTTGGATAGCGCCTGTTCTTTCCACATGACGCTCAAGATAGGGTGGTTCGACACTTAAAAGTTCGTTGATTCAGGTATGGTGACTATGGGTGATGGTTCTGCTTGTAAAGTCACTGGCATAGGTGATATCAGGAACAAGATGTGGGATGGTGTCGTGGTGAAGTTGTGTGGGGTTAGGCATGTTCTAAAGTTAGAGAGAAATTTGATCTCATTAGGAGCCTTGGATTGTAGCGGGTATGGCTATAAAGTTGTAGGCGGGCTAATTGAGGTAGAGAATGATGCTATGGTGGCGATGAAGGGTGAAAGAGATACAAGAAATATCTACAGGTTAGTGGGGGCACTATTGTAGGTGGAGTCACATCTTTGGTTTCCGATGGAGAGGAGAAAAGCTCAAGTCATATGAGGTTGGTTCGTATGAGGGAGCAAAGGCTTGACATGGATAGTTTGAGTGTAGTTGGGATTCGTGAAGACATGAATAGCAAGCTAAGGTTGTTTCATGGAGGCATGGTTGGCAATGTGCCATGGTTGTCTCGGAGAAGCTTTGTTAGCTGGGCCCCGCTATGGTTATCTATAGGGACGTACACGTCAAAGGTGCTGGGTACGCTTGGCATTGGGCATGCGAAGCCGTTAGTAACACCACAGGCGAATCAGGTTTCTCACTTAAGGCCGAACAATGGAGTTCACAGTATGTCGAGGGTTCTACTTGATGGAATAAAATGTTGTCCTTTGTATGTTATGGCATGTAGCATTGATTTGAGGCAAGAAGGTCCGGTAAAAAAGTAGTTCGAGATTGCAGAGCATGGGGTTGGCCGAAAAATAGAAGGCGCATTTATTGGTCGCATGGTTGCTTCAGCAGGTAGACTTGCTAATTGGGGTTTGATGAAGATTGGAGAGAATAGGCCAAGTGATGAGTGTGTAAACACTCATGTGTTTGTTGTATGATTTGATCATATTTAATCATGTTTTGATCTGTTTTGGTCTTGTCCTATTGAGTCTTTTGTTTGTTTTATGTTTTTGAGTCTCGATTGGACTTCTACTGTTTGTCGTGTATTTTGGCAGGTACTTGGAGCGGTTCATGGATAAGTGGAGCTAGGATGAGATGAAGAAAAGCGAGGAGCTGACTTATGAAGATAAGTAGCTCATCCGAAATCCGGTCTCCAATTCCAGCGGCCGCCGGTCTTCAATTCCAGACTGACCTTTAAGGACTAAAATGACGATAAGTAGCTCATCCGAAGTCCGATGGAGTCAAATAAAGTTCTGTGGAAAGAAGACATCCGTGGCTACAACTTTTCTTCAAAGGTCATCCTCAAATTATGAGTCAAAGATGTCCGAAAAATGGTCCCAAAGTCAAGCTCCGAATCTGTGATGAAATTCCAGATTTCTGGCTTCCGAATTTGAGGAATAATTGTGGGCCCATTTCGAATTTGTTTAGCACTTTCATTTGCTGGAACTGCACATGAGATGTGTGGCATGTGTGGCATGTTTTGTGTAATGATTTCCCTTGGCATGTGTGGCATGTTCTCCATTGATATCCTTAGGTGGAAAGATGAGCTTTCCAACTCAAAAGAGAGCTTTCCAACTCAAAAGAGGAAGGAAAGCTCTCATCTCAACTTCTATAAATAGAGGATGGATGTAGAGACATGGACATCAAGAGATATCTAGTTTTTGAAGAATATAGTTGTGAGATTGAGAGTTGTGAGGAATACCAAGGAGGAGCACCATTGGAGGAATGCTAGAAGGGAGCTTGAAGAAGGATGCTTGAGGAAGCTCTTGACCACATCTTGAGTTTTCTCTATCTCTCTCTTTAATGTTACTTTCTATCATTTTCTTGTATAAGTTTTCTTCTTGTATGAACATGACTTGTGAGTAGTTTTTCTTGTGAGTACGATGCTTTAATTATGTGATTACTTATCTATGTTGGGTTATGGTTTGATCAACTTTCGTAGTAGTTGTCAATTGATGATCGTAATGCTTAATCTAACTTGATCACTTAGATTATGATGTTAGTTGATGATAGTGGACCGAAAGGCATTAAATTCAATGGAAGGATCAATTGACATATTCTTAGGTATTAATGAGACATCTTGATACTAAGGGATAACCCACGAGGAGTTAACTTTATAATTGAGTTTAGCTTAGTTCACGATCTAATTAATGAGCGAAAGCGTTAGTTGGTATTCGTGAACTATTCTAGCTTAGTTTTATCGGCCTAATGAGCGAAAGCGTTAGGAGGATGCATTAGAACACTCCGGGTACTAGTTAGAACTTCATAAATAACCATGATCTTGACATAGATAGGTAGTCCATAAAAGCATCGTGCTCTCTTTATTTCATTAAGTACAAACCGTCTTTCTACATTTCTTAATTTACTTATTGTCTTGCAACCTCATATCATTCTTTACTTTACGAACTTGTTTCAATTTGGCTACATACGATTGATTGTTTCAATTTTCATGTTCTATCTCTCTCAGTTCAAGAACCTTACTTATACACTATACTATTTGTTTGTGCGTTAAAATTGCTTGTCAATTTTGCGTACGTCAAATTGGCGCCGTCGACACGGAACTGAGATTTTAGGACATAAAACCAAAAGTAATTGGTTTTGTGTACAGCATATTTGCTGATTTTGTGCACTCGCTTTTGCGAGTCTCTTTAGTGCATGCCAAGAACCCGGAGTGTAGGACTTGGCCCTGACACAAACGCCTTACCTGAGATTGACATCAATATACTCGAAAGGAGAATTAGGCGTGAAAGGAGAGACCAATCCAGATCCATGGCACAAAATCAGGATGATAATGACGAGGCAACCCAAGCTCTTTATGACGCTACTTTGGAAGCAACCCAAGCCCTTCCAGGTGCGCCACGAAGAAGGACCCTGCTGGAATCATCCGTTCCTACATGGAATGGGAATCCTAATGGGTTGCAACAACCACCGATAGGAGCCCACTCATTCCAGATCCCAGCAGCCATTGTGGGATTACTGCAAAATTCTGTCCAGTTTTATGGATTACCGAGTGAAGATCCTCAAGACCATCTTTCTCGATTCGAGGATATATGCAATATCATGAAATTTCACGGAATAGATGATGACGTCTTGAAGCTACGTCTCTTTCACTTCTCTCTAAAGGATCGAGCTCGTGTATGGTACAACAAGTTGAAAGGAGAGACAATAAGGAGTTGGACAGACTTAGCCCATGCTTTCCTGCGAAAGTTCTTCTCCATGGCCAAGTCGGCCAAACTCTTGCAAGAAATCAACACCTTTGTCCAAAGAGATGGGGAGAGCATCTATGAAGCTTGGGAGAGATTCACAGATCTCCAAGGAGCTTTCCCTCAACATGGCATATCACAGGAGAACCTCATGAAGATCTTCTACAATGGGTTAGATGGCCCATCTCGTGATCATATTGATGCCTCATCTCAAGGGGTGTTCTTAAGAAATACTGCTGACGAAGCCACTCGTTTGATGGAGGAGATGGCAGAAGTCAATGGCATGTGGCCAAAGGAGCGTGCCAGAATACCACACAGAGGAGCAACCCGAGGAATACTGGAAGTGGATAGCAACACCAAGCTCGAAGCCAGGCTGGAGGCCCTTACCAGAAGATTTGAAGACCTGGCTAAAAGCAAGGAAAAGATAGCTGCGGTACAAGATGTTTGTGAACTTTGCAAAGAAAAGCATCCCACCAACAACTGTCCAGTATTGGAAGAAATTCAAGCTGTCGCTGATAGACAACCAGGAGGGTTAGGTTACTCCAACCAAAGTCAACCAAATTTCTCTCGATTTGGAAAGCAGCCATACAACACCGACACCCAACAAGAACCCAAAAAGCCATACTTGGGAGATCAAGTCAAAACAATGGGAGAAAAGATCGACCAATTGGTAGGGAACCAAGTCAACATCTTCTCAAAGATTGACCAATTAGTCGGAGTAATCCAGCAGTCTATTCAACAACAATCTATAACTGTACAACGGATGGATCGTTGTGAGGAGCGTCAAAAAGAATTTGAGACATATCTAAAGGGGCAGGCCACGCAACTCAAGAAGATGGAAATTGAACTTGGAAATTTGGCTGCAGCAAACACTCAAAGGCAAATAGGTTCTCTACCCAGCAACACGGAGTCCAACCCGCGAGGACAAGTGATGGCCATCACATTAAGGAGTGTGGACGAGGATGATGAACCATATATTCCTCCACCACCTTATGTCCCTCCACCTCCATTCCCTCAAAGACTCTGGAGAAAGCCTTCACTTGAGAATAAGTCCTCTCCAAAAGAGCATTCCGAACCGATCAAGCCAGCCATAGAGAAGGAGGTAGTTACTGAAAAGAAGGAGCAACTAGCCTATATCAGTGAAAAAAAGAATTCTTATGTTCCTCCACCATCACCTCAACAAGTCAAGAATAAAGCAGTGATCGATGAAGAGGCCCTTGAATTTATAATGACAATGGAAGACATTCAAAGCCATGTCTCTTTCTTGGAGATGTTAGAAAAAAAGCCACAATATGCTGAATTTCTGAAGGAAATCATCACAAGGAAGAAGAGGCGGAATGATGGCAAGACGACCCCTTTGGTAGAAAATGACATGCCACCAAAACTAAAAGATCCAGGGAGTTTCACGATTCCTTGCACTATTAACAGTGTTCAGTTTCCGCATTGCTTATGTGATTTGGGTGCCAATATTAATCTTATGCCTTTGGCTACTTTCAGGAAACTCAAATTAGGGGATGTCAAACCAACACCTTTCAGGCTTCAGCTGGCTGATCAAACTATGAAGAAACCTCTCGGGATTATAGAAGATGTGATAATCATGGTCGACAAGTCGCCCATACCTGTAGATTTTGTGGTGCTGGACTATGCTACTAATGAAAGTTACCCACTGATTCTGGGACGTCCATTCCTCAACACTTGTCATGCAATAGTGGATGTTCACAATGGCAAGCTACTTCTCCGCATAGGCCCAGATGAAATAGAGTTTCAAGTAACTGATAGGAACCTCCGTCCACCGTAATGCCAAAGGGAGTAATAAAGTCAAGCTACCGACTCTAAATTAGCACGTTTAGTAGTTAATTTTTCTTTATTTTGTGTTTGCTTCAGTATCATTATGTTGATTTAGTATTTAATGGTCTTAGCAGGAGGTTTAGAGAAGAGGAAAACTAAGTTTCAAATGGAGCTCGCCAGTCTATAACACCACCGACCTTCCCCACCACCTCCTTCTCGCGATTGACAGGGCAGTACAACTCCTCTCCTCTGCTCACTTCTGTTATGTGTCTGCTCTGTGCCTCGTGATGTTTATGATTGCATTTTGTGATGTTGTTGGTGTCTTTCCCCCACATTGAGGACAATGTGTCATTTAAGTGTGGGGGTGAGAGGTTCCACATAGAAATGATTTGATGAGTATAGCATAATTTTTTCAAAATTTGACCCCTCTCAAAATTATTAAACTTATGTTAGAAGATTGCCACATACCTAGTTAGGGATTGAACTCGAGCACTAAGATTAGAAACTTGTAAAAACTTCACCCTCGGTTGTTTAGACTTGTGGTCTCACTATGTAGATTTGACTAGAGGGTTGACGAGTGACCTTGTGAGGAACTTTGAGCCGAAGGAGGAGACAACGGTCTCTATACATTCATGAGGTTCCTACTTGAGTCCGGTTGATTGAGGTATCCTACTAGTACTTAACAGAGTCTTGGTTGTGTGTGCGTTAGTGGGATGACGGGGGCAAATTTCTTTGACATTAAGCCCAGAGCTGTAGAGATAAAAATCCATTGAATCCTTTGCTTTAACCCATTGAGCCTAGCCATTCTTTGATCATATTATATGTAAGCCAGCTTTAAGTCTTATACCTACTATCCTCCCGACCTTTGGTCATTTGATCCGTGGACGCATAGGTTGGGGATAATATGTATTGGGATTAGTTGGAAACTTGGTGTTGATATGGGTTTAATCTGTTTGTGATTTGGATAATTGAGAGGCTATTCGAAAAGGAAAAAATTGAGTTGTTGCCAAGTAAATGTCAAGTTTGAAAAAAAAAAGAAAAAAAAGAAGAAGAAAAGAAATGAAAAGTGGTGAAAAAGAGAAGTAAAAAATGGAATAAGGCATGAATAAGATGGCATGACTCGATCTACACGGTCTTAGGAAATGGGTGAATTGGGGAGTGTGCTTGAATTATTTATGGTGAGGATGTTTAGAATAGACGAGTGACTAGTTTGCATTTGTACAATGTCCTCGGATTGGGTGGTTTAACTACTATCCAGATATTTTATCTCACCTGTACCTCAGCCCCATTACAACCCGAATGAAAGTCCCCCTGATCATAAGCAATCTCACGACTTTGAGACATTGTTGAGTAGGACGTCGGATACTTTGAAAAAAATCGGCCATGTACGTGAGAGATAGGAAGTTAACCAATTACAAATTGCGAGCGAAAAATTTCCGAACCGCTGAGTGGTCAACCTTCTAGTGTATTTTACATAGTGTTAATACTTGGTTAAATAATCTAGAGGTGAGATGTCTACCGGTTCTTACTTTTTGTGTTTTGGTTAATGAACTAGCTAGGTTATAGGGTGATCTGTTGATGTGAGTTTGAGATTTTGAGGGGAGTTAAATTTTGAATTAATCATGCCAAGTCTTTCCCTTATTGCGTTTTGATTTCTCTTGTGATGTTGTTTAGTATTCCATGGTTGAGTTTGCTTGAGGACAAGCAATGATTCAAGTGTGGGAGTGTGATGAGTGTGTAAACACTCATGTGTTTGTTGTATGATTTGATCATATTTAATCATGTTTTGATCTGTTTTGGTCTTGTCCTATTGAGTCTTTTGTTTGTTTTATGTTTTTGAGTCTCGATTGGACTTCTACTGTTTGTCGTGTATTTTGGCAGGTACTTGGAGCGGTTCATGGATAAGTGGAGCTAGGATGAGATGAAGAAAAGCGAGGAGCTGACTTATGAAGATAAGTAGCTCATCCGAAATCCGGTCTCCAATTCCAGCGGCCGCCGGTCTTCAATTCCAGACTGACCTTTAAGGACTAAAATGACGATAAGTAGCTCATCCGAAGTCCGATGGAGTCAAATAAAGTGGCTGTGGAAAGAAGACATCCGTGGCTACAACTTTTCTTCAAAGGTCATCCTCAAATTATGAGTCAAAGATGTCCGAAAAATGGTCCCAAAGTCAAGCTCCGAATCTGTGATGAAATTCCAGATTTCTGGCTTCCGAATTTGAGGAATAATTGTGGGCCCATTTCGAATTTGTTTAGCACTTTCATTTGCTGGAACTGCACATGAGATGTGTGGCATGTGTGGCATGTTTTGTGTAATGATTTCCCTTGGCATGTGTGGCATGTTCTCCATTGATATCCTTAGGTGGAAAGATGAGCTTTCCAACTCAAAAGAGAGCTTTCCAACTCAAAAGAGGAAGGAAAGCTCTCATCTCAACTTCTATAAATAGAGGATGGATGTAGAGACATGGACATCAAGAGATATCTAGTTTTTGAAGAATATAGTTGTGAGATTGAGAGTTGTGAGGAATACCAAGGAGGAGCACCATTGGAGGAATGCTAGAAGGGAGCTTGAAGAAGGATGCTTGAGGAAGCTCTTGACCACATCTTGAGTTTTCTCTATCTCTCTCTTTAATGTTACTTTCTATCATTTTCTTGTATAAGTTTTCTTCTTGTATGAACATGACTTGTGAGTAGTTTTTCTTGTGAGTACGATGCTTTAATTATGTGATTACTTATCTATGTTGGGTTATGGTTTGATCAACTTTCGTAGTAGTTTTCAATTGATGATCGTAATGCTTAATCTAACTTGATCACTTAGATTATGATGTTAGTTGATGATAGTGGACCGAAAGGCATTAAATTCAATGGAAGGATCAATTGACATATTCTTAGGTATTAATGAGACATCTTGATACTAAGGGATAACCCACGAGGAGTTAACTTTATAATTGAGTTTAGCTTAGTTCACGATCTAATTAATGAGCGAAAGCGTTAGTTGGTATTCGTGAACTATTCTAGCTTAGTTTTATCGGCCTAATGAGCGAAAGCGTTAGGAGGATGCATTAGAACACTCCGGGTACTAGTTAGAACTTCATAAATAACCATGATCTTGACATAGATAGGTAGTCCATAAAAGCATCGTGCTCTCTTTATTTCATTAAGTACAAACCGTCTTTCTACATTTCTTAATTTACTTATTGTCTTGCAACCTCATATCATTCTTTACTTTACGAACTTGTTTCAATTTGGCTACATACGATTGATTGTTTCAATTTTCATGTTCTATCTCTCTCAGTTCAAGAACCTTACTTATACACTATACTATTTGTTTGTGCGTTAAAATTGCTTGTCAATTTTGCGTACGTCACCAAGCAGGCTCAGAAGCTCGAGCTTGGGGGCTAGCTCCAAGTGATTGAACAAAAAAGGTGGTGAGAAAGTTGAGATGGTCTTATTGATGGCAGTTATCTATGGTGTGAGGTGGAGCAAGTCTCGTTTGATTTTGTAAGATCTCATGGTTCTTCATGGGGCGGTGTCTCATCAAGGTGGAGTTTGTTGAAGTTCGAGTGGAGCTTCGTGGTTCTTCACGGGATGACTTCTTGCCAAGGTGGAGATTGTTGAGATTGTCGAGAAGTTTGTAATGGTTGGCGATCGCCAACTTATTATCGATTGCAAGTGACCTCTCACAGAGAAGTGTAATTGCTTGGACTGGCGGCCGCCAATTAACTGGCGATCGCCAGGTCCCTGCGGCATACTTTTTCAGTTTAGTTTTGGCTCTTGTTTCGGACTCCTAATTCGACATAGATAGGTTTATTGTACACCAAGGATTCGTCTATTATATAAAGACGTGTTACCCTATAGTTATGTATTGCTAAGTGACTCTGATCCATCAATAAAAGTTCTCCTTTTCTCCCCGTGGACGTAGGCACTAGGCCAAACCACATTATCTCATGTGTCGTGTTCTTTGCGCGTTTTGTTCTCTTGATTGCTGAATTCCTAACAAATTTGATTGTGTGGATTTGAAGAATACGATAATATCCATCATTGTAAATTTTTTCAAAAAAAAAAATATTTTTTGTGATCCGTATTTTTTTCAGAAACCAAACCACACATATATATTAGAAATTAGACACGAAAGTCCGTAAATAAGAGAGCGTCTAATTCCGAGGGGTGGACGTGTAACCAATTCTCCAGAAGAAGACCAAGCCTCTCTTGCTTACTAAACCAATCCGCAACAAAATTATGAAATCGTAGGATAACATTGAAATTACAAAGAGGTAAGTGAACTAAAACTTGCCTAATGTCAAGGACAAGAGGCTCCAAATGCCAACGTATGGGGGCATCTGAGGTAACAAAGGAATAACCCACATGGCAATCAGCTCAACGGATGACATGTCGCAAGCGAAGTTGAGCTTAACCAAGTCGAGAGCAGCTTGAATTGCTCTTCCCTCACCTTCAAGGGGAGAGGATGACCTGGTTGAAGATACATGGCCATGGGTAAGGAGGCCCGAACAATCTCTAGAAATTGTAACAATTCATGTAGTAGATAAGGCATCTACCAAAAAGACGTCGCAATTGAGCTTTCAAGAATTGCCCACTGGTGCGATCCATAATGAAGCTTGGTGAGGGACAGCTGGAGGCAGACGAGAGGAGGTACATGTGACCTGCAAATAATAGACAATAAGAGGTACGTCGCGCCGTGGCAATTGGATCAAGCTTGGCATCCTCAAAAAGAAGTTTTCTTCCTATCCAAATACACCAACATAGATGAAAAGTAAGAGAGATCAAGTGAGGAGAGTTAGAGGAAGAAGCGCAAACAAACAAGTCGATAATCCACTCAAAAAAGTTAGCATGCAGAAGGACATTAAAACAAAACCCTAACTCGCTACAAAGCCAAGTAGCACGAGCGTGAGAGCAAAGAAAGAAGAGATGGATAATAGATTCATCTGTAATGCCATAAATTTGACACAACAGAGAGGCAGTGAGGTTTCTTTTGTGCAGGTTTTCGGAGGTAGAGAGGCCATTTCTTAGCATCCACCAAATGATTTGTGTTGATGAGTGTAAAAAATGCTCATTTTATCACATCTTATAGGGTCATTTTAGCTTGCTTTAGTGTCTTAGGTCCTCGAGTCTTGAGTCTTTTCAACCATCTTTAGACTCGTTAACTTGAATAGTTTTAGTTGTGTAGTCTTGTGTCTTTTGGAGGTGTTCAACAGGAAAGAGCATGCAAGGCTGCAGAGAGCGGAATCACCGATTGCCACCCAACCCCACGTCTGACGTCGCCCCTCGTCGATTCGTCGTGGCCAGTTTTAGCATCGCGTTGTCATGGCCTCATGAAGAGAGGCATAAGACCCGACTAAGAGAGAGAAGTAGTCAAAGGAGCCACGCACGATGGAGTAAGTATCTCACACTATCGCCATGTATGAGGAAAGAGAGGCCGCTTCGTCACCGCCGCTCCAAAAGAATGAGCAGTCCCGTGTCGCATATTGTTGTGGAGCAAAAAAATACTGACGATAGAGAGAGAGAGTCAAGGAGAGAGAAGATTTTCGGGGAGGGAGAACTCCATAAATCCTGCTCCACCGCCACGCCGAGGAGGAAGACCATCGCGCCTGAGCTCGTTACCGACCGAGGCCGAGTCGCCGCCACCAGCCCAGGCCGCCATTGAAGAGTTTTGGCCACCACCCCCTTTCTCCTTTGGTGTTGGACTTGGGTTGAAGGAGAAGAAAATTTTAGATTTCAGTTGACCAAAAGTTAACTATTTGACTATTTGACCAAAAGTCAATGGATAAATTAAAAGTCAATATTTTTGGCTGATTTATGGTTTCTTCAGGATTATTGGGCAGATTTGATGCGCATGGTGATTTATTCGTCCGAGTTGAGAAGAATTTGGTTGAGTGAAGGTCAGATTAAGGCCCTGTTAAAGTAGATTAGTTCAGGTCAGGTAGATTGAGAGTTGGAGATCGGTCATCAGTTTTGGTTCTAGGTGGAAGACTGATACTCTCTTATTCAGCGGGGTTTGATCGGATCATTTGGGTTCATAGTGCTGGACCAGGAGGTGGATCGTGTGAAGACCTTGAGTAGAGTTTGGGCCTAGTACTCGTTCACGATGCGCAGATGTAGTGCAGATGTGGCCTAGTGCAGTTTATCACTTTTATTGTAAGTGTCAGTTTACTCACATGTGTTCCACAGGTTACCACCAGTGTCCACGAGGATGAAGGAGTGAGGTACAATAATTTCAAGATTGGTGTTCAGCAAGGTGATCACGACAAGGTGATGTAAAGCCGGAGTGAGGCGTTCACGAGAAGGTGATGTAAAGTCCAGAAGTTGGTGCCCTCCACTCCTGTTTTGATCGAAGATCGATAGAGAAAGTATGGCACTGAAAATCAGGGTGCGACTTGCGTGCATACAGTGTTCTACTGATAGATTAGTGAGGTCATGAAGGTAAAAATTTCCCGTGGAGGTGGAGTAGTGAAGATTGGTTAAGAAAGTATGGCGCCGAAGAGAAGGGTGAAGCTTACGCGAATATGATTTTCTCCTGATGTGTTGAGTGATTGAGTGAAGATCCATGGTGAGTAGATACTTGTGGAAGATTTCTGGTGGTATTTTTAGATTGAGGAGGACGATGATGTCATGTTCGAGGCGGAGCATGAAGCTTAATGGAAGAGGCATGCAGTGAAGATAATCAGATGTGGAAGAGCATATGGAGCTCGAGATGACGATTGATTTTGGATTTGATCTAATGTGGAGATTGTTGGGAATGTCTCAAATCCTATTTAGTTATTTTTCTAATGTAATAGAAGTTCTAATTAGATAGGAACTCTATTTTCTGTTTAGCATGTGAGAGCTAGTTCTTATAAATAGGAGGACAGTGTTTAGGGTTCATTGGGCTATAAATAATGGTGCATTAGTGTAGATAGGGCGAAGGGCTTGAGACAGGTAACCTCGTCATAGCTTATGTATCCATTGTATTCCATATCATAGTAAAAGATCGTCTTTACCCCGTAAATATAGGTCAGTTGATCGAACCACGTATATCGCGTGTACTCAGTGTTCCTATTGTCTTCTATCTCTCTATTGTTGTTAAAGGACGTATTAAAATCGTTTTTGGTGTCCTAACAGGTACAAGTATTTCTGTGCGAATGTGATGCCCAAGGAAGATGATTATATACCTTATGTAATCTTTGTACTTTTCCTCCTTTTTCCTTGCATTCCCAAGTTCGTTATTATTAGATTAATAAAACGTTCACTTATTCAAACAATGTGATGTTGCCGAATTACGCGTGGAATTAAACAAAAAATGTCCTTGTCCGTATAAGCTGAAATGAGGTGTTTTGGGAGAGCTTTTTGGTTCGAAATTAAATCACTTGGTTACTTCGTTAATATAATAATATTTAGATACAAGGTGATATTTAAAAAATAATAGATATTCGGTGCCGCAACCTCGTTGTTGGAATGGGTAAAATCCTTCAGAGTACAAGAAAGATGGATATAATTAGGTGCCGGCGGCGGCGGAAGTACACACGTTTGGCATGCGTCATTTTCATTTGGTAAATGCTTATTTATACCGCCGTACTTAAATATGTACAGTAATTGGGAATAAACTCCATGTACCGGGATTGTAACTACAACTTCAGTAAAAATTCTATCGATATAAGACCTAGAAGAAAATTCCCCGTAGGATAAAGAACGCCATAAAACATTGAATTGTACTTCTTGACAATCACAACCATGGCAAGACTATAGTATTAAACTGGAACTTCCTGGGTCAAAGGAACCCTCGTGAATATTATCGAAGATTTTTTTGGTGGAATGAATATTAACGAACTCGTCCACCCATTACATGGACCGTTTCTTATAGTCTATTCCAGTCCTTTGTACGGTGGCGGCCTAGAAGAAACGACATTTTAATAGCCGTCTCCTATTTTTTACTGTTTATTTATAAAATTATTAATTTTGAAATTTTAATTTAATTTATATATTTTTAAATATTGTTAATATTTTTATTAAAAGAGAATCCCAAATTAGAGAAATTGTAACGCCGTGAGAGTTAACCATTCTGAAATTATTCTAAGTCAAACACATTTGATATTGAAGTTCTCTTTAGATATATGCTAAAAAAGAAAGTAAACCTAGTTGAAATGCATAATCGAAAGAGATCACTTAACTATTTTTGAAACATAACAATAACAGAATATCACAAAACTGTGAACTATGAATTTTTTAATTTAATAGAATGTTCTTGTATTCATTGTCAAATCCTATACAACTTTTTTTTTTTCAATTAATAAATTTTAAATTTTATTTTAGAATAATTAATTATCCCATTCATGAAAAAAATATATACGAGCATCATCACTTACGTGGCAAACCAAGAGTGACGCTAATTCTTCATGGCCACCCTTGTCGTTAAGAACCGGCCGTCGTCGTCCGGAAAAGGCCAAACCATTTAAGAAAGTAAGAAACGACCAAAAAAGGATTGTAGCGTCTCCGTACTGAACACCTAAAAAAGATAATTTAATTTTTTATAATATATTTTAACAATCAGGATGCATTTCACTTGATCAATTTTTAGGATAAAATTAATTCTAACTCTTATAAAATAGAAAATTTAATAAAATCTAAAATAGTAGAAAAAAATAGAAAATTTTATTTCTCTCTGATTCACATAAAATGGTGAAGCTATTGACGTGTTGTAACTAAATTGAATAGCTAGCATTAGCGAAAGTCGTAATCGAATGGAGAAACGACAAGAGAACCGTCTATCCAAAGATTTGAGTGTTCATGCAAAACCGTAACCAAATGAGTAAAGGCTGAGAGAATTATCATCTAATATATTATTGGTGAATCATTGTTGAGGAGTATAATATTTTATTGGATAAATTATCTTCAGGTCCTTGATATTTGCTTAAATTACTATTTTAATTTTTACTGTTTCAAAATCAAAACTTTGGTCCCCTAGTTTGTTTTTATTGAACTCTAAGGTCCCTCGCTGATATCATCGGTCAAAGATAATTTCATAATGACATTTATACCCTTTCAAAAACATAAAAAAAATAACAAATCATCTTCTTCCCTGCGCAACCTCTTCTTCCTTGAGAATCCAAATCAATGAATAAAAAACAACAAAATCATAATCAACTGCCACACTCTGGCCTCCCCCGACCTCCGTCACTGGACTCCTTGGACCCCACAGAGTTCCAACTGGTGGAGTCGTACCGGTCTGTTTCGAGCGCTCTGGACTCCTTGGTCGCACAGGTTCCTCTTCGTGTGCCCGCTCCCACACCGTCCCCAAAAGGAGAAAACTTTTGTTCTCTTTCTTCAAATCCAAAAATGACGAGAGAGAAGAGACAAATTCCGACCAAGCACGGAAAACAAGAGTCGAGTAACAACAAAACTATGTAGTGAGATTTAAAATGCGTATAATTGGCAAAAAGGAAGAAAATTTAGATGAAGAGGACAAGAAATTTGCGGATTGCCCTGGATGGTCGGGTCTTTGTTTGGGATCGGTGTGTCAGAAGGGGAGGAGGACGAGTGTCATTGTATCCTCTCTCTATTATTTCCAGAAATTGGATTTGAACCCTCCTCCATCGACCTGCAATTTTCAATTGCTTGAATTGACATATTCAATTTACATATGAAGAGGGATATGGCAGTTCTTGATTTTGTTGATTTGATTTTGATTAATTAATTTGGATAAAAGAAGAAGATGGAGGATGGCACAAGGAAGAAGATGACATTTGATTTTTTTTCCTTAATTTTTTTATAAATGTCATAAAAATATTAAGTTGACTGATGACATCAGCGAGGGACCTTAGAGTTCAATAAAAGTAAACTAGGGGACCAAAGTTTCGATTTCAAAATAGCAGAAACTAAAATAGTGATTTAACTAAAAACCAAGAAGTAATTTTCCCTATTTTATTTATCAAAATTTTTTTTTATCTCAAATATCTTTATTCTTTCATGTGTGTTTATTAAAATATGTTTATTGAGTTGCCACCAAAGACCGAGGCCACAGCTGGGCCGCATGTTTGGGACAGAAAAGGAAAAGGGGTCCCCTTACTCTCTCTTTTTTTTTATCGATAAGTGGGTCTTTGCTTGCTTAATTAAGCCATTATTGATGATATTTTAGAAGTTTTTCCATATATGAAGTGGTTTGATAATTTTTTAGTCCATATCAGAGATTCGAATCGGGTGTGGGCAGCTTCATTATATAATGGCAAACCAAAATAACAAATCAACATATAACATATGGGGTCATTCAATTAAGAGAACGGTTGTTGTGGTTAGCCATCTTTACAATTGTTAAGTTTATGTGAATGTGATATGGATTTAAACTTATAATATTGTTCCGGAAATTTTGGTTAAACGATTTAGGGAAAAGTCTACTTTCGTACCCTGTGGTATCGCCCAAAATCACTTTAGTACCCTGTGGTAAAAAATCGACCAATCGAGTCATACTTATTCCAATTAACATCAAAAAGGGCCTCGGGCAGCTGCCCGGATCCGCCCGAACCCTGCCCGGGCTGCGTGGTCAGCCACGTCACCAAAACTTGATGACGTGGCGCCACAGGGTACTAAAGTGATTTTACCACAGGGTACTAAGTAATTTTGGAATAAGTATGACTCAATTGATCGATTTTTTACCACAGGGTACTAAAGTAATTTTGGTCGATACCACAGGGTAATAAAGTGGACTTTTCTCTTTAATTTATAATAAGTGGTTGATTTAAGGATAATTTTGACATTATAAGTTAGGTGGTGACTGAAAATTGAACGCAACTACGCAATAGGGACTAACATATTAGATTTATAGTTCTAACAAAAATATATTAGATTTATCAAACTTTGGGGACAAATTTATTATGAGCTGAATTTACGATTACTTTATGTTAAACTAGGACAACATATTTGTTTTTAATCAATCCGAATTGGTCTAGGTAATAAAACAATTAAATGTTGTTAAAACATATCTTATGTTCAGATTTTAGAAATGAAAAATTACTTTATAAACAACATCAGACATTGTTTAACTTGTCCAACTTTAAATATGGAAAAAATATTTTTCCTATTGAAAAATAATTCAATGGTGCACGTAAATATCAGATTACTATTTGTAAATTGATGTCTAATTAAAGTGTAGGTGGCACGCTATTAAACTTTTCGTAGTCCACGTACTTCGCTGACGTTAGTAATTTTCTTTATTTTTCAGTACAAATCAAAAGTACCCGAAGATTCTAGATATCCCAATTTTATAAGTGCCGTTCAAGATATCCGGCAGACAAGTGGGCCGCGTTTGGTTATATGTCAATTGGAATGTAATTTAAAATAAGAAAGAAAACATGTCAATTTATGAATTAAAATGTAGCCCACGAAAACTAGGGCTCTATCTGGAATCTAGCCAGCCCTACAGCTACGTGCAAAAAGAAGTTACCTGCTCCTCCTGGTCCCTACTCCCTGTTATTTTCTGGTCAAATAGCACCGTTGAATTCTATTTTACAACTGATTTTTATAATATTATTATCTTTTATATTAGTAGAAGTTGTACCGAAGTATATCGATATTTCTGAAATTCAAAATATTATTTAACCTTGTTGACTCATGATGTTGAAGGCTTATGCAACATGTGGCTGCAATCCAATTGCGGATCGTGGCTGCTTGTGTCAATAGAACATTACCTACCCAAAAAAAATGTCCATAGAACATCGATTAAGTTGTTCGAGTTGAGACCAATCTATTCTTTTTAGGGGGGACGACACCAATTTATTACAACACCGAAGTCTCCTGGTGGGCTATATGGTAAGATCCATATAGGTACGGTATAGGAGGATGATTCGGTAAAAATTACCGGTTTTCTCTAACCAAAACCTCAATATTCGTACTAATCGGCTGATCCAAATAGTAAAAAATTTGGAGGAAGTCTTAGATTAGGTCTTACGAATATAAAAAACATAATTGAGTAAGATAATACTCGGTTCAAATACAAAGATTTTGCAAAAAAACTCGATGACCATTGGTAGATTACCGCATGCCTTTTTTTTATATTTTATCAAAATTTTTGATGAGCCATTAACTTGTGTTCAAGTGTCTAAATGTGATTTTTTTTAATTTTGCATAAATTTTAAGCTCATTGCATAGAGCTCAAAAAGTTTCCTCATTCGAACGAGCGCTCTACTACTGGTACCTGTCATATACTTTTTTTTGTTTAAATCACCTTGTTTGAATATACCTCTATATTGACTAATCTTGGTTGGAATTTAGTGTGACCTTTAAAAGGTGGTAAAATTCTGACACGACCGCAGTGGTCAAAAGTCGAGACCTCCCAACCCCAACGTACACGTCTTATACCTCATCCTTGACCCAGCCGCGATCCCATTTAAGTTGTTCTTAAGGAATGGGGTAGGCAGCTGGGCAACATATGGTTATGGAAGTATAATGTCTTTAACCATAGATCCGACTTTATATAATGCCACAATGAAATATTTTTTTGGGTCAAAAGCTACATTGAAAGATTTCGACCAAATAACCTTGAGAACTGTAGCCTACTGATCGGAGATTTATGAAAATTTGACGGATATTCCACGATTCAAATTGAATTTAAGATTTTACCTTTAGAAAAACCATCGGAGAACATGCAGGGAAAAAACTGAGCAGACGAAGCCCATCGTAAACACAAACATCTCTTGGGCCTAAAACTTGCTCGTTAAGGAGTCCAACGTTTCTTACTTTCCAAACTGTTACGGGTCAACAATAAACGCCCCCCAAAACTCGGTAGACCTGATTATTATTTTTAAAATTGATTCTATTCGTTAAAATTTGATTTGTCAAATTGATAAATTCAATTTAAATTCATACATATTATATAAAAATCATTTAATATAATAAAATTACTTATTTGAAAGGGGAAAAAAAAGGAGGAAAACTGCCGTTCGTTTTCAGTGCCATGTCAATCACGGGATGCCAAATCTTGTCCGTCCAAACTATATCCTGAAGTCTGACAGCGTGTCCCATTGGCAGTGAAGCACAAATACATCTGAAAATTTTAATGAATTTAAATTTTTTCGAATCCGAACAAAGTGTACAACTCTGGCGATCCAAGCCAGAATCCTCTTTATTAGTAAAAGCTCCGATCCTTCTATCCTACTATAATAATGTAAATCTTTTTTTTTTGGTTTGATCCGACACCCCAGAAATGTCTAAACTACCTCTTTAAAAACTTCCTTTCTTCATCGCCCTGTTCTCTCACCAACGGTAGGGGCAAGTAACGTACCGTTTCGTACTGTGAGCGGAATCCACCGTATCCCTCGCCTTCTCCGGAGGCTTACCGCGTTACTGCTACCTCTTCCTCCCTCCGCGGATGGACCGCGACGACGATGACGAAGACGATGCCACGCTGAAGCTGGTGACGACGAGGACGCCGCCGAGGAGCAGTACGACTCCTCCGATGAGCAAGACGCGCTCACCGGCCTCTGCCTCAGCGCCGCGTCCGAGGGGGGGAGGAGGCCACGTGGTGCCGCCGCATTTATTTCGGAAGGCTGCGGCGGTTTCTTCGCCAACTTCTTCTCAGGATCCGTCCGGACGATGTTCGTTAACCTCACCCTCGGTTGGCCTTACATTGTGGCACCAACCACCTTCTACCTACCTATTCTCCGTTTTTATTTTTTGTTTACGGGATTGCCCCTGGCGCTTTGAGCTCGAGCCCACCGCTTCTTACTTCAGTTGCAGGTGCGGGAGGAGAGAATGTTCTGGATGCTAATTTTACAGTTCATTTTCGTTTTTCCAAACGGGGCGGAGGAAAAGAACGGAGTACAGTCGATTCTTGCCACGTGTAATTTATCTTCTGCCCTTCCGCTATCCAGGTGGCAGCTAAAACGCTACGTTTTATTCTCTTTGTTGGGGGTTTTTAAAACATTGGTTAGTAGGAGGACTATCAAATTAACGTGGCAGTTGGATTGGACTCCACGTTCAATCATTGCTACTTTACAAGATTTGTTTATGTTCTGTTAACTAATTTTTTGATAATAAAAAAAACTATATTTTCAAACTTTAAATCTAGGTAGTACTCAGACTTACAAAATAATTTAACGATTTAATGTAAATCGTTTAATCTCCACACTCAACATTCCATGATGTAAAATACGAATACTTAATTTTATATAGAGAAACGAACAATCTTGCTAATTTCATAACAAATATCGTGTAAAAATCCAAATAGCATATTTCCGCGACAAATAAAGATAAAATTTGCTTTCCAACCCAAATCCCGTGCGATCTTTTTTTGTCTTTGAGGTTTCAATAGACAACAACTTCATTAACAAGAACATCTTTTTGCAGCATTGCTCTTTTGGTTCTAAATAGAAAGGAGAACTGTTTGTTCCAAATCTACTATAATAAAAAAAACTTTCTTTTTCGATGATTTGATGTCACATCATGAAAGTATCAAAACTACCTTTACGGTTAAATCGTGATAATGTTGGCCTGATTGAGGAGGGAAACGAGAACGGTGTCGTCAAGAGATGGGCGGATCCTAATGGACATGACGGGGACCAAGGGGGAAGAATCGGGGAGGAATATTTCGGCGCGACAAAAGAGATAGTTGGCGTGGGATCAGAGCCAAATGCCAGCCCACGTGGAAGGGGTGGTAGCAGGTCGGGAGAGTCCTCACGTAGTCGTTCTCTTCGAACTCCAGCAAGCAGACGACGTAGTCTCGCAGAACGGCATCTTTCGACGGCTGATTGAAGAGGGAGAGAGGAATCGTCCTTATGACGGAGTCATCGAGCCCGTAGGGGGAGTACAAGTGGAAGCCATCGGCCCCGTCGAGGGAGGAATAGTCGAACGGGAGGGGAGACAAGTCCAGGTTGGAGAACGGAGTAGGACGACAGTTGGAACCTGCGGGGCCGACGCTGGCGCCACTACCGGTGAAACTGACGGATGAGGAGGATGAGATGGCAGGAGTAGGTGACCAGTAGGAAGCCTGCCGCCACAACGACAACCATGGTGATCAGCGGCGGGCTGAAGTCCACGCTCGAGATGCCGGGGTCGCTTGATGGTGGAGCAGACTGACCGGCAGATGACGAGGACGTTGTCGGTACGGTCGTGGACGTGGGTCGTGCGGATGGAGACGGTGATGGGACCCACAAGAGTTATTATTCATGTATAACTTAAAAAAGAAAATCAATAAACAATATATTTTTCGAGTTTTGAAATAGAACGGCATTCGCATCGCGGGTGCATCTTTTCTAGTACTAAATAACAGAAACTCCCCCACATTTTCTAAGCTCCTGATCCAGCTCCAAGCCCCTAAAGTCCCATATCGAGCAAAAAGGTAAAGCTTCAATCTTTATCTCTAAGCTGGCGAGACAATGCACAACTCTTAAACCAGCTCAGGCGTGTTCTCCATTGGGACAAATGGGTCTCTTCCATTTTCCTTCAAAGAGTGCTCTAATCTGCCTAACGGGAGATTTGAGAGGAACCCTTTATTAACTTTTCGCTGCAGCGGGTGTGGTTGTTGTAGTTGTTGTTCGGTCTCATGGTCGGGTGAATTCGGGATAGATAAGGAAGCTGATGATGAGCAAGTTGGTTTTTCTGGAAGGATCATGTAGCAGATATAGGGAACAAAGAAACTAAGCTTTTGTCAAAACCAACCGTATTCAGACACCTACTAGTCCGATCTGATAGTCCGACTAAGCTCGGGTTTGAGATCGAGTAGGACCACAGAAGATTGCAGTGCCCTCCATACCGAGTATCGATACAACTGCTTTTTTGGACGTTGAACTCAAAGTCTTTTGGTTAGATTAGAACAATTTTTAACCGGCCGTTCTTCTTCGGATGCTTCAATAGTGCTCCCTTTCTATAAAAGACGTGCAATGTATGAAGGAAACGATGCACGTTAATTTATGGAATAGGAAGAAATGGTTGCCAGCTCTGTTAGATTTGATAGTAACCTTTCACCAATGTGAGACTAAATTTTGAAGTGTCCATCCTTCCCTTTTCTGTCGGGTTGCTTCACTCTTTATCAATGTTTTCAAAACAGGCCGGGGGAGAAAAAGACACAGAAGAACCGCAGTTTCCTCAACAACTTTTAACACCTTTTTTTTGTGTGGAAACAACTTTAACCACCTAAGCTGGTCTGAAGATTTTTTATAAAACATATTTAATTAGTTAATTATATAGCATAAAAATGTCATATAGTTTTAATATCCAATAATTTTATTGAAAACTATCATTTACAATATCAAAATCATAATTTAATCACTTTTTATCTTAAACAACTTGAATTTTATTTCAAAAAAAAAATTTTTAGCAACTCGGTCTGGACTGGTTGACCCAACTGGGTGAACATGTTAATCCGACCAATTGAACCGATGGTCAATAGTGTTAACCACGAATCCAACCATTCTCTGAAAATTATATAAAAATGACCCAATATTAGGCGATCATCTAGTTGAATCACGAGTTTTAAAACTATGTTCTTTTTTTTAGAATAATATAATGCTATTTTTTTTAAAGGTAAAATTTACACTATCCCAATATTTGAACCCTAAACCTCTTTGAATTATTACACTCCTTGTGCCGCTTGGCTAAATGCTATTTATCAGTCATTTTTTATCCTGTTCTTTAAAAATGAGTGTGTTTTAAGCATTTGACAAATGAAAATTGTTAGTTTGTTATGGTAAATTTTCCATGCTTCAGGTCTAAGCTGGGTTAACGTAGAAGGAACGTTGCTCTCATGAAGGCCACGTCTCTCCCTCCATAATTCCATTTCACCAAACAATTTCTCCAAAATTAACACCTTCTCTCCCTTAAAACTATTTAAGTATCCACCTCTGGCTCTGTTGACTTCAAGCACAACATGGCTTGCATCCTATTGGCATTCATCTTGGCTGGTTTCTTTCCCTCTCTAGCCATAACTAATGCCCAAGCACCGGCTACGTCGCCGTCGACACTACCAATTACACCCCCGCCTACGACTACACTGCCGCCAACGACCACGACACCTCCTCTGAGCGGACCTACTGCACCGATACTGGCACCAACTAGTACAGCGACGCCACCGCCAGCGATCAGTCCTGCAACTTCACCATCTCCTGAAGTTGCACCGGTTGCCAGCCCACCATCATTTCCACCTCCACCGGCTTTATCTCCGCCACAGGTATCCCCAGTACCATCTCAGGCACCTCCTGCGCCGGCTCCTGTGATAGAAACACCGGCACCAGCACCGACTAAGGAGGCACCCGTGCCTTCACTGGAAAAGGCTTCACCTGCTCCAGCACCTGCACCAGCTATTCTTCCCCCAACCCCAGGACCTGCGTCAGTGCCTTCACCGTCACCCCCGCCAAAGCACAAGAAGGGAAGACGGCACAAGCACAAGAGGCATCATCATGCACCAGCTCCAGCACCTGTGTCCCCCAGCCCTCCAGCTCCACCTACAGTAACAGATTCCGACAACACATCACCTGCGCCATCCCCAAATCTGGACAGGGTAAGCATTTTTCACTTTTGCAATCTGATAGACCAGACAATTTGTAGCTCATAGAAAGACAAGTTTTGTGGCTAAGCATTCTCAATCATTTCTCCCGTTACTTATCCTTCTCGCAGAGCGGAGGACATAGTTTGCGGCAGCCAAACGAACAGATCAAAATGTGGGCAAGAAATGCTGTTGCTGTTGCCTTAATGCTAGTCGTTACAGGCCAAATTTCCTAAAATTCTGCTACCACCTATAAACTTCTGTTTCTTAGAACAGGAATTGTTTGTACGTATAACAGACATTGGATGGAAAGTACTCATATATAGGAATTTTGAAGTCTATCTCTCTTTGTTCATTCACATCACTGTTGGCACAAAGTCAAAGTTGCAATAAGAAATTAAAACAAAATTGATTTGGAAACAGAAATTGACCACCAACCATCAGAGCTGATCGCCATCTTGGCCACTGCCATCACCTTCCTCACGTAAGTCATACTCAACAACCAGACCAAGATTGTCGGAAAATTTGTGATACCGTTTGCATCCTGCACACTGATGGCCAAGCGGTGCTCGTATAAATCTCATCATTCTAAACTTTAAGACATTTGAGGAGCGCAAGCAGTTGCTGCTTTCACTGAAAATGCTCTCTACTAACAAAATGGTTAAAAGAAAAGAATTCAACAACTGTAATACCAGAGGCAAGAAAAGCTACCTGTACATAGACAAGTCCACGTTCATAGGCTAAGCGATTAATGAGCCTCTGCGTCCTTTCACCACATTTTCCGCAGTTAAATTGCACAAGTAAACTTCTTCTCGGCAGTTTTATGTCGAGAGTTACACCCTCCGTAAATCAAAACAAGAAAGCGTTCGTCAAAAAAAAAAAAAAAGAGTTCTGTAAATGTTGTAAGTTTATTTTTAACAAAAGGATGCTCGATCTTCAGTTCAGCAACTTATTTTCATGCAAGAAACAACTAGAGGGGTTTAAGCACAAGCAGCTTCAGGGAGATTGAATGTAGCTCAACAAGGCCGACATTAAACAAGTATGAACAACCGATCAGTGATACCAGTAATTTTAAGGAGCAAATTATTCGTGAAAGTTTCGAAACATTCAAATCTCCAAGTTTTAATAAAAGAAAGAAGCAGAACATGGGTAAATAAGAATATCCATTTTGAAGTGCCTTCACATCCAAATGAACCAAGGAAGCATATCTATCTAGGCCAATCCCTCTAATTCTCACACCAACACTCAACATTCATGAACCTTAAAATTTATAACCCAACATTCCCACCATTCTAAAGAAGTGAGAAATGTCCACACCCCAGTGGGATTCTCTAGTTCTTTTACCAGATGTTCAACTGATTATCTCGAAAAAAGAAAAGAAAATGACACGCCGAAAAAATACAAACCAACGAGGAGCAATCTTTGTGAACACCAATCTAACCAAAAGCCAAGAAGTTCACAACATACACCAAAACCCTCTTGAACATATTAGATTAATCAGACCAGAACACTTCACACAATTCCGAATTATCGAACACTTGACGCAACACCATTACAGAAAACGAAGTTCCAAACAAAGACCAAAACTTCAGTAAATTATGCTAAAACTGGAAGCAGGCAACTGAAGAACGCGGCCATACCGAACCAGAATCGTTGATTTCGGCTTCTGGGTGAGTCTCAGAATCGCCACCTAACAATCCGGACACTGCCAGTAACCGGTTCGACCCATTCGATATCAAAGATTGACTCCTTCCTTCTATACGCTCTTGACCTGCAAAAGCAAAAAGAAAAAAAAAACGAAAAAAGTTAAAAACTTGAAAGAGAGATTAAAAGGAATCCGGGAGGAAGAAGAAGAAGAAGAGGAGGAGTTAACCTTGGGAGGAAGAGGGATTAGGGCGGAAGAGGGAAAGGGCTTCGAGAAGTGAGGTGTGGAAATGGAATTAATTCGTTGGTGGGCCCCAAAGGCGACGGCGGGAGGAAGGTTGAAGCAGCCGAGTTCGGCCATTTTCTGGGAGATTGATTCCCATTTTTTTAGGTTTGCAAATAGGCTGTTATCTGTCTAGACCAAAATGACCAATTTTTATTTTATTTTTGAAAAATGATTTCTCTAGTTTAGTTAAATTAAAATGACTAAATGAATATTTTTTATACTTACAAATAATAAACTTTGTGATAAAATTAGAGTATCTGAAAAATGTTAAATATAATACATATTTTAAAAAAAAAATTGGTCTGGCCAAAATAATTTAAAAAAAAATAGAATTATCATAATATAAAGATGTTCACTAAGTTCCACCAAAACGATCTTAGTTAAGTCGTATAGCAATGCAGTCGGTATGGCCGCAGAGTTGACATTTGTGTTTAGTCAGCATGCATATCAAATTGGACAATTTTTTTATATATTTTTTGTACACATTGTATAGATTTCTGGATGCCAAATTGTACCTGTCAATAGACTTTCTTCCTTTATTCCACAAAAGGAAAGCAAATTCTCCCTTCACACAAACTATGTTATTAGCTTTACTATTTATTTTCATCAAAGAACCAGACAAGTTAGTTGAGAGAAAATATTTCCATCTTCTCTTATAATTAGAAAAATAAGGCAGCTACAAGTAACTATACACCTTATCTTTTGATTGAAGAAAATTCTGTATACAAGTTTGAGACTTCCAATATGTTAATGGAACAGCTTTAATCAAGTTGCTGTCTCATTACAGACAGCAACTTGTACAAGAACATAGCATGTTCCTTTCCTGGGAAAAAGATGGTCTCCAGGTGCTCGAATTTGTTTTGTTGTATGATTGTTCTTTATTGCAGCTAGTAGGGGGGGCATCAGTCTTCCTCATCCACTTCATGAAAAGGCAGTGGCACTGTCTTAACTGCTCTAAACTTGCCTGCATTATTTAGATGCTCGTTCTCCAACCTGGACCATATCAAATTACAAGTTTTTTTTATTAGACCATATAAAAGAATAGGATATACCTGAAACAAATGACAACATTTGGTTTGTTAAGACATGCTTTTGACTATACCTGTAGAAATTCCACTGCCCTCTTCTGACGACTTCGAGGGAAGCCAGGAACAACCCGGTCACCCTGTAATCGACGTTTTCGAAGCTCGAGTGTAGGACAGTTTGCAACCAAGCAAGCCTCAGGATCAGGTTTAGTACCTGCAGAGAATATCGAGTTTCTTGTCAGAACTTTTGATTCTTGTGCTTTGCAACCTCAGAGCATTCAGATAGTTCTCTATATACGAGTCCTCTGGATTGCAGCGGTCCAAGTAGCGCGAGAATCTTACAATTGGATGGCAGTTGCTACCTATCAGAATAAAACTAGGCCTGCTTGCTCATCAGAATCAGCAATCCGAAGAGCTCGATACGTGCATAAAGATTTATACCGATGTTGATCATTTGATTTTATCATGTAAGAATGAGGGGAAACTAGGGTCGGAGGACTTGATGCTGTACCATGGAGAAGTAGTAAATGAACTTTCGACGAAGCATTAGTTCATTCCTTAGCCAGGGGTTCTTGGAGTTCACTTGGAGCAAGCCCCAATCCTTTACAAAGTCCCAATACAATTGGTAAACTGTTGCAGCACTCGACATGATCACAACCGCGCAGAGCCACTTCGGACTCTTGTCTTTCTCGTAAGCCACTTTCGCTCCCGCTGCTAGCATTGCTGATACATACTTGCCTAGATTGACCAGGTGACTCGTCTCTCCTTCGTCAAACCATCTCCGTGCACACTAGTTAGACCAAACGAAGTGAGAAAACAATGGCTAACAACTCTAATACGATAACGGACTCTTGTTTTAGTACCTGCATGGCTCTCCAGTAGTATGGTAAGAAGGAAACCGCGTAGGCGAGGTCTCGGTAATGCGTGGCTCTCGTGCAGTAGCCGTAATCCTGAGTTTTGTAGCTTCCCGTTATGTAGTAACATGCTACATACTCGAGGCTCCTAAGCATAGGCACCTGCCAAAATAATATACTTCATCAATAAAGCTGAAGATTTTATAAAGTTGGTCATTGCAAAAGGAATTTGATGAAAAAGAGTCCAAATTACCTGGCTGCAAAGTTGGTCAGCCATGAAAAAGTCCAACATGACTACCTTGTACAGAGGTGATAAGATGATGTTCCTCATCACCCTAAGGAGTCTGCAACGACTCGACCGGTAGCAGATGTTAAAGGGGCAGACAAGAACAATCAAGAACATCTGAAAACATGAAAAACAAATGTGTCAATCAATTAATCTGATCTTTAAGCTACCAATTTAAGGCAAAGGGTGGTCAACAAAAAACTTACCAGCATTAGTAGGCCAGGGATGGCTTGAACTTGGGAATCCGGGTGGCGTTTCGCTAGAAGCGACAGATGAATGAACATGACCCCAAAAACAGCAGTCATAGCAGAGGTGCAGATCAAGAAAACATCTCTATACTTGAGCTCCTTGGTAGGGGACAGCTCGAAAATAAAAGAATAGTTGATCCTTGTTTTCTTCCACATGAATATGTTGCATCCGTACAGAAAGAAATGGAGGAACGTCAGGCTAAACATGCTGCAGATGACAACAAACATCTTATGTTAGTGCAAATTTTGGTAATTAATTTACGTCGTTAAGAGCGTAGTTTATCTACGTCGTTAAGAGCATAATTGAGATTAATTTAACTTGCCTAAGTACAGGATATGCTGTTTCCATGTAGACAGTATCAGGTTGTCGTCTATACATCCCAGTGAGATGAGCCATTATCACGTATCCAACAAGAAGGGCGACGAAGCATCCAGTGAATAGGCCTAATTAACATTTGGAAACATAATTAAATATTAGCATTAATCGGAATTAATTTTTACTATATGAAGAAATTACTGCTGCAATAGTATGTTATGTTACTCTGAGGTAAATATTCTTAGGTTCTCTTTACTTCACAGGTGACAGTGCCTCCTCATACATGAAAAAAAGATTTTTTTAAAATAATTGTATAAAGTTTTACATATATGTCCAAAAAATAAGTTTGTCCCCACAAAACTAAATAACCAAAAAAAGTTTTTAACAAATTTATTTATTTTAAAGGGAGAATAATACATCAGGATTCCACAATGTATGAAATATGAGGTGGACATAGGTACACATCTTTCACTTATGAAAAAAGTAGATTTTATATGCATCCAAGATTGGTATGACTAGAGGAAGACTAAGTTTTGTTGGTCTATATGCTTCTTAGGTACTTTTGGTGTCTAATCCTTGCAGGGCCCAAATCTGTTTTTAAAAATATGATAATTGGTGAGGACAAGGGATCTATGCTTTATCACCTGCCACTTAAAGTGAAATTATATATCGATTTGTTCTAAATTAGTCAAGAAATTTCAAGTTTGAATTTTTGAGAATGTACCAACGTTAATATATGTTAAAAGAAATTTATCACATTTCAAATGTCTTATGCAAGTCTAACTAATGGTATAAAAAAATTAAAGTGAAACAGGCAAATATAGGCCTTTCTTTTGAGAGGCCATAGTGGCCTAATGGGTCCAATTTTTTATTGTTATCTTTGAATCCTATGTTATGTCACAAGGCAACATAACAATGCTCTCCACCATGCAATGTATTATTGGACAAAAAAATTTGCCAGGCAAAATCAAATGCATATATTTTTTCTTATTTCTTTTTCGCATTACCAATGAAGAAGGTAGCAGAATGAGACTCTTTGCGATGTTGGGGTTTAAGATACTTGATAGCCTTTCTCCTGTCATCTTTAGCAAAATGCTTCACAAATATTTCCTCAACTTCATCTGATAAATTCATCACCTGTCAATTAATGTGACTAATTTATCAATATTGGACCGTCCTTTTTGAAAAGGACACTTGATCAAGTATATGACACTTGATCATTATACTAAACACAATTAGTATTATTTGAATTCTACCCCAAAAAATTTCAACCCGATTATGGTGTAGAACTTTTTTTCCTCCACATGCAGAACTAGCGCATGTAGTGTATATTAGACACATGTGTCTGGAGAATCAACGTATTCAAATTTTAGATAAACCGAATTGAAACCTGCATTTTTTTTCGTACACTAGAGGATCACATGCCACTTAACCTTTTTGGAGGATAAAATTTTGAAGGAATTAGTAACAAACACATTGCAATTATCCTGTCATAATCGGACATGAATTTTTAAGAAGATACAGCACGATGATATTCTTCTTTCACTTTGAGGCATTAAGGATTCAGGTGTTTTTACCTTGTCAGAGCTGTTAAAGTAGGAGCTCTCCACAACTTTTAGATATATTGGAAGAACTTGTTTTCCAGTCACCTGAAGAAATGGAAGATAAAAGAAAACAACAAATAATTTGCATGATTAATCAATTTTGAAAATTAAAATTAAAATTTAGAAATGGTCAACTGTTGTGTGATCCATCCAATTACCTTGTCAAACTTTTTCAGAATCTTCATGAAAGCAAGCATGTTCAGGTTCCTGGAACAAGATCAAATTTAGACCAATAAGCGTCTATCCAAATACGCAGATTTAGATTCTTTTAAGGAGGTCCTGATCATGCATTTACGAACGGAAAAATACTATTGAAAGAGCCAGCCAGAGGTTCATAAAACATATAACTTGGAGACCAACATTTTGCATTCTTGTGAAAAATTTGAACTTGTTGTAAAAAGTCAGATTTTTACACAATCTGATAAGATATTACTGTGTTTCAGTGGTTATGTGAAAAACATAATTAAGCAAAGGTACCTATAAGTCTTGAGGTAGCCAAGGCCTTTGTAGAGCTCAACCAGAGCTCCTCTAATCATCTTCTTAGCATGATGCAGCTTGGTGTTGTTGATGTTAAGCTTGCCTCCTTCAGGGATACATTTCTTTGAGGACTGGTTCACTAGATCATCCCAGACAAGGTAGCTAATCGCGGAGAAGGTCCGAGCAGGTGTGGTTAGAGGGATGTTGATCCTCAAATTCTTGCCTTGGCAATTGAAGGAGCGGCTTGACAGTGATCTAAGCTTGGAGTCCTCTCTTCTGGCTTTGATTTGTTTCCCCATGTCATCTGATCTTGGAGACTCAAGTCCCTCATTTCTCTCCGAACCCGAGCCATCGGAGCTGTTTTTGTCTTGCAGCTGCTCTTGTTCAGCCCTGTCCCTTACAGAATCCTCCTCTGCATAAAAAAGAACAATTTTCAATGATCTTGAGATTTATACTAAAGTCTACATATTTCAATCTATCCCATCTAATAAATCCAAGCGAATTCAATTCTAGTGTAAACAATTAATAATTGAAGAAAACTGACCAACTTGCTAGGATTATTTTGCCTCTAATCAAATTCATCATGTTGCCAAATTTTGTAATGTGACAAATACTTCAATTGACCATTTGAAGAAATATGACCCTTTTAAGCAAGCTAGACTAGATATGCACTTCACCAAATTAATTGAACAAATTCTGTCAACTTCTTCTAGTGCTCAGTTTTCAACATCAAAGTGCAAATTTTGTACCACAAGAGATGATGCATGAAATGGAGGAATCCTCCTTCGAGTCCTGATTCGAAGGAGCTCCTTTCGCACGCTGCTGCTTCAGCGCGGTTTTGAGCTCGATGAGGATTTCCATTTGCTTCTTAAGAGATTCGCCTCTATCCAAGAACTCCTTTTCCTTGTTCTTGTAAAACTGGTTCACCTTGGTAAGTTGGTCATCCAAGCATGCAAAGAACTCCCTAACAGCATCAGTATCCTCGAATTGATCGAGCAATTCGGTCTCGTACAGGTCTCCTTTACTTGCTGATGATGCAAGTTTCTTGTGCACCTACAGAGGAAAGTTCAATTAATCGATATGTGACAAGTAAATAAATGAACAATATATTTTATATGTATAGAAGTTCAATAATTACTTGAATTGCTCCATGGTGGTCTCTAGGGTGGTGGCCAAATGAGGAGAGTTTCTTCCTAAGAGAGGACACCAAGTTAACTAAATAATTGTTATGGTTTTGATTAGTGGAATTGTTTTGGTTGGAATTGTTAGCACCAAGGTGGTGGAACTTCTTGAGGTCCTTCTTAAGTTGCCAATAATCAACAAATGCATCTTTCCACTCAGGCACTAGCTGGCCCTCAAATTGCTTGGAGAACTTCACCATTTCTCTCTCTCTCCACACTTCCTCCCAAACAACAAATTGCCAATTAATTTTGGTTACCCTTTGTACTGCTTGACACGGTGAGGGGAAAATGAGCTTGGAAGTGATGACAGTGGTGTTTCAAGAGCAGCCCATGAGGTGAATATTTATGGTGTTCTATTGGAAGGCAAAAAAAAAATCTGATTTGATGTGCTTGGCTAGTACTGATGCCTAGAGAGCACATTCCAAAATATCCATGGCACTTATACTGATCCTATGCTCCCTTCCACTTGAAATAACCTATGGTGGCTATATGCTCATGAAGATTTTGAAATGGGTTATGGAAATTTTAGGTGGAAAGTGTGGGGGCCATGCACACACTTTTTTGTTTATTATTTCTTTTATAAACTCTGATATTTAAAGTCGAGTATTGGCAGACACTATTTAAGAGGGTGATTTTCTCAATAATATTTTTTACATTCGCGAAATTTGAACTCGAAATCTTTTTAGTGAATTCAAAAGTCTTACCACTTAGATCAATTACCACTGATTTTTCTTATTTATTATTTTCGTTACGAACAGACCCGATACATGAAAAAGCTACTTCTCTATATCTAAGACTCCTTTCCCTTTTGGTTATCTTTTTTTATTGCTATTGATTTTTATAATCTTAGGTTCACAGTGATTTTTGGCTTCCTTTACAAAAGTTAATGGTTGATTATTGCACCTCCTATATCCCCTAGCACTTTTATGAATGGATGCAAGGTTGTTCCATTTTCACTAGAGATCTTGAATTTAAATTATTAAATATAATTGTTAGTAATTGTTTCAAATTGCTAATTGGATTAGAACTGTTGTTTATTAGGTTTTTTTATTTTATAGTGTATCATATAACTAGGAGGACAGGTATATGAGTTAGTTGGCTTATGGCTTAGATTGGCTTGATAGACACAAGATTTAGGCCGGAGGTGTAATCTCCTTTATGATCACATTCATGTACCTCGATATATTATAACGATAATTGTCTCGATTTTATTTATGTAGGTTTTTGACCGAACTATGTATATTATATGTCCTCTATTACTTAAAGGGACAAATCTCTGAACACAATCTAATCTGCTTCTATTAACAAGAATTAAACTTGTATATTTAAATAGAGAATATGAACTTATTACTCTTGGAATACGATTGTGCGCACATGCAGAAATATTTAATTAATTGATTGTTCGCCGCTGTACTACAAACTTTACTATTAAAGTCTGTTGTGCACGTTTGCTGTAAATGAGGAAATTAAAATGCGCAGTCCTGCCAAGTACCCTTTTGTTGAGAGCAAAGTTCAGATTTTTTGGGTAAAAAAGATAACTAAAAGTGAAAGCTGATTGGTTACGTATAAGAACACAATTGTTGCCTCCGATAAAGATTACTAAAAGTTTCAATTATTTCTGATCCCGTACTTCTGTAAAGAAAGGCTTTACCTTCTTTCTTTACAGGAGTAATCAAATATGTCTAGGCAAATAAAAAATTATGCAGGGAAATGATGCTGTGATTTTGTTTATATGCGTATCTAAGGTGAAATAATAATACTAACAAAACATTTCTTCTAGTTTAAACCAAACGGTTATGAATTTGGATCATTAATAATATATTACCTTATAAATTAGTCCGTTTAGTAAGTGTTGGGTATCAAATGAGATAATTTTTTTGAAACGTAGTAGTCAGCTAGTCATTTGCCCCGATTGAAGATTCCGATCAGTTATTTAATAGCCAACGTTTTTCTAAAAAGTTTTATACTTGGAGGCTCATCTCGTGGTTGTCAAATGTACTAAGAGATTATTGTGATGAATTTTATCTGTCAAATTTGATTTTTTGTTATCTCATATTTACTACTTTATATAGAGAACAATTAATTTAGATTTTCGTGTCATGTATTTTTTGGCAACAGATTAGCAATCCGACACTTCAGTCCACTCAGGTATCAATGAGTAAAACTATTGATAAACCAAAAAATGTTGTATAGATAGGTGGCTACAGAAATCGGTTTCATTGAATTCCATGATGAGTACCGATTAATCTTAGTACTCGGTTCCATTGATGAGAATGTTTTGCAATTGCAGAATTAGTCACATTGTATTGTTTATATCCATAAATTGTCCTATGATAATGGGAATATGATTCTCCAACGCTCTTTGTACGTACGCGGTTTCAAGAAAAGGTGACAAAGTTTATGTTATATCCGTATGTTGGCAGGATAAGCTTAATTAATGGGGTTACTAGGTCGAATTTTTTAATTTTCCATGTTATATCCACATGTACTAGCAAATGGTCCAATATCTATATGGTGTATGAGTAAGATGTTCTATGTTCAGTTCTTTTATGCCCTACCGCAAAAAATAATATAAAATAAATAAAACCCACAAATTGCCAACATGAGAACTCCACGGAAATTCTCGTTGCATAATAAAATTCTACTTGAGAAAACAAGTACTTTACATAATTTTGAGGTCTTGAGTTTTTATTTTTGGTGTAAGAGCTCTTGAGCTTAATTCATAATAGGTATAATATTGTAAAAATTTACTTGTCCAAAATTTTCAATGGCCTTTACGTTCCTTCCCTTTTTGTCTCCTCTCTCTGTCCTTTTTGGTATTTTCTTCCTAGGAATTTTTTTTAAATAAGTAGCCTCCTTTATTAATACAAAAGTAAAAGAAAATGAAAGAAAAAATAAATAAAATAAGAGTTAAAAAAAATCAGTCCCGCTAATCTTCATGCAGGAAGCTTATGAATCTCAAAAGGTACAAAGTCGCTCCCATTTTGCTAAGCGCTCCCATTTCTTAGTAGCTAACCCCATTTCTTGTGATCCCTAAATAAAATTTGAATATTTGTATAGTAGGCTGCTTGTTTTTTGGTTGCTTAGTGTAGGCTGCTCCTCCTCTACAAGGTCCACCACTTTTGACCAAGAAGGAGTGATATTATTCGAAAAATCTCTTTGTCGACCAATTCTGCAACATCAAATTAATTATCATTCAAACTATGCAAGAAATTGACCTCGTCAAGACTAGTATCGTGACGGCCCAACAATCCCGTGAAAACACCACTTTCCTAAGAGGATATGGATTGCATTATAATTGTGAAAAAATGACATCGTGCATAAGGTGGCTGACTCGAAGAGACGCTCTCCGTGCAATATATCTCAGCCCCACTCTCTCACTCACTTTTTTTTACTATCAAATCTAAATCGGAATTATCCACTGAGAATTACGATAGAACAATTTATGAGTATCGAAGTAGTGGGCTTATGAGAACATGCCTTTTTTACTTCACTCCCTGCCTTTTTCCATGAGGTGGATGCCTCTTGTTTAATTAAATCAGGAAATTGGAATAAAATAAACGTTTTCCCAAGAGAGAGTAAAATTTCATAAATTAAAGACACGTGAAATAACCAATGTGACATTGTGCTCCAGACAATATATATTCCCTAGCTGGACATGTGATGAGGTACGATTGGATTGACCCATCTTATTGCATTTCTAGTCATAAACAAAAAAGACAATTGGAACCATGAATTCGGAATTAATGTTTTGACAACTGGGATTTTGATTTTCCGGTTTACTTAATTAAGTAGAGAGTACGAATAAAAAGATTGGCTAACCCACCAAATCTAAGGCCTTGATTGGAACTAGCCAATGGGGAACCATGAAAATGATGATCCGATTCGGATAGCATAATATTTTTGGGTGCGCCTATGTAGCTACCCAACTCCGCATTTTTTTTTCGCTACTTCTTCTAAACTATATTATCATCTCTATCTTTATATATACATATTATGTAATTATTAGATTAGACTCCACAAACATAAACACCAGCAATAAAAAATTGTCTAATTCAATCGCAAGTTTCAAAATTATTGTGTAGTCTGTCATTCTGACCTTATTACGTTCAGTTATCTTTTTCTCGAAACTTTGGTTTATTTTTGCAATGTTCATTGCATCTGTGCCATATATTCACTTTTCTCCTTTTTTTTGAAAAATAAAATTTATTTATAATTATAATATTAGCTAGAAGGAGAACTTGCACTTTCGCGACTATCGGCCTTGTTAAACCCTGATGCGGCAAAATCCCATGGAAAAAAGTCACACAAGAGACAAAGAGTACAATCGATAATACACGAGGAAAAAATTTGGAATAACACCACGAGCACACAAAAAATTCCCATTCAAAATAACAAACAGGCGTTCAACTGTTTCAGAGTTTGAAAATCAAGTAATAAAGTTATCCATTATTCATAAGAGCTAATCCAAGTAATAAAATACTAGAGTTTCTTAACAAAATTTTGGGTTCAACTATTATAAATAGAAAAGACATTATTGAAAAATGCAACCGCTAAATATTGCTCTACAATGTTAAATGAGGTTGATAAAAAAAAGTGAAAGCAAGGAGTCTATACCCTACTAAAAGGACTTCCCCACTAGAATTCTCTGTCCCAAGCCTAAACATGTTCTATGTGTGAAGTCGGACAAACTTTTTAGGTTTGGCTCTTCCTCGTATGAGGTTTTCACCGTTCGGAAATTGGGTGGTTTAAGGATATTTTTGATATTTTACATATTGTTTCAGCAGAAACAGTGCCGGAATTTGAATATAGAGATTAATAATTTGATTATTCTTCTCTATAATTTGATTATCCTTAAGAAAAAGAAACTAATAATTGGATTTGGGACTACAATATTATGGTATCTTAATTAATCAATTTTTTCAAATATCAACAAAATATTTGGGTTATCTATCCAAAAAATATTATTAGGGAAAAAACTATCAAATTCCTAAGTTTTAATATAATATACTGAAAGATCATGTACTTAGTAAACTAGTCCTTGAGTTTTATGAAATTAAATTAGTTAATCCTCTAACCAATTTATTTCACAAATTCAATTAAATTATAATATGAGATTACCAAAATACCCTTAATAATTATCCCACCCTCCAGTAACAGACCTCAATCCATAAGGCATGAAACGACAACTTCAAAAAGTAAATTCAAACAAAAATAACATAAACCACTATAAAAGATTCCTAAACCCAAAATATAATACATTTTTAAGAGAAAAAAACCCTAAGCTATTTTTCTTAAAAGGTAAATATATATTATAAGAAAACTCCACGAAGTACGACAAACGTCCCATGACCAAGTTGCTAAGATCGCAACTATAGTAGACTACAAGTGCCAATAAAAGCAAACCCAGAAACTAAAACCAGAACTGCGGACTAGATCCTGAAACGCAGCAACTATAGTACGCTACATTCGCCCATGTAAACATAAAATAAAAAAGACATGAGAAGAAAAAGCAGCAACGCCAAAAGGTTTGTAGGCCAACGGCACAACGTTATAAATATCTAAGAAGTACAAGGTTCAAACCTTGGCAGTGTCATGGTATAATAATTTACCTTCAAAAAACAAATGCAGCATACCCTGCACGCCCTCATACAGAAAGAATATGGCACAAAATTCTGGTGGAGATGCGCCCAGTGATAGCAAAAAACGATGAAGCATATCGAGGTGATCATCAATGGCCAAATCAAATATCGATTGTAATTCGACAGTGAAAATGTGCCGATTTTATGGACATGGATGGTCTTGATTTATTTATCATGTTCGTATCTTGTGTGGTGGTGAGTCTGAATTTTCTTGTCGAGGTTCGCTTCTGTGGGGTTGATTTTTTTATTTTTGATTGTCCAAATTCATGACAGCCTAGCCTCCGTTGCGTTGATTTTTAAATTTATTTTTTCTTGCCCAAGTTGATGACTAACAGTTACAGGATTTTTTTGTACTCTTGGTTTTTTTTTACTTTTAATATACTCAAAATTTATTTGGCCAAGCTAGCTTGCGTGACGTTAGTTTCTTAGATTCTCAATTCCTTAGGTAATATATAATTGCAATCTGGTCTTTTGTATCCATGTAACTCATGCAACCTCGAGTGTTTTTCTATTTACACCTCTATGATTCAACTAGGTTTTTTAACATGAGGTAGGGTAAGGATATTTTGTTAATCTCATGTTGTAATTTATTTGAATTTGTAAAATAATTGAATTGAGAGACTAATTAGTTCAATTTCTTAAAGTTCGGAGACTAATTTACTAAGGACAAGACTTTTCAATATATTATATTGAAACTTAAGGACTTGTGAGTTTTTTTCTCAAAATTATTAATATTTGTTAGAAAAATTTTCAATAATAAACTTATAACTTCTAGGAAATTTATAAACTCTAATTAATAACCATCTTGTGAGTAACAGTCCCTAACTGCCACCTTGAGAATGGTTGACCAATACTCAAAGATTCATTGGACAAAACGGTGATGAAAAGGGCGTCCAATCCAATTCTGACAAGCGTACTTCTGTAGGGGTCACCACTCGGGTGGGATGCGGGACCACTTGGGTAGAGGGAGATCAAAAAATTCCTATTCTAACAAGCCCTCAAAGTAATTGCATGTCCTTTAAAATTAGTGCCCACGTTCACTCCCATAATTAAGCGCTTTCCATGCACAATCCAGAATATTAAGATGCCAATCGTACACACACACCCGGCCAATTAGATGAAAATGAATTTCCCGCAAGCCATGAACCATTCAAATCAGACAGGTAGGTTCAAATTTTCCAAAGGTTGGGCTAAAAGGATTCTATAAGCATATGATTCTATTGGATTACACCTTTCCAACAAAATGCTCATCGGATCGAAAATTTTTACAATGGTCTGTCTCCATGTAACAATTAAATAGATAGGATTTTTTAGGATTTTTTAGGGATAAATATTCCATTCCATTTCATTAATCATAAGCACTAACATCCATATAACCATTGAAGCACATGAAAACCACATGCAAACCTCACCTAAAACTCAAGCTGCACAGTAGTACGACAAGAGCACTATCTACCTAAGTCTACTACCCTCTTCCTGGTCCTACAAAATAATCTACTCTATCTACCCATCTTATGGTCTACCGCACAATAGCACGGGAACACTACCCTTCTGATTATTACCATGCAACACACAACGCTTCCTTCGTATAAGAACGAAGTTGCAACAGTCGGCCTCGGAAAAAACCTGCTCCAGAAAATCTGCCCCAGCCGAAAAAAATAGGATACAGAAAAAGAGCGCACTGCAGTAATAACCCGCTCCAGCGATAGCACAACACAAATCGAACGTTGTATATTGCCCCCTCATACATCCACAGCCCCAAAAAAATAAAAGCCCACCCTGACCCAACACCCCACAAACCCTCCCCCGCCCTAGTGACCACTCAGAATGCACAGTCTTGTTCCGCAAAAATAATTGCACTTAACTCAGATGGAGATGACGAGAACACCCTGTAATGCTGCTCACCTTGCAACTGCATCTTCGAAAGGATGTGGGCGGCTTTATTACCGCCACATTGGACAAAGTTGAACATATACTCTGCAAACCCCCGTGCAACTTCTCAACAATCTGCTACCAACAATGCAAGATCACTTCTGTCGAGCCCCTATCTATTTAAAGCCTGCACAAGCGATAAACAGTCAGATTCCAGAAACACATGCCTGAGCCCCAAGGAGAGGCCAAGTTCAACACCGTTCAGCATCCTAAGCGCCTACATCAATGTATGGTGTATCATCACCTTATATTTTTGAACCGCTGCTGAAACAAAACACCCCCGACTATCCCGATAACCACCCAAGCCTGAGCCCTCCCCTCCGAACTAGTACCTGCATCTGAGTTAATCTTGAAGCACCCCGCATCTGGTGGACGCTACTGCTCTAATATCTGTGGTCTAGATAGGGGATTGGAATTATTGGCAGTTACATAATCTAACCACAACCTATGAACCATTGCCAACACTCCTTGTGCCTCCTCGTTCTGCCTCATCTTGCGCCTCGAAAAGCCCCTCACATGCCTAGATTAAAGATTGACCATGCAAAGCACGAACATCCATCCCCACTTTATTCCACAAACACACTGAAGCTTGGCATCCAAAAAATAAGTGGGACGTTGACTCCACACTCAACGAATATAAAGGACACCAAACATCTACCTCCATCCCTCTCATCGTAATATTGACCCTCAGTTGCAAATTGTCATCCAACAAATGCCATACAAAGGACCGAATCCATGGAGGATATTGAAGATTCCACACATATTTTCAAACCTCCTTAGCATGAGTTTGAAGCGAGGTCAATTTAGAGACTTCCCACCACCCTTTCAGGTCTATAAAATAGCCCGATAAGACAGTGTAAAGGCCATCCATAACAAACGACATCTTTTGAAAGCCTGGAACTAATGGTTAGTGCAATAATCCTCTGAATATCCTCCTCCTCAAAAGTCTGATGTAGGAAGTCTGTATCCCATTGGTTTGAGCCATCCATTAGTAGCTCTGAAACATATTGTAGCGAATGTACCCTTGGTCTCAAGTAGCGAGGATGCCCCAAATCTGATCCTGGTACCCATCGATCATCCCAAATCTTGACATTGTTCTCATTTCTAACTATCCATTCCAAATTAGGAGCAAGCAACTCAAATCCCTTAAGAATGCTCCTCCACACGTAGCTCGGCCTGTATCCAATTGTAACAGAGAGAATATCACCTCGAGGATAGTACCTTGCCCTCAGAACTTTAGCAGGTAATGACTTTGGCATACACAATAGTCTCAACGTCTGTTTCGCCAACATAGCTCCGTTGATACTGACTAAACTCCTAAAACCCTAACCACCCTCCCCTTTTGATCAGCACATTATTATCCAACTGCCCCAGTGCATCTTAGGATTACCATCCCTGCTCCCCCAGTAGAACGCACAGAGCTTCTTTTCAATTCTTTCGCATGTCTCAACAGGTAATCCGAAATAACTCATGATGTAACTCAGAACCGACAACATGATAAATTTTATCAAAGTCTCCCTACCAGGTCTTGACAAAAATCTCTCCTTCTAACTCCCGATATTCTTGTTTATTCTTTCTTTAATTGAAGAAAAAATCTATCGCTTTGACCATCCTACTGAAGTAGGCAACCCTAGATAAGTATCTCCATCCTTCCTCTTCACACACCTAGAAAATCTCCCAACCTCCTCTGATCCTCCTCACTGATGTTCCGACTGAAGTATACTGAGCTTTTTTGAAGATTAACCTTCTGACCTAGGGATGGCAAAAATACCCATACCCTGAGGGTCGGACCCTACCCTTACCCTACGGGTCTAGGGTATGTTGACTTTGACTGGGTCTAGGGTAGGGTATGAGTATGGGTCCATGTTTAGAGGTAGGGTCTAGGGTAGGGTATGAATTCATAGCTAGACCCTGTGGGTCGGACCATACCCTTACATTTTTATCATATTTTAGACTATATCCTAATTAGACCATAGTTAGACCCAAATTAGACCGTATTTATAATATATATAATATACTTTATGGTTAACTTTAACATATTTATTATGTTATTACACAACCACCTTAGAAGATGTCGTGAATGATGAATCGTTAGAAGCCGACATTCTATATATTTCTTTTATTGAATTGTTTATGTATTTTAAACTCGAAAAAAAAACCTTATAATATTGAAATTAAAATTGCAAAATTTAATATTTCATCAATTTTCTATTGAATGTTGATGTGTAACGTGGTAGATGTGTAGAATTTATTTAAATTTTAATTAAAAATTATCAAATTGCAGAACGTTAAAGGGTCGGACCCTACAGACCCTGCAGACCCTGCAGACCCTGGGTCTCTAGGAGGGTAGGGTATGAATCTCAAAATAAAAAATTTGTAGGGTCGAGGATAGGGTATGGGTCCAGCTGAAAAAACTAGGGTATGGGTAGGGTCCTACCAATACCCTACCCTACCTTACCCATTGCCATCCATATTCTGACCCGATGCCCTGGAGTAGGTATTCAACAAAGACAAAACATTCCTAAGCTCGCGCTCAATCGCCCGAGCAAATAGCAGCGAGTCATCTGCAAAAAAAGGTGAGTAATGTTAGGCGTCCCCTTGCCACTCTCAAACCATGAATCTTGCGAGTACTATCTGCCTGTTGTATCAAAGCTGTCAGCCCCTTCACACATATCAAGAAAATATATGGGGATAGCAGGTCCCCCTGCCGTAATCTCCTCTCTCGCCTAAAGAATACACCTACATGTCCATTGACCTGCACTGCGTACCTCACTATGCAAACACATCTCATAAAAAGGTTGGCAAAAGATGCTTGAAAGCCCAGAAAAATAGTTAGGATTTTAGCAAGTAACCACTTTTTATCACTTCGTACAGAAGAACCACCATAAAATTATACGTCGGGCATGATTAAAAGGATATCCTGCTTTCTTGGTGCAATAATACCACCATATAAATGGATTCATAATTAAGAACCCTCTATCTACCGCATTATTATCCTCTCCAACAGCTTGGTGATGATTCAACACTCGAGGCATATGCCTCCATGAAATGCCATTAAAGGTGACCAACTTTGAACAATCTCTAATTTGATGGACGGTCGTATATGTAGAGCATTAAACTAGCAAGCCACATCGGATTTCTGAGGGTATATGCTCTACTTTGCATCTCATTTTTCGGGTCTGTGATTATCAATCCTCGTCATGCTCTCGACAAACCAACCGGTGCGGGATTCTGATTCTTTCTCATTTGTTGGAAGCCACAAGTTTCTCGAGAGTTGGGAGTAACGGAATATATGAATAAGAAATGATAAAAATAATTTACCATACTTTGTCCGAGTGTTAAGGAATTCGATTTCTTTGAAAAAAATCTGATTGAGACTTTAGGAATAAAAAAAATTTATTTATAGAATTAAATATAATCCAATTCTAATAAAAAACAAAATATAATGTGGAGTAGTTATGGAACATTTTAATTTTTTATAGTTAATTAATAGATCCATTGGTGGTGCGTACCTTATTTTTATGAGCAAGTATGTTTAGTTGTTTTATAAGTAGATATTTTTTAGTATAAATATTTTCAAATTTATAAAGTTGGTATTGAATCCTCACAACCTCGTTAAAATTCTACTGTAATTAAATTCAATGAGAAATCTACGGTAACAAAAGAGCGCCTAACATTTATGTTGCTAAAAATTAATTCAACACCGGGAATATAACAACAATATTTACTTACAATATAGACAAAGTCCACTTTAGCTCTCTTTGATGTTAAAAGTTTCTATCAAAACGCGCTAATATTTTAAACTTGTCAGAAGTATCCCAATTTTTCCTCCATGGAATACTGTTAAAGATTTATTTTTGAACCAAAATAATCTTTACCATGTAAAATAAATAAATTGGTCAAGTAATATAATAAAAATAAAATTATAATATCATTTAGAAATTTAAAGTATATATAATGCATTATATTTAGGGAAAAGTTCACCAAAGTACCTGTAGTTTCATACTTTTTTACCGTAGTACCTTGTGGTTTAACTTTTTCTTTTTATGTGATAGAAGATTCGAAAAGTGACACTTTTGGTGACAAATCATTAACCAGAGTTGATTTTTCCAACCAGACCATACACATAGATGCCACATCATCACCATATCATATGTTTATATCCTAAGTGGTGATGATGTGGCAAAATTATAAAATTGCAATCCCTTTATTTTTCTAACCCTAATTAGAAACTTCCAAAACTAATTATAAAAATTTTGGCGATGTATGACGATTTTATAATTTTGACTTTTGAGATTTTATAATTTTGCCACGTCATCGCCACTTAGGATATAAAAATAAGATGTGGCGATGATGTGTCATTGATGTGTATGGTCAGGTTAGAAAAATTAACCCCGGGTAAAATTTTGTCACTAAAAGTGTTACTTTTCGAAATCTCTGTCACCAAAAAAGAAAAAGTCAAACCACAAGGTACTTAGTAACAAAGCGTAAAACTACATGGTACTTTAATAAACTTTTCCCTTATATTAATTTGTAAAATGTTATAAATCTAAATAAAAAAAGTTTTATGTTCATATTTCTAAATAGTTATAGCATATTGATCGAAAGGGTCTAGGAGTGGTGAAAGCAGGAAGATGCACATCCCAGAAAAAAAGTTTCATTTATTTTCATAGAGAATAGTCCATCCAGTTCAATAGATAAGTTACACTTTGATTTATAATGGAAAAAACTGATAATTTTGATTTGTTTTTTTTGTCAGAATTATTTGAGCTTTCTACTGTGTATACATAAATGTATTATACAAGCATTTTTTTATACTAATCGATTAAAACTTTTGGGCGCGGAAAGCCGGAGAATACAACATTAAAATTATAAATGTGTACTGTCCAATATACGTACGTGCGCGCGCGCATATATATATATATATATATATATATATATTAGAAACAACATTACCTTAATGTAGTATTAATTTTAATTAGGATAGTCGTTACATAGAAGAATAGATTGCTTTGGAGGTGGATTTAGTATATGGCACAATACGAATTCTTGTTATTTTAGACTATCAGAATCATGATCTTCCGGAAAATAAATAAAATTAACGATGGCTCCTTATTGGATCAGGTGGATCGCAATCAAGTGAATTAGTTCCGTTTGTCGACCATTGAAGTTGAAGTAAGTAAAGTTCGTTTCCTAGTTCAATTTGAATATTAAGGAAATTTCAAAGATTCGATCCACCTGTCACGTGGTTCATTACAGGGTTGCTGTCGCCCTTACAGGATAATTAGCTTGCAACTTGGAAGGGGTTTATGATTATGCCCTCTAATTCAGGATCATTATATGGTAGCTTCCCTGGCATGTACCAAATCTAGAAAGATTAATATTTGTACGTAGATAATATGGGTGGGATCAAGGAGCAGTTGAATCAACCAATGACTAGGAATGACAATGGGCAGAATCTATAGAACTCAGATCTTTGCCCTTATCTTCTTTAAAAATAAGGATTCGGGCAGGATCTAGGTCCTAAAAAATCGAGCAAGATCAGGGCAATCCGCAAATCTGTGCTATTTAAAAATTCTTTTATTTTAAAAAAATTAAACTATCATTTGATAGTTCTCCAACAACCAGGGACACTGAAAAATGTAAATGCAATCGATGCTTTCATTAAAATAATTTAATATAAAAAAACTAAATAAACAAATTCAAAAAAAAATTGAAGTCGAGTAGGTTCAGATAAAAAATTTGGTATTATGTTTAGTAATTAATTTATATATATATATATATATATATATATATATATATATATATATATATATTATTTTAACGTTCGTGTAGAATCAGGGCAGGATCCTATAGGTCCATATCCATGCCCTTATCCTTTTAAAATATCAGGATCTGGGTCTAGACCTGGTCAAAGTCAACGGGTCTTGCACCCTTTGGGTCTAGATCCAGGTAGACCTTGAGTGTAAGGGTTTAATTACCATCCCTACCAATGAGAGAGTTCTTCTAGTTTGAACAAGAAATTTCGAGTGAGAACTATTGCAAACATAGTACCGTTAAATACTTGTTGTAAGAATTTTGCCACGTTTCAAAAATCCTTATCGGCTCGAAGCTAGATTAGATGGTGATAAAAAAACATGATTAGGACGGATAAAGTTGCTTGACAAGAACGATCTCGTGGGAACATGCATTAAACTGAACGTAGAAGAACCTTTCCGGATTCGGAGTTATTCCTGAGATCATCTTGGATTGTGGTGGCTAGATATAATGAAATGCCTAAAGTGTTTAACCTTTTTTGTGTGAAGGGGGAGTGAAAGATAACACCTATCTAGGATTAATAAAGTTAAAGATAATGTTTTTCAAAAAAAGGATTAATAAAGTTAAAGATAACTTCCGGGTCTGGTAAGTCTCTAACTTGTTTTAGCTAGTCGGGATTTTTTTGCTGACGGTGTTCGGGGCGATCACTTGGGGTTGCTGGTTATGACTGAATCGCATGGTGTTCCAATCGAGTATTTTATTCTGGAGCTTCTTATACATTCTATTATTATTCACACTCAGGAGTGGATTTTGTGGGCAGATACTTCTAATGTTTTGACTCGCCATGAGTTTTTGCTCTACCTAGAATCTTTAGGTAGGAACTAACCATAATACATTTCTTGTGTAATTAGGTTGGCATAGGAGTTTTATTTTGGTGGAAAGTTGTAAAGTTATACCCCTTTTGTAATTATCTTTTGATGGATGAATAAAATCTAACTACTTATCAAATAAAAAATCACTAACTTTTAAGATGAACAAAAAAAACACCCAAATTCATATATTTTGAGCAAGGACGAAACTATGCAGTAGGCCAAATTATGGACGCCTTCTCTTGGTTTCCACCATCCACTTTCCTAAAAGTTAATCAATAGACAAGCGTGCACTTGGCCAACCCAGTTAGGATAAAGTTTAATCACGAGAAAATGATGCGATTAGCTGAAAACATGATATACGGAGACGCAATTTCGTCTTAACAACTATATAGTACGTGCCATGCATCTGTAGAGGCATATAATAGACTACTCTAACCATATTATACCGATTAGTCCACGTAATATTAATAAAAAAATCTTGAACTTCTAATATTCAAAATTGATTATTTTCATATTCTTTTTAACATTTATTCTTTCAATAGTATCGTTTATACTTGTAATACTTGACCTGGATATATCTTAAGTAAATCTTAATTGTTTAATATTTGGACTAACTCTGGTGAGATATATTAATAAATATTGAACATATGGTAAAATGACATCTCAATATGTTAGTCGACACCTTTTTGCCCCACGCAGTGGTTTCGTCTACGATTCATCCATCGGACACTACAATATGGGATAGGATTATCGCTTTGCCTATGTTACCCTAAAACATCAAGCTCCTGTAATCTCTCTCTCTTAATTCTATTCTATAATACTAGTGCATTATCGAGAAATGAAAATGTTGGCTTAATTTTGGGTAGGCAAAGAACCAATAATGCCATGTTTAGCTGACAAGCACACGTTAACATTGAAAATGTGGCAGTTCAATTTGTGCTTGTCAATCGAATCGGCAATATAGGGACGTGGACCTTCCTATTGTGTTTTTTTTTCCGAACTACTACTAAATTAGTTAATCTAAATTTGAGTTAAGTAAAACTTTTAGATAAAAACAAAAATTTTCTAACTAGTATTTAACAGTAATATTTAAAAAACGTACTACTTATTTCTACATCAAAATATCTACGGATTGTACTGTTACTAATTATTAAAAAGGGTAAATTACTCTCACGTCCCTGAGATTTGGTCACCCTCCCCCTAAGGTCCCTGGCTTTTGGAAAATGATTGTCCCGTCCCTAAGTTTTGATGATAATAGACTCTCAGGTCCCTGGCTGACGTCATCGGCTCTTTTTTCATTTTTGATCATAGAAATGACCAAAATACCCTTAACTTTTGACCAAAATACCCTTAACTTTTTATTTTTGGTTAAGGGTATTTTGGTCATTTTCATGACCAAAAATGAAAAAAAGAGTTGATGACGTCAGCCAGGGACCTGAGAGTCTATTATCATCAAAACTTAGGGACGGGACAATCATTTTTCAAAAGCCAGGGACCCTAGGGGGAGGGTGACCAAACCTCAGGGACGTGAGGGTAATTTACCCTATTAAAAATTGTCAAGGAGGACTCCTAGTTATTGCTATTCAGAGTAAGCATATAATATTAAACTCAAGAAGATTAACCTTTCAGTTTTGGTGATCATTAATAATATAATTAATGGTTACACTGTCTAGATGATTGGCCCTTGCAGACTTTAGGGCGTCTAAGCGAATAACTATGTTCTGTCATCCACTATTATCGTGAAATATGCCAAGAAGACATGCAAGTTAGCCAGAGGAGATACACTTGGACTAGATTAAAGAATAGAATTGTTTTAAATTATTTAAGAGGTATTGAATTTGAGTTCTTATAAATGTATTAGTGTTAAATAATTGTTCGAAATGTTTAGTCAGATTTTAAAAATTTCATCAAACTCAAATCTAAATTAGTAGAACAAATATATGTCCATGTCCACGTAGCAAGTAATATAAACAAAAATAGAAAAAGGTTATTCGTATTACATAGCAACTGTTCGAAAAATCAAATTCAATCATCATTAAATAAGAAGTGATGGAGAGCTTAGATCATGGAATCATAAACTTATGTGTACCGGTAGGGATGGCAATGGGTAGAGTATAGGTAGGGTCTCTTAGGAATCTAAGAAAAATAAGAATACGAAACAGGCACAAGAGATTACGTAGTTTTGTAAATTGTCTACGTCCACGGAAGAGAGAGGGATCTTTATTGATGAGTCTTCATGCCACCTCAAGCTCATACATTATGGTTAGAACCCCTATCTATTTATAGACAAACCATAATACATCCATGAAGCTTGATAAGTAAATTTTTAGTCCACCTTGCAATAAAGAGTAAGTAGGATTGTCGTACCCAGAGGGAGCAGGATCTAGAGTACCTAAACGACTCACTAGTTAGTTTCGGACAAATGTGCAATAGTGATTGGTGTGTTTAAATAGAAGAGGGAGAATATTAACAACCTAAACTACTATAAACAAACTTAGGTAACCTAGAATAGAAGTAGTGGGCAAGGTAACCACAAGTGCCACCTTTGTGATTTGGTCTCTCATGGGCTTATTAAGTACATGGTGGGCTTAGGTGAGTCTGAGACATGGTGCTTCTCAATCAAGTCATTCACACTACAAAGTTGGGATTCAGGTATCAAGTGGAACCCATGAACACTCCCCTCTCACCGTGGGTTGTCAATCACACGAGAGTGCACGCGTCACCAACTATCCCCCTAATTCTCAACTCGTTAACGCTCCACCTAATAGCCGGCTAGATTCAATCCTTCGATCTCACTATGTTAGGTCTCCTCTAGCCCATTCAGGTAGATATCTCTACGTTCCCCTTCTCAATCAAGTCTTTCGGGTTACGCTATGGTCAATTGGTAGAATGTATAGGCTGAAAAGGTGCTATCCATACTCAAGCCTACCACAATGTCATCGTTAAACCAACGCATTATGCATCCCTACCCACTACACTCTTAATCGTGAAGCCCAATCGAAACCAAACCACTCGGGCACACTAGGGCACCCGACCCACACACAACTACTCACACATCAACAAACTCAAACTCAATATCATTATAAATAAGCTAGTGTCACAAACATTAATTTAAAGAGGAAAGAGTTTAGAAAAGCTCAAAGGGGTCTTCAAGCATCCTAGCTCCTCCTCCTTCTTCAATGCTTCTAACTTTCTCCTAGAGAGAGAGAAAGAGAGAAGTGTTGGCTATCCTAAGTGACCAAAACTATACAAATGAACTGGCAAAGTATTTTGGGGGCCAAGAGGGGGTATTTATAGGCCCCCAACAAAACTCTAGATGAGTACAAAGTCAATTTGGTCATCTTTGGCCCATTTTCGTGTACATTCTGCCTCGCGCCCGCCGATCGACAGATTTTGGCATCATTTGGCGCCCGCGTCCTGCTCTGTTTTAAGGTGCATCAAATATTCTCATATTTTGCCCCCTTCCACTCTGAATTGGACTTTGACTATTAGCGGATAAAATGTCGATCGGCTTCTTAGCTTTCTAAAGGTACCTCATACGCCTCAATCCAATGTCGGAGAAAGAAATTATGGCCACTTTAGTATCGCACCCTGCTGACTCCACTGCCTGGTGGATAAATCCGCCGACTGACTAGCGAATACGCCGATCAGTGGGTATTTCCACTGCATGGCAACCTCCAGAACCTTGTTTTGGCCTCTTTTTCTTGAGCCTTCCTTCGTGTCTGCTCCGAATGGTACCAAACAACTTCAAACACCTCTAAAAGACTATAAATACGATAAGTTAAACTATTCAAGGCAACAAACCTAAAAATAGCATAAAGACTCTCGACTTAAACAAAAAAGACTCAAAATGGGTCAAAATGACCCTTAAATAACGTGATAAAATGAGTATTTTTCACGCTCATCAGAGCTTATCTAAGTCGCCTAGAAGTCTAAACCATAATCCAACTAGGAGTTCAAAATAGAACCCAACTAGGAGTCTAACATAGAATCCAACTAGGATACAATTTCCTTGATTTTGAGTCATTCTTCAATAATCTCCACCTTGACGAGAAATCATCCATTAGAAGAGCCATGAAGCTCCACCCAAACTTTAATCTCCACCTTGACGAGAAATCGTCCATATGAAGAACCATGAAGTTCTACCCGAAATCAAACCGACTCCTCTTTGAACCATAGATACTCCATCCTCAACCATCCTCATCTCTCCATCCTTGTCCAATCACTTAGCGACATCCCCCAAACTCGATCATCTCCCGAGCTTGCTTGGTGTATTTTCTTCAACCTCTATTGAACCCAACATGCAAGTTCACCTGCTGAAGTAACCTTGTGAAAAATAGACGCGCCATCTATTTTTTGGTCACCACCATGCTCTGTAACCTCGAACTACTTCTCTACTGGACTTTTTTACCTCGAACTAATGCTACATGCCATAACATACAATGGACAACCTTTTGTTCCACCAAGTAGAACCTTTGACATGTTTCGAACTCTACCGTTCGGCCTTAAGTGAGATACCTGATTCGCCAGTGGCATTACCAATGACTTCGCATTCCCAATGTCAAACTTACCCAACATATTTGACGTGCACAACTATAGCAGGGCCTTGCTAACAATGCTTCTCCGAGACAACCATGACTTCTTGTCAATCATGCCTCCACGAAACAACTATAGCTTGCTAACCATGTCTCTGTGAATCCCAACTACACCAAAACCATTCATATCAGGTCTTTACTCCCTCATATGATCTAACCTCATATGACTTGAGCCTTTCCCACTTCATCAGACCCATTGATGTGACTCCACCTACAACAATATTCCTCACTAACCTGAAGGTATTTTCTTTCACCCTTCATCCCTACTATCGCATCCTTCTCCACCTTCATTAGCCTACCTTTATAACTATACCTGTTATAATTCAAGATCCCTAACGAAAAGAGATTACCAGGATGCATTGAACTTGATGAGACAGAAAGTCAGTCACCATCTGACCCGTCTGAATATGTGGTCATAGTTTTGGATGCCGATCTCTCCTCGTTGTCTTGATTTCTAGTTCGTCCTGGATAGTTTCCTTCATGTGCCTCTCTCCGTACTTGAAGCAACTTCTATTGAACTTCTTTGACTCCTACCTGGACCCTCTTCAAAAACTCAGCTTTTCCTTCTCTTTGATCCTCCGTCTTTGTGTTGACCATTCCTTGCTATAACCCAAAATTTGATGATCTATCAAATTTCACCAAGTCAAACTTCGCGCCATGGCCTGTCATACTTCTCTCCTAGCTCTGATACCAAATTGTTAGGAATCTAATGAAAACAAGAATGCAAAACAGACACAAGAAATTACGTGATTCGGTAAATTGCCTACGTCCACTGGAGAAAGGGATCTTTATTGATGAGTCTCCATGCCACCTCAAGCTCACACATTATGGTTAGAACCCCTATCTATTTATAGACAAACCATAATACATCCATGGAGCTTATCTAAGTCACCTAGAAGTCTAAAACATAATCTAACTAGGAGTTCAACATAGAACCCAACTAAGAGTCTAACATAGAATCTAACTAGGATACAATTTTTTTGATTTTGAACCATTCTTCAAGAGGGTCGATCCTACCCATTTCGTAGTTTGAAAAATTGGATTCATACCATGTTTTTGACCCTAGATAATTTTCATGTAAGATTTCAATATTGCATATAAAATTTAAAAAAAATTCACACATTTCATACATGTACAAAAAGTTCAAATTTTACAATATAAGTTTATTGATAAAAAAAAATACCTCTAATTTCGGCACCAATACTTATTTCTATATCAAATAACACACTCCATTTTCTCTTTTTTTTTTGTTTGAGAAGTCCCTCCTTCCATTTTCTCCGAATAGCACAACCAGGTCCTTTGTATTTTAAATGGGTTCATTTGGCACCGATACTTGTCAAAAGGGAACAAATTAACTCCTCGCAATTGATTTTCGGACACGGTAATGCATCACAACATATATGTCAATATATATGCCGCTTCATCTTTAAAATAAAAATAGTAAACATAAGTTTTGGAAAATCATTTTCACCACCTCTCTCACACACACACACAGATATATATATATATATATATATATATATATATATATATATATATATATATATATATATATATATATATATATATATATATATATATATATATTATGTAGATGTCCTATGAGTACTTCGAATGAAATATAATTATTGTGCCAAAAAAGGATGAAAATTTAGCAGGAGTATTTTGGCTATTGCAGTTTACATAAATAACTGATTGATCCCTGCTTCACCCGGAACATCTTGGATCTCTAAAATAGTTGAATCTTTTTATGTCCCAAGTTTACTACGGCGTAGAAAAAGTTAGGGTTCAATCAATTCATTTATGCAAACTGTAATAGTCAAAATATAGTTTGACATCTAGCAAAAGAAAGAAACAAATGTAGGTATACTAAAATCAAACGCCTCTAAGTTCAAAATGAATTATGAAAGATGTTCCACTGATTTTTTTTTAATAAGTAAAATTATATTACTCCTCAAAAGACTTCCAAAGTTTAGTTACATCATAGGTACCAAGAGTACCAATCACAATCCAAGATACCAAATAACGCATATCAAAAGGTTGATATACGCTATCTAAGTACATATCCCAATGTTACACCAAAAATATAACTATACCGCCTCGGCATCAACATTATAACTATACCCTAACCCAATTTACACCAAAGTAGGTAAGAGCTCTCCAAACTACGTAGCAGAAACACCAATTTAATGAGGATCAAAAGAGAAGATTCGAGCAGACCTTCGAGCCGCGGCCTTAATTTCATGGAGGATGATTGTGACTTTTCTTTTCATGACAAACCCATAAGAATCGCCAAACACCATGCTCGGCCATAACTAAACTTGCATGCGTGCTACTAAAGAAGTTAAAAGGTTAGGAAAGTTTTAAAGCACAAAATTGGGGAGTTCTCTCGGGTGCAAACTTTCCATCAATCATTGTTAAATCCATTTCTACCTCAAAGAAAAAGCATTTTATGATCCACTAACTCACAATATTTGTACTTTCAATATCCTGATGAAACAAACGAAATAGACAAAACTCAAAAAGTAAAGGTCAATGGGACGTTACCGACGTACATTTACATCAAATTATTGAAAAATTTATTTTATCTTAACCAAAAGATATTGAATCAAGCGCTTAAAAATACAGTTAAATAATCGTTTATAAAAAAAATTATATTTCAAAATCTTACTCCAGCTCGAACCTAGATTACTCGACTCCAATCTTCAAAGATTCTACCAGCTGGTAATAACCCAAAAAAATCAATGAGATGTTGCACCTTTATATCTTTGCATTTCCACGGAAGAAGATCATCTTGCCCGGCTAGAACACAAAAGAGAAAAGAGATCTTCTAACAATGAAGTCTTTTCCCTTCGGATCACTTGCTCGCATGTTTTCGAGCCACTATATAATACGCGGAGCGAGCTGATTTGGTGCTTGAGTTGAAATTTGATATATTTAGTCACGTCGTACTTTTTTGAAAGGTAGAATTTTATTGATGGTAAATGTTATGTACATGTACACTTAGGGTGACATTTTCTCGTACTAAGAACGAAGTTGTAGCCACATACTTTTTTAAAAGTTTGCTGTAGTAAAATTCTATGAAAAAAAACTGTGATGAAAATGAGGTCGTACTTTATATCATTTCCCCAAATCTTCGTTCTTGTCACAAACGTAACAAGATTTCTTACGTTGGTAACCTGATTTTCTTTATTTGAAATACTTTTAAGGATTTTTGGGAGTCATTTTCAGAATCCATACCTTGGTAACCCGATTCATTTTTTAGTAAATTGAATTTACAAAATTAAATAATAAAAAATTGTTTTGTAGTATTTCGTGGATAAAACTTAATTTAAAATATTTGTAAGGTCTTACGTAGGTAATTTTGAACTTTTATATAGTCTTTTCCCAAATCTTTTTTGTTTTCACAAAATTACCAGCTAACCGGAATTATTTTTTGGTGACTTAAATATCTACAGAACTGTAATCTAAAAAATAGCTAGCATTTATTGTTATTTTTTGGTACAAGACAAAATAATTTCAATTTAATGAGGAAAAAAACCAAATTTAATTTAGGTTTTGAGATCCTCTCAATAACAATAAATGCTAGTCAGAAAAGTCTTTTTTTTATTTTATTTACTATTTTTAAATAATATATAAATTACATAGTCTAAATATGTGTTTTGAAATTTACATTCCGCCAACCAATTTACTTCATCTCTAGTCCACTTTTCTTTATTAATTTAATTTATTTTATGTTGATTTGGGCAAATCAAACATTTGATACGATATTTTTTCCTACTTTACACCTCATATCATTAATAAAATTTTACTTATCAAAAAAATTCCTAAACTCGATAAAATTTTGGGAATTATTCGCAGACAGAAAAGACTTCTTTATTTTTTGGTCGTGTCAGCCGGAAAAGACTTCGTGAAACGTAATTCGAGGATTGGTCGAGTGGAGACCCATCATAAAAAGAGACATTAGTAGGATTGAAGATCAAACATGTCCCAAAAAGTTTAAAGGGCCGAAGCCCATGTAGCAAACCAGATTTTCAGACCCAATATCAATTTCAAGATGTATGTCCCGTCCCACCCATGAGCTTATAGTTGGTTAGTTTTTAATTTTTAATTTTGATTACACTTACTCGTCTTTCTTTGATTCTTTCCATTTTCTTTTTTCCTACTTTGCACCTCCAAACAATGGAAAAAATATATTAATTATCTTCCTCATTTTATTAACACCTCCATCCTTAATTCTGTAATTCTTCAAACCAATGTAAGCGATAAACACACAAATTTTTCAAAAGTATTAACTGACATGACCCTAAATTATCGGCTCGATAGATATTCGAATATTAGGTGGTAACCAAAACCCCGATGCCTAAGGCTAAAACCCCAACCAAAATCAAATGTACCCTTTTTTCCCTCTGTTTATTCGTTTATTAATTTTTTGGTAATGAAAAAAACTTAAAAAGTCAAACCAGTTTATGCTACATATAGGACAGTGGATTTACTGACAGGCCCAACGGACAATAACCTCAACATTACCTAATTTGTCTTTTTTCCCTCTGTTATATATACCCTTCTTTCCTCATAAGATTTGCCTTTACCCATAAATTAAATATCTCCTCGAGCCCGCCCCAATTTCCCCAACCCTAATCCGACCAAAGCCATTAGGACGAAAGACAATCGCTGCCCTCTGACCATGGGCTCGCGGAGGAAGAAGAAGAAGAAGCGGCAAAAGGTACATACTTCAACATCAATTATTATCTGTTTCATGAAGTAGATACCATCAGAACAATTCGCTTGATTGAAAGTTAAGTTGTGTCTTAAGACCAAAATTGATCAATTATCTGTCTCTATTGTTCGATTCTTAGTAAAAATCCTAAATCTTTTCCCGATTTACTATAGGTTTTTCTAAATTATTCAGGAGCATAGTTTACTAGATTTATGATGCATGTTTGCTTATTCAATCCGAGGGTCCTATTTAGACGGAAGGCTGCATCGGATGGGAGGATCTGATTAGTAAGTTACCAGATGATATTCTTGTTCGAGTTCTCTCTCTTTTGGCCCCGCAAGAAATCATTAAATGTGGTGTGCTTTCCCGCCGGTGGACTACTCTTCCCAAGTTAGTTCCAATGACATTGGAATTTGCTAGGAAGCACCAGAAGCTGTCTATAATTGAAGAGACCAAGTTCATTCATCGGATCAACCAAGTCCTCGATTCCTATCCAGGTGAAACGCTAACGGGACTCAGCATCTCTTGCCACTCTTGCGTGCTGGATCAACGTTCCCAATTTGACAAATGGGTCCAATTTGCAATGGCAAAAAAAGTTCGAAAGTTTAGCTTGGATTTTTCTGACTTTAGTGGACGGCATTCATACCCGAAGTACCGGTTTCCCCCTATTCTCTATGATCAAAAAAGATTGAGATCGCGGGATATTGGCTTGCCTAGGTGCACTTCGCTTACGCATCTCCGACTGGAATGTGTAAACGTGACCAACGAGCAAATCAAGCACTTTTTAGAATGTTGTCCTTTCCTCGAATCACTTTGTGTTATAAGTTCGGACAGTCTTACGAGTCTAAAAGTAGACGATTCTATTCAGTTGAAGTTCTTGGAGATACGACATTGCAATAAGTTGGAGATTCTTGAGATCTCTGCACCGAATCTCATGTCGTTCAAGTACATGAATCGTCCCGTGACAAGCATGCCTCTCAAGTGCGCACCACAACTCAATGAGATGTTGGTATCAGATGGTTTTTATCACTTTTTATTGGACAATTTTCATCTGTTCACAAGCTATTTTTCTCAAATAGAAACCCTCTCATTGGGTGTTTTAGCCTCCGTCACCCGGACCCGGGTTAGTCCACTTGTATCACGCAATTTACTTTGTCTGTTTGGTAAACGATTCTTTAAATTAACGTGTCTTGCTCTGAATTTTTTAGGAGTTCCAATGGCCCATTGGAATCCCCACCTTAAGAAACCTCAAGCATTTGACCATCGGTGCTGGAATATTTCTCAATGAGAGCCTCCTTGGCTTCGCTTCATGGATCGAAGCGTCTCCGCGCCTGAGAAGATTTGTCTTTCAGGTAATTATATGTGTCATACTTGATTCAATGAATTTGTTTGAATTTGCATTCTCTGTTTAACTTTTCTTATCGTATCATTGTGAGTGGGAAGATTTTATGAAGTTAGTTGTTGAACTAGGTTGCTGGGAAACAAAGTTTTTGCCGTGGCTATATATATATCCATTTGCCCCTAGTGTTTGAGATTCCAGTTTTGTCTCAGGAAAACGGGTTGCGTTTTAGGAAAAGCAGAAAAGCAGTGAAGCCTTGGATGTGTGCACATCAGCACTTGAAAGAGGTTGAATTTGTCAGATTCGTAGGAGATTTCTTGGATATCGAACTTGCTATGTACATCATTGAGAATGCCGTAAACCTTCACAAGATCATATTTGATTGCCGGAATCCCCCTATTGAAGACACCGGAAGGAATAAGACGTCACTTGCCATACTTGGTGCTAGAGAGTTGCAGACATTGCTAAGCCCAGATGTTGAGTTTGTTCTAATATCGTAGGCAAAGTTTCATCGCAGACTATTTATTTATTTATTTACAGGTCGCGTACTATTTATTTATCTTAACAGGTGACCCACTATTGAAACTCTCTCGACTTTTCTAATTATGATAATAATCTCAGTTTCTTATTTACATAAGATCTCCAACTCCTTGACCTGATCAGGTTCCAGGCAGGTGTGGTTTTTATTGTCCGTCCAAACTCGTGGGTTTTGATAACATAGTTATGTAAAATTCCAAAGGAGGAACTTTACTGTTTTTTAGAACCCGACCCGATTCAAACGTAGTTGTAATATTTTTTTTGGTTAGTCCATATGAAGGAATTGGAACGAGCATCTTGTCTAGAATTGTGTGCTGTTCTAAGCTGAGTAAGATCTGTAATTCGATGATTACAGTGTAGTCAACTTAGAAAACGACTCAAAGCTCACATGAGCAGTTGCTTAAAATATTATTCACAATGGACACGTTAGATAATGTAAGTGGAGATCATTCAAGTAAAAGGCTATATATATTTTAATTATTTTTATATGCTAAGGTTAACTCTCGTACTACTCATGAGAGACCTGTTTGCCACTTTGTTCCGCTTTCCCCCTTCTCACTGTAAGTGCCTTTTCTTCTTCAATTTCACCCAGAACTGCAAAAAATTTACTGCATCTCAACGTACTCATATTTCTGTTTTGTATATATTTCTGTTTCCCAAAAAATTTACAGAAGGTACTCGTTTTCAGAGCTAGTGATTGATTGTTCTTCCAATGTACATAATTATTCAGACCAATTCGGAAAAACATTCAATCAGGCAAGTTAGTTATGTCAAACCAAAGATACAATTATCAACAGCAATAGTTTATGAGACAGTAGTTCTAACTAATTAGATGATGCCGTGCAGAGTTCGAGTCGCGTGAATAAAGAATCTGCAGGAAAAAGCATCTGCGAAGAGCAGCTGCATTTAGTTTAGGTTAGAGTTCAGACATGTATAGACACCGATTCATTACGATTTATTCTGGAGCATTCTATTAATGCTCTAGGCATATACTTCCCTATTCATGGGTACATATAAATGCTAAAGTAATCATGAAGATTGAGGTTGAAATAATCCGGAGTTTACACTAACTACTTTAGTTTATGTGAACGCTCACCAACCACATAACTACCGCAGCAAACACGAACAGACAGAAGGAGAACAACTACTACCATTCACAAGCTCACTTTCGAAACAAGTCAAGCGAAAAAGTCAGCCTTGCATGACAAACAACCCACCATTTTGGCACACCAACCACGACGAATGCTAGGCCGAAACATCAATTTACCGAACAAAACTGGGTCATGACAAAGCCATGTGATTTCCCAGAATAGCTAGTCTAAGATTTAATTTGTCAGAGCCGATAGTATGTACAAATTTAGCTGAATCAAAGCTTCCCTGCTTAAACTGTGCAGACCACTTTCGACCCAAAAAAACTGTACGGACAATCAGTCGGGAACAAAATTACCTGCATTATGGATGGCACTTAGCACTTCAAGCTTGCACAACTGCCCTAGCTCTATGCTGAAGTTCTACCAATGACTTAATACTGGAATTCCCAGATGAAGTGCCGCAACCATAGTCTGTAGCAACTTGGACCAAATTCTTAACAATATCAGCAAAATTGTTGCTACATCTTTGACTGGCAAATACTTTTTCAGATCCTTTCTGGTGTTTTCCGTAGAAAGCTTCAAAGTCACCCGCCCGACTTATCAGTTGCTCGTTGAAGTAGAGAATTAGGAAGTCCTGGAATAATTGGACAAAAATAAGTGATTAGCTAGCCGATCGGCTAACAGTTAACACTACCACCAAAAGCTTTTTAGATCCATTGTTGCTAGCAACCAGGTTCACATATGCTGCTATCCAATAAATGAGTAGTTGGAAAAAAATTTCATGTCGATACTTTCGCAAAGTTGATGAAATCTTCTAATTATTCATTACCGACTGGAACAATTCTGGAGAGGGACCTAAGCATCAACGGGGACTTCAAAAAAACACTTGAGCAGAATAAAAGATTACCAGCCAGTCTAGCAACATTGACACCATAACTTTTGGGGCATGCACCAGGTGTTAATCTATAGAGAAATGTGACTTCCTCAATCCCCCCATCTTCATTTTCAACTTGACATCCCCATGTGGCAGAGTGACACCTGCAGTGAGATGGAAGACAAGATGAACAGGAATGACCCATTGGAAGTTTGTAGAATGAAGCAACACCGACTATCCTATCTTATACCAATACTGGTAACATTTAAACATTGACGACTTCAACCAACTATGGAGACATTATGAACAAACAAGTCATGATAAGACAGAGAACCCACCTTTGGGTCTTTCTCGCAGTGAACTGCTAATCGATGATAGTGAGTTGAAAACATTTCTCGGCAATGTACCCCGTGTACGAAATGCTCAAGAACAGACACCCTGGGTCACATGAATCAGAAGCGGAAATGATATAGCTGAAACTACTTGAGAAATTTTGAGAAAACATAAAATTTTAAGAAGTCAATGCAACTATCCCGATCCTGACACCTACGCTATTGCTTGTCCATCTGATGTTGATGTGCCTCACCCAAGTTCATCCAGAGCCACCAATGAATTACGAGTTGCCAACGACTGGAACATAGACATTTACAAGGTATTACAAAAAAATTCTTCTAACTGGAAAATGTAACACTATTTTCTAATTATCACCATGCCAATTGCATTTAGATGTAGGCTAGCAAAGTAAGTTGAGCAGGCACGAGAGCATCTACCTACCAGAAGTTAGATTACATTCATTGGAGGCTTCTGCGCTTACACAAGGAACAACTACTTAAAAGATAACAGGAAGACATAATACTCACCAGCATCAGTGCAGTTTCTGAAAGTTCAGTTAAAAAGGTACTTTGACCGGTCATGATATGATCCTTTGCACCCTTTTGCACAAAGATACGATCGACAGGTGATAACACAAAACTCTCTGCGGGAACAAAAGCTCCGACCTATTAAAAAATCAAGGTGAACAAATTGGAGTCCTACAAGCAAAGGCTGATAGGTACTAAACTTACCTGAGCTAGAATTGCAGTCAAACAAACTTGGCGCAGAAGAGTTGATTTTCCACCCATGTTTGGGCCCGTTAGAAGTATGAAGTTGGAACAATCAGGCCCCCAATGCTGACATCATTAGGAACAAATGAACATTTGCTTAATTGAACCACTCCGGAGAACAGGGTGTCCCAAACTTTTTGCAGATAAGCAAGGTACTTCACTTGGCTTAGAACTTAAGGTAGTCGGACAGCAAGCTGGTCCTTCATAAAACTCGCTCGCTATTCCTAAACTGATCAAACATCCAATTCTGCAACAAAAACCAAGTGTAAGCAAACTGAAACGTGACATGAACTTGAGTGAAGAAGTTACTGCTACTTTCGAAAAAAGTTGTTACTGCATTTAATCTCATAGTGGGGATGAGAGTGCCATACATGTGGGACTAGGGGGAAAGAGTGAGAGGCTTAGTAATTTCATATATGTTTGCATTGCGAGAACAAAGCAAGAGAAAAAGAGAGCCCATGCAAACATCCCATTCATTTGGATCGAGAGAGATATTGCAACTTGCAGGTATCAACAAATCTACCATTCAAGCATTCAGTTGACGGATATCAACCTGCAGTTACAGATACCAATTGTCTCCATTTCTCATGATATTCACTGAACTGCCCAATCAATCGCTGCAAGATGCTCTTCAACGCTGATTCTTTTTCAGATTCAGCTAGAGACAGCTCTCTTAGGAACTTCTTAATATCTGGATTTCAATATCTATAGAAACCCTGCAAGTGCCAACAGAAGAAAGGAACTTGAGATGTAATAGTTGAAAGGTCATTTCTCAAGCAAACACAAGGTGCCCATGAGACCCGGAAGAGGAATGAACATGAACTCGTTTTAAAGTCTGCACACAACCAATTTGTTTTTTTCTGATATCTGAAATATTCCTTGGTCTGAAATTTTTATCTAGTATGAAGTCAAATAAACTCGATACATGAAACTTTAAATAACTATCACGTCTGAACTAAAATATAAAACGAAATAGTTTAATTTGTAATGTGTGGTGCAAATCGATCTCATTAATTGCATCATATGTTCCCAATCAGTTTGTATCAACGGGCATCAATTGATCTTATCAATTATTTATATTCCAAATAAAATATAGCAAAAATAAGAAACACTTTTGCGTATAAAACCTTAGAATAAAGGAGACTGGGGATTTATAAATTGTAGTGATTAATTGATTGATAGAGGCACAAAATGTACACCAGCAATAGAAGCTGATGATGGAAAGTGCAAACCTGAAGACACTAACTCATCAGTGAGCAACGAAAAGAGACCCCACGGAATTTGAATCACTCTTGAATGAACTTACTTTTTTGGATGATTGCAACTCATAATCTTGAGGAATGCTTCCACGCAAGTGCTCAGGGATTTCAAGCAAGTAGGCATATTTTCCAATTGTAACATAGCTAATCTGCAATAGATCAAGTTAAAATGGGAATTCAAGAAACAGTTCAGATCAAGAACGAACGAACGAACAAACAAAAAAAGATCCTTGCCAATTTCTTACCGAAGAATCTCCAAGTAGCCTCCGCTGTTCCTTAATATGTTTCAGCAAATTAGACTCCATCTCCTTAACCTTTTGACAAGCAGAATCATATTCCTAGTCGCCACCTTGATGAGGTACTATTCGTCCAGTCTCATTAGCTTCAACCCAATCAAATGCACCTTTAAAATGGTTAATTATGGAGTGGATATCTGGGCGACCAAAACCTGTGTTTCAGCAAATTAGACTCTATCTCCTTAACCTTTTGACAAGCAGAATCATATTCCTAGTCGCCACCTTTATGAGGTACTATTCGTCCAGTCTCATTAGCTTCAACCCAATCAAATGCACCTTTAAAATGGTTAATTGTGGAGTGGATATCTGGGCGACCAAAACCTGTGTCCACAGCATTCTAAATAAGAAAACAAAAGCATTCTCCATACTTTTTTTTTGGTCGAGATTCTCCAGACATTGGAACAGTGAATATAAGAATGAGTAGTTTAATCTGGAGTAAGTAAATGATGTAGGAGTTCAGAATCTACATTTTCCGATATTAGACTAAGTGTAGACCATGCTTGGTCCATCAATTCACAGCCACGTAAACCTGATATAAACTCCTTGAGTTGCTTCTTTGCTGCATCTTCATATGAAATGACTTTCTTTGTGTTTCTTCCATTTGCTTCACTGTAGTCAGTTGAAAGAAGCATAGGATCTTAATAATGATTAATTTATTGTTGACAAAGCCAGAAAAGGTGGTGCACGCTAGTGCATCTTCTCAGATTTACCTGCCAGCAAATATTCGTGCAAGCAGTCGCTCCATGCCTGGAAGTCCGGAGACCAATTTGCGGAATTCAAGAACAGCAGACTGACTTGTACCCTGGAGAAAAGATAAGACTATCAGAAAGCAAGCATGATAAATAAGAATGAGCAATGCACAGCATGTCCAAAGGTTAGCAGCAAAAAGATGCCGAATCAGAAACTTGCCCTTAACCCAACTATAGCATCTTGGCAATTGATGATAGATTTCGCATGATAAAGAGGTCTTGCCAGCCATGTTTTGACCATTCTCTTTCCCCATGCCGTTGCGCAATGATTCAATTGTGCATATAGCGTCCTTCATAAGCAGATTTAATACAAGTTAACAAAATATTAATGGATTTGACTAACTTAAATACATATATTTTAAGATGTATCACATACCCATAAGAGTCTCCATTTCTGCTGTTCTCGAAAATCTCAAGGTTCTCAAGAGCTGCAGCATCAAGGATCATGTATGGTTTCTGAGAAACTTCTCGAAGGTCGCACAAAGGAAGTAGCTCAAACTTTTCAAATCTAAGCAATGTCTCATCAAGAAAAGCCTGCTTGAGGTAATAGAGAGAACCTCCTAGAGCAGAAAGAGCAAGGCTACCATCTTCACCTTTGTCATGAAACTCCAACATAACATCTGGCAAGCAGACTGCTCTACTTTCTTGGACAGGACTCGTTGCATCTGAATCTGTTTGCTTTTGAGTTCATAAACTGTTTTCTCAGAATCCCGAAATTCAATATGGGGGATTAATTCGTTGACCAAGGGATTCCTTGAGTGCCTCAGCAATGCCCTCTCAGTTTTAGCACTAAGTATCTGAGCAGGTTTTATAATTTCTACTGGCCTTAGCTCAGATAACAGGCAGCACAAAGAACTGCATTCCGCATCATCTTCAAACTAGAAAAGGCAGAAAGTGCAGGAAAATTAGTAAAAGTGGAGTTAACGAGTCTTAGAAGCATGTACGGATGTTTTAATAAACCGACTTTCACTCAAATGACAAATCCAGCAACAGAACCAATAGTCTATTATAACCAATCAACCATATATTCTTAAAAGTTGCCAGCCTGGGACCTTCCTACCAACTCCTTGCATGCTGAACCTTATCAAAACTTGAGCAGTAGTTTTGCTTTAAACTTAAGGTGACGAGATTTTGACAGATAAGATCTAGTAATACACAGTGCTCATCTGATGCAAAAATGTGCTGTTTTGGTGATGTCAAAGCAAAGCAGGTAAGATAGTTGCAAGCCTAATTATAACAAATCAAAATTAAAGGTATTGCAAAAGAAATGGACAAACAATCAAAACTAAGTGCACCTGCCCAAGAATAACTCTGCTGGTAGCAACATCTACTAGACATACACCAATAGATCGCCTAAAATTTTGGCCTTCTAAACTGAAAAAGCTTTCAGCAACTACCATAAGATAAGATGCATCAGGATTTGCTGATTGCAATTCTCCCTCGGTTAAAGTTCCCTTTGTGACAACAGCGCATATTTCACGTTTCACAACCTGGAAAAGAGAGAAGAATATCAAACCACTTTTAAGAACTCGCATAACTATAGAATCATGATTTCTACTTGAAGGCTGTTTCAACACAAATGTGAACGCCAGAACAGTGACAATTCAATAGCTAACAACGAGTACCACAAGCCTATAACAACAATAGACCAGCTGCCACTCAAGAATTTAAAAATTCTTTGGTTAAGTCCTAAAAAAGCAAGAAGCTCCAGGTCCTATACTAAACAACTTTAAATAAGTTCATTTGTCTGCGAATATGTCAACTCTAAGCTTTCCCTTTCTTGTATTTCTGGAGTCCCCAAATGTCTTCCTAATTCTGAGAAGCAATCACATCAGTGTTAAATGATCTATCACCACATTTAGTGGAAGCTCTGTTCTGCTTACAGTCGGCTCTAATGCTTGAGGCACCCAAGCCAAGGTCTGATACTCATTCTTTTCTCTGGGAAGGTAAGATATGAAAGTCTCAACCAGGAAGTGCATCATTGTCTTTATCAGAAGAAACAAAATAGACCACATAAAACAGGGTTGGCGCACATTCTAAAGCTGGAAAAAAACTTATGCAATATAAACCAACCTTGTCTTTAGAGCCTTTTTCTTTACAACGCATCTCCAATTGATCAGGTGTTTCTGTTTGCTCAACAACAAGAACTCGATAACCCTGCTCGGCAAAGAAGCTCAGGTAAAACTTACAACTCAGGAACAAAAGGTGCTAATATCAAAGTCAAGTGTTAAGCTGGGGCTGCGAGTGAAATGAAGGATAGCAAACCTTTCCAGCTAATTTCTCCACATTCATCAAGAAGTTCTTCTCCGGAAAACCACAATGAGGTTGTTCTCCCTAACGGAACCAAGAACAACAAAATATTAACTTTTAGTAAAAGCCTCAATATAGTAAACAAGATCGCTGAAACACTAGTCCAAATGTTTGAACCAGCACTTTGCGTCTTCCTTACTGCCAAACCCTTAAAGAAAGATTTATAATCCTAGCAACCAAAAGAAATGAAATCATTCTATGTTTTGTGCTTAAACCGATGAAATACCTTCATGTACTGCAAATCTAGCTCTTTGGCTCCAATATGCGCATCCATTTCAAAAAGTTCATAGAATTTGCCCACCTGCACAAAAAATGCCCTTTTATTACAGAGCAGAGAACCTGCATCTCAACGGGGCTTGCAGGTTGTTTTGGGCGTCTGATATACCTTAAAAAATAAAACCTTGTCCACGTGCTTTGACTTAAACTCCCACCATTGTCTCTGCAAATAGCCACGTCCGAGATTCAAAACAAAATATTTCCAACACATCCATATGCTCATCATTTGAGTTAATACCTGGCCACTAGATAAGCTCTTGATAAAATCAGACGGTAAGTACAGATTACGTGGGTTATAACCTTTGTCTCCAGGGCATCGGCGTCTTCCATCCCTACGTTTTCTGTTTCAGGACTTATTCAGTAGATAATAGAAGAAAGGGCATATTCTATAATTAAAAAAAAGAACTAGATATGTGTTAAACACGAATCAACATGCGGTCTTTATTTATTTTTTCTTTCTAGTAACTAACTTATAGTTCTCTGTTGAAATAAATAACCACCTACGTCAGTCTTTCCTTGATCAGTTTAGATAGCCAACTGATTAGCAGGACGTTTCGATGGTACTAACAGCTACAAACATGTCCAAGGAAACCAATCAAGTCATAAAATCAATCAAGCATACACAAATGCGAAAAGAGACAGTTCCTTCTGGCCACCAGATTAAGAATGGTAAACAAATGAGATTCTGGTTGGCAAATTTTGAAGTTTGATAAGACTTACGCTCCAAGAAATGGAAACTTCAATGCTTCGCGCCTGCCAAACCTTTCCGGTGCATCCTTCATCAAGGTCGTCTCTAAGACATTAGATGGCTCACTTACAGCTAAACATGCCAAAATTTATCACAAACGATCCAGAATCAGGTACATGCATCGGTATTCTTCTGGTGGTCAAATAACTTGTACCAAGAACAACACAATTTTGGTATAGATAGAAAGTTGTTGTTGCCGCATGCTAGTTACTGAATTGCTCTTGTAAATCCCAAGGATATCAAGCAAAGCAAAAAACGAAATTAAATTGAACTGACTCATTCTTATAGTTAGAATCTCCATATCCAACCCGAAACCTTAAGGCAATGGGTTGGTAAATTACTTACACTTATAAATAAGCCCACCACATCCAAGTGTGGCAATCTCAACAATTATAATCTTCTAACCACAAAGTTACCACCAACCATAGTATTATACAAGCAGATGAATGAACCAAAAGGCAAATGCATGGCAGGGAACACATACCCAGTAGAGCAGAACTTAAAGCATAAGAGCACCGAAAACAGATAAAGAACAAGAAAGAAGCCCATTGTACTGACTTTGCTTGTACTTCAAAGGCTCAACAACTGGAGCCTTGTCACCATCTTTATCAGCATCCTCGGCGCATTAGCTCTTCTTCCCTGAACACAACAACCTCTTCCCGATTCCTCCCTCCTGCCCTTCTTACCTCTCTTACCACCCCCTCCTCCTCGTCCTCCAATTCTAATTTCACATCCTCATCATCACTAATTCGCACCCCAGCTCTCGTCACTCGAATCCTCACCACCACTCGAGCACCTCTCCTCTACCTCCACGTCCTCAACAACCGCTTCACTAAACCCCAAACAACCCTTTCCTGAGACGCTTCAACCTCCCCGGCTCCTCCTCCTCCTCCACCCACTCTACCCTCTTCTTCCCCAACTCCAGCTCCTCCTCCCCGTCATCGTACTCCACCAAATGACAACCCTTCCCCTTGTCACACATCCTCACGCGCCCCTCGTACCAGGCCTTGTCCATCGGCCGGTAAACTTAGCCCTCTTTCCCACCACATCGTCCAACAAAAGCGCCACCCCCAACCACGAGAAGCGGCTTCTTCGGGTTGTGCGGGACCAGGGACGCGGTCACCGGACTAGGGTTCAGGCTCGGGCTCCGCTGCTGCTTCTTAGGATTAGGGTTAGGGTTGTTGTCGCGTGTGATCGGAGACGGAGACGGAGACGGAGTGGGAGCTTGGTAAAGAAGGAAGTGATCTGGCGCTGCTGGTTCACCAGAGGCGACCGACCGTTGGCGGTGATCTTACGAGGAGTGGGGCCCATTGCTCAGACCTTAGGGAACAGTAGATGAGGACGATCGGTGATTTAGACTATGTTTATCGGTGCGTGAAACCGATTAGTTAACAAATAGGTCCTGGACACAATTTCCAGAACAGTTCTGGTTGGGGTAGAATGAGTAAGAAGGGGGAAAAAATTAAGGTGGGAAAAAAAATCTAACGAGTATAACGTTTGATATAATCGGACATAATATTTAATTTAAGGGCATACCATTTAATATATTCGGACATAATATTTGATTTAATCGATCCTACCATTTAATATAATAGGTCGTACCATTTAATATAAACGAACATATTATTTAATATATTCTGGTGTACCATTTAATTTAACCGGACATACCATTTAATATAACTGGATATACCGTTCAATATAATCGAGCATACCATTTGATATTGTCGGGCATAGTATTTAATTTAACCGGACATACTATTTAATATGACCGGTCATACCATTTAATATAACAGGTCGTACAATTTAATGATAACATCACGAACCATTTAATCATAACATCACGAACCATTTAATCATAACCCATAGGCACTAGTGCCGATCAAATTTTTGTTATAAGATTAAAAAGTATCGCTGTTACTAACACCACCAACTACTTCTCATAAATCCAACTACTACTTTAGAACAAAAAGAGCACAAAAACATAGATGAATGTAGCAACAAAAGTTCATGCACTAGCTAACAACCAACAACAGCCTCTCCAACGGATTTTGCCACCCACCTCTCCCTCCTCATCATCAACAACTCTACCGCCTCCACACTGTCGCCTACGACTCCCACTCCAATCTCACCGTGAACAACCTCGTCTCCATCTCCAATGTCGTCGACAAGGTAAAGGTCGGATCCACTGGGCTTCACTAAAGGAATCACGATGTAGTCAAAGATCAGCGACGATATCTTAAATTCGGCGGGAGGAGATCGCAGAGGGGACGCTGGAGTTGGCGATCGGACGATCCCGACGACGCCAAAGGATCGGCCGGATCGGCAGAGGCAAGAAGGACAAGCGCTTCAGGCTATTGAACTCGGCGAGCAAGGAGCTGGGGATGGGCATGTAGAGCTGGTTTTTGGACAGGTCGAGAATCTCCAGGGAGCGGGAGCAGGCGAAGAAGTTGGCGGGGAAGGCGGCGCCGGTGAGGGCATTGGTGGATAGGCTGAGGAAGATGAGGTTGGGGCAGCGTCGAAAGTGGAGGTCGGAGAGGCTGCCGGAGAAGTTGTTGTGGGAGAGGTCGAGGTGGGAGAAGGAGGAGGGGACTGTGTCGGGTTTGGGTTGGGAAGTATTTTTTTAGGGTTGAAAAAGCATGAGAGAAAGAGAGAGAGAGTTAAAAGACAATAATACCCACTTCATTCTTATCCATCAGATCTGCTCTTCTTCTTTTTTGACTCAATCGATGGCTGAAAATAGCTCCAGGATGGGCCTGAGAGAAATTGTACATGCAGGACTGAATCCAGTCCCCACCAAATAAACAAGGGTAAATTATTATCATCATGTCGCTGGTCTATAGTATAATTATGAATAAGGTCTTTGCCTTTTCGTAACTAATTTTGCCGTCGCTGCTCTTTTGAAAAATGTTGGTCTCGAGTCTGTGACTGACGTCAGCGATAGGAATGACAATTAGATGCTTATCATGAGGGTCTATCCCGATCCAGACCTAAAGGGTCCAAGATCAGTTAGCTTTGACCGGGTCTAGACCCTGACCATGCCATGATCCTAATATTTTAAAAGAGTGAGGATATGGACATGGATCTATTGGATTCTGTCATGCCCAAAATTTTTAAATTAATCTTAAAATAGTATATATGTATATTAATTATTAATTATTAAACATGATACTAAATACTCAATTTTTATTCGATTGTTTAGTTTATTTGTATTGATTTGTCCAATGAATGAAAATGTTCTATTGATATTTGTAAACTATCAAATGATAATTTAATTTTTTAAAACATAAATATTTTTAAGAAAACACGGACCCGCCGATCGCCCTGATCCTGCCTAGATTTTCAGGACCTAGATGCTGCCTGAATCCTTTATTTTTAAATAGGATAATGACAAGGATCTAGGCCCACTACTTAAAAAGAGGGTAAGGATATGTTTTTACACGTTGGCACCACTGGATCCCCACGTGAAGGATACAAAGAAGGGTTTGAATCCTCATAACCATGGTGATATACGCCACCAAAGTGGGGATAATGAATCAGTAAAGAGAAATCGGTGATCGGGTTGAAAGAATTGATCATTGCGAAGCTGGGGAGAGAAGAAAAGACTTTCTTCCCTTTAGGGGCCAGAATGGGAAGGTCTCCGCCTTTTCTTTTTCCCGACAGCAAATAAGGTGACGTGAAAGTAATGGGAAAATTAGATGTGTTAGCTTTGACCTAAAGGGTCCAAGATTCGTTAGCTTTGACCAGGTCTAGACCCTAACCCTGATCCTAATATTTTAAAAGAGTAAGGATATGGATATGGATCTATTGGATTATGTCATGCCCAAAAATTTTAAATTAATCTTAAAATAGTATATATGTATATTAATTATTAAACATGATACTAAATACTCAATTTTTATTTGATTGTTTGGTTTCTTTGTATTGATTTGTCTAATGAACGAAAATGTTCTATTGATATTTGTAAACTATCAAATGACAATTTAATTTCTTCAAACATAAATATTTTTAAGAAAACACAGACCCGCCGATCGTCCTGAACCTGCCCAGATTTTCAGGACCTAGATGCTGCCTGAATCCTTTATATTTTAAATAGGATAATGGCAAGGATCGAGGCCCACTACTTAAAAAGAGGGTAAGGATATGTTTTTACGCGTTGGCACCACTGGATCCCCACGTGAAGGATACAAAGAAGGGTTTGAATCCTCATAGCCATGGTGATAGACACCACCAAAGTGGGGATAATGAATCAGTAAAGAGAAGTCGGTGATCGGGTTGAAAGAATTGATCATTGCGAAGCTGGGGAGAGAAGAAAAGACTTTCTTCCTTTTGGGGGCCAGAATGGGAATCTCCCCCTTTTCTTTTTCCCGACAATAAATAAGGTGACGTGGAAGTAATGGGAAAATTAGATGTGTTAGCTTTGACCTAAAGGGTCCAAGATCCGTTAGCTTTGACCAGATCTAGACCCTAACCCTGATCTTAATATTTTAAAAGAGTAAGGATATGGATATGGATCTATTGGATTCTGTCATGCCCAAAATTTTTAAATTAATCTTAAAATAGTATATATGTATATTAATTATTAAACATGATACTAAATACTCAATTTTTATTTGATTGTTTGGTTTCTTTGTATTGATTTGTCTAATGAATGAAAATGTTCTATTGATATTTGTAAACTATCAAATGACAATTTAATTTCTTAAAACATAAATATTTTTAAGAAAACACGGGCCCGCCGATCGCCCTGAACCTGCCCAGATTTTCAGGACCTAGATGCTGCCTGAATCCTTTATTTTTAAATAGGATAATGGCAAGGATCTGGGCCCACTACTTAAAAAGAAGGTAAAGATCTATTTTTATGCATTAGCACCACTGGATCCCCACGTGAAGGATACAAAGAAGGGTTTGAATCCTCATAACCATGGTGATAGACGCCACCAAAGTGGGGATAATGAATCAGTGAAGAGAAGTCGGTGATCAGGTTAAAAGAATTGATCATTGCGAAGCTGGGAAGAGAAGAAAAGACTTTCTTCCCTTTGGGGGCTTGAATGGGAAGGTCTCCACCTTTTCTTTTTCCAGACAACAAAGACGGTGACGTGGAAGTAATGGAAAAATTAGATGTGATGAGATCAGAAGGGTGGACCTGACCCAGCCCATCCAAGATACAAACTCCTACTTTTTTTAAAGGGAGGCCCACATCAGAAAGGGGAGGCCTATCTGGGACACACGAGCCCTTAAGTTCCAGGGGAGGCCCACCAAGGGAGTAGCGAAAGCAGACTCATCAGCCAAAAAGGGCTGAGCCGGCTTTAGATTGATAATCAGGCATTTGGGGAGAGCATGATCAGTATCCAACTTAGAAGAATCAGGTACTCGACTATCTGCAAGCGAAGAAGAGCTGGTCATTAATGGGAGGGTTACTTGAGTACCTGCATTGGAGAGAGAGGCCACCATAATGGGAGGTGAAATCCCTGGGGTCGATGGGACAAAAACCTACGAAGAGAGAGGAAAAATGGGCACAAGAAATGCTTTTTTTTGCGACAGGCAGGCAATCATAAGATTTTGCATATCTACTAGCGCCATAGAAATCATAGTTGAGATAATATCAGCACTCTCCGATGGGACCCATAAAGCTAGACCCAACAGTAATACCCGAGACACCGACAGCCGGTTGAGACTGAGGCATCTCGTTAAGATTTGGAAGATCAAGAGGCAAGGTCCCTGGGGACACTGGTTATCGACGAACCGGTCAGAGAACAATCTATCGGGAGAAGTGCGATAAAACCCTGAGTTTGACTAGGTACTTCTACCGGAGTAAAATGGCACCGTCTTCATCCAGAGACCATAAGGGAGGCCCTCAGGGCGAAGAGCGATCAAAAGGAAGCTTCATAGCTTCAATAGGGCAAGAGCGAATCTATGCTTAACTTATGTTTATTATTTTTCAATTAATGCATAAACTAACCGTCATTATATTATATTTTGAAATAATTTTGAATTTTAAAAATAATTAAAAAAATAAAACGGTAATATGGCGACAACATTTTTTTTTGAGAAAGGCAACAATATGTCAAGAGGTGCAAGTTTTTGCAAGGCTGTATATTACCCCTGTTTATTATTTTTATCCAGTATTATTTTAAGAGTAAATTACTCTGATGTCATTTGTATATGACTAAATCGATAATTTAATCCCTCGTGTTTGAAAAATTATTCTCCCGTCCCTCGTCTTTGATTTTATTATACTCTCGGGTCCCTGGCTGACGTCATCATCCATTTTTTACTTTGTTGGTCATGTGAAAAGACCTATATACCCTTAACATAAAATATTTTAAAAAATGGTCACAGTTTAATCTTCTCCGGCCCACCCTCCCTCCACTTAAGATCACTGGGAACCAAATAGGCTCCAGATGCGCTCCTACCTCCACCTTCTTGGGCTTCCTTCGATTGAGATTGGAGTTTGACCCACAGACGGACTACCAACGAGAAAACCAGAAGAGAGAGAAACAAAAAAACCTAAATCGGTGAACCAAATGTCATCGTTCAGATTGAGATTGAGTCAGAAATAGAAGATGCGTGGAGATCAGAATAGTCGTATCATATAGAATGTTAAATCAAATCCCTATCTCACAGCATGGACATAATTCCAAAGATTGAATAGATCTGCCTTCTATTGTAAGATGATTCCTTGCTAAACCCAAACCCAATCAACAAACGACGTGTGCAGTGGGGTAGTGATTAGCGTGTCAAAGATGAGGGACGAGAGAATCATTTGGAAAAAAGAGGGACTAAATCATCGATTTATTAATATACGAAGGATATGAGAATAATTTGTCCTTATTTTAAAGTTTCTCTTTCTTAAGGTTTTTTTTTTCTCGGCTGTGACTCCTATTCCTTAAAATTAAGGATAAATTACCGTTAGCGCTCTAGAATTTGGCATATTTGGCTCTCGGATTCCTGTATTTCTAAAATAGATTAAAAATTTTCAAAATTTAATGTTAATATACTCTCGGGTCCATCGCTAATGTCATCAGTCATTTTTTCAAAATTTTTTTATCATGGAAACCACATTTCTATCCTAAAAAAAGGAAACTTCAACTTCGATCAAGAAAACCATATAAATACCAAATTAAAAACAACTAACACCCAATTAATTGAGCACCCGATAACAACAACCATCTGAGTGAGAGATTCTGGCAATATTTAATCAGAGAATGTGAGGGTAATTTAGACCATAAAGATTGGAACAATTAACTCCAACCCATCTCTCCCCTCCAGTTATACTTTCACCGAATCTATTAATTGCAAGAAATCAACCACCTTTCGACCATAAAGATCGGAACTTTCCCATTACTAGGTGCTAAAGGCTTCAACTTTTTTCTTTCTTTTTTGCTGGTAGCAGATGAAGTTTACGATTATGGCCAGAACAACACTTGACGAGTTGTCGGGTACGGGGGGCGTTCATGAGGACAGCTTCGACTTTCCGGGAGTTCGTATCCCGGGAGCCCGACTCCAAGTTCCCGCCAGAGGCCGGAAGTTACCATCTCTACGTGTCCTACGCGTGACTGTGGGCCTCCAGGTGCCTTGCCTACTTGAAGATCAAGGGGCCTCCAAAAGGCTATCACTTTCTCGGTGATTCTGTCTTCTGGGTTTGCCTTAGAAATATTCTCCCGCGGAAGAAATAAGGGGAGAATAAAAACTTAATACGACCTTGTTATACGATGCTGATTTACTTTAAATTTCCCAGTTACTTTAAATTGATGTAAAAAAAAGTTACTTTAAATTGAATTATCAGCAAATCCAAGGAGATGTCATGTTGGGCTCATAAATACTAGGGTGAATTATTCTCTAGTCCCTGCTGTTTGGTTCTCCTCATCCTCGGGTCATGTATTTTGAAAAATAATTTTACCGTTATCCATCAATGATTTTAGAAATTCTCGGGTCCCTTGTGTCGAAATATTCCATATTTTCTGGCGAATCCTATTTGAAAAGACTAAAATGTCTCTCCCACTTAAAAACAAAAAATTTCTTCCTTTCCTACTTCATCTTCTTCCTTCAACTTTTAACTAAAATTCAAATATAATGAATATCAAAATAAATTTGTCGGTTGCCAGAACTAAAACTCAATCTCAATAACATTTATTTATTATTATATATACGCATCTAAATGTCTCCCCATCTAAACCCAACCCCACGACCCTCCGTCCACTGCCACTCTCTCTTCTTCGCATTTTCAGGGAAATGCATTTTTCTGGATTGGTGGGTCTTTTTAGTCTTTTGAGAGATGCATAGGAAATAGTGTAAAAGTGAAACCCCACTTGAACAAAAGGAGAAAAAGGGCTTCAAAAACTGCCGAGTATTAGGCATCTTGGATTAAGATAGATGGTGGAGGTTGTCTAAATTAGAACTAAAATATTTAGGGGTTCATTAATAATCGAAATAAGGAATTTTCAAATTCAGAAAATGATTTGAATTCAAAATTAAGGTTGATTAAATTTTGATTCTTTCTAAATAATTTCAAGTGTTCAAAATTAAATTTTGATTTTCATTGAAGGTAGGAGAAAAAGATGAAGTGAGAGGAAGAAAGGAGGTGAAGGTAGAAGGAGAGAAGTTAAATTTTTTTTTTGTTTTTCAAGTGGGAAGAATATTTTAACTTTTTCAAATGAAGATTTGCCAGAGACAATGGCATATTCTAATACTAAAGACTCGAGAGTTTCTAAAATCAAAGATAAAAAATGCTGAAATTATTTTCGAAAATCCAAAAATCCCAAAAAGAGAATGACCAAACACAAAAAACAAGAGAGTAATTTACCCTAAATACTATTGACAGTAAAAATAGATTTTGTCAGCATTTGACCTATTGAGTCATTGACTAACAATTTGACCATTGTACCCTTCGTATTGCCTCCTATTACCTATAAAAGCACACGGGCATTTAACCTAAAACACTTGACTGTCTTGCTTGCCCCTCCTCCCAATCTCTCTTATGTCTTCTCTCCTCGAGGGCCATCTTCCAATCTCTCTTTAAATCTGCCGTAACCCCTCTTTCTCTCCATCGAGTTGGGTATCTGGATAGATTTCATATAATCTCTACTTAAAGTTTTGTTCTTTTGATATTTGACTATTTAAATCTGCCATCTTGCTCGGAAGTTGTGGATCTGGGCAGATTTTCTGTGCAAAATCTCTTTTTTTATATTCGACTCTCCATCGAGTTGGATAGCTAGACAGATTTTGGTTAATCTCTGTTTAAAGTTTCGTTCTTTTTGTGAATCTGGTCAGATCTATGTTCAAAGTCTCTTTTTAAAAAAAAATATATTTTGAAATTGGAATATATTTCATTCTAATCTGCCTTCCCCTTCTTTACCTCTATGTCGAGTTGGGGATTTGGACAAATTGTGTAATTCCTGTTTAAAAATTTTGTTTTTGTTTTAGTATTTTTGTTGGTTATCTGGACGGAGGCTGAGACTCAAAACAGTTTGGTTTCTGTATGGTTTAGGGGAATTATCATCGATATAATTCTTCAGCCTAAATCCTCCGTTCTGTCTAGTTTTGTTTCGTCATTTATATCTTCATCTATATAATTAATAATTATATAATTTCATTTATTTTGGATCTGAAATCTGAAATCCTTCGTTTGGATCTGTTTGGTCATTTCATTTATATCTTCGTAAATTATTATTTTGTATATTAATTATATTTCGTTGATTAAATGCTTTCGATATTATAATAAAATGAATTGGGCCTTTTGCGTATGTGTCACAAAGATTCTGATTTCATTTCGTCCGTGGCCCAATCTTTGTGACCCTGGCTCAACTGGCCCGTTCATTTTGACCCTGACCCAATCCTTTGACCCTGGCCCAAACATACCCAAGCCCAACTGGCTCTCTGTGACTCGTCAGCATCCAGAGACTCTAGGGATTTGCTCATTCCCTCGTCTATAAATACACACAGACGGTTTAGATCTTCACAGACGGTTTACCACTTTATTAGCGCAGATGAGTTGCTGATGATTCAGAATGTTGCTGGCAATCCACCTCCTCTACGTTACTCCCTTGCTGGTGAAGTTTTTAATTGATCCAGTCTTCAGTTTTAGCTATGAAACTTGAAGTAGCTGTTAAAGTCTGATATCCTAGAATTTTGGCTGAATATTGTGGCTGAGCGGTTGAGGTTTTGATGTAAATGAATCCGTGATATACTGCTTATGTTGGTGGCTGAACGATTGAGATTGATGTTAACTGTGGTTAATCGTTTCTCATTTTGATGTAAATGAATCCGTGATATCCTGATTGGTGGCTGATTGATGTTAACTGTGGTTAATCGTTTCTCATTTTGATGTAAATGAATCCTTGATATCCTGATTGGTGGCTGATTGATGTTAACTGTGGTTAATCGTTTCTCATTTTGAATATATTCCAAGTATGATGAATGCTCTATGTTTGTCCTGCTCAGTTTGATAACTTTATTGGAATTCAAATTCTTGCGAGTGGAATCGACATAACTGTTATTTGAATACATTGGATATTTACGACCGCTTACTATACTGGTCTCTGTTGTTTGACAAGTCTCTAGAAGGAAATGTTAGTGAAGGACCAGGTGGTGGTGGTCTATAGAAGAAAATTAGACTAGGGAGAAGAGCGGTTTCAAGTAAACATTGACGCTAAGTCATCGTATCCCTTTTGTCGTTCCTGGAAAATATGTTATCGCATCTCTTTTTTTTTTATAATTATTTTTTGGGTTTTTAGGAATCCTAAAGGTAATGAATGTGAGTGGGAATGTTGTCGATTTTGATTGATGCATCAAAGTTAGAAAAAATAAACAGTATTTTGATTGATGAATTAGAAGTTAGATGGTAGACTTAAGGTTAGAATCTTAATTTTAGAAAAAATGGCTGGAAAAGTTCATTGGAAAAAGGATTCTGTATCAAAATAATTCATTTTGAAATATGAGAGACTAATTGCTCTTTCCCAGGTGTTTGTTCCGGGAGCTTTACTTCTTGGTTTGGGCGTGTGTTTGTATGCTTGTTGATAGACTAGCTAGTTATTTCTTGTAACTAGTTTAGGCTCTGCAAACTTGTTGCAGTTGGTGTTCGGGTTTTTCTAGGGGGCTTCTGTGTATCTTCTGCTGCATTTTGCTGATGTGGTTTAATTTTAGTTGTTTGTCTAGTTAATTTTCCAGGAGCAGTCGATTAACATCTAATTAACTAGTTGATATACAAGTCACCAAGTATTTTTGTTTTTATTTTGTTAGAATAGCAATAAGTTGCATCAATCTAATGTAGTCTCTGCTAAACTTCCCTTCATGCCAACATTTGCAATTTTTTGATTGTCCAATCTGTCACACAGCCACGTCGAGGTTAGTTGTATTTGGTCGATTAATCTATATTTGAAACGGTAAAATCTTTGAAAGGTGATAAATTTCTCCTAGTAAGTATTAACGATGCTACGTTTTCGAAGACTCGAAGTTGCAATTTGGTTAAGTTAAAACACCTCTTTTTTTGATTGATGAAAGTACTCGTCAAAAATCTCATTGTACATTAGAAGTTGAGAAAATTTTATATAAAATAGAATGGTGAAAAAGAGAAACCAAATTGTTTCCGGCTCCTGTTTCTGCTCCCTGTAGTAGTAATCCCCTAGCAGCTTGGTATAAGCCTGTGGTACAATCCCCTCCAAAAAGAGGAAATCTTCATTTCTTTTTTACGTCATCATTGCAACTACAACTGTCAGCAATTGAACTTCACATTTTGTCAATTTGAGTATGACTTTTTTTGGTCAAGTTTTTTTTTTTTTGGTCAAGGTTTGAGTATGACTTTTACGATCACGTTAAATGTCATTGAGCCAAATATTCAACTTCTAAGTGTGGTGTGTGGTTAATTTTTTTTTTTGGAATGGTGTGTGGTTAATTCGGGAGGAGGCGGCTCCTCTGAATATGGTATAAGATTTTTATATCTCCTTTTTATGGATTTGGCGTGCTTATCGTATTGGCGCGCGAAGCTTTGCATTCAAAAATTTGAAAAACGGTCTCACTCACGCCATGCATGCTTCCCTCCCCGGTCTTTAGTTATTGGGCCAAAAAGATGGGCCTCAAGTTAAAATTTTGCTAAATCCAAATGGTAAGAAATTTGGATTTATTTAAAGAGATAATGAGTTAAAGTCTAACAAATATAAATGATATTATTAGGATAATGGTAGCAGGTACCCCATAGCAACAAGGTTTCAATCATGCTCAGGTGCCCACCAACTATAGCACTTCTTCCTCCTGGAATTATATTAAGCTTCCCTTGGGCGGAGGGATTTGGGCCTTGAATGCAGGACGTATTGGTATTGTCTTTTCCAAATTACGTAATATCTATCAGATTTAGCCATTGTTTTCAAAAATGACCGGAGCCGATCTAGATTTTGGTCCGACCTCCAGGTCAATTGATCCGACTGATTAAAATAACCGGTAAGACCGGACTTTTTAATATATATATATATATATATATATATATATATATATATGCAATCACACTCACACCTCGAAAAATCATCAAATACATGTACAAATAAAATCAAATACATGTGCCGGAGAAGGTTTTTAAATTCTAAGGTTAGAAATTCGAACGAAAATGATAAAATACGGTAAGTTGAGACTCGATTATTCACATTTTTTGCGCAAATCTAACAAACCAGAATTTTCTAGGATTCTTTTCCAGTCCAACGATCCGGTCCGACCAAAAAATGCTCGGTTTGTTAGGTTGTTGTCTTGACCTATATTTTTGATCCAGTAAACCATCTGAATCACAATCCGATTAGTCGGACAACGTCTTTAAAAATAATGGTTTTATCCCTATAACTTTTTAACGACAACAAACTCTTCCTAACAAATTTCGATAATGGTTTATAGATTACGGCCTTTTCGATACGTTAATTACAAGTCCTAATCATTGTCCGAGCGTATATCCTGATTGAATAACATTACCTTAATTACAAGTCCTAAACCTATGAGGTTAAACTAGACCGCCTGATGACTCCTCCTCCGTCATTCATTTCAAATTAAAACCCGAAGAACTTATAACCAAAGATCCTTGCCAGTGTAAGCTCTTTGCAGCTTATCAAAATTGCATTGCCGCCGAAGAATCAAGCCGGATGGGGCTCGTTGTTTGATTGGTTCATCGATTATGGTTTTGTGTTCCCAATCAGAACACAAGTTACACAATACTTTTGTAACCCCTGTGAGCGTCGGATGACTTATGCTAAGAGACCTAAGTGACGAGAAGTATTGGCCCAGTCAGAGCAATATTTACGCGACACGGCGATAGGTTCTAATTGATTCAACAATTAGATCGTTGGGGTTATCGTCGTTAAAGTTGCCCTTAAAATTTTCATTGAAGATTCCCCAATTAAATCAAAATTTTTTGAGGTCGTGTTGAAACAAAACAAAGAAAAACCTATTCTTTCAGTTTCAAGTTTTAATCAGTATTAGCAGAAATAGTACTTCAAGATCCATTACGTATCCAAGGCCTTTTGTTCTTCTTGACATCGGTTACCCCGTTCAACTTCGGCGTAAGGGCGCTCAATCAGTGAGCTATTACGCACTCTTTGTCTTTTTCCCAAGATCGATTTTGTCAAGTTATTTAATAAAACTAGGGGCCTTACAACCACTCCTACTCAACCAAAACAAGACACACTCATTTGACATAAAATCGTTGTAGTAGTTCAATTATATGTATCGAGTTCAAGTATTCAAAACAAACCGACGTTGGATTTCAAAACAGGTAGATTTTGTTGTGGATTCAAAAATGTTAGAACAGAAAGTACGTGGACTTGGGTTGATGGGGGCGTTTGACCCATTGACCATTGTTTTAGCTGACTGCGGTTCGTTGTGGGCTCGAAAAGGTGGATGGCTGGTTCAACTTCTGCTCTTCTAAACTACAACAGATAAACCCTATCTCGGCCCAATATTACTACTAATCATTAGGTCGTTGTATTGTATGGGTTTAGAGACTGGTTTAGATTATTTACGGTTTGAACCCTAATTTTATACTTTATTCCCAATTCTTCGCTCTATCTCTTACCACTTTTCTTAGATTTTAAGAGCAGAGATTGGTTATAATCATTATATAAAACGGTAATTGGATAGTTTAGCCAAAAGATTTAGGCACACAATTCGGGGTCCAACTCAGAAATCAAACTAGTTAGCTGGGGTATGGAATATTTTTCTGCATCAGGCCTCCTTGGAATTCTATGTGCAACTTTCCTGCAATAAAACTTAGTGAATATGTGAATAACAGTTGGTTTTAAGTGACAAATGATTGAATCTTTTAATAAAATCTGTATTAACGGTGTAGACTTCCACTAATGACGTGTGTCTAATTAGGAAGTCTTAATCTGAATAGGAAGCTACATATTATGTTTGTCTAATTACCTGTGCACACAGGGTTCACGCGCCGGAGAGACATCAAGAGCTAAATCTCTTCTTTTCTCGACTAGTAGTCCCTTCTTTTCGGCTATTAATCTGAGAGCTTGGGTTCGACAATATGAGTAATATTTTCTAAGTTAATCGAGCCCTTGTGGATAGAAAAAAAATACAGTGGCAGATTTGTCGGTGGGGAAGGCGGAAGTGTGATTTTCGTCGTGGATGTTGGGCAACTAAAGGACTTATTGGGATGAATTTGTAGAACCTTTGTGTACGCATTTTGAGAATGAATCGCTACTGGAAGCTATCAGATTAGCTAGAGTTTCAGAGGAATCCTTGTAGGATTCAGAGATTTAGGGGTTCAAGGACCACAAAGTTGGGAACTTTGAGGCGAATGAGCAAATCGGTATTGACGTGGCTGCAAAAATTAAGGGTAAGAATTGTAATGATGTGACATTTGAGGAAAATTTGAATTTAGGATGTGGGGTCGTTAAGGAAGAAGTATACAAGTCCCTTTATGATGTTGTTTGGTGACTCGGTTAAGCCTTGGTGTTCTTTGTTGGGAACATGTGCTTGGAGGAGGGGTGTGTTGTGGAGAGTTGTAGCGTTACTGCATTAGAATCACCATTTGTGTTGGCTTCATAAAATCAAGTGAGTCGGGACAGTAAATCGATTGAGGATTTCTGGGCTTTTGGGCTTCTGTCGAGGTGGGCTTTCGGTGGACCTTTTGATTTTTTTGTTGTAACTTTGGTTTGTGTATTTTTTAGACACTTTTGATGTAGTGCACTCGTGCATCTTTGGTGTTTTCGTGGTGGGTAATAAAATTTTACTTATAAAAAAAAAAAAATTAAATCGATTAAGGAAAAACATGGTGTTAATGGCAAAGAGATTGTAGTTGATGGAGTCTTGTCGGGTAATATTGCCTTACAATATCAGAATAAGTATGCCTACGAGGAGGAAGAGAGTGGCACTACTTTCTTTATTAGTTTTCAGCTTCTTCTTGGAAAATGGAAAATTGAAAACCAAGTATGTTTTCATTCTGATGAAGCAATCTCAAATGTTGCTACTAATGATGTCAAATCTGAGCTGTAGCAGCAACAACAGTGGGTAAGAAATGGTGTTGGTAAACCACATATACTGTGGATAGTTCAAGTGAACCATAAGGGCGAGGTATCATCGGTCAAGGAATATATCCAATTGAAGCAAGAGAGCGTAGTTAAGAATATATGCGAGAAAGTTTGAGAAGTTAAAGACGATCGTGGTAGGAGTTAAAAAGCATGGTGCACAGGTGTAGGTAATTTTGGCAGTGAAAATCAAAAGATGAAGCTGGTTGTTTGACTGTTCAATGATGTCGCATTTGACATTGCGAGCTTTGGATAATTTCATCTCAGAAATGGGTATTAATCTACTGGTTTATGTTTATGTACTCAAATCTCATATTCTACACCCTAAAGATTCTGTTGGTGCTTTTCTGATGATGGATGTGGCTCACATGAGCGGACTTGTTTCTGCTGCTGTGGTCGTTAGGCCCATTTGAATATTGTGATATTGTCGCAACAATTACGCACAAGTCTCTTAGAGGCCGAAGAGGTTGCATGATCTTCTTCAAAAAGGACCTGTATTCGGGGTTTCCTACAAATAAGTGAACTTAAAAAATATAATGATGTTTCAAAATTATGGAAAACACAACAAAAATAAATTGTTCAATCAGAGTTTTTTTTTTCCAATTTCTCTAAGCATATTAAAAAAGAGAGTAAATTTCACACCATTATTTACACTTATGAGGAATTGAGTCTGGACCTTCATACCACACCTTATATTATTAGGTCAAAGACTTCTCTAAGAATAATTAATGCACTATGCTACTTAACTCTTCTTCCAAATTCCATGTCATATCCAATTTATTCCAATTCCAAACATAAACAAAAGACGGTTTCCCCCATATAGGGATAAAAAACTGGTCCATACGAATTCAAAATCTTATTTCGACTTTATTTATAGGAAAATTGAATATAATTCAAAATATACAAAATCTTTGGATTAACTAGCTCAACCGATAAATCAAAATATTTGTCGTTCGAACTAAATAAATAGTTTCAGTTTTTTAAGGAAAAGAAGAGATGAAGGCATTAGATGAATATTTACAGGGAAGGGCTATAGACCGTAGCATGATTCCACAAGCGGTGTGGGACGGACTAAAACGTTAAAAGGGTTAAAAATAATAATTAAAATAAAAAAATTGGTCACCCCTAACCCAAATCAGGAAATACCCGTCCTAATTCCGGGACCGGATTTGGTCCTGGAGGCCAAATCCAGCACGGGAGGATTTTTATTGAAGGACACGCGGGGACTATTTTAAAAAAATACAGAAATACGGGGGTGCAAAATAAAAAAAGTCCACAACTATTGAATCATAACTGGGTAAACTATTGAATCGTAACTGAGTAAACCATTGAATCGTAACTGAGTAAATCATTGAATTGTAACTGGGTAACTGGGACGGACCCCGATTTATCCGGGACGGGAAAAAATGGACCATTGAATCATAACTAGGTAGACTATTGAATCATAATTAAGTGAACCATTGAATCATAACTAGGTAGACTATTGAATCATAATTAAGTGAACCATTGAATCATAACTAAATCAACCATTGAATCGTCCAGGACGGTCCTGGTTGAATTTGGCCTTCCAGGACCAAATCCGCATGCCTCCCTGACAAATTTCTACAACTTGCCAAATATTTTCCTCTCATCTAATAATATCGCTCTAATTTAAACGATGAACCAATAGAAATTGATCGAATCAACAAGCCCTAAATTTCTTAATTAGATCTTTGACTTTTTTTTAAGGAATCATGTAATGTTTCATTAATTGTAAAAACCAAAGTTACGCAGTAGCATTATCCACCATCAACAAATCAACTAAACAATCCGGTGGGTGAGAAAAGAATATAGAAGTAGTCTCAGGAGGGAGCTGGTACTTCGCCAAACAGTGAGCGACCTTATTCCCCTCTCGCCGAACAAAACAAAGCACGAACCTATAAATAAATTACCTTTTAATAGAATTAATCATCCTTGAATTTGAATTAGTTATTGACTGTGATTTGATAGCACGTACCAATGAGCCAAAGAAAAAAACGTAAATATAGGCTATACATATATAACAACCCGCAAGACCAATTCACATTATCACTTAATCACAACCTTGTAGACTGAAAATTATAAACAAATAGGTAATTAGATATGGCAGAGGCTCATAATCAACAATTTTTAAGTGGTCCTTACACTTCAAAGAACCCCATCTCCACTATGCAACATCCGAAGAAGGGGGAGGCAAAGGAAAACGAGGAAGTGCGAGAGCAAAAGAGACATCAAACAATAATGAATTGCTTATCCTAATTCCTATCTCCCAATTTATTCCTAATGGGACATACAATCTTGTGCTAACCTCAACTAGTACTACTTTGATGGGGCCAATTTTGGATTGCCTAACAATTGGAAGATCGAGTACAGCTTCGTAAAACTGAAAAAGACCTTGGTAAAATTGATAAGGTAATTATCAATTAAATTACTGAAGCTATAAGGTATATGATCTATTTTTTGGCTTTTTTATACGTGTAGTATTTGTATAAAAAAGTACAACACAAAAGAAAATATATGAGCTCTTTTCCAAATGATCAAATTTGACAACGTACACAACAAACATGTTCAAAATATATCAAGTCAGACTATATCTTCATGTCAAATTAGACGCAACATTTTTTTCAAAAAAATTATCATACAGTTGATTAATGAAGTCCCAACATCAATCTTTCTCTATTTAATTAATCCAAAAATCAACAATCTTTGAATGTTATACAAATATTTGGCTTGACTATTTCAAAACTATTCAAGTTTTTTTTAAGCGTAACCTACCATTTCAAAATTATACGCGAAGTCTATATTAAAATAAACGGGTTACAATAAGGAAATGATATTATATTTAGAGACCTTCTACTTCAAGAAATGTGGGGGCCACATCTTTACCAAAAACTGTGTGGGGACCACATGGTAGAAAACATTATTTTCCAAAAGAAAAACACTTGGTCAACCTTCTTGTCTTAATTTTTTTTGAATTTTTTTATATTTTCTAATTGTTTCAAAAGAATTAAAAGAAATGTAACCGAAAGCTTGGAAAATTTTGAATTATTAATGTTAGAAAATTTATTTCCTAATTATATTATGGGCCACATATTTATTTATTTATCTATTTGACTAATTGGACTATTATAAAGTGATCTATAATTTAGGAAGTCCAACACTACTTGACTTCTAGTGCAATATGGACTCAATGAGCAGATACCAGTTATTGACCCAATTAAGAGAATTATGGGAACCCTACTTGACCAATATATAAAGACCCCTAGGTTATGGTCCCCAATATACAAAATCGATTCCGTTCTCTTCTCCCCATCCGGAAGAGCCACGGTTGCCCTTGAAGGTTTAAGGAGATTTAGTTGAGGAAGACCACAAACTACCGTGTTCGTACAGATTTTCGTTGTTCCCGATCGTCGTAGAGATTCCGCAACAGTTGACGATCATTCGCGATGGATCCAGGTATTCTGATGAATCCTTAACTATTCAGCATGATGATGATCTTGGGTTATAGATATGAATTATATCTAACGAGTGGTATAAGAGCTTTCATCGTTGTTGGATAGTTAGGAGTTTGTATTGCGTAATCGGAACAAGGATCTTAATAGACATGTTTGCGATTTCTGAATTTACCGACTTGGGTTGAAGTTTTTCCGTGTGCGTTTGATTACTGTGGATGGATCTAGAGATTGGTTTTTTGGTTTGGTTGGCATCTGTTGTGTTTAAAAAAATTTAGATTGTGAACCTAAAAATTTCAATCTCGCTGACAACTTCTGTGGATAGTAACTTGTTATGAGCTCATCTTTTCTGCCAAAATAAAATCCAGTCTTTAATCGTAATCTAAAAGTCCCTATAGCCTTCACTGCAACTTTATTCCCGTGCCCATGTAGATGAATTTTATATTCACTTGGTGGCCGGCTCGACAGGTAATCCTGTATGGAAATACTTATGTGAGTAGTAGCACGAGAATCTACCCACCAAATATCCTTAGGTACAATAGTCAAATTAACTTCAGAACAAACCAAAGTTAGAAAATACCCTTCTTTACACGCCAAATGGCGTACTTGGGATACTCTTTCTTCATGTGTCCCTGCTTTTTGCAGAAGAAGCAAGTAGGAACCTCATATTGCTTCTTTTGTTTTTTCTGCTGAGAAATTTTTTCTGCAACATCCTTAGCTCTTTTCTTTTCTTTTGATTGAGAGTTTGTTACCAAGTGAGCACTTTTAATTATAACTCACTTTAGATTGCCCAAAGTGTGCAAGAAGAAGATAGACAGTTGCGAGATAGGACTAAAAGTGCTCACTTGGTAACAAACTCTCAATCAAAGGAAAAGAAAAGAGCTAAGGATGTTGCAAAAAAAATTTCTCAGCAGAAGAAACAAAAGAAGCAAGATGAGGTTCCTACTTGCTTCTTCTGCAAAAAGCAGGGACACATGAAGAAAGAGTGTCCCAAGTACGCCAATTGGCGTGTAAAGAAGGGTATGCTTCTAACTTTGGTTTGTTCTGAAGTTAATTTGGCTGTTGTACCTAAGGATACTTGGTGGGTAGATTCTGGTGCTACTACTCACATAAGTATTTTCGTGCAGGATTGCCTGTCGAGCTGGCCACCAAGTGAATATGAAAAATTCATCTACCTGGGCGACGAGAATAAAGTTGTAGTGGAGGCTATAGGAACTTTTAGATTACGATTAAAGACTGGATTTTATTTAGATTTATTTGAGACATTCGTTGTACCGTCTTTTAGACAGAATTTGATTTCCATTTCGAGTTTGGACAAGTCAGGTTTTTCTTGTTCATTTGGAAACAATAAAGTTAGTCTCTACCAAAATTCAAATTTTCTTGGTTCTGGCTCTTTAATTGATAATCTATACAAACTTGATGTCATTAGCTCCCATAATAAAATACTCGAAACAAGTTCACGTGGTACAAAGCAAAAATTAAGTGAGAATTCTGCTGCCTTATGGTACAAGCGATTATGTCATATCTCTAAACAGAGAATTCAAAGGCTTGTGTCGGACGGAATTCTTGAACCCCTTAATTTGACAGATTATGAAGTTTGTCTTGAGTGCATAAAAGGGAAAAGAACAAACTCAAGGAATTTAGGTGCCGAAAGAGCTACTGATGTCTTAGAACTTATACATACTGATATATGTGGTCCATTCCCTACGACTTCTTGGAATGGACAACAATATTTTATTACGTTCATAGACGATTACTCTAGATTCGGTTACCTATATTTGATACATGAGAAGTCTCAATCATTGGATGTTTTTAAGTCTGTCAAATCTGACCGTGGTGGTGAATACTACGGTAGGTATGATGGATCAGGAGAACAACGTCCAGGACCCTTCGCGCTTTTTCTCAATGAGTGTGAAATTGTTTCGCAATACACCATGCCAGGGAAACCTAATATGAATGGTGTTGTTGAACGTAGGAACCGAACTCTTAAGGATATGGTGAGGAGTATGATCACTCATTCAACCTTACCAGAGTCACTCTGGGGAGAAGCTTTAAAGACTGCAGTATACATCCTTAATAGGGTACCCAGCAAAGCAGTTACCAAAACTGCTTATGAAATGTGGACAGGTAAAAAATCTAGTATTGGGCATTTGCACATTTGGGGTTGTCCAGCTGAGGCAAGGCCTTATAGGCCACAAGAAAGAAAACTGGACTAAAGAACAGTTAGCTGTTACTTTGTTGGTTATGCTGAACGCTCTAGGGGTTATAAGTTTTACAATCCCACATCAAGATCCTTCTTTGAGATGGGAAATGCAAGATTTCTTGAGGATGTTGAGTTTTGGGGGGAAGGAAACATAAGGAGTGTTATTTTTGAAGAAGAAACTGTTGTTGAAAATGAACAAGTCATAGTACCTACTGTTGTTCATGACACAGTTCCAGATTAAAAAAATAATGAAATCCTTCCTCAAGCACAACCTATTGAGCAAACTCAACAAACTCAAGAAGTGCCATTAAGGAGATCCATTAGAAAAAGAAGAAGTGCGATTCCAGATGATTTTATCATCTTTCTTCAAGAACATGAGGATGGCATTGGCTTAACAGAAGATGACCCTGAAGACTTTTCTGAAGCTATGCAAAGTTCTGACTCTATTAAATAGATCGATGCCATGAATGATGAGATGAAGTCTATGAAAGACAATGATGTTTGGGATCTCGTTGAGTTACCTGTAGGTAAGAAACCTATTGGTTGTAAATGGATATTCAAAACCAAGAGGGATTCTAATGGCAATATCGAGAGATATAAAGTTCGTCTAGTTGCACAAGGCTTTACTCAAAAGAAAGGCATAGATTATAAAAAGACTTTCTCTCCGGTATCTTCGAAAGACTCTTTTAGAACAATTATGGCACTAGTGGCTCATTTTGATTTGGAACTGCACCAGATGGATGTGAAGACTGCGTTTCTCAATGGAAATATTGATGAGACAATTTATATGATTCAACCAGAACACTTTGTTTCAGGAGATCCAAAGTCTATGGTCTGCAAGCTAAAAAAATTCACCTATGGTCTCAAATAGGCTTCTCGTCAATGGTATCACAAATTTTATCAAGTCATTAGCTCATATGATTTTGAGACAAATGTTGTTGATGATTGTGTATACCATAAGTTCAGTGGGAGTAAATTTATCTTCTTGATATTATATGTTGATGACATTCTACTCGCAAGTAGCGATATAGACCTTCTACATGAAACTAAGAAATTTTTATCAAAGAAATTTGAGATGAAAGATCTTGGTGAAGCTTCTTTTGTATTGGGTATACAGATACTGAGGGATCGCTCCCGAAGTATCCTTAGGTTATCACAAAATAGCTATATCGATAAGATTTTGAGTAGATTTGGATTCACTAAAAAAGATTATCATAAAGGGGATACGCCCGTTGCTAAAGGAGACAAATTTTGTCGCAAGCAATGTCCCAAAAATGATCTTGAAAGAAAAGAAATGCAGAAGTACCCTTATACGTCAGCTATAGGGAGCCTAATGTATGCTCAAGTCTGTACACGTCCGGATATAGCATTCATAATGGGAGTTTTGGGAAGATATTCCAGTAATCCCGATATACAATACTGGAAAGGAGCTAAATGCGTGATGCGTTATTTGAGGAGAACAAGGGACTACATGCTCACTTATCGGAGGTCAAACAGCTTAAAGATCATCGGATATTCTGACTCTGATTTTGCGGGGTGTGAGGATGATTTTTGCTCCACTTCAGGATATGTTTTCATGTTGGTTGGAGGGGATATTTCATGGAAGTCAGCTAAACAGACTTTAATAGCTCTTTCAACCATGGCTGCGGAGTTCATAGCCTATTATGAGGCATCTAATGAAGGAATTTGGATTCGAAACTTTGTCACTGGACTACGTGTTGTAGATGGCATTGATAGGCCATTGAGGATTTACTGTGACAGCAACTCAGCGGTGCTCTACTCTAACAACAACAGCAGTTCAACAAAGTCAAAGTTTATTGACATCAAGTACCTGGTTGTTAAAGAGAGAGTTCAGAAAAAGCAGATTTTCATAGAACATATTGGGACAAAGTTTATGCTAGCAGACCCACTAACTAAAGGCTTAATACCTAAGGTCTTTCACGAGCACACTGCTCATATAGGTATTCTTCCAGTTGATGCCTTAGTTTAGTGGGAGTCATTTTGATGTTCTATGACTTGCGAACTATTTGAATAATGATACTTCTTGATTCTATTCTTGAATATGAAGTATGTTTTGGTATATGCAATATTTCTGTTGCATTAAAGTTTTGATCTCGCTAAAGTAGGACCAGTTGGAAACAGACATGCTAAAGATTACGTTTCATGTAATTTCCATGCTGCTCATCCATATTTGATCTATGTCATTGAATGTATTGGTATTGTGATCATTGAGGATTAGTCACGATTCTAATGTGACAAAATGCCGCGATGGTTCTATATCTGTACATAAGATGGACCAAATTATTTCAGAAGTAGTCTAAAGATAAATAACATATAGATGCGCGCCTAAGGAATTTGTGATATAACTGTTTCTGGAAGAATATGTAGCCCATGTGGGAGATTGTTAGGAAATTTATTTCCAAATTATATTATGGGTCACATATTTATTTATTTATTAGTTATATTAACTATTTGACTAATTGGACTATTATAAGGTGATCTATAGTTTAGAAAGTCCAAGACTACTTGACTTCTAGTAGAATATGGACTCAATTAGCTGATACCATTTATTGGCCCAATTAAGAGGATTATGGGAGCCCTACTTGGCCAATATATAAAGACCCCTAGTTTATGGTCCCCAACATACTAAATCGATTACGTTCTCTTCTCCCCATCTGAAAGAGCCACGGTTGCCCTTGAGGGTCTAAGAAAATTTAGTTGAGGAAGACCACAAACCACCCTGTTCGTACAGGTTTTCGTTGTTCCCGATCGTCGTAGAGATTTCGCAACAGTTGACGATCATTCACGATAGATCCAGGTATTCCTATGAATCCTTAACTATTCAGCATGATGATGATCTTGGGTTATAGATATGAATGATATCTAGCAGGGCTATTTTTTTCTCCATTATTATAGATATGAATTATAAGCTATTTTTTCCATTATTATAGATATGAATTTCTCCTTGAAGAAAAAAATGAGATGCAGATCTAGACAAACAGGGCTCAAAGTTAAAATAAATAAATGAAAACGGATGTGCCAAACATGTAGACATAATAAAAGTTTTTCATATACACTACTGACTTAATAACTTTTAAACTGTTAAGAATTCAGCAACTAGAGAACAAACGCGCACAAAGAACACGGACGCAAGAGTTTATGTGGTTCGGCCTGATGCCTACGTCCACAGTGAGAAAGGAGAACTTTTATTGATGAATTTCCGAGTCACAAAGCCATACAAAAAACCTAGGATAATATGTCTTTATATAGAGACAAACCCTTGGTGTACAAGTAACCTATCTAGGTCAGATTAGGAGTCCAAAACCTAGTCAGAATAGGAATACGAATAGGAATAGGAAATAAGTCTTTCCTATTTCTCGCCATCCCAACAATCTCCACCTTGGCGAGAAATCATCTCGTGGAAGAACCATGAAGCTCCACCCGAACTTTAACAAACTCGACCTTGACAAAATACCGCCCCATGAGGAACCATGAGATCTTGCAAAACTAATCCGACTCCACCGACTCCATCTCGGAACATAGATAACTGCATCAATAATACCATCTCAACTTTCTCACCACCTTTTTCTGTTCAATCACTTGGAGCCAGCCCCCAAACTCGAACTTCTGAGCTTGTTTGGCCTATTCTCTCCAACCTCCATCGAACCCCAACTAGCAAGTCCACCTGCTGAAGCAACCTTGCGACCAATAGACACGCCCTCTATTTTTCGGTCAGCCCCATGCTCCGCAACCTCGAACTGCTTTTCCGCTGGACCTTCTTGCCTCAAACCAATGCTACATGCCATAGCATATAAAGGGCAATATTTTGTTCCACCAAGTAGAACCCTCGACATGCCACGAACTCCACCGTTCGGCCTTGAGTGAGATACCCGATTCGCTCGTGGTGTCACCAATGGCTTCGCGTGCCCAATGCAAAACCTATCCAATACCTTTGACGTGCACGTCCCTTTAGACAACCATAGCAGAACCCAGCTAACAATGCTTCTCTGAGACAACCATGGTTCCTTGCCAACCATGCCTCCATGAAACAACCATAGCTTACTATCCATGTCTTCGCGAATCCTAACTACACTCAAACCATCCATGTCAAGTCTTTGCTCCCTCATACGAACCAACCTCATATGACCTGAGCTTTTTCCCACTTCACCAGACCCATTGATGTGACTCCACCTACAATAATATTCCCCACTAACCTGTAGGTATTTCCTTTCACCCTTCATCCCTACCATCGCATCCTTCTCCACCTTTATTAGGATACCTTTATAACTATCACTGTTATAATCCAAGGTCCCTAATGAAAAGAGATTACCAGGATGTATTGGACTTGATAAGACAGAGAGCCAGTTACCATCCGACCCGTCTGAATATGTGGCCATGGTTGTGGATGCCGATCCCTTCTCGTTGTCTTGATCCCTAGTTCGTCATGGATAGTCCCCTTCATGTGCCCTTATCCGCACTTGAAACCACTTCCATTGAACTTCTTTGACTCCGACCTGGATCCTCTTCCACAACCCAGCTGGTAGCTCCTCATCGTTCGCCAAGCACAAGCCAATCTTCGCTACCGCATTGGCCTCCAACTCTTCCCACTCTTGCTCCTCCATCTTCTCGGACTTCTTCTCCGAGAGTGCGATAACCATCCCTTGTTGCACGAGGAGATCCTTGACACGCCTTTGCCATAACCCAAAATTCGAAGAACCATCGAACTTCACAAGAGCAAACTTCGCGCCGTCCGTCATCCTCTAACCGAAGCTCTGATACCAATTGTTAGGAATTCAGCAAGTAGGGAACAAAATGCGCAAAGAACATGGAAGCAAGAGATAACGTGGTTCGGCCTAATGCCTACGTCCATGGAGAGAAATGAGAACTTTTATTGATGAGTTTCCGAGTCACAAAGCCATACAAAAAATCTAGGGTAACGTGTCTTTATATAGAGACAAACCCTTGGTGTACAAGTAACCTATCTAGGTCAAATTAGGAGTTCAAAACCTAGTCAGAATAGGAATAGGAATAGGAAATAAGTCTTTCCTATTTCTCGCCATCCCAACATAAACGATACACATGTACAAAAATATTAAAAGTAAAAAAATCCAAGTGATCTAATCAACATATCCATAATAATGGAAAAAAATAGCTTATAAAGTGAGCAAGAGGAAAAATTAATGAAACGAGGCCTATACTCGATCATCACCAAATTGTTAGACAATCTAAAGTTGGCCACACCAAAGAAGCAAGAGTTGAAGTTAGCAGAAAATTGTATGGTCCCCTTAAGAACAAATTTGGAGATAGGAGTTTGGATAAGTACTTCGTTATTGTTTGGTGTGTGTTGCTCTCCCACTTGCCGTTTTCCTCCGCCTCCGCCTCCGCCTCCGCCATCTACGGGCGTTGCAAAGTGAAGATGGGTTCTTTGGAATGCTCGGACCAGAAAATTGGTTATTATGAGCCTCTACCATTACTAATCACCTAATTATTTACAATTCTCATTAAAAAGTTGTGATTAGAAAATAGGAGAAGTTGGTCTTTAGGGTTGGTATATATAGTTTGTATTTAGGTTTTTTTCTATGATTTTTTGGTATGTGTTATTAACACGCGGTCAATGACCAATAAGAGTCGAGGAAAATTGACTCTAATAAAAAGGTAATTTTTTCAGTGTACTTTAATTCTTAGTCAAGACCTAATTAAGGAAATTAAAATATTTCTGAGTCAATACCTTTTTTTTTGAAAGGTAATAATCATTCCATTAAAATTACTCCACAGGATTACAACAAACACCCAGAAGACCTGTTGCAGAGAGAGCAACTTACAACATCAGTACCCAAGGTACAAAAGTCCAGCCCCAATACCTAGTTAAGGAAATTAAATGATGTAGCTTTAATCAACTTTTATTGGTTCATCTTTGATATTAGAGTGAAAATATTTGACAAATTGTCCTTTCTAAGTTGTCAAGGAGACAAACTAGGGCTGGGGCGGGTATTTCACGTTGTGGTGGAAATCCAGCTTTGTTTATGTTTTGACTTGGATGAATTGGATATTACATGAAATTTGGAAGAAGATTTAATTAGTGCATTAATTATGAATCTCTTGGGATACGTTTGGAACACATATTCTAATTATACTTAGAGAAACTGAAAAAAAGAACTGGATTTTTTTAGAGGTAAAAAAAAAGAACTGGATTGAATAATTTATTCTAGTTATTTTGTGAATAGTTTTGAAACATCAGTATATTCTTAAAGTTTATTAATCCACTTTTTTTAGAAAAATAAGAATATATGATGAATTAAAGGAAATGGAAAAAAATTATAACAAAAAAAAGGTATAGACGCCAGGGAAAGGAAAGACGAAGATTAAATAGCTAAGGTCAATAGTAACAAAAAACGATAATAAATGTGTCCATGGACAAAAAATAGACACCTCATTGAAATTGAAGAGACAAAATAAAAGTTTTTTTAATTAACCCAAATAAATATAAAAGAGTTTAGAGATATCCGAAACAGGTGTTTATACTCGAGTTAGCTCACAAGCGTGTAGTTAAGAGCAACCTAAATCTGAGCACCCATAGTGTTAGGAATTCAGCAACTAGAGAACAAGATCGCACAAAGAACACAGAACAAGAGAATTACGTGGTTCGGCCTAATGTCTACGTCCACGGTGAGAAAGGAGAATTTTTATTGATGAATTTCGAGTCACAAAGCTATACAAAACCTTAGGGTAACATGTCTTTATATAGAGACAAACCCTTGGTATCTAGGTCTAATTAGAAGTCCAGAATCTAGTCAGAGTAGGAATATGAAATAAGTCTTTCCTATTTCTCGCCATCCCAACAATCTCCACCTTGGCGAGAAATCATCTCGTGGAAGAACCATGAAGCTCCACCCGAACTTCAACAAACTCCACCTTGACAAAACACCGCCCCATGAAGAACCATGAGATCTTGCAAAACCAATCCAACTCCACCGACTCCATCTCGGACCATAGATAACTGCATCAATAAGACCATCTCAACTTTCTCTTCACCTTTTGTTCAATCACTTGGAGCCAGCCCCCAAACTCGAGCTTCTGAGCTTGCTTGGCCTATTCTCTCCAACCTCCATCAAACTCCAACTAGCAAGTCCACCTGCTGAAGCAAACTTGTGACCAATAGATGCGCTCTCTATTTTTCGGTCAACCCCATGCTCCGCAACCTCGAACTGCTTCTCCGCTGGACCTTCTTGCCTCATACCAATGCTACATGCCATAGCATACAAAGGGCAACCTTTTGTTCCACCAAGTAGAACCCTCGACATGCCACGAACTCCACCGTTCGGCCTTGAGTGAGATACATGATTCGCCCGTGGTGCTACCAACGGCTTCGCATTCCCCATGCAAAACCTACCCAACACCTTTGACGTGCACGTCCTTTTAGACAACCATAGCGGGAACTTGCTAACTTTGTCTTTGCGAATCTCAACTCTACTCAAACCATTCATGTCAAGCTTTTGCTCCATCACACAAGAGCTTTTCTCCCCTCTATCAGAACCCAACGAGGTGACTCCACCTACAACCGTGTTCCCCACTAACCTGTAGGTGTTTCTAGCATTCCTTTCACCCTTCATCACCACCACAGCATCCTTCTCCACCTCCATTAGCCCGCCTACAACATTATAGTTGTACCCACTATAATCCAAGGCTCTTAACGAGATCAAATTCCTCTCCAACTTTGGAACATGCCTAACCCCACACAATTTTCTCTCAACACCATCCCACATCTTAATTCGGATATCACCTATACCAGCAATTCTACAAGTAGAACCATCACCCATAGTCACCATACCTGAATCAATGAACTTGTAGGTGTCGAACCACCCTCTCTTGGGCGTCATGTGGAAAGAGCAAGCGCTATCCAAAATCCAGGAAACAGAATGCTTTGGACTTGACAAAACAGAAAGAAGATCACCATCTGCCCCGTCCAAATGTGAGGCCACATTCACGGAACCTGATCCTTTTTTCTCGCGATCCCGAGTTCTTCTTGGACAATCCTTCTTCACGTGCCCTTTTTCTCCGCACTCGAAGCAATTTCCCTTGAACCTCCTTGACCACGACTTGGATCCCTTCCTGTCTTTTGCCCCACTACGATCACCATGGCTACCCCTCACAACTAGCCCTTCCGCTTGTTCATCGTCAAGTTTCCTTCTTTGATGAAACCCTAGCAGAGCACTTGTGATATCTTCCAACACCAGGGACTCCTTCCCCCAAGTTAGAGTTGTAACCAAATTTTCGTAGGAGCCAGGTAAAGAATTCAGCAGCAACAATGCCTTGTCTTCTTCCTCGAACTTCACATCAACCTTTCTCAAGTCGCTCACAAGTTGACTGAAACTATTAATGTGTTGGCTCAAATCCGAGCCCTCCTTCATTTTGAGCCCGTACAATCTTTGCTTAAGATAAAGCTTGTTCGACAAAGACTTAGACATATACCTTGCCTCCAATTTCTTCCATACCTCAGCTGGTGACTCCTCATCCATGACGTGATACATCACATCATCCGCCAAGCACAAGCGAATTGTCGCCACCGCCTTGGCCCCCATCTCCTTCCACTCTTGCTCCTCCATCTTCTCGGGCTTCTTCTCCGAGAGCGCGATGACCATCCGTTGTTGCACGAGGAGATCCTTGACACGCCTTTGCCATAACCCAAAATTCGAAGAATCATCGAACTTCACAAGAGCAAACTTCGCGCCGTCCGTCATCCTCCAACCTTAGCTCTTGATACCACTTGTTAGGAATTCAGCAACTAGAGAACAAGATCGCACAAAGAACACGGAACAAGAGAATTACGTGGTTCGGCCTAATACCTACGTCCACGGTGAGAAATGAGAACTTTTATTGATGAGTTTCGAGTCACAAAGCTATACAAAACCTTAGGGTAACATGTCTTTATATAGAGACAAACCCTTGGTGTACAAGTAACCTATCTAGGTCTAATTAGGAGTCCAGAATCTAGTCAGAATAGGAATAGTAAATAAGTCTTTCCTATTTCTCGCCATCCCAATACATAGCAGGCACAAAACCATTTTTTTCATTGCGACGAAACTTCACTAGTTATCAAAATTAGTCCGTTAAAATGGTCTCGAGGTACCATGTATGTCTACTAATCTTCTGGAGTGACGATGGGATAATAAGACTTCAAGAAAGTTTAATAGTTGCAATGGACTTATCACAAACACAACTCGACTCTGAAGGAACTACAGCTCTCTACGAAGAACATGCACCTAAAAGTTGAGGATTTCGTATTTTGGAGTACATAGTAAACTAATAACAAGAGTTCCTTTACTAGATTCGGCTACATTTTTTTTTTGGAAAAGTAAAGGATATTTGTATTAATTCTCCAAAGATAATTACAAAAGGGAAGCAATTGCACAGAAAACAAACCACAAACCCAAGTAACTCCAGATGAGTAAATACACCAGAACACCTAGAGTATTCAGCTACTGGTAAGAAAGTTACACCATTGCTTTGAGTGCTATAAAAATGTCCTGTGACTTGAATTTAGACGCAATACCCGACCAAAAGGTCCATTCAGAGACACATCCGCAAGATATTCAGCATTATTTTGTCAGCGTTGAAAGTCTCGTTATCAAAAATTACCTTCTTTCTCGCCTTCCATACGCATCAACAAACCGTCGCGAAAACAGTGTACTAGATTTGCTTAGGTAGCTTCCCTCGAACCAAGCCTGCCCGCAAGTCTGAGAAGAGCAAGGTAGAACCACAGATACACTAACTAATACCAGCCATCTTCGTCAAGGAATTCCAGACCCATCTAACATTAGGACAGTGAAGGAAAAGATGATTTGAGGATTCCACGTCAAGTCCACAAAGTGTTGGAAAAATGGAGCAAATATTTGTGAATAAAATAATAATTCAAAAGAAATTTTATTGAGCATACATGATTTGAGTGATTAATGTGAAATGTTACAAAATTGTAATAATCTACATTAAAATTCTAAATTAAAATGGACATTTATTTAAGAAAAATCATTCATTATTTTTAGGTTTTGTAACATTCATTATTTATTTAAAAATTCATGACATTCCAAATTTATTGCATAAATTAAATCATAATGTTACACAATTAAATTGTGCAAATGCCCATATTTATTTTGCTCTTTGGATATTTGCTATATAAGAAGGTTATCATTCATTTGTGAAAGATACAACCGAGTGTACTACCTATTTGCTCCATTTTTCGATTCCGAGTACCTACACTTTGTTCTTGTTAGATTATTGGTTGCCCGTGTTCATTTCAACTCGGAAAGATCTGTTTAATCCAGGAGAACTACACCTACCGGTGAAATAGTTCTTAAGAACAACGTCTTCTACGCGACTCAAATCGATTTCTTGTTCTATTCCACCATATTTTCCAACAATCTTAAGAACTATTCTATTAGAAATTTAGCTTACCCCACAAAAATTTAGTAGTAGTATTGGTGGGAGCGAAAAGATTGGATCGAAGAGAAGAAGACGGAGTGGAGATGATGACATGCACTGTGACGATGGACTCAACTTACTTTGTGGAGAGGATGTAGATCGGCGATGATGAAACCTGTCAAGAACATGGCTTGGTTCTATGTTGCAACGTATCTGAGTAAGTGTAGATGTCATTTTTGCGATGGAGGTGAGATTCTTTTCCATTATTTTTAATTATCTGCTTGATAGATGTTGAGTAAGGCTAAAATTGATTTTGGGATGGTTATAAATTGAGGTCGCATGAAATTATAGTAGATATAATGTAGATTTATAAATTGTTGTTGTCATGGCCGTATGATTGGACGAAAGATCTAATTTGATCTATTATTCAGATATAAGGCTTGGTCTTCTGAAACGGGATCTAAGTTCTAATTAGAAATTATCGTAGATCAAAAGAGGAATTGATCTAGTATGATCACTAATTGGGTTTTATGCATAATTTAATTAGGTCATATGTCCTTTTTGGGTTTCATAGGGAACATATGTCCTTTTTGGGTTTCATAGGGAACATACTTTAACGTTGCGGGCTTTGTTATTTCGTTGATAATTATTCATGCTTATGTGGCAATGTCTCTGGGATTAATTGGAATTTTTGTTCCGGTATAAATGTGATTCTAATTTTATTTTAATTAATATCAATTCCATGTTATTTGGGAATTATCATGGCTGTGTAATTATTAATTAGAATTCCACCGTGAGTAGGCAAGGTAACTAAATATCATAGCCTATTTTACTTTTCTTTAATTCTTTTGGTAAATTGATTGAGACAATCGTTGAAGTACTCGGATGGTTTTCTCTGACTTAAGGTATGTATAATTGTGAAGAAGCGTGCGGATATATATTTAACTTTGAGCTGAACATTTTGGTTTATGAGGTTTTGGTTTCACGGCCACACGTTATAGTTTTGTGAAGACCAAATGTATGAGGTGAAAGTGAATGGAGAAGTTGATCTGGTGACACAGATCAAGGATTTGAGATGAGAGATAACAACTTAATTACTAAGAAGTTTGTTACATCATGAGAGAGGAGACCTAAAACGGGCTCGCTAGGTGAATCCTGTAAAGAATGGATGATATCTTTTCTTGCAGATGATGATCCTTCATTTGGCACTTGAACCAGAGACATAAAAATTAATTTATTTTAGGAACCTACCGTGAAAAGAGGAGGAGACAATGAGTCATGAACGATCTAGTTGGACAGAAGAGGAGATGCTCCGGAACGGGGAAGCACATAAATTGGTAACCATATCATCAGGGAGCGGATTTGGTCCTGGAAGGCCAAATCCAACCAGGACAGTGCTGGCGATTCAATAGTTGAGTTAGTTATGATTCAATAGTTCACTTAATTATGATTCAATGATCTACCTAGTTGGACGGAAAAATCGGGGTCCGTATCAGTTACCCACTTACGATTCAATGGTTTACTTAGTTACGATTCAATAGTTTACCCAGTTATGATTCAATGGTTGTGGACTTTTTTTATTTTGCACCCCCGTATTTTTGCATTTTTGCAAAATAGTCCCCGCGTGTACTTCAATAAAAATCCTCCAGCACCGTGCTGGATTTGGCCTCCAGGACCAAATCCGGTCCCGTATCATCAAAGGTACTTAATTACTTTCATTTTATGATATTGTCGTGGTGTTTGATAAGTACTGAGTATAGAAGAATTATCTTAGAAACATGTGAATTGGTAACCGTACGTGATATGTAGTGATGTCTAATTAGTGGATGTGATAAATTGCATAGTAACCTTCATTCTTGCAATTTAATATTTGTGAATATTTCATGGTGATAAATGCCTTAATTTTTTTATAAAAAAAATTTCATGATAATCTTAATTAATGCAATTTAATACCGATAAATGCTCTATTAAAAAAAAGACGGTTTTATAGCCACTTTTTGGTATTTCATGTGGTTGTATAATTATTAATTAGTTGATTGTTAATAAACTAGAGTGGTTAAAATATTTGGGAACAAAACCAACATTATTAATGTTGATGTCTTGAGGTTACCAAGTGGTTACTATGAAATGAGAGATTATTATGGTTGTGAAATTTTGAGAATATTCTTCTAAGAATATAGTCGACACTATTAGTGTTGATGACTTGAGATTGCCAAAAGGCAATAGCCATAGCTAATTACAAAGCTATTATTGGCAGAACCAATATATTTGGTTAATGTGGTTAAGCATGCTAAAAGATGGAATAATATCCATGGAATGTGTGAAGTCAGAGTAGATATGGCCAATCCTCTGACATAACCCTTGTAAAAAAGGATGTGTAAACATCGAGGGGAATGAGACTTAAGCCAAATTGCTAGATTAACGGTGATGGAAACCCAACCTTTGTGATTGGAGATCCTATGAAGAAGGTTCATATGGTAATAACAAGTCACGAGTTAATTACTCTAGTACTAAAATTTGGTCCCTTTCCTATGGTGTGGGTGTAAGAGTACTAGTTTGCACTGTGGTAGGATAAGCTTAAAACTTTTAATGATCTTATAGCCCTTAAAAAGGGTAGTGTATAAAGTGCAATATACACTTGACGAGGTCACCTATATGGGTGTCGAGTGGAGCTGCTCGTATGAGATTGTGGCTTAATCTCTAGAGCACTCATGAATTATCGGGCTGCGCGCATGGCCGTTTTAGCGCGGAACAGCGAAAACAACAAGAACTGCAGGGGTGAGGTGTGGCTTGTAGGGTTCAGGAATACAACATAGTGATCATAATTCATAGAAGTTAAGATAACTTCATCATGACACTTGTATAACTTCCCTATAAGTCTAAGGTTTGGTTCATAGTCTGCGAGATACCAGTGCTGATCCACCTGCATCCATATAGTTACTCAGAAAATATTTCAAAATTTTTCGCTATGTATATCAGTGAAAAATATTTGAAATAGTGGGGGATTGTTGAAAAAATGGAGCAAATGTTTGTGAGTAAAATAATAATTCAAAAGAAATTTTATTGGGCGTACATGATTTAAGTGATTAATGTGAGATGTTACAAAATTGTAATAATCTACATTAAAAATCTAAATTAAAATGGACATTTATTTAAGAAAAATTATTCATTATTTTTAGGTTTTGTAACATTCATCATTTATTTAGAAATTCATGACACTCCAAATTTATTGCATACATTAAATCATAATGTTACACAATTAAATTATGCAAATGCCCATATTTATTTTGCCCTTTGGATATTTGCTATATAAGAAGGTTATCATTCATTTGTGAAAGATACAACCGAGTGTACTACCTATTTGCTCCATTTTTTGATTTCGAGCACCTACACTTGGTTCTTGTTATATTATTGGTAAGGATCTATTTAATCCTGGAGAACTACACCTACCGGTGAAATAGTTCTTAAGGATAGCATCTTCTACGTGAGTCAGATCGATTTTTTGTTCTATTCCACCATATTTTCCAACACAAAGAGGACAGTGAGCATCCGCCCCATCAATTAGACCAATCCTATGCAAATTATCCCTCGTTTTAATGCAACCCTGTAAGGCCATCCAGAGAAAACGAATGACCTTGTACGGGATGAGATTCGACCAGCACTTCCTGAGAACCGAAGGGGCTTGAAAGAAAAAACCTTCAAACATCAAACTATATAGACCTTTAACAGAGAATCCAGCTGCGACATCCTGCTTCCAAGCAACACAATCAACCTGTTCCGAAGAATAAGGGTCAACGGGAAGTACAGAGAGCAAACTTTGCAACGAATCATCCTCCCACGCCCGAAGACTCCGCCTCCAACTGAACACCCATTTCCACGAACCCAACTCCCTTAAGCCAAATCTCACAACAGTAGCACCCCTAGTATCAGACATCATATAAAGCCTTGGGAACAGAGTAGTTAAAGGAACCTCTATGCACCAAGAGTCCTCCCAAAACCTTACCAAATCTCCCCTGCCAATAAAAAAACCCAAGTTGTGCCTAAAAATAGAAGCAGAAGTAGCCTCTGAGAAAGCCATGTTACAGATTCTCAACCAATGTCCAGACAAATGCTTGTTGTTTGTTATTCTAGAAAGAACAGACAAGCCATTCGGGTTAGGGTTGCCATGAATCCCGCGCACAACTTTTGCCCACAACGAATTAGGATCAGACAGATAGCGCCAAATCCACTTGAGGAGTAGAGCTTCATTGTGGATATCCAGACGAATCAATCCCAGCCCACCTTTATCCACCGGAAGACAAATGTTGCTTCACGAAATGAAAGATAAGCTCCTTTTGCTCGGATCACCAGACCAAATAAACTTTTGCATTTTACCTTCCAACAGCTGCAAAATGCCAGAAGGAATCCTAAAGATGGATAAGAAAAAAGTAGGTAAGCTAGAAAGAACCGCCTTGATCAATGTTACTCGATCGCCAATGGACAGTAGACAGCTTTTCCAAGAGGATAATTCCCAATGGGAACGTCTCTTCATGGAGGCACCGACATGCACGCCAAGGTATTTGAATGGCAGTTTTTGGCTTCAACAACTCCAAGCTTCGGTAGCAGTCGACAACCACATCTCGTCGTGGTTTACACCTATAATAGACACTTATCAAAGTTTAATGTTAGCCCAAAAACCAAAGAGAAAGATATTAACAAGAGTTTGAGGTTTTTGAGGCTTTGATGGCAGGGTTTGTAGAAAAGGATGGTGTCATCTGCATATTTGAGTAGACAAAGATTGGCATTCATCCCAGTAATAGGTAAGCCTTAAATCATCCCTTCAATCTCAGCCTTTAAGATCATACGGTGCAACCCTTCAACAACGATCAAGAATAATTAAGGCGACATAGGGTCACCTTGTTTGAGACCTCGCTCTAATGTAAACAAATCAGAAGGTGAGCCATTAATAAGAACCGAAGAGGAGGTATTCCGGATGCAACCAGCAACCCAACTTCTCATCCGAGGTCCAAATCCCATCCCTTCCATCATGTCGTCAATGTAATTCCACGAAACACTATCAAAAGCCTTTTTAAAATCTAACTTAATAAGCGCCCCTTTAGACCTACTTCGTTTGAGCTTATTGACCATCTCGCAACACACCATAACCCTATCCAAAAGCTGTCTTCCCTCAATGAAGCCTTATTGCTCGGGACCAATGATTTGCCCAATCACCTTCTTAATCCGGGATGACAATACTTTAGCTATAATTTTGTACAAGCTTCCAACCAAAGAGATTGGCAGGAAATCCTTAAAATGTCTTGCTCCTTGACATTTAGGAATTAGCGCGATGAAGGACGCCTTCACCTGAGGCAATAGTTGAGAAGTGCGGAAGAAATATCCGACAAAAGCCACCACATCGTCGGCAAAAATACTCCAACACGCTTTAAAGAATGACATGTTGAAGCCGTCGGGACCAGGGGATTTGTCCCCGTGGCAATCCCAAACAGCCATTTTAATTTCTTCCACATTCGGGTCACAGTCAAATTCCATCCTTGAAGATTCTGAAATTTTATCAAGCATAGAGTGGTCAAGTGTGGGTCTGGTCCAGTTTACCTCTGAATACTGTTCCTTGAAGTAATCAACCGCTGCCCTCTTGATTTCTGTAGGATTATTAATGTCATGTGGGGCAAATCTTATCGTCGTCAAGATAAGTTGAAGAAGGCTACCGAATAGAGGGAAACGATTGCCAAGATCAAGATAAATACTTCATTAGTTTTTCAATTCAATAAAAGGATAAACCATCTGTTTTGGTACTCCTCCAGGTGATCAGATTAGGATCATCTCTACCTAGTTGTCAGTTTGATATTTATCACTTCCGTAGCTATTTTCGTAGTCATTATCATTAGGTGGGTTGCTGGCTATATAATGCCAAGCCACGTGTTCTCATTCATCAATTAATACAAATAAGAAGTCTTCTTCCCATTTCCTTTTCTCCTTTACAGTTGTAGCTCCGTCTAGAGTCACCACGGCTCGGGGACGGCGAGGCAAGAAGCCTCAAGCTCCAGTTCACCACGACTATTACCTTCGAGGGACCCCGGGTCGTACCAATTAAGGACACTGTTTGGAGTGCGAATGCTTCCAATAAAATTTGATTTGCTCTTGAGACTGGCCACTGCGTGGTAATACTTCGTGTTCCAGTCTCCCTTAGTACCCCACGTAAGTCTCGAACGCTGCCTCCAAAGTGAGTCGAGTAGCTTTTGATCGTGCCACAGGTTCCCAAGTACTTCTTTACGCCTACAAACCTGTGAAACGGAAAGACCAGAAGTTTCATCCTCAAGATCCAATGCATCAAGCTCCGCCTCTAAAGCTTTGACACCGCCAGCCAAGTCCGCGAAGGGAATAAAGCATTCCTTACGAAGCTTGTCCTTAAGAAGTTTCAACTTGAAGACAACCCTATTCGGGCCTCTCGTTTGTTCATTAAACTCAGACCACCAGTTTGAAACTTTGTCAAGAAAGCCAGGCGACGATAATCAGGCCGAGTAGAATTTAAACGGCTTCGGTCCCCAATTAATAGCATCAGAATTGAGGACAAATGGTTTATGATCAGAACGACTGTTGGGTATGGAGTCTGAGTACGAGTGAAGTGCTCGGATGGCTCGAGTGAAGAGCCGTGAGGATGGTCCAAGAGTTGATCGATTGGGTTCGAAGTCCGGGGACACTCGGATAATCAATCGAGTCAAGAGTCGAGTGAAGACATTGAGGACATCCGAGAGTCACGTGGCTCGAGTAAAGAGCACGAGGAGTCGAGTGGCTCAAGTGAAGAGCCTCGGGAGTTAATCGATGTGATTCGGCACTCGAAGACGATCGCGTGGAATCAATCGGATCGAGAAACGGAGTCCGTAAAATGGCGGCGAAACGAAGAAGCGAAGTGTTGGGCTGCCAACCCGGCGGCCGCCGGGAAAAGGTGGCAGCCGCCGGCCCCCAAAACTGCTCTCGTTCTCAGTGGACGCTAGGTGACCCGGCGGCCGCTAGGCTCACCCGTTTTGGGCATTTTTAGGGACAAAAATGCCCCTCCCGACTCCAAATAGTCTCCTAGGGTTGTGGGACTATAAATACCCCTCCATGGCCTCCAAGAAGGGCTGACAAAAGCTGCCCACTTCTCCAAGAGAAAGAGAGAAGAGGGAGGAAGAAGAGAAAGGCCTCTCCAAATGAAGGAGAGGCCAAGTGCTCTCCAAGTGGTGGCAAAAGGTTGCCCACTTCTCCAAAGAGGAGGTGCTCTCCAAGAGGAGGAGAGTGGCCATGTGCCTCCAAGTTGCCCAACCCAAGTGATGGGTTGTCCTCCAAGTGAAGGAGGAGGAGGAGAAGGAGAAGAAGACCCAAGTGATGGGTTGCCTCCAAGTGGAGGTGTGGAGAAGAAGACCCAAGAAGAAGGGTTGTCTCCAAGTGAAGGGCAAACCCAAGAAGAAGGGTTAGCCACTCCACGTGAAAGAGGTGGTGCTCTCCGAGTGAAGGGGAGTTGTCCGAAGTATTGGTAGAGCCCAAGTCCAAAGGCCTTGCCATGAAGAAGGGTTAGCCATCTGAGTGAACGAGGTGGTGCCATCTGAGTGAACGAGGTGGTGCTCTCCGAGTGAAGGAGAGTTGGCCCAAAGAGTGGGTGGAGCCCTAGCCAAGGGTGAACCCAAGTGAGTGAGCTCCCAAAAGTGTGGGTAGCCACGGCGAGAAGAGGAGGAGAGTGAGCCCAGCGTAGGCATCCATTATTGTAAGAGCGAGTGAAGCTCAAACTGTAAGTAGTGGAATCTCTCATGGCTTGGACGCCCCCAGAGGTAGATCATTGAGGATCGAACCGGGTGAACAAATTTTTTGTGTCCCTCCTTGTGCTTTCTTTGTGCTTTGTGCGTTGTGCTTCTTGTGGTTATCGTGGTTTGCTCGTATGTGTTTCCGCTTGCGTTGTTTGGGTCCACGGGGATGTGGGTTATTTTTCCAACAACTGGTATCAGAGCCCGGGTTAGGGCGTGGTGAGAGCAACCATGATGGGTGAAGTGGAGTCGCCCGTAGAGAAGTTTCAATGATACGAAGAAAGAGGAGTGGAAGCTCCTAGACTGGAAAGTGATGAATGTGGTGTGCTTGTCATTGTCTAGGAGTGTGATGACCAAGGAGGGTGCTTTGTATGAGATGAGAAACCCCCATAACAGCATTGGCCTTGAGAGTGTGACAGAAGATGCGGAGTAGCATTGTCGACTTGGCCATGTGTGTGAGAAGAGGATGAGGGTGCTTTATTTTTTAGGGAAGCTACCAAAGGTTGAAGATTGTAGAGATGGATCTTCTGGAGCCTTGTGATCTTGAGTTTCAAGAGGTAGGAGTTTCTGAAAAGTTGAGAAGCTTAAATTGGTCCGAGTGAAGGGACCAGCCCGGTGACATCCTTGGGTGGTTCGTGCTATAAGACCTCCGTTGGCATGAAGGATCTTGAGGTGTGCTTGAGATCAAGAAATGGCGGAGAGTACAAGCTCCAAGAGTTCAAGTACTGTGAAGAGAAGACAGTAGCTAGAAACCCCGAAGAAGATGGCATCGTGGGAAGATGAACATGATGATCAATGGTAGAGCCAGAGCCATGCGAGTAAAGCATGGGCTATCAAAGATGTTGAGGGCGGATGCAGCGAACACCGTCGCTTGCTTGATCAATGGAGTACCATCAAGCCCTTTGGAGGTGATACCAGAGGTGGCTTGGAGTGGGAAGGAGATTGATCTAACTTATCTTCATGTGTTTAGTTTTTTGTTTCGTTTGTTCATGTTGATGCAGATGAGAAGAGCAAGCTAGATGCCGAGTCCAAGTCAAGGATGAGGGAGATTTTCTAATGATGGGGGTTATAGCAGTGAGATGGTCAAGCGAGACGTCTTTGAACTCGAGTGGGAGCAGGAATGTACTAAATGGCCAGGAGGTCAGTGAGGAGAAGGTGAAACCAAGTTCCCCACCGCCAGTGGTTTCATAGCGGAGTTCCACAAGTGAAGGTGGTTCATCGCAGTGATTCTCGCCCACCAACTACTATCTCTTGCCGATAGATGGTGAGCCAGGAGATTATGCAGAGGCGCAGCGGAGTGAGCTTGTGGCCGAGAAGATGCTTGCAAAGAGTGAGAAGATGGAGTCGTTGAGTGTCAACGAGACTTGGGACTAGTCAAACTCTATAGTAGCAAGGCATGGCATAATCAGAAGGCTAGAAGAGTTGGTGTGGCAAAAGAGAACGTGTGTTGCAAGGAGAAAGCTCAGAAGCGGAAGACTCCAGGTGCTTTCACAGGTGGTCGTGTGAGGTATATGTCACGACCCAAATTTGGGGTCGGTGACTGGCGCCAGACCCTATCCCGTTGATTACACAAAACGGGTCTAGCAAGCCTCAAAACATATTTTAAATTTGACAAAATTATACATGTCAAGATATTAATGATCTATTCTTTACATTACTCCAAGGATCAAATCGAACACTATGGCTACAGAGCTGCTAGACAAAGAACCTGCAAAACTGGAGAGAGGGGGGTGAGTGTTTTAGAACACTCCGTAAGCACATAGAACATAACATATCAGTTATGTCAGATACATGTGGGAGAGATAGAACTTAACTATGTCCCACATCAAACCCAACCAAAACGAACACAAAGCTAAGACAACAAAAGACCATCTCACACATAAGGTCATCAAAGTATTCACATATCAGACATAACCAGAATTTCAGACAGACATTCACAAACATATAACACAGGTTGGATGAACTTTAGATAGGTCTAGATAGTGTCACTCCCACACCGACACGAGGATACCATATCTTAAAGGCGCCATCAGAAACCAACCCTCCGGCCAAACATATCAGATCAGAATCCTTGTATCCTCAGTATATGTGCACATATGCCAACATCCCCGGTTGGTCACGGGTAGACCTCATCATCTGCCATCTCACAAATGACATACCAAACATACCAAAATTCACATAGACCAAAACATATTGGACACATACTCACATACATAACAAAGCAGCCCCAAGCTAGGAAACACATGTTCTCTAGCTGGCCATAAACATATGCCATACATTTCACAAATCTGACCCAAGTAAGACCAAACATAACACATATGAACAAGACGAATTCATAAACAAAACCCATATGCATGAGACGTACATACTTAAGTCTGAAATATGCACATGCACCAAACAAACCAAAGTTGTCATGATCTATATGCTTACACTAATGAAGACCGCTCCACGAATGCTCATTCCTAATTCAATCCACCTTTCACTTTGGACCTTCGTCCAACCATCTTCCCAAGCTTATTTCTTTCACCAATAACTATGAGGAAGCTTCAATACTCTGTTTAACAATCCCAATATACAAAATGAGGTCAATTCCTCACTTCCCAAAGCAAGTTACTTCCGATGCTTGAAAATAGCCAACTACGGCACAATCGAGAACCAACTTCTGAAATGACTCAACGCAATTAAAGTAGCTCAATTCTTTTCAAAAATTGGTCACTTATTAACTAACCCACATGTAAATAATCTGAGCACCAATCATTCATGACCAGAAGTCCACAAAAATCCATTTTGCCCAAGCAAAAACACACCGAGCACAAGATAAGCCCATCACTTCTAACAATAGAAAGCAGCCCACAAAACTCAATATTGTACAAGACCAAGTCCATATCTTCATCAATATAATACTTCTATATTCTTTCATGGTCATAGCAAGTCTATACATAAAATTAGAATTCCAAAGAACCACTTACCAATTCGTTGTTCCTGCACAACCTCATTTCAGAAACTCAGCAGTCAGTCTATTTTGCAACCACGATTTCAGGCTGATTCCTTTGTCAAAATTGGACAATATTATATCCTTAGAACGGTCTTTGAGTACTCTACAACTATTATGTTTTATAAAAAATCTATTTCTGAGCCGAAATAAGCTTACCGATCAGATCTTCTTCAACCACCTCCATTCCAAACTCAGCCAGTCAATCCGATATTCAACAGATCTTTGAGGATGATTCCTTTATCCAAATAAGGCATACGATATATTCTTAGAAAGGTCTTTAAGTCCTCTACAATATATATCAAGATACCAAGATCTAATTCGTAGTCCACGTAGACTTATCGAGCACCTCTTCTTCCACTCGCTCAGTTGTATTCCCAGCAGACAGTCCGTTGTTCAAAACTAATTTTCTCGTTGATTCAAGCTATTCTTCCTTCCCCTGCTTCTTTCTCTTTCTTCTTGCTCTCTCTCTCCTTTCTCTCTTCTTCTCGGTTTATGGGTAAGTTTCTGGAGTTTTCTTTCTTTTTTGTACACTTCCCTGGCTTACAAGGTTTCTGGAAGGGTCCTTAATAATACCCATAAGCTCCTTGTGTCATTCTACAAGTTTGGCAAATGTAGGCTTGTGATTGGTTGTCTGAAAAATGTAGTCCAATCAGAATGTAGCACCTTGAGCCTCTTTTCCACCTATTTTCATTGATTGTTATCAAAACTTGTCAACAGATAAATTGTAGATCCGTGTATCTAATTTCTGGATCATATTTGTTTATCAAATTTGGAGTAATATTCCGAAAGTTGTGCCCAATTTACCAAGTAGTGCTTCTGCTGTCCGAATTTAGCCAACTTGCACTCTATTTACATAGCAATTTTCCTCCGTATACTAATCCGATACGTCAATAAGACTAAGTATACTTTACTTAAGTCGAATACATACGACATAAGGAGTAGGGTATTACAGTATGCAAGGTTGTGTACAAGACGAGTGATAGCGGATCCGGTGGGAGTTGTGAGAAGGCTTATAAGGAATCCTGGACAACAAAGTGAGAAGACAAAGAAGTGGGTGCCTGTAATACCCAACAATGAAAGATAAACTTAGTTGAATTTAGTCGAGAAAATTAACTCGTTCAGTAAGATAATAATATACTATATTATAAAATAATAATACAAATTAGTGATCGAGACATTCAAGCAATTATGTGAGATGATTTGGACTGATGGATTATTTGAGCTAATCTCTAATAAGTAAACACTAAATTTACTATCCTCAATATGAGGAGATATCAGAACTAATGAACGAATTCAAGCATTAGTATCATAACTTAATTGATAAAAAAATCAAATTAAAGATTTAAATTAAATACAATTAAGCTTAGCAAAAATTGAGACTAACTATAATTAAAAGGACAGAAACGTGGCAAGGCAATAGAAAAAAAAAGAAAACGTGGCTTGACTTGGCAATTGACATCAAACAAGGCAAAGGGATAAAGGTAAAAATCAGGCGGTGGAAACTTTCTGTAAGGAGTATAAGTTTGCTTGGTTTAATCTTTTACATGACCCAAAAATAAATAAATAAACAGAAGGGAAACCGGAAAAGGAAAAAAGAAAGAAAGAAAGACAAACAAACAGAGAAAGATAGAAACCACCAAAAAGAAAGAAGAAGAAAATCTATTAAGGTAAGCACTTATGTTTATTAGCTAAGACTGATTGATTATGAATTACTTACTCATAGTTAACATCCGTGGGTGTGAACTACTATTAAATTAGATGAAATATTGTTTAATTAAAAAGTATATGTGAAAGTAATAAATCAGATTAATTTATTTAATCAGATAAGTTTCTGATTTGAATTAAACAAGCTACGATTATGAAGCTGTTTGTAAGATCAAATGAAAGAAGTTAAAAGAAAATACGAAGGAGAGGCAATGGTTGCCGAGTGAGAAAAAGGAAAACAAAATTATAAAGTTGTAAAGGGAAGATGAACTTTACGATTAAATTATTCATAGTTACATAAATATGTGGCCATGAATTGAAAAAGAAATTTAAATGGTTAATCTCTAACATATAGAAAAGTATAAACCGTAAGAATAAGATGTGCAGAGAAGATAAATTAGCCATTAAAATAGTAAGTATGATCAACGATTATGGATCAGAAAACTTTTGAGATGACCGAGAACAATATGTTTTGAATATAAAATTTTCTTTTGAATTACGACAAGTTAGAATTGAGTTGCCTACATGTTGATGTTGTATTTTGAGAGGTTGAGCACGGCGTTGAACGTGGAGGACTCGGTTAAAAAGGGAAGACGAATAATGGGAAAGCTATGTTATCAGACGGTTTGGAAAAGCTCAAATGGTAAACAAATAATATGTGACTCGTGATTTATTTGGCGCACTCTATTTATTTGTTATGATTTGAATATGGTAGTGTTAGTGCATATTGTGCATTTTTCTTATGAGCATTATGATGTGACATTATGATTTATAAGTGTTTGCTTAATTTGGTCTCGAGTGGGCATTGGAGATGTTGGTTTGTTCATTGGGCCTATTTGATTCCTTTTGAGCCTATCAATTTGTGTGATACGAATATCTATATAATATATATAGCTCTGCGATATGATATGGTTGCATACGGCGGGCAGAAATATTTGGCCGATGAGGTTGGTCTGATATGATATGGTTGCCTACGGCGGGTAGAACTATTTGGCCGATGAGTTTGGTCTGATATGATTGCCTACGGCGGGCAGAACTATTTGGCCGATGAGTTTGGTCTGATATGATATGGTTGCCTACGGCAGGCAGAACTATTTGGCCGATGAGTTTGGTCTGATATGATATGGTTGCCTACGGCGGGCAGAACTATTTGGCCGATGAGGTTGGTCTGATATGATATGGTTGCCTACGGCGGGCAGAACTATTTGGCCGATGAGGTTGGTCTGATATGATATGGTTGCCTACGGCGGGCAGAACTATTTGGCCGATGAGGTTGGTCTGATATGATATGGTTGCCTTCCGGTGGGCAGAACTATTTGGCTGAGGAGGTTGGTTGATGATGGTGCCTTAGAGATACGGTATCCTCGTGTTGGGGTTGGAGTGACACTATCTAGATCTTGCCGAATGTTCGTCAATTCTGCTATATGATTTTGGAATTATGTGTCATGTGTCAAATTGCGTGACGGTATGGAACGTTGCGTAGTTTGCTCATGTTTCTGTGACTTTGTGATTATATGCTATATTTGGTCATCTGGTAAGTATGCCCTTTGAATAATGTACATCTCCGCATAATTTAGTTGTCATATTAGTTATATGCATGTTTTAGGTATGTTTGTGCATTGAGTAGCTAAATAAATTGTGATGCATATCTTATTTGTTTACTGAGTGTTCCAAAACACTCATCCCCCCCTCTCACCAGTTTTGCAGGATCTCGAATACGAGTTGTATTGGTTCGGAGATCTACTCTGATCGTACCAAGTCTGCTTTATTCTCGGGACTGGTTTGGAGGTCTCCAGTTTGTATTTTTCTCATTGATCTAGAAGCTCCGTAATCACATGATTTGTTTTGATCTTGGGGAGTATGTATAATAAAGAAAAAGCTTGGCTTTTATTTTGTAAATTTGGAATATGAAACTAAGGATCATTAAGTTATAATTTTACGTTTAAATGCTTATGATTATAAATTTTAATAAGTTAGAGGCTGGCTAGATTTATTTTGTGATTAAAGGAGTCGAAGTCTAGCGCCGGTCACCGACCACAGATTTGGGTCGTGACAGTGCCCGTCCACTTGACAAGCTTTGTAGAAGAGGCCGAAGTGCCGATTAGGATGCAGATCACCTAGTGACGGGTGGATCGTGTGTAGCTCAGTCTCCAGGTGGGAGATTGTTGGGTATGGAGCCTCTGAGTACGAGTGAAGTACTCGGATGGCTCGAATGAAGAGCCGTGAGGATGGTCCAAGAGTTGATCGATTGGGTTCGGAGTTCGGGGACACTCGGAGAATCAATCGAGTCAAGAGTTGAGTGAAGACATTGAGGACATCCGAGAGTCACATGGCTCGAGTAAAGAGCACGAGGAGTTGAGTGGCTCAAGTGAAGAGCCTCGGGAGTTAATCGATGTGATTCGGCACTCGAAGACGATCGCGTGGAATCAATCGGGTCGAGAAACAGAGTCCGTATGCGAAAATGGCGGCAAAACGAAGAAGCGAAGTGTTGGGCTGCCAACCCAGCGGCCGCCGGGAAAAGGTGCCGGCCGCCGGCCCCCGAAACTGCTCTCGTTCTCGGCAGACATTAGGTGACCCGGCGGCCGCCAGGCTCACCCGTTTTGGGTATTTTTTGGCACAAAAATGCCCCTCCCGACTCCAATTAGTCCCCTAGGGTTGTGGGACTATAAATACCCCTCCATGGCCTCCAAGAAGGGCTGGAAAAAGCTGTCCACTTCTCCAAGAGTAAGAGAGAAGAGGGAGGAAGAAGAGAAAGGTCTCTCTAAGTGAAGGAGAGGCCAAGTGCTCTCCAAGTAGTGGCAAAAAGTTGCCCACTTCTCCAAAGAGCAAAGAGAGAGGAGGCAAAGAGGAGGTGCTCTCCAAGAGGAGGAGAGTGGTCATGTGCCCCCAAGTTGCCCAACCCAAGTGATGGGTTGCCCTCCAAGTGAAGGAGGAGGAGGAGAAGGAGAAGAAGACCCAAGTGATGGGTTGCCTCCGAGTGGAGGTGTGGAGAAGAAGACCCAAGAAGAAGGGTTGTCTCCGAGTGAAGGGCAAACCCAAGAAGAAGGGTTAGCCACTCCGAGTGAAAGAGGTGGTGCTCTCCGAGTGAAGGAGAGTTGTCCGAAGTGTTGGTAGAGCCCAAGTCCTAGGGCTTTGCCATGAAGAAGGGTGAGCCATCTGAGTGAACGAGGTGGTGCCATCTGAGTGAACGAGGTGGTGCTCTCCGAGTGAAGGAGAGTTGGCCCAAAGAGTGGGTGGAGCCCTAGCCAAGGGTGAACCCAAGTGAGTGAGCTCCCAAGAGTGTGGGTAGCCACGGCGAGAAGAGGAGGAGAGTGAGCCCAGCGTAGGCATCCATTATTGTAAGAGCGAGTGAAGCTCAAGCTGTAAGTAGTGGAATCTCTCCTGGCTTGGACGTGGGAATGTGGCTTGGACGTGGGAAGCTCAAGCTCAAATTTTTTGTGTCCCTCCTTGTGCTTTCTTTGTGCTTTGTGCGTTGTGCTTCTCGTGGTTATCGTGGTTTGCTCGTATGTGTTTCCGCTTGCGTTGTTTGGGTCCACGGGAATGTGGGTTATTTCCCCAACAACGACCCCTGCAAAGACCGACTTGGAAGCAATCAGCGAACAACTGTAACCAGGAGGGAGAGACCAAGAACCTGTCCAAACGACTTGCAGACTCAATGCTGTGCCAAGTGAACTTCCGACCACATAATGACAAATCAACAACATTCATATCATCAATGAACTTGCGAAAACGTCTTGAAGACAGCAAGCCAGAATCAGTTGCCCCTGTACGCTCACTCCTTTCCAAAACAGCATTGAAGTCTCCCATTAGCAACCATAAATCACACCTAGATGAGCTCTTCAAATCAATTAGATCTTCCCATAATTTAAGCTGATCAGCAGGGGACGAAGGTCCATAGACAAGAAGCACACAACAACCAACCGCTTTATCAACCAATTCACCCTCCAATAACAGCCATCTATCACCCTTGGAAACAGAACTACAGTTAAAAGAGTGACTTGCTCCATACTAAAATCAAGCCACCAGAGCGCCCAGTCGAAGCCACAGCATCCCACCCCATAGGCTCCCTTCTCCAAAGTTGCCTGACCAGAGTCATACCAAGAAGACCGACCTTGTTTTCACGAACCATATCCCTTATTCGGCCACTTGGACCCTAATAAATGTATAAAACATTCATAATTTTTGTATTAGTGATAAAAGTTGTGTATTTGTCGTTGCTTTTAGTCTATTTATGCTGAAAACTTTTAGGTTGTAGGGTTCGTCACGTGTGTCATTTTTTTTTTAATTTTCTTTTAGAGGCATGGATACTTTTCGAAGATCTTGTGAGGACTTTTTGAGGATGATCGTTGATAGGGGAATGTTCATGAGTTGTTGTACCATTTTGACCACACTCCTCGGACGGTTTGGTAACTTCCAAGGCGACACCAGCATTTTCGGAGATCTTTCCCTTTGGTAAGGACATTTTGGTGATGGACAAACCTAAGGACAAGTTCCCACCTTTGGTGCAAATGTAACTTCGTGCAAATATTTGCCTTAAAAAAAATCAAAAGTTTCTTCAAAAAATTAAGTGTATATTTGATTAACAGAGATTAACGTAAAACCAATAATTCCTTATGGAATTGTCATAAAATTAGCACGAAAACACATAAATTCACATACTTATGGATTGCTTGTACTTGAGCAAGAAGTTAACTAATTACTCTCTCTCTCACTGTCTAACTCAAAAAGAAAGGTTTTAATTGAAGAACTAAAGGCTTGGTGGTTGCCTATTCACAGTTACTTGAAGAAGGGAATCCTGAAGAGATTCACCGAGCTTCTTCTTAGCCATATCTCAACCTATTTAGTACTTTATTTGATTATATTCACCGAGCTCCGTCACATGGTGCCTTACTTTCCTTCCCAAGCACAGACTTGTTCCTTGATCACTAGTTTCCCTGCCCTCCCAACTTGGCCTTTCTGGTTGGACAATTTTTCGTATCGCCTTGAAACATGTGGTCTCCTATCTAAGCCTTGGCCGGTTTCTATTTCAGGTGTTTCAATTTCATCATCTTCACCTGGTTAGCCTAGTGAAATGTGACGAGCTGCCTCTTTTTGGTTTCTTTACCAGAGGAGAGATGGCGGGAGAATTCGTTATGTTTGTTTTCTTTTGGTGGGTAGATGGACTTGGTTTTTGGTTGGTAGTTAAGTTTGGATTGATGTTCGAGGTTAAAGTCGTGGTTGGTAACTTGGTTTGGGTGCTTTCAGTTTGGTCTTTAGAAAAAAACGAATCGAGGGTTGACCATCTCCCATCCTCCGAGCGACTTGGCTGACCAATCAAACTTAAAAAAAAAAATAGTTACTATTTTAAAATAATGTATAGTCTAAATATATATTTTGAAATTCATATTATGGAAATGTCGACTAATTTATTTTACCTCTAATCTATTTTTTATTAATTTAGTTTATTTTATGTTAATTTGGATAAATCAAATATTTTATGCGATTTTTTTTCCTACATTACACCTAATATCATTATAAAGTTTCACTTGCCTAAAAAAATCTTGTAAACTCAATAAAATTTTGGGAATTATTCGCAGCCAAAAAAGACTTCGTGAAATGCAATTCGAGGATTGGTCAAGTAGAGACCCATCATAAAAAGAGACATTAGTAGGATCGAACTTTGAAAATCGTAAATGTCTCAAAAAGATTAATGGGCCTAAGCCCATGTAGCAAAACAGATTTTCAGACCCAATATCAATTTCAAGATGTATGTCCTACCCATGAGCTTATAGTTGGTTAGTTTTAAATTCTTACTTTGATTACTCGTCTTTCTTTAATTCTTTCCATTTTCTTTTATCCTACTTTACACCTCCAAACAATGGAAAAAATATATTAATTATCCTCCTCATTTTTGTCAACACCTCCATTCTTAATTCTCTAATTCTTTTAAGACCAAGTGTAAGCGATAAACATACAGATTTTTTTAAGTGTTATCGAACAAGGAACTAGATTATTGGCTCGATAGATATCCGATTATTAAGTGGTATGAAAAAATCGAAAACAGAAAAAGATATCATAATATAGTTTATTAAAAGAACACACGTAGTAACCACGCATAGAGATGGGGCTTAGTTTGGGAGGAGAAAACCCCCGATGCCTAAAACCCCAACCAAAATCAAATGTACCTTTTTTTCCTTCTGTTTATTCGTTTATTTGGTAATGAAAAACAGTCAAACCAGTTTATGCTATATAAGGGACAGTTGACTTACTGACAGGCCCAACGGACAATAACCCCAACATTACCTAATTTAGTTTTTTTTTAAAAACCTAATTTGCCTTTTTTTTTCCAATTCCCGTTATAAAAACCCCTTCTTTTTTTGCGTAACCTGTTATAATTAAATAATAAATACCCTTATTCCTCAAAATTTTTTTTGCCTTTACTCGTAAATTAAATATCTCCTCGAGCCCGTCCCAATTTCCCAACCCTAATCCGACCAAAGCCATGAGGACTAAAGACAATCACTGCCCTCTGACCATGGGCTCGCGGAGGAAGAAGAAGAAGCGGCAAAAGGTACATACTTCAACATCAATTATTGTCTGTTCCATGAAAACATCGGAACTATTCGCTTGATTGAAATTTAAGTTATGTCTAAAGACCAAAATTGATCAATTATATGTCTTTATTGTTCGATTCTTAGTAAAAATCCTAAATCTTTTCCCGATTTACAATAGGTTTTTCTAAATTATTCAGGAGCATCGTTTACTAGATTTAATCCGAGGGTGAAAAATTTTGTTCTAATTGCATGTCTCCTGTTTAGACGGAAGGCTGCATCGGAGGGGAGGATCTGATTAGTATTTGTTCGTGTTCTCTCTCTTTTGGCCCCGAAAGAAATCATAAGATGTGGTGTGCTTTCCCGCCGGTGGACTACTCTTCCCAAGTTAGTCCCAATGACACTGGAATTTGCTAGGAAGCACCAAAAGCTGTCTATAATTGAAGAGACCAAGTTCATTCATCGGATCAACCAGGTCCTCGATTCCTATCCAGGTGAAACACTAACGTATTGGATCAACGTTCCCAATTTGACAAATGGGTCCCATTTGCAATGGCAAAAAAAAGTTCGAAAGTTTAGCTTGGATTTGTCTGACTTTACTGGACGGCATTCATACCGAAGTATCGGTTTCCCCCTATTCTCTATGATAAAAAAAGATTGAGATCGCTGGATATTGGCTTGCCTAGGTGCACTTCGCTTACGCATCTCCGACTGGAATGTGTAAACGTGACCAACGAATGTTGTCCTTTCCTTGAATCACTTTGTGTTATAAGTTCGGACAGTCTTACGAGTCTAAAAGTAGACGATTCTATTCAGTTGAAGTTCTTGGAGATACGACATTGCAATAAGTTAGAGATTCTCGAGATTTCTGCACCGAATCTCATATCGTTCAAGTATATGAATCGTCCCGTGACAAGCATGCCTCTCAAGTGCGCACCACAACTCAATGAGATGTTGGTATCAGATAGTTTTTATCACTTTTTATTGGACAATTTTCATCTGTTCACAAGCTATTTTTCTCAAATAGAAACCATCTCATTGGGTGTTTTAGCCTCCGCCACCCGGACCCAGGTTAGTCTACTTGTATCATGCAATTTACTTTGTCTGTTTGGTAAATGATTTTTTAAAGTAACATGTCTTGCTCGAAATTTTTTAGGAGTTCCAATGGCCCATTGCAATCCCCACCTTAAGAAACCTCAAGTATTTGACCATCTGTGCTGGAATATTTCTCAATGAGAGCCTCATTGGCTTCGCTTCATGGATCGAAGCGTCTCCGCTCCTGAGAAGATTTGTCTTTCAGGTAATTATATGTGTCATACTTGATTCAATGAATTTGTTTGAATTTTCATTCTCTATTTCACTTTTGTTATCGTATCATTGTGTCTGGAGATTTTATAAAGTTGTTTAGCTAGGTTGTCGGGGAACAAAGTTTTTGCCGTGGCTATATATATATATCCATTTGCCCCTAGTGTTTGAGATTACAATTTTGTCTCAGGAAAACGGGTTGCGATTTAGGAAAAGCAGAAAAGCAGTGAAGCCTAGGACGTGTGCACATCAGCACTTGAAAGAGGTCGAATTTGTCAGATTCGTAGGAGATGTCTTAGATATCGAACTTGCTATGTACATCATTGAGAATGCCGTTGTCACGACCCAAATTGGTGGTCGGTGACCGGCGCTAGACTTCAACTCCTTTAATCACAAAGAAATCTAGCCAGCCTCAAACGCATTCAGAATTTATAATAATAAGCCTTTAAATATAAAATTTAAAGCTTAATTTACAAAATAAAAGCCAAGCTTTCCCTTTTTAATACATATTCATATGTTCTTTTCCCAAGATCAAATTAACTATGTAATTACGGAGCTTCTAGATCAAAGAGCAAAATACAAACTGGAGACCTCGATGCAAGTCCTGGAGAATGAGTGGACTTCGTACAATCATAGTAGATCTCCGAACCAATACAACTCGTGTACGAGTTCCTGCAAAACTGGTGAGAGGGGGGGATGAGTGTTTTGGAACACTCAAGATATGCATCGCAATTTATTTAGCTACTTAACGCACAAACATTCATAAAACATGCATATAACTAATATGATAAATGAATTATGCGGAGATGTACATTATTCAAAAGTCATACTTACCAGATGACCAAATATAGCATATAATCACAAAGTCATAGAAACATGAGCAAACTACGCAACGTCCCATACCGTCACGCAATTTGACACATAAACACATAATTTCAAAATCAAATCACAAAATTGGACGAAAGTTTGGCAAGTTCTAGATGGTTTCACTCCAACTCCGACATGAGGATACCATATCTCAAAGGCACCATCATCAACCAACCTCCTCGGTCAAATAGTTCTGCCCGCCGTAGGCAACCATATCATATCAGACCAACCTCATCGGCCAAATAGTTCTGCCCGCCGTAGACAACCATATGCAAATGCAAGGAAGTTCTAGATACACAATACACATGCTGCAGTGGAAACTCTGAGGGCTTTGCATAATCCAGACCCTTTCCCCTGAAGCCTCTCAATGTTGTTGAACTCACTCTATGATTCTTTATCTGACCAATCTAACGTCAACCCGGCCGTAAAGGAGGAGTCTTATCACTCACTTGCCGGTCCCACAAGACGCTTACTCGATGAACAATACTTCCTACAAATTTAAAGTATTCGTAAAACCAATCTCAGTGGATGTAGAAGAAACAATGTAGCCTTTGGTCAAATTACATGCTGGTCCCGAGATGTCGAACGACGTGCCTAAGAAAGCTTGACCATGATAACCAAAGTTATTGTCGCGATTGAACCAAACAAGAGTTGGATGTATACAAGCTTGACCATGTCATAAAGCCTCTGACGATGATCATCAGCAGGAACAGGTCAAAGAAGATGCATCTTCTGTATCGGTTTGAGTTTATGGCTCAGCTCCAGATCGAGGAGAAGTTTTATAATTCATTTAGAATCGACGTTCAAACGTCGATAATATCAGGAGTTCCATTGGGATATTACATTACTTTGATCCTTTGGTGATTAAAAAAAAACTTTTACACGTCGATATATCATAATTCTATTTAAAAATTTATATACCTTGTTGCTTCTTCAAAGACGAAGACAGGCATAAAGGGGAGGAGGGGGAGAGGAAGGAAGACCAAGTCAACTACCACCAAGTCAACAAGTGTTAGTGCAAAACTTCAAAGTGAACCCTCGATAGTGAATACCGCGTTTGGCAAGCCCGATCCCATACAAAAATCCAAAAGACCAGCAAGCTAATGCCTAGCTTGAGCCAACCATCACAAGCTCCCAACTTGCCCCTAAACAATTTCGACATCATTTCGATTACCAAATCGATAATTATCAATATAATAGACTCGTTTATAGATGTAAATTTTTTACCTTAGATTACATATGGAAATTCTAAAATTGTATTATGACAAATTAATCTTGTGTATATTTTTGCACTAACATATAGCAAGAGTGCTAAACTATACACCCGGCAATCTCCATCGCGATTCCATGTGAATATTTAGGACCATTCTATTTAAAAAGTGCTCGACAACATAAATAAGCAACGACCACGTCGAATCTCTCCCAAGTCTTTGTCCGATTCTCCGGCACTTGGGATACGTCGTAGACCCATCAACCCATAAATAGTCCAAGCGTTGATACTGAATTTCCTCAAAATATAAACAGGATGAGAGCTTCCACCTCGTTCCGTAGTTCGTTTCCCTATGTCCGCTTATTTTTCTTATCCATTCTTCTCATCCTTAGCGCCGTCCAAGTGACTCAAGCTGCAAGGATCCTGAAAGATGCTGCTCAAAATGGTTGGTTTTATTCCTTTGATTTATTATATAAATCCAAAAATTTTAGTTGGATTTGGAGTCGAGATTTTTGAACTATATTAAGGGACCATTCTCAAAGTACAATTTAGTTGTTTGTTTTGTGTGTAATTTTTGATATTTAAAGTCTGACGGACCATACTTAAGGGATAGCGACCGCAATTGTGTTAGTCCTTGTACATAAGCTAGATGTATACTAATTAATAAAATCCAGGTAAATAAAGAATGGAAATATGGAAATGAACGTACCTTATCGGTTGCGTTCTGATTCATTGTACTCCCTCATGGACGAAAAGGTGCAGGGATAGGCGTCAACAAAGGGGGGACCCAGCGTAGCACCCCTCTCTCATACGGCTCAGCGATCCCTGCAACCGCGAGCCAGTGCAACACCAAATCCGCAGTTTACAATCGGATGTGCCCTTAGTACCATGAAGCAGCATTGTTCTATTCTATGGTCGCATTGCAATTAGTACCAGAGCATCAACCAAATTTACAATCGGAATTGCAATTAGTACTTGAATTCTTTGGTCGCATTGGGGTTCAATGTAGTTGATTATTAATTCTTCTTTTTCATTTCTCCACATGTATTGTTATGTTATTGTGAGTACAACTAGATGTGCAATCAGCTAGTTGTTTTTAATGTGTTTCCATCTTTGTGAAAGTATGGTTTCATCTTTTGTGAATTTGTGTGGTTGCATCTGTGTTTATTTAATTTTCTTTGCTTTTTTTTCGCATATCTATATACAAAAGTAAGCCCAATGATCAAGATATCTGTACAACTTTTTTTATGAACGAGAGACATCTTCATTTTAATTAAGAGGGTAAATTACCTCCTTGTCCTTGTCTTTCGTGTTTGGTCATCATCCTCTTACTGGGGTCTTTGGGCTTTCGAAAATGATTTTGCCGTCCCCCATTTTTAGTTTTAGAAACTCTCGGGTCCTTGTCACCAGAATATGTCATTTTCTCCAACGAACTCTCACTTAAAAAGACTAAAATATTTTTAACAAAAAAAAAAACTCTTTCCAAAACAGTTGCCATGTTCAATAGCATCAAGAGCATACACAACTAGTTGCCATGTTCAAGAGCATCAAACAGTTGCCATGTTCAAGAGCATCAAGAACGAAGCCCAAGCCTTTGAGATTTGTATAAGAAAATCCCCAAATCTTAATGAACCCTAATTCCCAAATTGGGAGGGTGTTCTTCCCAAATCTCTTTTTTTGATCTGTCAGAGAATCGCAATATGGGAGATGACCGGCGACACAAAACCTTCCCTTGAAGGCTGTTCAACCCACAACTAAAACAATAAATACTTGGGTACCTCAGTTTGTTTCTGTTCGAGACCAAGTTCCCTACACTTCAAAGGAACTTGCACGACATTGACATGAGAATAGAGGTGGAGTTGGAGTCAAATTTACCACCATTAAACCTCAGCACCAACCATTAAAGAACACAAATTTATCACCAGAAAAGGAAACCCTGAATACCAAAACCACAAAGAACCAAACTTTACCACCAAAAATTGAAAACCCAGAAAATCAAAATCACAAAGAACCAACCCCAAGAAGGGACCCAGCCACCATAGAGTACCGCCGTTGGTCCCCCCACGTGGCTGTCGGCCCGCCAATTCCAAACAGCATGTGGGAAATCCCCGTCAGGTTTGATGAACACCGAGACGACGTTGTTGGGTACCACCATCATATGCCATCGAGGGTTTCCCTCTCTCGAAGGATAAAACCATAGGTCGATTATTAATTCATTGAAATTGAAAAAAAAACTGTTAAATTATCAAGAGGAAGAAAGAACGAGTGGAGGAGGAGAAGAAAGGATGGGGCCTACATGGCCATGATGATGGGTATTTCGTTTTTTAGTGGAAAAGATATTTTTGTATTTTCAAATGGGAGTTTGCTGAAAAAAATAGTATATTTTGGTAAAAAAATGGCATATTTTGGTGACAAAGATCTGAGAGTTTCTAAAACCAAAGACGAGAGACGCTAAAATCATTTTTGAAAACTCAGGAACTACAGGGGAAAGATGACCAAACATTTGGGACAACGGGATAATTTACTCAAATTAAAATCATACACATATTTTAAAAACAAAAGAACAAGAAAATGAAAAAAAAGTACAGGTGCAAAATCCACTAGGGGTGAGCAAAAAATTTGATATCCGAAATTTTTTTCGGATTCGAATTCAAATAATTTTTTGTTGGGATTCAGATTATCCAAAAATTTTATTTTGAATTTGGATAGAAAAATATATATTTGGATTATCAGAATATCCGAATTTTTTAACCCATCTACTTAGCTATTTTGGGCTCGGCCTACTAGATGCAACTAAATTAGTAAGTTTAAGGCCCAAAAAATAAATTACCCAACGACCTATCTCAGCCCCTTTCTCTACTCCAAATCACTGAAAAGAATTAAAACCCTATCATATTTTAAGCAGCCCTTTTTCATGGAAGCGGACCTCTCTTGAGCTCCTTCTCCGATCGCCGACTAGATTGAGCTGTGTTATTTTTTATTTGTTCGTGGAGTTTCTCATAAAGGTGAGAGCTATGATTATTGGTAGGGAGTTGGGCGTTAGTGGTGGGTCTTAATTGCTTGCTGGGTTGTTATCAAGTGTAGTTGGAGGCTCTCGATAATTTCACTATATTTGGTACTTTGCTTTGCATTGTTGATGTTTTTCTGTTGGAGAAAATTTGAGGTTTTTGTTAGTTTTTTATCAAAATTTAGTTTAGTTTCTAAAAATATGGATAATTCAGATTATCCAAATCCGTATCCGAAATAATTTTAAATTTTGGATTTCGGATAATTCACTATTTAGATTCGGATTCAGATCGAGAAGTAGCAATTTTGGATATTTTGAATAATAAAATTTTTGGATAATTTGAATTATCCGAATACTGACCTTAGACTCCATTTTGGAGTTGCAACAAAAGTGTATTGGGCATGGGCTAGGAGATTAATTAGAAGGCAAAATCTAATTTAATATAATATTTTATAAGTTTTGAGGTAATTATAATGTGGGTCACATTTATTGATTTTGAGTGTCTATAAGATCAACACGAAATCGTTGAGAAAGTTTTATAACGAAAAAATGACAATTGTGAAAAATAATTATCGGTGTAAATGAAAATTGGCTTTAAAATGATATGATTTTTGTTGGGTGTGGCGAGAATGAGGGAAGTGGCGGCTACCAGTTGATTGGCGACCGCCAATGGCAGCAAGCAAAAGCTCTCGAACTTGGGTTGCGTTGTAGAAAAAGCAGAAAGCTGTGAAGCCTAGGATGTAAACTCTGAGGGCTTTGCATAATCCAGACCCTTTCCCCTGAAGCCTCCCAATGTTGTTGAACTCACTCTATGATTCTTTATCTGACCAATCTAACGTCAACCCGGCCGTAAAGAAGGAGTCTTCGCTCCTGTTTGCCAGTCCCACAAGAAGCCTACTCAATGAACAATACTTCCTACAAATTTGCATCGTAAAGTATTCATAAAACCAACCTTAGTGGCCTTTGGTCAAATTGCATGCTGGTCCCAAGATGTTGAACAACCTGCCCAAGAAAGCAGCTTGACCATGATAGCCAAAGTTATTGTCGCGATTGAACCAAACAAGAGTTTGATGTATACAGGCTTGACCATGTCATAAAGCCTCTGACGATGATCATCAGCAGGAACAGGTCAAAGAAGATACATCTTCTATATTGGTTCGAGTTTATGGCTTAGCTTCGGGTACATGAGAATTTTTCTAATTCATTTAGAATCGACGTTCAAATGTCGATAATATCAGTAGTTCCATAGGGATATTTGTTAAAAATGACTCAATCTTATTATAAAATAATAATGATTACATCAGTTTATATACAAGGATAAAGATGTTGTTGGTTAGTGAACCAATAACTCCTAATAATAATTACACTAAGACTAATGGCAAGTGACCGTTGGTGAGAAGGTGAAGAGCTGCAGCAGTAACTCTGTCTTGGGAAGCAATACATTGCTTGAAACCATGTAGATTGCACCCGATAAGATCACATCTCGAGGGAAGGAATTCAGCAGACAAGAACATCTGCAGCAGATAAACTGCAGACCTACTGAACATGAAGTGCAGCACTGCAACATCATAATAACAACACCATTCTTCAATAATATTACTTTACTTTGCGGATTAAAAAAACTTGTAAACGTCGATTATATCATAATTCCATTAAAAAATTTATGTACTTGGCGCTTCTTCAAAGACGAAGACAGCATAAAAGGAAGGAGGAGAGGAAGGAAGACCAAGTAACTACCACCAAGTCAACAAGATAGTGAATACCGCGTTTGGCAAGCCCGATCCCATACAAAGTTCCAAAAGACCAGCAAGCTAATGCCTAGCTTGAGCCCACCATCACAAGCTCCCAACTCGCCCCAGAAAAAATTCGACATCATTTCGATTACCAAATCGATAATTATCAATATAATAAACTTGTTTATAGGCGTAAAAATTTTACTTTAGATTATATATGGAAATTTTAAAATTATATTAGGACAAATTAATCTTGTGTATGTTTTTGCACTAACAGATAGCAAGAGTGCTAAACTATGTACCCGGCTCTCTCCATCGCGATTCCGTGTGAATATTTAGGACCGTTCTATTTAAAAAGTGCTCGACAAGATAAATAAGCAACGACCACGTCGAATCTCTCCCAAGTCTTTGTCCGATTCTCCGGCACTTGGGATACGCCGTAGACCCATCAACCCATACATAGTCTAAGCGTTGATACTAATTTTCCTCAAAATATAAACAGGATGAGAGCCTCCACCTCGTTCCGTAGTTCGTTCTCTTGTGCCCGCTTATTCTTCATATCCATTCTTCTCATCCTTAGCGCCGTCCAAGTGACTCTCGCTGCAAGGATCCTGAAAGATACTGCTCAAAATGGTTGGTTTTAATCCCATTATTCATCGTATAAGTTCACTTCAGTTGTTAGTTCTTGTACAGAAGCTAGGTATGTACTTGTTAATAAAATCAACGTTTATAAAAAAAATGGAAATATGGAAATGAACGTACCTTATCGGCTGCTTACTGATTCATCATCTTACTTCCTCCTGGACGACAAGGTGCAGGGATAGGCGTCAACAAAGGGGGGGACCCACGGTAGCCCCCCACGCCAATTCGGCTCAGCCGTCCCTCAAGCGCGCCCGTCCACTAGTTACAATCGCCAGGCCGAGAGAATTCCAGAGAGAAGTGGGGTTTACAAGCGCGCTAGTACAAGCGGCCGACATTAGAGTGCTAAACTGTGTTTCTGCAGCAATAATGTTTGGTTTACGGAGTCAGCGACTGCAATTTCTTATTCGTAGAGGGAGTTAAACACTTGCTATTGTAAATATGTAACATGATGTAATAAAATGGATGGCCATGGGAAAAAGACACAAACCTTTATATGTTGGATTTTGTCGCGGGTTCCTATATATGCAAATCGCGGTGGAACAACCGCTGATATTAATATACATGCTCAATCACGAACACATATCATCCGAAAAACCAATCTGAAGGGAAAAGTATGGACACAAAATGTGAGTTCAGTTAAGAAAACTACTTCAATCTCCATTCCATGCATAAATCTCATAGGCCAGCTTAAATACTAGTAGTTACAAGATAATCATTATTTTTCTTTAGTATGGCGTTGCATGTTTGGATGTATAGTCCACACACAAGAAGATATAAAATTAGTATAAGATAAACATGTTAGCCATTTTACATACATAAAAAATCTAGTTGCATATCATACGAATGTTCTTGTTATATAGAATTTGGTACTTCATGATATAAACAAAGTTGTTCATTTATTATCGTTATAAACTTTGTGGTGTAATATATTTTCTTATTACACTTCTCTTTAAAATGTAGATTGTTCCACGTCAATATTGCTGGATAATGTGATTTTTTAATTCATGTTTATTTTGTTATTCTTATGAAACTTCTCTATATGTTGCAAAGATTCGTATTGTAGTGACCACATAAAAATCGATAGCAAATACTATACCATTTTCCATCTTCTAATACGAAAATGGCAAAGATTCGTATATAGTAATATACGATTATATGGTATCGTATATTTTGTATATACGATTATATGGTATCATATTTTGTATATACGAATCATATACGGTAATTGTTATTCTATATGGTATCGTATATTTGCTATTTGCTACTATATGGTATCGTATTATATGGTATTCGTTATAATATTCGTATATATGATTATTATTATGATTCGTATTATGATACGGTACCATTTTCCATTTTCCATCTTATAATCGTACCATTTTCCATTTTCCATTCCCCTAAACCATCTTCTCTATATGTTTACGTCAATCTTTATTTCGTATTATGCTATAGTTACGTTGTATACCATCTTCACAGTATTTTTTTTCACGATAGCAATTAGGGAGAATGAATTGCGGATATGATGTTTGTGTTGTACTCAATGAATAAATATAGTTTCTTTGACGGGACCATATAATGGTCATCATCGACTTCAACAAATTTCTCTATGAATGGGTCGTGATGCCATGGTAAAAGGATGAGTCTAAAGTGCAATGAATAAAGACAAACACGCTAGTGTACAGTACACGAGTAGTACTACTTAAATCTGGTTTGATCTCGAGGAACATTTTGATGGCCATTATATGGTCACCCTTAGTCCCTTAGTCCCTCTACTTAAATCTACTTAAATTTCGGATTCGGACATCAGATATCGGATAAAATCTCACCCTTAGTCCCTCTATTAATTCACCTAACTAAACACGTTGTAAATAGAAGAGGTACTCAATTTTGAGGAGGAAGCTTCGAAGAAAGAACTTAAGCTAAAAGGAGAGATTAGTGCTTCTCCAGCTTGTACCAAGTCAACAAGTAATATAGTACAGACTTGGCCCACGACAAGTGACTACCGCGTTTCTCAAGCCCGACCCAGGTACAGTTCCAAAAGACCCGCGTTTCTCAAGCCCGACCCAGGTACAGTTCCAAAAGACAGGCAAGTCATGCTCAGCTTGACCCCAATACGGCAATACCAACTTTAATTATGGACGGGGTGGTTCAAATGATAAGAGAATTTGAATTAACTATGTCTTAGTTTTAAGTCTTAATAATGTAAAAAATATAATTGGGAGATTTGTTTTCTAAAATAGGTTCCGACAATATGTTGGATATTAAATATTAGAAAAATACCAACTCCAATTTCTACCTCAAGTTACCACGAAGAAATTTCAACTCGTTCTCTCTACATATACCCCACAATCTCCAATCGGGTTTCCGTGTGAATATTTAAGACCCTTTTATTAAAAAGTGCTCGTCAACTGAAGGTCCACGACCAATTTCCCAGCCTTTCTCCCCCATATATTAACGTGTAGTCTCGATTGGTAATTAAGTTTCCTACAGAGAGAGAGAGAGAGAGAGAGGATGAGTGCTAGTAGTTCGTTTTCTGGTGTCCGCTTAATCTTAATAACAAATTTTCTCATCCTAAGCACCATCTTGGGGACGCTCGCGGCAAGGGTCATGGAAGATATTCCTCAAAATGGTTAGTTAATTCCATTGATTTATTATATTGTTGAATTCTCGAGAGTTAAAAAATTCGATATCTAGAAAACAAATAAAATCTTATTAATTACGACTCAATCCCTCGTCTCCTGAAACAGCTGCTCCACCCGGAGGACAAGGTATGGCGGGAGGACAGCCAAGCAAAGGGCAGATCAACTCAAGCTCTCCACGCCAACAAGGCTCAGCAACCGGCGGCACTACTCCGACCGGGACGGTCCAGATGCCACCTCCTACCTCTTTCACCAGCCTCTCCTCGAACTCTTCCGCCAGTTCCACCCCAAATGGTAGCTCCCACTACTCCAGGACATCGGCGGTTACCACCAGCCACAATGCCACCTTCGATTCGTACCAAAACACCACCGAGACGGTCTCGGAGTCTTCCAGTGGTACAACTCCGGGAGGTGGCGGAATGCCTAATATTCTGTTTCCTCCAGGGTTTCCGAATGTGTTTCCTTCTCCTCCACCGTTCCCCGGACAACCTTGATTAATTGTCGCTCAGTAACATTATAATCACAAAATTATAATCACAAGTATAACAAGTCGTACTTATGGAAGAAGCATCATATGATTTTTTATTTTGTGTGTGTGACTATTATTGATTGTCTATCCGTATCACAGTTGTTGTTTCCTACTAAAAAGGCGAGTGTGGAGCCATCCATTAATACAAGTCGTGCTTTATATATTTGATCAATACTACTGATAAGTTTGTACCGTAATTATTGTTGTTCATCCTTTTCTGTAGCAAATCAGTATAAGAAAGGTTACCGAGGAGGAAAAAGGAGTTTACCACTATGAAAAAAAGAGGAAGAATACGGAAAGGGTGGAAAGAAAAGAAACAGGGATGACAAGAAGATAAAACATTTAGAGAAAAAAATTAGTGATTTTTTGGTGTATCATTTGTGTTTTCGTTATGAACTTTCTTGGGAGCATGCGAGCTTCCTGATCAAATCAGAATCTAGGCAATTCGTCATCTAAAATTTTCAAGCTAATTGATCCAGAATAATTTGTCACTGATAGTCAACCTGGTCGGATTATTGGTGTGACCATGGAAGAAAAAGCTATGTAATTTATTGGATCTAATTACTATATTTCGCATTTCTAAATGACGAAAAATAGGTAAAACATGCCTAAATAGAGATGTCAAGAAATTAAAGAGGAAACGATTCGTGGTTTATTTTCTATTCTAATCGGACTAAGTTTTGGACTCCTAATTTGATCTAGATAGCTTACTTGATGTACAAGGGTTTACCTCTATATAAAGGCATGTTACCCTAAGATTTTGTATGGCTTTGTGGCTCGAAAACTCATCAATAAACGTTCTCCTTGTTCGTATGAGTGAACAAAGGCTTGACATAGATGGTTTGAGTGTAGTTGGGATTCGCAAAGACATGGATAGCAAGTTATGGTTGTTTCGTGGAGGTATGGTTGGCAAGGAACTATGGTTGTCTCAGAGAAGTATTGTTAGCTGGGGTCTGCTATGATTGTCTAAAGGGACGTGCACGTCAAAGGTGTTGGATAGGTTTTGCATTGGGCATGCGAAGCCATTGGTGACACTACGGGCGAATCAGGTATCTCACTCAAGGCCGAACAGTAGAGTTCGAGGCATGTCGAGGGTTCTACTTAGTAGAACAAAAGGTTGCCCTTTGTATGCTATGGCATGTAGCATTGGTTTGAGGCAAGAAGGTCCAACGGAGAAGCAGTTCGAGGTTGTGGAGCATGGGGCTGACCGAAAAATAGAGGACGCGTCTATTGGTCGCAAGGTTGCTTCAGCAAGTGGACTTGCTAGTTGGGGTTCAATGGAGATTGGAGGGAATAGGCCAAGCAAGCTCGGAAGCTCGAGCTTAAGGGCTGACTCCATGTAATTGAACGAAAAAAGGTGGTGAGAAAGTTGAGATGGTATTATTGATGGCGGTGTATCTATGGTCAAGGTAGAGCTGGTAGAGTCGGTTTGGTTTCTCAAGTTCTCATGGTTCTTCATGTGGCGGTATTTCATCAAGATGGAGTTTGTTGAAGTTCGGATGGAGCTTCATGGTTCGTCTACGGGATGATTTCTCGCCAAGGTAGAGATTGTTAGAGATGTCAAGAAATTAAAGAGGAAACGATTCGTGGCTTGTTTCCTATTCTAATCGGACTAGGTTTTGGATTCCTAATTTGACCTAGATAGCTTACTTGATGTACAAGGATTTGCCTCTATATAAAGGCATGTTACCCTAAGGTTTTGTATAGCTTTGTGACTCGGATCCATCAATAAAAGTTATCCTTTCTCACCGTGGACGTAGGCACTAGGCCGAACCACGCTATCTCTTGTGTCCGTGTTCTTTGCGTGTTTTGTTCTTTAGTTACTGAATTCCTAACAGATATAATTCAAATACTAGATGGATGGAGGTAGAGAAATAACATTGGTACAGCTTTCACGTAAATAATTTTATTTCCAACATCTCAAACTAAGATCCACGACTCACACATCCTGTATACCAAGCAGAATCAGCTCATAATTCCACACAGCTGAGCAACCAGGACGAAAAAGTGTAAAATAATTCGTGGTACTTTTTTTTGTGCATTTCATCTATCAATTTTAGTTTTATTTAGAGATACAAATATTAGCTTCTTCGTCAATTCTTTCCTACTTTGCCTCCTTTTCTCTGCGCATACGTTAACCAGAGAAATAATAAGATACCAAATACCATGCAAAAAATGAAAAATTAAGATATTTCTTTAATTATTCATAAAAAAAATTCTTTAATTAGATTTGACCATTCTGGCAAAAAAATCTAATAGATAAATTCGAAGTTCAGAAATTTGAATTTCGATAAGCTGAACTACTCGAACTTTTATACTTCCTTTTACATAATAATTATGACGAGCAACGAACATGAATAAATAGAGATACCTTCTTCTTGGGTTCCTGAGGTTTTTGGGCCACCTTCTTGGAGGACAACCTGGCCCCTGATGTTTTCGAGCCGGCGTCGGTAACCTTGGATACTGGTTCTTTCTTGGCCAGCCCAAACAGCTGAGTGCCAACTTGTTTCTCTGCCTTCATTGACGCCATTTTTCTCTTTCAAAAGAAGAAATGGTAATTACCCTACGCAAGGAAGCTGGAGAAGGAAGAAGTTTTGTTCTTAATTGCTTGGCTAATAACTTGTTATGAGTTCGTAAATTTATAGTAGCTAGGGACGAGAAACGAATGAGGGAAACAACTTGGCAGGAATGGAATAACTGTAGAATCAAACGAGAAGAATATGGAACCTGGCTTTAGGAGAGCCAATAGATACCCGATGGAGCGCGAACAATTTTCGAATGAGAACTTGATTCTGGAGACGTGATTATGACCACTCTTCTTAAAGTGTTATTTGTTCACACTATTAATTGCCAAAGGGTTCCAGCAAGTACACCTCTAGAATTAATCAAAAATGTAGATATTCTAAGTGGCAAACAATAGAATATTACCTCTAGAACTAAACAAGAATGTTTGTTGGTGGACAATATGAGAAGAGATGAAGATATGAGAATGAATGAGATTGATTCAATGGCAAAGAGAGCCTCCTATTTATAGGTTGCCAATAGACATGTTTAACATGTCTGAAAACTCATAAATGAAGAGAAACTTCAAAGACCATGTGCTAAAAGTTATCTATCTTTCATAAAAAATACACTTCCATTTATTCTCTTTTCTCATTTATTTTTTCATATTTTTTAATCAATTATTAACCATTTTATGTCCTTTTAAAAGTCATATATGCCACTGGCACAGCAACCTACTTGCGTGCAAGTGAAGGAAAATAGAAATTCCTCAAAATCTCATAAATGAGTAATATTACTAGTATTACCACAATTAAATTATATCATTGAGTTTCCTCTTTTCTGTGTGGCTTTAGAGTGAGAGTTGGTGAGGTAGGCTCACTAAGTCTAGCGAGACCGAGTGTCGCAAGGAGTACTGGCAAGGAAAAATTTGTCCATAACACAAAATTAGTGGTTCAACTAATAAAAAGTACCGATCTGACCGGTGGTTCAACTAGTCGAACCGATTGAAACATGACCCAAAGGCAAGAGCAGGTCACTCTGCGGGTCGTATTTGAAAACCTTATTTTTTCACATTTATATTATTAATTGTTAACTATTTTGTGTACTTTTATTTTAATCCAAGTAATATATCATTTGGTTGTATACAAATGCCACTTTGATTGAAAATTGTGTGCCACTGGCACAGCAACCTAATGCGTGCAAGTGAAAGACAATAGAGCCAGAGTTACTGTGTGCAAGTGAATGGATGTAAATGTTGGAAATTATCAGCACGAACCTCTAAGGTCGTCGCAGCGGAAGTTAAAAATTTATCCAACATGTAACTGATTTGGCGGTATAACATAAAACATAAGAGTATAGTTAGAGTGTTCTTACAAATCTCCGTAGATCAGAGCTCGTCGTGGATTGAATCCTTCTCGTTGCTCGAATCCTCTACTATGGTATCCACGTAGCCCTAGTCTACGAACTCTAGACAGTTGAAATCTTCGGAGAACTTGCTAGGACAATTCTCAACGAAGATCTAACTAGAGAAATATTTGTAGTGAGAATTCTCTAAGAATTCTCTTCTCTACAAATCTTATGTATAAGTCTTTTGGTGTGTTGGTGTGTTTTCTTCATCAAATGACACACCTATTTATAGTAAAGGAAATGGTAAGTGTAGTAGGTGGGAATCGATCCTAGCCACACGTGTAGTAGGTAGAAATTGATCCTAGCCATACAATGATCAATATTAATTAATCCCAAAAGGGATTATTGGTGGCAACCACCTAACACCTTCCACTCACCCTTTTAAAATAAATTCAGGGACTAAAATGTAATTTTCGGAAAACCCAAAAAGTTACAGAAACATCCGAGGACTAAACTGAATTTCTAGGAAAAGTCCAGGGATCAAACTGTAATTTTCTGTGTTGGTAAAATTACAAATAAATCCCTCGCAGGGACCAAATTGAAATTTCATGATTAATCCAGGTACCATACCGTAATTAATCATAAAGCCAAAATTTCAGACAAGCCCCAGGAGCTTATCTACAATTTCAGATTTCTCAAATTTGCAAAGAGGTCCCTACAGAATATATTTCCTTGACCAAGTCAATATGTCTAACATATTTACTATATAAATATATACATAAATTATTTAATTAAATCTAATTTAATTAAACAATTGTAATTATAATTCTATCTAATAAAATTATAATTCTTTTCTCTATAAATTAAATATTCTTGATCAAATCCATATTTAATTTAACCAACTTCAATTCGTAACCAAGACTACTGTTGTGTGACCCATAGGCCCTCATATGTCAAGCGATTAGTCAAACTAATGGTCTTAGTTTAACCCTAGACAATAAACCAGACAATCTCGATATATGAGGTACGTTGCGAGGATACTGCAACTACCTGTAATGTGAAGCTCATAGTGGTATGATCCTTTCATTCACGAATACTCGATTAAGTCTAGAACATGATGATGTGTCTGTTCAAATAACTTAATCATATTATCTCATCAATTAATTGATCATATTGTCATTTTAGACACCATTCTAAAATGACGTGCATTGGCCAATGACTAACGATCCAATTAATTATGAGAAGACAAGTATTCTCTCCAAGTCTATTAGAGGAATGAATCCTATTCTTGGCTCAACTACCACGCACATATACTTCGCAACGTACTTGACTCATGCCATATCTACCCCGTCAGGAGTGCAAGCGTCGGTCATGATCTAAGTGCATTACTCCGTATATGTCGTGCGTATTGACCTCAAGTCTGAGGACTACTTCACTACTCCACAAACCGATATTACCGTAGACACGTAAATAGAATACACCAAACGGTTTTTCGGTCGGGTATGCCAATACTCTCCAAAGTATCTGTGCATCCATCATGAAATACCTAGTATCTCGTAGTTGTGAGAACCACTACAACCTCTAAGGATATGATCCAGATCGCACACCAATCTCAATCGCATCATCGATATCCCATTCTCGATGATCATTGATTGGGGCTATTTAAGAACTATGTTCATAGTTATCCGAGATCTCACATTCTCAATAACAACATTAGTTCATGGGAGCATAAACATGAATATATGCAAACAATCAAACATTATATCCATTTTATGTAATGCCGAATATTATTAATATAAATCAATAATACAACTGAATATGATCTAGTACAATGTCCTTATTACGATTGTCTCTAGGACATTAATACTAACAATCTCCCACTTGGCCTAGAGCCAATCACCCATGCGTCTAACACCCAGACTTTCAAAGTGTCTGGCGTGTTGTTGCATACCCAATGGTTTGGTGAAAGGATCAGCTAGGTTATCCTCTGTGGGAACACGTTCTAACTCTATTTCCTTCCTCGCTATGATCTCTCGGATCAAATGATAGCGTCTATGTACATGCTTATTTCTGTTATTGGATCTTGGTTCCTTTGCCTGTGCAACTGCACCAGTGTTATCGCAATACACTTTTATTGGAAAACTGGCACTCGGAACTACCCCTAGTTCTTTCAAGAACTCTGAAACCCAGACAGCCTCCTTCGCGGCTTCTGATGCAGCAATGTACTCAGCCTCGGTTGTTGAATCTGCGGTCGTATTTTGCTTGGAACTATTCCAGCTCACCGTCCCGCCATTGAGCATGAAGGCATATCCTGACTGTGATTTGAAGTCATCACAGTCAGTCATGAAACTGGCATCGGTAAACCCAGTTACCACAAGTTCTGGCTGTCCACCATAGACTAAGAAACATTCTTTAGTTCGTCTAAGATACTTCAGAATGTTCTTAACAGCAACCCAGTGACGTTCACCTGGGTTCTTCTGGTATCTACCAGTGATACTAATAGCGTAGGCCACATCTGGTCTAGTGCAAGTCATGGCGTACATGATTGATCCAATCGCAGATGCGTATGGGATACCTTCCATGTACTCGATTTCTGCTTCTTCAGAAGGACAATCCTTCTTTGACAGCTTAATCCCATGATTCGCTGGCAGGTAACCTCTCTTAGAGTCCTCCATTTTAAAACGCTTTAGTACCTTGTCTATGTATGTGGATTGTGACAGCCCCAACATCCTTTTAGATCTATCTCTATAAATCTTTATTCCAAGGATGTAGTAGGCTTCACCCAAGTCCTTCATCATAAAGGTCTTGGACAGCCAATCTTTCACAGATTGCATTAGCAGGATACTATTTCCCAGAATCAATATGTCATCAACATATATGATAATGAAAACAGTCTTATCCCCTTGACATTTCCGATAAACACATGGATCTTCCGCATTTCTAACGAAGTCAAACGTTTTGACAGCTTCATCAAAACGGATATTCCAACTCCTAGAAGCTTGCTTTAATCCATAAATAGATCTTTGTAGCTTGCATACTAATTGTGAATTTGACTTGGATATAAAACCTTCTGGCTGTGTCATAAACACACGCTCCTCGAGGTTTCCATTAAGGAAAGCCGTTTTGACATCCATCTGCCAAATGTCATAATCATAGTATGCAGCTATAGCAAGTAAAATCCGAATGGACTTGATTTTTGCAACTGGTGAAAAGGTTTCGTCATAATCAATGCCCTCGCGTTGCTTATAACCCTTTGCCACCAACCTAGCCTTGTAGGTTTGCACTTTACCTTCTGCATCGATCTTCTTCTTGAAGATCCATTTGCAGCCGATGGGTCTAACCCCTTCAGGTAATTCCACCAAGTCCCAGACTTGATTTGTATACATCGAGTCCATCTCAGATTTCATGGCCTCTAGCCACTTCTCTGAATTGATGTCTGACATCGCTTCAGTATAAGTCTTAGGTTCGTCCTTGTCCGGGATCTCCACATCATCGTGTTCCTCCAAGAGGAAACTAAACTTGATGGGTGGACGACGAATCCTCGTAGACTTACGGAGTTGCATTTCTGCAGGCTGTTTATTCTGATCGTGAAGAGGTTCTTCTGCGATGATCTGATCAACGCCAGAAGAATTCTCAGGAGCTATGCTCTCAAGCGTTTCCTGAGTAGGAGTTTGAACAATATCTAAATTGTCCTCATTCAGTCTAATTGGAGTAGCTCGCGTATGCGAGTTATCCCTAATTACGCTCCCACTGGCTGGAAGACTATCACCTAGTGAAAGACTCCCACCATGAGATTCACTGAATGCTCCCACTGATTCTTTATCGTGGTTATTCGACAAGTCTTCAGCCTCAGCATTATCTTGTGGTTCTTGAATTTCTTCAAGCTCTATCTTTTTACGACCTTGTCCTTTAAATATATAGTCATTTTCAAGGAACGTCGCCTGTCTAGAAACAATAACCTTTTGTTTCTCAGGGAGATAGAAATAATATCCTTTTGTTTCCTTAGGATATCCCACAAAGTAACCCTTTTCACCTTTGGATTCCAACTTATCAGTGAGCATCTTCTTCACATACGCGGGGCAACCCCACGTTTTGATATGTAAGAATGATGGCTTCTTGCCACACCATATCTCATATGGTGTTCTCTCAACTGATTTGGATGGAATCCTATTCAGAATGTAGATTGAGCATTGGAGTGCGTAACCCCAAAGAAATATTGGAAGAGAGGAGAAACTCATCATGGACCTTACCATGTCTAACAGGGTTCGGTTCCTCCTTTCGGACACACCATTCATCTGTGGTGTTCCAGGAGGTGTCCATTGTGATTGGACCCCATGTAACCTCAAATAATCCAGGAATTCTTGGCTAAGGTATTCTCCTCCTCGATCTGATCGAAGAGTCTTAATACTCTTCCCAAGTTGTTTCTCTACTTCTGCCTTATACTCCTTAAACTTCTCAAAGGCCTCAGATTTGTGTTTCATAAGATACACATATCCATACCTAGAGAGGTCATCAGTAAAGGTAATGAAGTATCCGAAACCACCCCTTGCTAGAGTGGGTAATGGTCCACACACGTCGCTGTGAACTAACTCTAACACTTCTTTGGCTCTTACCCCTTTCCCAGAAAAGGGTTTGTTAGTCATTTTACCTTTGAGACAAGATTCACAATTTCCATAAGACTGAAAGTCGAATGGGGTTAAGTAGTCTAACTTTCTTAACCTTGCAATTCTTTTCTCATTGGCATGACCAAGTCTGCAATGCCATAAGAAGGTGGGATTTTCCTGATTACTTAATTTGAGCTTCTTGTTTTGCACATTAAGAACATCATGTCCACTATTCAACAAATATAAACCATTCTCAAGATAGGCATTTCCATAAATAGTACCATTTAATGTAAAGTAGCAACTACTATTACAGAAATGAAAGGAAAAACCTTCAATGTCCAACATCGGAATGGAAATAATGTTTCTAGTGATAGACGGAACAAAATAACAATTATTAAGTTCCAATTCATACCCACTGGGTAAGTCTATACTATATGTCCCTACGCGTTCGACAACAACTCGTGCTCCATTTCCCACGCGTAGGGCGATCTCACCCGGTCTAACCGTCCTGCTGTTTTTAAGACCCTGCACATTCATACAAATGTGTGAGCCACATGCGGTATCTAATACCCAGCAGTCAGATCTATTAGTAGTCATGTTCATCTCAATGTCAAACGTACCTGTTCCAGAGCCAGAGACACCCAGTGCCTTGTTCTCAGCAGCCAGAACTTTACAGTCTCTCTTCCAGTGCCCCTTCCTCTTACAGTGGAGGCATACATCCTTGTCCACCCGCTCTTTCTTTTGAACACCACCCTTAGGTTTAAGGAACTTGGGCTTAGAACTATTCTTAGCCTTGTTGTTCTTCTTCTTTCTGCCTTTATATGCAGAGTTAGAAGAAGAGCCCACAACGAGCACATTCCTTTCCTTTGAGGTAGTACCTTCAAAAGTTTTAATCATGTTATGTAGCTCAGGCATAGTCACTTCCTTTCCGTTCATATTGTAGTTCACTATGAAGCTAGAATATGAATCAGGAAGTGACTGAAGGATGGCGCACACCGAGACGTCGTTCTCTAGTTTGATATCTAGAGTACCCAACTTCTCGATGAGCCCAATCATCTTCAGAACATGAGGTGAAACCTTCCCTCCTTCAGACATTCTACACTTGAAGAGATCTCTCATGACCTCATATTTCTCTGAACGAGATTGAGACTCAAAGAGATCCTTCAAATGCCTCAACATCTCATAGGGATTCATTCCATCATGTTGCCTTTGAAGCTCAGCGGTCATACCAAGTAACATAACACACTGCGCCTGTCTTGCATCATCCTGATGCTTCTTCTGAGCCTCTACGTTAAACGTAGCAAGTTCAGGAGAATTAGCCGCAGGGGTAATAGGGATGGGAGTGTCCAACACATACTCAATCCTTTCTTGCCTTAGCACCAAACGCATGTTTCGGTTCCAATCCAGAAAGTTTGGCCCAGCCAACTTGTTCGTTTCCATTATAAATCTCAATGACATGTTCGTCATTTCAACACACCTAAAGGAAATAAGTTAAAACGGGAATTAAACATAATTCCTATGATCATCATTCAGCATTCAAAATAAACACGGCCTTTTACATTATTTTGTCTCCATTATTTTCACATACTCAACGACCTCATCGGAAGAGTACGAATTTATATCTAATATAAATCTTAATGGACTAGGATCCACATTCCTGCTATCACAACCCCTGCTTTGGCTGGTGATTGTAACAGCATAACTGGTAGGTCTCGAAACCAATTGTAGTTCATACAATTCCAAGTTATCGGACCCAGTCCAATTGATGTCCCATCATTATTTCCTTGCTTTGGCTAGTGAAATAACTTAGGTGGTTTATAACCATCACACGGCGACATTTACATGTCCCTATAAGAGTTCCATAAGACGTAGTTCCAAGCAAAAGACTTTGGTCTTAAATACTATAGAACGAAATCTCGGTTTCACTTAATTATGACGGAAGACATCATTCATTCTAAATGAAAAACCATATTTAAGTTTGAGGAACATTTTAACGGGGTATATAACTTGCTCAAACAAGATCCATTTATTGTCCACATATTATTTCATAAGATCCAACTTAGAAATTAAATGTAAACAGTTATTAGAATCTAATTCATTATTTTCAGTTCAGTTCAGGGACCTAATTGCAATTTTAGAATTAATTCAGGTACCATACCGTAATTAACCATAAAGGCCGAATTTCAGAAACACCCCAAGGGCATATCTGCAAATTCAGATTTTCTGAAATTGCAAGGATGCCCCTGAAGAACATCAAATTTCCAAGACCAAGTCCCTGGCAAATTTGCAGATCGGTCCCCGAACACCAACGACCGATCGGCGCCGCTCCAGCCGACACCGCTGGTCTCCAGGCCTAGCCTGCGACCGGACGAGTTCGCCGGAGTTGTCCGATACACGATTTGTGGCGCGTGGCTGCCGGAATCCGTCGACGACGTGGTCGAAAATTTAATCCGACGACGCCTCGACGATGCGCAACGATCAACGTCGTTCCAGCGCTCACCGCCGGCACCACGACGACGCCTGCGACGAGGCGAGCTCGTCGGTGATAGCCGATCGTGGTGAAACGGCGCGTGGCCGTCGCGGTCGTTAACGACCGAACGACGGTTAACCAATTTTTTTTTTTTTTTTTCACCCCGCGTCACACGCGAATATTAGGCAAAAATGCATATAGATACCTTGTGTTCTAACTGTTTTCTTACAGAAAGTCATTTCCAAAATTTTTACACAAAGAACTCATTAATTTTAAGTATACAGCCATAAAAATCAGCCTAGCTCTGATACCAATTGTTGGAAATTATCAGCACGAACCTCTAAGGTCGTCGCAGCGGAAGTTAAAAATTTATCCAACATGTAACTGATTTGGCGGTATAACATAAAACATAAGAGTATAGTTAGAGTGTTCTTACAAATCTCCGTAGATCAGAGCTCGTCGTGGATTGAATCCTTCTCGTTGCTCGAATCCTCTACTATGGTATCCACGTAGCCCTAGTCTACGAACTCTAGACAGTTGAAATCTTCGGAGAACTTGCTAGGACAATTCTCAACGAAGATCTAACTAGAGAAATATTTGTAGTGAGAATTCTCTAAGAATTCTCTTCTCTACAAATCTTATGTATAAGTCTTTTGGTGTGTTGGTGTGTTTTCTTCATCAAATGACACACCTATTTATAGTAAAGGAAATGGTAAGTGTAGTAGGTGGGAATCGATCCTAGCCACACGTGTAGTAGGTAGAAATTGATCCTAGCCATACAATGATCAATATTAATTAATCCCAAAAGGGATTATTGGTGGCAACCACCTAACACCTTCCACTCACCCTTTTAAAATAAATTCAGGGACTAAAATGTAATTTTCGGAAAACCCAAAAAGTTACAGAAACATCCGAGGACTAAACTGAATTTCTAGGAAAAGTCCAGGGATCAAACTGTAATTTTCTGTGTTGGTAAAATTACAAATAAATCCCTCGCAGGGACCAAATTGAAATTTCATGATTAATCCAGGTACCATACCGTAATTAATCATAAAGCCAAAATTTCAGACAAGCCCCAGGAGCTTATCTACAATTTCAGATTTCTCAAATTTGCAAAGAGGTCCCTACAGAATATATTTCCTTGACCAAGTCAATATGTCTAACATATTTACTATATAAATATATACATAAATTATTTAATTAAATCTAATTTAATTAAACAATTGTAATTATAATTCTATCTAATAAAATTATAATTCTTTTCTCTATAAATTAAATATTCTTGATCAAATCCATATTTAATTTAACCAACTTCAATTCGTAACCAAGACTACTGTTGTGTGACCCATAGGCCCTCATATGTCAAGCGATTAGTCAAACTAATGGTCTTAGTTTAACCCTAGACAATAAACCAGACAATCTCGATATATGAGGTACGTTGCGAGGATACTGCAACTACCTGTAATGTGAAGCTCATAGTGGTATGATCCTTTCATTCACGAATACTCGATTAAGTCTAGAACATGATGATGTGTCTGTTCAAATAACTTAATCATATTATCTCATCAATTAATTGATCATATTGTCATTTTAGACACCATTCTAAAATGACGTGCATTGGCCAATGACTAACGATCCAATTAATTATGAGAAGACAAGTATTCTCTCCAAGTCTATTAGAGGAATGAATCCTATTCTTGGCTCAACTACCACGCACATATACTTCGCAACGTACTTGACTCATGCCATATCTACCCCGTCAGGAGTGCAAGCGTCGGTCATGATCTAAGTGCATTACTCCGTATATGTCGTGCGTATTGACCTCAAGTCTGAGGACTACTTCACTACTCCACAAACCGATATTACCGTAGACACGTAAATAGAATACACCAAACGGTTTTTCGGTCGGGTATGCCAATACTCTCCAAAGTATCTGTGCATCCATCATGAAATACCTAGTATCTCGTAGTTGTGAGAACCACTACATCCTCTAAGGATATGATCCAGATCGCACACCAATCTCAATCGCATCATCGATATCCCATTCTCGATGATCATTGATTGGGGCTATTTAAGAACTATGTTCATAGTTATCCGAGATCTCACATTCTCAATAACAACATTAGTTCATGGGAGCATAAACATGAATATATGCAAACAATCAAACATTATATCCATTTTATGTAATGCCGAATATTATTAATATAAATCAATAATACAACTGAATATGATCTAGTACAATGTCCTTATTACGATTGTCTCTAGGACATTAATACTAACAGTAAAGCCATAGTGCTACTGCTTCAAAAAATAAAAAAGACACAACCATAACAACTTAGTAATATTCTCGGGTTCTCTTTTTCTCCATCGCGACTTTTTCCCATGGATTTTATAGCAAAGGATCTTTCGATGAGGTTCGTTGCTGCAACAGCATATTTAGTACGCGGGAATTCCACCTTGAGTATATATAGTATTATTAATAAAATTTTACATTTTTTGGTGGAATAAAAACAATATTTTACATATCAAGAAAAAAAGAACGAGCATTTGACTTAGCAGTACAAAATGTAAAATGATTTGACAGAAGTTTAGAGTTAAAGCCCTCGCATGATATAATTCTTGGTGTAAATTTACCTTACAACTAATGAAGGAAAGAACGTTGGGGGACATAGTTGTTCCTTCAAGAGAATATAACTTTTTTTTAGAGCACTTGAAGAGCATAAAACTAGATTCTATATACGGAGAGTTGAGTGTGGTGGATTGATGAGCCATAATATATATACTACTACTCTTGTGCTATTCTACATTTAAGTATAGATCTTCCATTGATGGATATTCTATTCATAAAGTTTTAATACAAGACCTATTTAAAAAGAGTATAAGTTTCTTACATTTTGATCAAACTCCCGATAGTAATCTCCAAACAATAAAATTGTGAACAAGTGTGGTCGATATTATTTTTCTTAAATAGAGAATGTCATTGGTATAAAGTTGAGGGTGGGATGATACCCATTCCAATAAGTGTGGCGATGGCCCATTTACTGATGACATGTGGAAAAGCCAACGCCTCTACTAGAGGTGGGTCCAAACTCCAAACTGAAAGGGACTTGCAGATTCAATCCTTAAAGATGTTATTCAATGGGCCTAATAGGCCTGTATTCGGACTTGGACCTAAAGTCTAAGGTGTAACTTGGTGACTAATGGGTTAGTAACTCTAATGTCATTCCTTATAAATAAAGAGTCAAGAACATGCAACCCATTTTGTAAAGAGATTTTAGGCCACAAAAAGTCATGCTAATTCCATCCGATACTTGCGGATTAATTTTTCGAAGACCCAAATTTGCAATGAGAGGCCAAGAGACATACAGGCGACATTCTGAAACCCCTCATTGAAGACCAAGGAACCTTCCAAAGTACGCTTTGAAAGACAATGGGGCCTTCTAGATGCATGAACTGAAGCCAAGAGGGCATACATGCTTGACCAAACAGGTCTCTAGAATGTTCTCTATTAATTCCTTGTATTTATTATTGATGTCTTTTGGATCGTTTGGCACTTGTATATAAAAGGGTTTCCATCCTCATTTGTAAATATCTCACACTAGTTTAAATCACTCAAAATTGCGTAGTTGAGTTGTTAGAGTAACGAAAGCAAACATGAATGTTTAGAATAGGACGTGATAGCCGGGAAGCTACCGGGAAAGTTTCCACCTAAGCAGAAGGTGGATTCTCCTAGTTTGGAGGGATGGAAGGAGGCCAAATAAAGAAAATTATGTTCGAACCAATGTGTGTGGTGGCAAAGTAGTGATTACTAAGGAGGTTCTGGGCTTCCTCGAAGAGTCTAAGGACGTGATGTCAGCTGAGTTACTTCTCCTAGTTTGGAGGGATGGAAGGAGGCCAAATAAAGAAAATTATGTTCGAACCAATGTGTGTGGTGGCAAAGTAGTGATTACTAAGGAGGTTCTGGGCTTCCTCGAAGAGTCTAAGGACGTGATGTCAGCTGAGTTACTAAAGGAACTCCCCACCTTAGCTAGAGGTGGACCCACATGATCGAGCTTGGTGTTGGGACAAGGAGTATCGAGGGGGATTTGATGGATCGAAGGAGGCATTAACAAAGGAGTACAATGCTTTCCCTCATCGACCACCACAAGCCGGATGAGTTGTACACTGGTGTATTAAATTTTCCAATTGGTGGCGCATTGATGCACGGAGGCCATCAGATTGCCTTTGAGAGTCGCAATTTGAATGGTAACGCATTGTAAAACAGAGTTCAAGGAGGGACCAAGATGAAAAATGCATACGCAGCCCGAGCCACCAAGTGGAGGAAAAAGAGTGAGTCTTACATGTGGAAAACCCATACGTGCTCAAAGAGTCATTCGCCAAGGAGGCACTATCTGATGTACAAGGAATACTTAGTCTGATGGAAGGAACAATCAAATAGAGAGGTGAGATGGAAGTGTGAGGATAAAGGTCTCTACAAAAAAGGGGGTAATGTCCCTGGTGTTTGGTCATTCTCCCCCTGGGGTCCCTGAGTTTTCGAAAATAATTTTATCATCCCCTATGTTTGATTTTATTATATTTTCGAGTCATTCGCTAACGTCATCAGCTCTTTTTGAGGTCAAGGAGGTTCAATAAGTTTCAAGGAAAGGAAAAGATGGAAGAGGATCTAGATCGAGGTCAAGAAAGTTCAAGAAAAATTTCTTCAAGTACGGAGAAAAATAGCACGTGAAGAATGATTGTCCAAGAAGATCTTAGAACCATGAGAGAAAAGGATTCGGTTTCATGAATATGGCATATTATTCGGACGAGTCGGGTGGTGATTATCTTTCTGTTTTGTCTAGTCCAAAGCACTATAATTTCTGAATTTTAGATAGCGCTTGTTCCTTTCACATGACGCCCAAGAGAGGGTGGTTCGATATCTACAAGTTCGTTGATTTAGGTATGGTGACTATGGGTGATGATTCTACTTATAGAATAGCTGGCATAAGTGATATTCGGATCAAGATATGAGATGGTGTTGAAAGAAAATTATGTGGGGTTAGGCATGTTCTGCAGTTGGAGATGAATTTGATCTCATTAGGAGCCTTGGATTATAGTGGGTACAACTATAAGGTTGTAGGCGGGCTAATTGAGGTGGATAAGGAAGTTGTGGTGGTGATGAAGGATGAAAGAGATGCAAGGAATACCTACAGGTTAGTCGAAGGCATGATTGTAGGTGGAGTCACATCTTTGGGTTTCGATGGAGAGGGGAAGAGCTCTTGCATGATGGAGCAAAGACTTGAAATTAATGGTTTGAGTGCAGTTGAGATTCGCGAAGACAAGATTCGCAAGGCCCCGTTATGGTTGTCTAAAGGACATGCACGTTAAAGTTATAGGGTAGGTTTGATATTGAGAATGCGAAGCAATTGGTGACAACACAGACGAGTTGGGTATCTCACTCAATACCGAACAGTGGAGTTCTTGACATATTGAGGGTTCTACTGGGTAGAACAAAAGGTTGCCCTTTGTATGCTATGGCACGTAGCATTGGTTTGAGGCAATAGGGTCCAACGGAGAAGCAGTTCGAGGTTGTAGAGCATAGGATTGACCAAAAAATAGAGGGCACGTCTATTAGTCACAAGGTTACTTCAGCATATAAACTTACAGGTTGGAGTTCAATGGAGGCTGGAGGGAATAAGCTAAGCAAGCTCGGGAGTTGCTCGAGTTGGGGGTTGTCTTCAAGTGATTGAACGAAAAGGGTGGTGAGAAAGTGGAGATGGTCTTATTGATGGAGTGTATCTATGGTTTGATGTAGAGTCGGTAAAGTGAGTTTGGTTTTGCGAGATCTCATAGTTCTTCATGGGGCGGTGTTTCGTCAAGATGGAGTTTATTAAAGTTCGGGTGGAGTTTCATGGTTCTTCGCAAGGGACAAATTCTCGCCAAGGTGGAGATTGTTGGGTATGGCAAGATTGAGGGAACTGGTGGCCGCCAGTTCATTGGCGACCGCTAATGGTGGCAAGCAAAAGCTCTCGAACTTGGTGCACTGGCAGGGGAAAGTTGGTCGGCGACCGCCAGTCCTACGAGGCATATTTTTTTTTTTTATTTCGGCTCTTGCTTTGAACTCCTAATTCGACCTATATAGATTTCTTGGTGTATAAGGGTCCGTCTATTATATAAAGACATGTTACCCTAGGTTGTGTGTGGCTTTGTGGCTACTCAATAAAAGTTCTCTTTTCTCCCCGTGGACGTAGGCATTAGGCCTAACCACGTAACTCTTGTAGTGTTCTTTGTACATTGTTATTTTCTTGTGGGCGATTTCCTAACAGTTTTTACTAGGCGTCATGAATTTGAGATTTATGACTCTTGTAACTGCCCATTTATTGACCGTGGTTAATTGAGATGTTAATGATTGTAACTGCTCATTTATGACTTTTAATCACCATTATTCCAAAATTAAACAGGGTCTCAAAAGCAGCATATAACAAGGGTATCCTCCTCTCATTCCACACACACCAAAAATTCACACAAAGTTTACTCTCTTTTCTTCCCCTTAGCATAGCACATACACTCTTGCGTAGAGTCTGAGTTCTGCAACAACTAAAGGTTCGCAGGGTTGTCAGATTGTCTATTCTATTTGACGAAATGATTGATCGTTGTACCTTTGGAGCTTTCTTACTTTTGAGGCTTGAAGCGTTATAGGTGGATAAATTGAGCTTAAGGGCATACAGCTTGTTGTGGCCTCGTCTAGAATTAAATATGAATTCATGATATGCAAAGAGGATGGCTCAATCTGAAGAACGCGACCTCCAAGAAGGCGATATATCAACAGTTTGCTCAAACTGTTATTGTAAGTATACTCTACCATTTTATTATTGTCTAATTATATTTTTCTTATATACTATCTGTTTATATATATAGAATCTATCCAAATATTGCATGATAATAATAATAACTAGATCTAATATCCAACATTTGATAAGTAGATTTTTGTCGTGACGAGGGTTTGAACTGGTCACTCCCCACCCCACTATTTCTTTATACCATTAGAGCAAATGCTCATTAATAAACTAAAGATTATGGATTGAACATCTAGAGTAATAGTTATTAATTCGATAATCATAATGCATAGTTTAGCTTGATCATCTAGACTATGATCGTAGTTAACAATGAGATGCCGAGAGGTAAGCAGGGTTAGTGAAAGAATCCATTAACACATCTTAAGGTAAGCAAAGAGAGATCTCAATATTAAGGAAGGATCCTTAAAAATGGAACTTCATAACTTGAATTAGGTTTAGTAGTAGTGCTGGTTTATCACAAGAGCTCGATTAGTCTTTACGATTAGATCGACGTTCCGTTTTGCTATCTAGCTAGCAAAAGAAGTAAGTAAACACATAAGATAACTCTGGATACTAATTAGGCTATTGTGCTCATCTTTACAGTTGATAGAGCCACCAATTTATTTTTCGTTTGTTTGATTTGCTTTTAGTTTGTTATCCTTTTCCGCGAAATCGTAATTGACCTTCTGAACCAAGGGAGAATCACACTCAGGATAATTGATCAAAGAGACACGAAGTGTATGTTGTGCCATCTAGAGACTGAAACGGGTGCGCATATACTAATCCACTGTAAGTTGCGGCCTCTATCTGGAATCTTTTACTTAACTCGTTGGGCATTTGCTTGTGTGTCTAGGGTGATACTCTTGATCTCTTGGAGGACTGGATGGGGCTAAGTCATGATATAAGGCAAAAAAAAAGTGTGGTTACTCTGTTTGACAATGGAAACAAATACGTTTACAACAAAAATTCTAGGGCATTCAAAGCCGCCATTGATGGAGGAGGTTCTCCGTTCTGAGTGGGGAGCTTCTTCAAAGAGGAAGAGGGGAGAGAGGACGACCAGGTCAACAAGTATTAGTACAAAAAAACTACAAACTGAGCCCTCGATAGTGAATACCGCGTTTGGCAACACCGACCCCTCACAAAGTTCCAAAAGACCAGCAAAGCTCGTGCTAGCCCACCAACAACACAAGCTCCCAGCTTGGCCCCAAAAAAAATTGGTACCATTTCAATTACCAAATCTATAGTTAAAAAATGTAGTAGGTTTATTTATAAAATTAAAAATTCATATATTCATAAATTTTAAATTAGTTTGGAGATTTTAAAATAATATTAGGACGGATAAATGCAGTAACAAGATAAGTGAAATAAAATCCGTACAAATTTTTTTGAGCAAAATAGTGAAAGGTCCTTGTTATTTCAAGAAATTGATTAATAATGACATCATACTATTATTTAGTCCCCGATATTTCTGAAATCAAGTGATTAGTCCCTGAAACAAAAGTTCGGCCACTTCTCCTACTGGACATCATTTTAATTGTCAAAATTACCCTTGAGCATCCATCCACCTCGTTACTCGATTCTTCCGGGCATCACTAAGAGCTTGGAAACAACGAGAACGAGGAGGAGGTCAAAGGGTAGGAGCCGCTTGAGCATCTTGTCGGACGGGGAGAGGTCGAGGTGATGGTCGGCGGTGGAGGCGGACTCGAGGAGTTTGGCGGAAGAGGGGAAGCGACCACTGAGCCGTAGGAAAGCACACAACTTCTCGTAGGTTCGCCCGCCGCAAATCACCGCGACGGAGCTAAAATAGTGGCAGCGAAGAAGAGCGGCAAGGTTGGCTCTTGTGGTAGAGAGGGACAAGATCATTCTTGGCTGCCGTCCTCCTTGACATTCTCCGCAAGTTTGCAGATTCTCTTCTTGTGGTGGAGAATTTGGTAACATCAGGGCTCAGGGGTATTTTTGGCACTTGAAATGGTGACTCATGGGAAAAGTAACCTAGTTTAGTTTAGGTCAAAGGACTGATCATTTGATTTTTAAAATATCAGACACTAAATAATATTAGTATGTCCTAATTAATCAATTTCTTAAAATAATAGGAACCTATTGCTTTTTTACCCAATTTTGTTTTTTTTATTGAGGGTGAAACCGTACAAATTACTCTCAGAGTGAACTAAAACTGAGTATAAATATTGAAGTACTCATTATGTAGATTCTAACATATCTACCCGGAAATCTCCATCCGTATGAAAATTTAGGACCATTCTATTAAAAATTGATCGACAAAATAAATAAGCAACGACCACGTCGAATCTCTCCCATGTCTTCGTCCGATTGTCCGGCACTTTGGATACGCCGTAGACCCAATCAACCCATAAATAGTCTAAGCATTGATACTAAATTTCCCCAAAATAGGAACAGGATGAGAGCCTCCATCTCCTTCTTAACCATTCTTCTCATCCTTAGCGCCGTCCAAGGGCCGCTCGCTGCAAGGATCTTGAAAGATACTGCTCAAAATGGTTTGTTTTAATCCTTTGATTTATCGTATATGAGTGCACTTTAATTGTTAGTTCTTGTACAGAAGCTAGATATATACTTGTTAATAAAATCAACGTTTATAAAAATAAAAATAAAAGGAAATATGGAAATGAACGTACCTTATCGGCTACTTTCTGATTCATTATAGATCCTCCTGGACGACAAAGTGGAGGGATAGGCGTCAACAAAGGCGGGACCCACGGTAGCCCCCCACACCAATTCGGCTCAGCCGTCCCTCAAGCGCACCCGTCCACTAGTTCCAGTAGCCAGTCCACTTGCTCGTCGTCCCCTACAGAGGTGGCCATGAACCCGACAAAACATTTTTGCACGGGCCCTGGTGGTCATTACATTATACCTGGTGTACCTCCTGGTCATGGGTAAGGGAGCAAAGGTTAACCTCAATTTTTCTAATCTTGCTAAAAGTACAATCGATTCGGAGAGCTTTGTACCTCAATCCGAACAGTAGATCCAATAAATATTTGGATAGTAGATTGTATAAACCAACAAAAAAAATCTAGCAAAAAGCAAAACCTTTCTCTCTTGGATCCTGTGGCGGATTCCTATATATTGTTATAGTACACCTCCGATATTAGTCTATGAGATCCTTATCTTTGTAATATCTGGATATTTCATCTCCTCCTGCTTTTTTCAAATTATTTTCTTTTTATTTGATTCTTATAACTAATGCGTGATAAACATCTTTGTAACTAATGCAAATTATTAATATGACGTCGTACTATTAAGTCATAGATCTACTGGTGGTGCCAAAAGTATATTTTTTGCAGGACGAATAAGTTTTATGTCTCCAAATATTAAGAACCTTTAACAACGATAAATTTCCGTCCCAGTTTTCGAACTCGAGATGCGGGAACGTCCCCCCACCTGTTCCTTCGTTATATTGACCATTTCCCCTCAAGTTCATTTTTAAAAACCGTTAACTATGAAAATTCACATTAATCCATTGAAAATAAACAAAAATTAATCTCGAAGTAACACACCCAGTGATGCAATTCAAGTCAGAATAGGAAAGTCAATTCGTCCTTAACCACAATAACTTTCAAAACGTGTCTTCCATGCAAGTAGCCTTCATGCGCATAACACCAGTAGCCTACTAAAGTTATTTCGAAAAGCAGAAACATCCTGGAGGAGATGAGATTGAAGAAATCTCCTCGTCGCATGCTAGCAAATCAATCTAGTCTAGGTAACGGAATTATCTACATTCTAACGCAAAAAAAAAGGATGTGAAGCGAACACAAGAAATTATATGGTTCGATAAACTGTATATGTTACGAATCATTGTCTAGAGATTACATGTATCGAATAACATAGACATATTTATGTCAGTGATTTACTTCACGTTAGAAATTACGGAGAATGGATTGCGGATATGATGTTTGTGTTGTACTCAATGAATAAATATAGTTTCTTTGATGGGACCATACAACAACCATCATCGACTTCAACAGATTTCTCTATGAATGGGTTGTGATGCCATGGTAAAAAGATGAGTCCAAAATGCAATGAATAAAGACATACATGCTAGTGTACGCGATTAAATCTGGTATGATCTCGAGGAACAATTTGAGATGGTAAGGAAGAACTTAGGCGCTAGGTTATGAAACTAAGACATGACAAGCTCCCAATCTCAACTTATTATACTAAGCTGAAAGGATTTTGTGATGAGATACAAGCATCAATTCACTATCAAAGTATAAAATATAATTTGTCAAATTAATTGAAATATTTAATGATGTATATTTTAAGGTGACTTGGATTCCAACTAAGTAATGATGTGCCAATAAATTGATGAGACTGTGAAAATTATTCTAATTTGATAAGTATAAGATATTTATTGTCTCAAATTTAAATATAAAATGATATTTGTACTTTATGAATAAGTAGAAGATTTGCCCCGTTATCAAAAGAAATTTTCGTAGCCCATAACAGTTTCGTCATTTTTCTCTTTCCTTTCTGATGATGTGCAAGTTATTCCAGAGGACCATGGGGTTCCTTCCTTTTATAATGAGTGTCGTTACAACTTTTGTCGAACGATTGAAGAACGTCAAATAGAAGAGATCTGGACACTGTTTGCCTAAGTATAACGTAACACAACGTCAAATATTTAGTAAATATTACTCTGTACCATTTTGTGAGACTTCCCTTCCTAGTGTTTTTCTCTCTAAATAACATAAACCATACATTGTGATCAGTTTACTCTACTTTACTCTGTTTTGTGTGGTCGGCTTTACTCTGTTAATTAACCTTTTGTTGAAAAGATTGGAGACTACATATCAATTGGTGCAGATGACCGGTCGCCTAGTTTCCTGGTGCTAACTTTAAATCTCCAACGATTAGTCACGTATGGGTTACCGAGGCCCAACTGGCTGGCCCATTTACTAGCCAACGGCTATTTCATTATGTTGTAATTAAGTCCACTAACGGGTAGTTTAGTTTTCCTAAACTATGTATTTAATACCCGATTACTCTTTCTTGTATATATATTCTCATGTTCACAATACAGATATTGAGATCGATTCACTTTAACATGGTATCAGAGCCAGGTTCAGATCAGATCAGTTTTTTATCCTCTCATTGAACTGTATCTTACAATTACAGTACTTCCTACTTCAGATTTTTTTTTGGTGCTAGATTCCATTAGGAAGAAACTGATGAATTCCTTAAAAAAGGTTGATGCCTTTGAAGTAAGTGTTTTTAATGCTAGTCATGAGCAACCTAAAGCCTTGGCTGCTACTTTTGCGATTCCAACTAACATCACAATGGATGAGTTGGCACAAAAACTTCTTCAGCACATCAAGGGATCTGATGCTTCCCCTTCCAAGTTTGTGGAAAACAAACCACGAAAGTTGCAAGAAGAAGGGAGATCAGGTAATTCTTCTGTCAGTTTGTCTGCTGCTCAGGTTCATGCTTTGCATACTACATCTAATTGGATTGTAGATTCAGGAGCAAATGAACATATGACTCATGATATAAAAATGATTGAAAACTATAAGTCTATTAATGACCAATCAATATCGATTGCTGATGGATCTAAGATCGGTGTAAAAGGAAGTGGATTAACTAGAATCTTTGATTCTTTAAAACAAATTGAAGCTTTACACGTGCCTGCATTATCTTGTAACCTCTTGTCCATCAGCAAAATCACTAAACAATTAAATTGTCGTGTGATCTTCTCATCTGACTCTGTTCAGTTTCAAGACTGTAACATTCAGATGATTATTGGTAGAGGAAAACTTCACAATGGTCTCTACATAATTGATCCACCTTCTAAAGCTTTTGTTGCTGCAATAGATTCTGCAGAATTATGGCATTACAGACTAGGTCATCCTAGTGTCAGTATTATGCAAAAAATGTTTCCTGACTTAGACAAGCTTAAGTTGAATTATGAAAGCTGTCTTTATGCTAAGAATAAAAGAATTCCTTTTGAATCTTCAGAGAGCTGCTAGATATTTTGTGTCCTTTATTGATCATTATAGTCGTACAACTTGGATATATTTACTGAGACACAAGAGTGAGGTATTCTCTGCATTTAAGGAATTTGATTCTCTAATTAGAAATCAATTTAACACTCGGATTAAAATTTTTAGAACTGATAATGGTACTGAGTATAAAAAGGATTTCATAGATTACTTAAAGAACTCAGGAATTTTGCACCAAACCTCTTGCATCTATTCTCCTCAGCAAAATGGAGTTGGTGAGAGAAAGAATAGGCACTTACTTGATGTTGCTCGTGCCCTTATGTTTAAAATGAATGTCAAGAAAGGCTATTGGAGTGATGCAATTCTAACTGCATGCCATTTAATTAATCGAATTCCTTGTCAACCACTAAAATACAAGTCACCTATAGAAGTTCTTAAAAATAAAAAACCAGATCTTAAGTATCTAAGAACTTTTGGCTGCAGCTGTTTTGTGCATGTTCCCTCTGAGAAAAGGGACAAATTAGATAAAAGAGCTATAAAGTGCATCTTCCTTGGATATTCCACCTCTCAAAAGGGCTACAAATGTTATAACCCTTCTCTGAAAAAGAAATTTGTATCCAGGGATGTCTACTTTGTAGAACACTTACCATACTATTCGAACAAAGTGGACAATAGCAGTCCGGGTGAGATTGCTGATATTTCTAATGACAGACCTCTTCCAATACTTGCTAGTTCAATTCCTTTCTCTTCTAATGACAGACCTCTTCCAATACTTGCTAGTTCAATTCCTTTCTCTAGTAAAGGGAAAGAGAATGAGATCAATTTGCAAGAACAGAATGTTGAAGCCACTCAACCTATTGCAGAATCAGATCAAGAAGAAATCAGAGAACCTGCTGCTGCTGCAGAATCGGGTATGCCTTCTAACGAACTTGCTGCAGAATCAGAATCAGGTATGCCTTCTCACTCAATTGACAATGATAGTGCTACTGCAATTGATAACAACTTGAATGTCAGAAGATCCACCAGAACTAGACTTTCAAATAGTCTTCTTAAGGACTTCAAGACGTATAAGGTACGATATCCTATTGAGAATCATGTCTCCTATGATAAGCTTAGTAATGAATATAGAACATTTCTGAGCAAACTAGATCAGTATACTGAACCAAGTAGTTTTGAAGATGCTTATAATCACGAAGTCTGGAGAAAAGCTATGCAAGAAGAGCTTCAAGCTTTAATTAAGAATGATACATGGGATCTCACTGAACTTCCAAAAGGTAAAAATGTGGTTGACTGTAAATGGATATATAAGATCAAGCATAATAGCGATGGGTCAATTGAAAGGTTTAAAGCTAGATTGGTGGCTCGAGATTTCACACAAACTCCTAGAGTTGATTATGGTAAAACTTTCACACCAGTAGCTAAAATGAACACTATTCGCATCCTTGTTTCTATTGCTGTCAATTTAGGTTGGAATATGGAGCACATGGATGTTAAAAATGTATTCCTACAAGGTAATCTTGAGGAGAAAATCTATCTGAAGGTACCTCCTGGTCTATTCGCACACCAAATTACCAAGGTATGTAAGCTTAAGAAAGCTATTTATGGTTTGAAACAATCGCCAAGAGCTTGGTATAATAAGTTGAGTTGTGAACTGCTGCGACTTGGATTCAAGAAATGCTATACAGATTCTTCTTTATTTGTTTCAGATCGAGAACAAGGTAAGACTGTTGTTTTAATATACGTGGATGACATATTGATCACTGGAAGTAATGCTGAACTAATCTCTAGATTAAAGGCTGCTCTGCACAAGAGGTTTGATATTAAAGATCTTGGAAAGCTGAGATTTTTCCTTGGAGTTGAATTTGCATATTCTTCAAAAGGGGTTTTCATGAATCAGAGAAAATACGTTCTAGATCTGTTGAAAGAAACTAAGAAGATAGGAGCTAAGCCTTATAGAACACATATGGAACAAAACCTTAAAGTATCCAGTCTTAAAGATGAAGATTATCATAATGTTTCTAGATTCCAAAGACTTGTAGGAAAGTTGATCTACCTTACAATTACTCGTCCTGACATTACATATGCAGTACGAATCGTAAGTCAAGTGATGCATTCTCCTAAGACATGTCATGTTGAACTTCTTGACAGGATACTACAATACTTGAAGAACTCTCCTGGAAAAGGAATTCTGATGAAGAGACACAGACATCTGCAAATTATTGGATATGCCGATTCGGATTGGGGAGGATGCGTGGACAGTAAAAGGTCCACTTCTGGCTATTGTGTTCTTGTGGGAGATAATCCAGTTTTTTGGCATTCCAAGAAGCAAGACACGGTCTCAAAATCCAGTGCTGAAGCAGGATATAGATCAATGTCAATGACAGCCAGTGAATTGGTCTGGGTTCGTAACATGATGATGGAGTTAAAGTTTGATGTTACTGGTCCTATGAAGCTATTTTGTGACAATCTTGCTGCTACATACATTGCCACAAACTCAGTATTCCACGAAAGGACAAAACACATTGAGATCGATTGTCATTTCGTAAGGGACAAAGTGCAAGAAGGATTAATCACTACTCCATACATCGAAAGTGAAGATCAATCCGCAGATATCTTTACCAAAGCCATTGGAGCAAGTCAATTCGAGTATTTGCTATCCAAGTTGGGAGTATGTGATCTATACTCACCAACTTGAGGGAGAGTGTTAAAGAGATTGGAGACTACATATCAATTGGTGCAGATGACCGGTCGCCTAGTTTCCTGGCGCTAACTTTAAATCTCCAACGATTAGTCACGTATGGGTTAACGAGCCCCAACTGGCTGGCCCATTTACTAGCCAACGGCTATTTCATTATGTTGTAATTAAGTCCACTAATGGGTAGTTTAGTTTTCCTAAACTATGTATTTAATACCCGATTACTCTTTCTTGTATATATATCCTCATGTTCGCAATACAGATATTGAGATCGATTCACTTTAACACCTTTTTTTGTTAAGTTGTTGATTACTCTTTTTTATAAGTAGATTTTAATTATTGTAACTAAAAGTTACGACCTCAGGGGATTTTACTCCCATATTCCCTCTATTAATTAACCTATCTACACATTGTAAATAGAAGAGGTACTCAATTTTGAGGAGGATGCTTCGAAGAAAGAACTTCAGCTAAAAGGAAGAGATTAGTGCTTCTCAGCTTGTACCCAGTCAACAAGTAATAGTACAGACTTGGCCCACGACAAGTGACTACCGCGTTTCTAAAGCCCGACCCTGGTACAGTTCCGAAAGACCGGCGAGTCATGCTCAGCTTGACCCAAATACCAATTCTAATTAAACGAGTCGTAGTCTAACTGATTGAGAATTTGAATTAACTATGTCTTAATTTTAAGTTCTAGTGATGTAAAAAATATAATTGGGAGATTTGTTCCCTAAAATGGGTTCCGACAATATGTTCGATATCAAATATTAGAAAAATACCAACTCTAATTTCTACCTCAAATTGCCACGAAGAAATTTCAACTCGTTTTCTCTACATATATCCCGCAATTTCCAATCGGGTTTCGGTGTGAATATTTAAGACCCTTGTAATAAAAAGTGGCCGTCAACTGAAGGTCCACGACCAATTTCCTAGCTTTTCTCCCCCATATATCAACGTGTAGACTCGATTCGTAATTACATTTCCAACACAGAGAGAGAGAGAGAGAGAGAGAGAGAGAGGATGAGTGCTAGTAGTTCGTTTTCTGGTGTCCGCTTAATCTTATTAACAAATTTTCTCATCCTAACCACCATCTTGGGGACGCTCGCGACAAGGGTCCTGGAAGATATTCCTCAAAATGGTTAGTTAATTTCGTTGATTTATTATATTGTTGAATTCTCGAGAGTTCAAACTCGAGATATACTAGTTTATGAAACAAATCTAATCTTATTAATTACGATTCAATCCCTTGTCTCCTGAAACAGCTGCTCCACCCGGAGGACAAGGTATGGCAGGAGGACAGCCAAGCAAAGGGGAGATCGACCCAAGCTCTCCACGCCAACAAGGCTCAGCAACCGGCGGCACAACTCCGACCGGGACGGTCCAGATGCCACCTCCTACCTCTTTCACCAGCCTCTCCTCGAACTCTTCCACCAGTTCCACCCCAGATGGTAGCTCCTACTACTCCAGGACATCGGCGGTTACCACCAGCCACAATGCCACCTTCGATTCGTACCAAAACACCACTGAGACGGTCTCGGAGTCTTCCAGTGGTACAACTCCGGGAGGTGGCGGAATGGCTAATATCCCGCTTCCTCCAGGGTTCCCGAACGTGTTTCCTTCTCCTCCACCGTTCCCCGGACAACCTTGATTAATTGTCGCTCAGTAAAATTATAATCATAAGTATAACAAGTCGTACTTGTGAAAGAAGCATCTTACGATTTTTTATTGTGTGTGTGACTATTATTGATTGTCTATCCGTATCACAATTGTTGTTTAATCGGCGAGTGTGGAGCCATCCATTAATACAAGTCGTGCTTTATATATTTGATCAATACTACTGATAAGTTTGTACCGTAATTATTTTTGTTCATCCTTTTCTGTAGCAAATCAGTATAAGAAAGGTTACCGAGGAGGAAAAGAGGAAGAATACGGAAAGGGTGGAAAGAAAAGAAACAGGGAAGACAAGAAGATAAAACATTTAGAGAAAAAAATTTAGTTATTTTTGGTGTATCGTTTGTGTTTTCGTTATGAACTTTCTTGGGAGCATGCGAGCTTCCTGATCGAATCAGAATATAGGCAATTCGTCATCTAAAATTTTCAAGCTGATTGATCCAGAATAATTTGTCGCTGATAGTCAACCCGGTCGGATTATTAGTGTGACTACGGAAGAAAAGGCTATGTAATTTATCGGATCTAATTACAATATTTCGCATTTCTAAATGACGGACAATAGGTAAAACAAGCCTAAATAGAGCAGATATACCAGGTAAATAATTTTATTTCCAACATCTCAAACTAAGATCCACGACTCACACATCTTGTATACCAAGTAGAATCAGCTCATAATTCCACACAGCTGAGCAACCAGGACGAAAAAGTGTGAAATAATTCGTGGTACTTTTTTTTTTGCATTTCATCTATCAATATTAGGTTTTTTTAGAGATACAAATATCAGCTTCTTCATCATTTCTTTCCTGCTTTGCCTCCTTTCCCCTGCGCATACGTTAACCAGAGAAATAATAAGATACCAAATAACATGCACAAAATGAAAATTTAAGATAATTCTTTAATTATTCATTAAAAAGGATAATTTTTTAATTAGATTTGACCATTCTGGTAAAAAAAATCTAATTTATAAATTCGAAGTTTAGAAATTTGAATTCCGATAAGCTGAACTACTCGAACTTTTATACTTCCTTTTACATAATAATTATGATGAGCAACGAACATGAATAAATAGAGATACCTTCTTCTTGGGTTCCTGAGGTTTTTGGGCCACCTTCTTGGAGGACGACCTGGCCCCTGATGTTTTCGAGCCGGCGTCGGTAACCTTGGATACTGGTTCTTTCTTGGCCGGTCCAAACAGCTGAGTGCCAACATGTTTCTCAGCCTTCATTGATGCCATTTTTCTCTTTCAACAGAAGAAATGGTAATTAACCTTCACAAGGAAGCTGGAGAAGGAAGAAGTTTTGTTCTTAATTGCTTCACTAATAACTTGTTATGAGTTCGTAAATTTATAGTAGCTAGGGACGAGAAACGAATCAGGGAAACAACTTAGCAGGAATGGATAACTGTAGAACCAAACGAGAAGAATATAAAACCTGACTTTAGGAGAGCCAATAGACACCCGATGGAGTGCAAACAATTTTCGAATGAGAACTTGATTCTGGAGATGTGTTTATGATCACTCTGCTTAAATTGTTATTTGTTCACACTATTAATTGTCAAAGAGTTCCAGTAAGTACACCTCTAAAATTACTCAAAAATGTAGATATTGTAAGTGGCAAGCTGTAATACTCGTAAATGATATGTTCTGTCTAAAAGGCATAAGTGATTTGATTGGTACTATCCATACTAACAAGGTGCACCTTCTTTTTCGGCACACATCCTCAGAGAACTCCAAGGTTAAATGCATTTGGCCGCGAGTAGAATCAGGATGGTTGACCTTCTAGAAAATTTCTGGGATGCATATGAGTGAGGACAAAACACGCTGAAAAAGGCTCGTGTTGGTCTGTGGAGACAGTTGGTCGGATCACGGGGAGTTACATATAGTATTAAAGTAATACCTTGGCTAGTACAGTGTGGTTTGGGGATCGAACACACCCAAATACAAGGGATTCTTCTGATTCTGACGCGACGAGGACGTCGCGTATTTAAGGAGGAGTGAATGTGATACCTGTGAATGATATGTTCTGTCTGAAAGGCCTAAGTGATTTGATTTGTACTATCCATGCGAACAAGGTGCACCTTCTTTTTCGGTACACATCCTGGGAAAACTCCAAGGTTAAACGTGTTTGGCCAGGAGTAGGATCAGGATGGGTGACCTCCTGAAAAGTTTCTGAGATGCGTGTGAGTAAAGACAAAATACGCTGAAAAAGACCCGTGTTGGTCTGTAGAGACAGTAGGTCGAATCACGGGGCGTTACACAAGCAATAGAATATCACATCTGGAACAAAACAAGAATATCTTATGGTGGACAATATGAGAAGAGATAAAGATATGAGAAGAGATGGAATTATGGCAAGGAGAGCCTCCTATTTATAGATTGCCAATGGACATGTTCAACATGTCTCAAAATCTATAAATGAAAAAAAACTTCAAAGGACATATCCTAACTGTCATCTACCTTTCATAAAAAGAGACACTTCCATTTATTCTCTTTTCTCATTAACTTTTTTAATTTTATTAGTTTTTAACTATTTTGTGTCCTTTTATTTTAATCCAAGTAATATAGCATTTTGTTGTAAACCAAATGCCACTTTGATTGGAAATTGTGTGCCACTGGCACAGCAACCTACTGCGTGCAAGTGAAAGGCAATAGAGCCAAATTCACTGTGTGCAAGTGAATGGATGTAAAGCCATAGTGCTACTGCTTCAAAAATAAAAAGACACAACAATAATAACTTAGTAGTATTCTCAGATTCTCTTTTTCTCTGTTGCGACTTTTTCCCATGGATTTTATCTCTAAGAATCTTTTAATGAGGTTCATTACTGCAACAACATATTTAGTACGTGGGAATTTCACCCTGAGTATATATGTAATAGTATTATTAATAAAAGTTTACATTTTTTTGTTGTTGGAATAAAAACAAAATTTTACATATAAAAAAAGGAATGAGCATTTGGTCTAGCAGTTAAAGTGCAAAATAATTTAACGGAAGTTCGGAGTTCAAATCCTGAGATGTAATTCTTGGTATAAATTTACCCGAGGGAAAGAACATTGGGGGACATAGTTGTTCCTTCAAGAGAATAGAACATTTTTTTTCGGAGAGCACTTGAAGAGCATAAAACTAGATTCTTTATACGGAGAGTTGAGTGTGGTGGATTGATGAGCCATAATATATATACTGCTACTCTTGTGCTATTCTCCAAATGGTGTATTCAATGTCAGAAATTTTGGGCACTATTTAAGTATAGATCTTCCATTGATGTATATTCTTCTATTCATAAAGTTTTAATACAAGACCTATTTAAATAGAAATTTAAGTTTCTTACATTTTGATCAAACTCCCGATGGTAATCTCCAAACAATAAAATTGTGAACAAGTGTGATCAATATTTTTTTTTAAACAGAGAATGTCATTGGTATAAAGTTGAGGGTGGGATGATACCCATTCCAACAAGTGTGGCGATGGCCCATTTACTGATACCCTCGATGACATGAGGAAAAGCCAACGCCTCTACTAGAGGTGGGTCCAAACTGAAATATCATTGGGAGGGACTTGCAGATTCAATCCTTAAAGATGTTATTCAATGGGCCTAATGGGCCTACATCCCGACTTGGACCTAAAGTCTATTAGGTGTAACTTGGTGACTAATGGGTTAAGTACTCTTAAGGTTAGTAACTCTAATCTTATTCCTTATAAATGAAGAGTTAAGAACATGCAACCCTTCTTGGAAAGAGATTTTAGGCCACAAAAAAAGTCATGTTACGGACTAATTTTCCGAAGACCCAAATTTGCAATAAGAGGCCAAGAGACATACAGACGACATTCTGAAACCCCTCATTGAAGACTAAGGAACCTTCCAAGAGACTTTTTGAAAGACAATGGGGCCTTCTAGATGCATGAACGGAAGCCAAGAGCGCATGCATACATGACCAAAGAGGGCTCTAGAATCTTCTATACTAATTCCTTGTATTTATTATTGATGGTCGTTTGGCACTTGTATATAAAAGGGTTGTCATCCTCGTTTGTAAATATCTTTCACTTGTGTGAATCACACAAAATTGCATAGTTGAGTTGTTAGAGTAGCGAAAGCAAAAATAAATGTTTAGAATAGGCCGTGATAGCCGGGGAGCTACCAGGAAAGCTCCCATCTAAGCAGAATAGTTAGATTCTCCTAGGTTGGAGGGATGGAAGGAGGCCAAATAAAGAAAATTATGTTTGAACTAATGTGTGTGGTCGCGAAGTAGTGATTACTGAGGAGGTTCTGGGCTTCCTCGAAGAGTCTAAGGGAGTGATGCCAGCTGAGTTACCAAAGGAACTCCCCACCTTGGTGAGAGGGTGGACCCACATGATCGAGCTTGGTGGTGGGACGAGGAGTATCGAGGGAGATTCGATGGATCAAAGGAGGCATTGACGAAGGAGTACAATGCCTTCCCTCCTCGACCACCATAAGCCGCATGAGTTGCACACGGGTGTATTGAATTTTGTAATTGGTGGCGCATTGATGCAAGGAGGCCATCATATTGGCTTTGAGAGTCTCAATTTGATTGGCAACGCGTTGTAAAACAATGTTCGAGGGGGGACCAAGATGGAAAATGCATACTCAGCCCGAGCCACCAAGTGGAGGAAAAAGAGAGTGAATCCTACACTGGAAAGCCTCTACATGCTCAATGAGTCATTCGCTAAGGAGGCACTATCCGATGTACAAGGAATACTTAGCCTGATGGAAGGAACGATCAAATAGAGAGGCGAGACGGAAGTGGGAGTATAAGTTGTAGCGATCAAGGTTTCCACCAAAAAAAAGTTGTAGCGATAAGGTTAAGGGGAGGAGAATGTCATGGAGTAGTTTCTTGAAAGTCCAAATCTACGACGAGAGGCCAAGAATCATGTGGTTTTAATCCAAAATCCTATATGGAACACTAAGGGACCTTCCAGAATACTCTTCGAAAGAAAATATGACCTTCAAGTCGCATGAATGAAGAGGACATGTGTTAGGAATTCAGCAAATAGGGAACAAACGCGCAAAGAACACGGACGCAAGAGATAACGTGGTTCGGTCTAATGCCTACATCCACTGGGGGAAAGGAGAACTTTTATTAATGAGTTTCCGAGCCACAAAGCCATACAAAGGCTTAGGGTAACATGCCTTTATATAGAAGTAAACCTTTGGTGTACAAGTAACCTATCTAGGTCGGATTAGGAGTCCAAAACCTAGTTAGAATAGGAATAGGAATATGAAATAAGTCTTTCCTATTTCTCGACATCCCAACAACATGCATGCATGGAAGACTAGAGGGTGCTCAAGAATATTTTTCATTGTTCCTTGTATCTATTATTTATGTCTTTAGTGTATATGAAGGGGTAGTCACTATCATTTGTAAACATCCTCACTTGTTAGAATTCCTCAAAATCTCATAGTTGAGTAATACTACTAGTATTACCACAATTAAATTATATCCTTGAGTTTCCTCTTTTCTGTGTGGCTTTAGAGTGAGAGTTGGTGAGGTAGGCTCACTTAGTCTAGCGAGACCGAGTGTCGCAAGGAGTACTTGCAAGGAAAATTTTGTCCGTGACACAAAATTGCACAAAGCGACACCGCAAAAAGAGCAAATAGTGCGCACAAATGGGTTTCACTGCTGTGTGATTTAAAACCGAGATTGCCTAGACGGTTTCATGTTTTAATATAACCATCAAATCGTGAAACCGACAAGTAATATATAACGGCTCATTTTATATATAAAATATGTATAGGTCATTTTCAACCAAAATATCTACCCCACATCTGATCTCCTACAGAATTAAAATAAGGAATTTGGACATCAAATGCCTACAATTATGTGTGAGCCTATTATCCTATCAAGATATTCATTGGATCTCATGCCTGACATATTTTGGTCTTCTTGTTACTTAAGGGTTGTCCTTATTTGTTGCTTCAACAGGGCCATCCTCGTCTTGTCCAATTTTCTCAGGCCAGCTTGATCACAATCTTTTGTAATTATACTATTGCTAGGAATTTTTTACTTATTAAAAGAACATTATTGGGACATCTCAACGTTTTTAGTCTGTATATCATCACCTTTTTAATACTACGTAGTATTTGAACATCCATTGAGCCGATTAATTCAGGGTCCGGTCAAAAAGAATCTTTGAATAAAAGGGGAAAAAAATCTTTCAACAAGTATTTAACACTTAGGCTCAAATAGATCATCGCATGAAATCAAAGTAAAGTAGACAAATATTAAATATCACTGAAAAACAACCACAAAATATACTAGTACATTTCTGCCAATGCGAAATTTTATTTATAGGCGATGCCTAAAATGTGCGACAGTGGATATAGAAAGAAAGCAAATAAAGCCTTCCAAACATGGATAAGATAAAGTAGATTGGTGGGTATGCTTTTGATGAGCACCCAACTTCCATATGCTTAGGTCTCTTCATTTCCCTGCAGGTTTGCTTCCTCCTGATGCCTGGTAAACCATCAACATGTCTATGAGAAAGAAAAACAACACACCAAATAGTTTAGCTCCCACCATTCATTTTTTAAAAAAAATTTGTGTCTACTCACTTTTTTAAAAAAAATAAATTTTTACACCAAAAATAAATATATTTGCCAGAGTTTAAACCATGTACCTCCATCAAATCATTCAAAGGCTGTCTACTCACTTCTACAATGATTTTAATTTTTTCCAAAGAGTTTGAACATTGTTCTGTAGTTTCCACTCTCTTAATTACTTGGGTTAGACATCAATGGCGATTTTATTACCAGTAGACATTCCACATTGGATGGTGAGCAAGTCCACCAGATATTTTTTTTAATAAGTGAAAGTTGTTTTTAATTGAGAACCACATTGTCAAATTCGTTCGCACTACAATGTAGTTACATATGTCAAAATTTCAGATTTTTGATTTGAAATTGTACTTGACCTAACTTAACCTACTTCTTAATGCAAATCTCACATATACCTAAACTTTTACCTCGAAATCGGACTAATCAGCTCTATCAATATTACTTGATGATTGCGACAAAAATCACTCTCACGAGCGTGTCTTTTTACAATCTTCAGGGTATGTAATTGAAAATTTTAGGAGGTGTCTTAATCTTTAGTACAAATTTACCTTCTTCTTAGGCTCACGAGGCTTCAGCTCAGTCTTTTTAGGGGCAGGTTTGGAGGCCGCCGCCTTGGGCGCGCTAGCGGCGAGGCTAGGCTTAGCCGCTGGCAGCTTGGCCGATTGGGTGCCAACAGGTTTCTCAGGCTTTAGAGATGCCATGGCTCTTTGAACTAGTTTTCTGATGAGACTATTGGTAATTTTGTGTCTATACCTTAGCTGCATGCACATATTTATAGCCCACATTTTGGTTCGAAATTAGCCAATTGTTGAGAGATGGAGAGGAGTGGATGTGGAAATGGGTTTCATGGAATAGAATAATTGCACTGGATGGAGGGCCTAGGGGATGCTGGATCAGATGCTTGGGAGATCATTTTATTTTATACCTTGCATTATTAGATGCTTATTCTAATGTCCGCTGTTGATACTTACAGGCACAAGTCTAAAGCAGAGCCAGTCATAATGTCAATTCAAAACTATTTCGGACATTAAATTGAGTGGAACACAAAAGAGTGTTTGTTCGGTACAGAATATCCTAAAACTAAAACTAAATTTTTACGAGTTTTGGTGGGAACTATAGTAAAGTTTGATTAAATTAATAGGTCCAGAAGAGTAAACACGGATGTGTAGAACATCCGTGATAAATAGTAGTAGAGTGTGTGATTCGGTCAAATGACTTACATCTACAGGTTTGAAACAATAATCACTATAATATGTGGAGATACATGGTAGATAAATCATAAATAAATGTTACGCTTCGAGCATAAATCTTTGTATATATTACCATTGTCACGCTAAACCAAAAGTCAAAAGCCAAGACCAAGACCGACAAACTCCTGCACCTACTCTCATATTTATAGAAGAGAAACACAATATGCTATACAAAAAGAATAGAGCACTAACATACTTAAAATTATGAGACAAAATGTCATTTGAATCTATATTTAGAATATTTAAATCTATAGTTTTAACAAAATGTCAAATTCATAGCGGAATATCATGCCAACCGTCACGAACAATTGGCACCATCATTTGGGCTACTTAGAACTTGAGAAATCGAGTCATCTTTGAGGAGGCATTTTATGACCAACTGTTTTTTTATCATACCATCTCTCGTCAAATCAAAGAGAGGGTGTTCTGGTCAAAAGCTGCTAAAGACCTGGCGGGGCAAGATCTTTCCCTGTTCCTGAACTGTGAGGCGTTTCTAGTTGTTGCTTCCACCCTCCCCCTCCCTTTCTCATCTTGCTATGGCTGTTTTCGGTTCACCGGGACTTGTTAATTTTGCTTGGGAGCTTTTTGTTTGTAATGGTGGATGTTAATAGTGTAAATATTCTCTTAATAAATTTTACTTATCAAAAAAACAAAATGTACTAAAAAAACTTGCGGTATCTCATAAATCGCCCACGAAGACCCACAACTTAACCCGGTCCCAAAATCCGAATAGCCTGCACCAATTCAAAGCCCAAAATGTGCCGAATCCTAACTCTGATGTGTTACGACAATCGACAATTGTTAATTGATGAATGTAATATACAGAAAAATCTCTCGCACCGGAGAAAAATACCATTCTAGATAGGTTGATATATATGAGAGATTTGCATTCTATTTTTTCAAAAATATTAAAATTAATTTTTTGAACAATAAATATACCAAAAAATTACTTTTTATATATTTAAATTACCTAAAATCTCGACTTATAGCGTTATTCAAATGCTACACTTCATGGAGATACTTTCTTACAACAATAAAATAATTGAGAAGATGAATGATGATGTAAAATTTATCAAACAAATAAGTCTAGTACAAACTAGTGTATTACAATATTATTTGAATTCGTAAAGTATGTAAAAGTATATGTATTTATTCAAAAATATCACTGTATGCAAAAATTGGCACCGGAATTTAACACTAAAATTTTCTGAAAAAAGTATTAGTTATTACAAAAAATAGGTTATTAAATTTTAACACTAGTCCCGATTCGAGAACATAACTTTTTATCAGTTTAGAGAGGTTATCATTTTACATGAGACCACTTTACATAGCTTTTACGGGGGTGGATTTGTCTAGGCTAGTCCCCACCCATGAGGACTAAATGGATATTGGTTTGCATGTGTAGTGATATCGGATATTGGTTTGTATGTGTAGTGATATTGATTTGCCGTGATATTGGTTTACATGTGTAGTGATATTGGTTTGCCTGTGAAATGATATTGGTTTGCATGTGTAATTCCCACTTGAAATTTTTTTTTCTGTAATCCTTACTCAATCCAGGTAGAGCTTTTACTATACCTTAGTTAGAATGTAGCTTACTGAGTAAAAGTTGTGTTTGGAAACTAATAACTGTAATTAGGTGAAGTATAATTGACTTACTAGCCGTTGGATATAGTTAAGTGAGCAAGCATTAAGTGCTAGTTAGATAGATTAAGTCTTACATATGTGGATATAATATAAGCAAGCTAAGTGATTACTTGTAAAATTAACACACTAATTATATCAATAAACTTAAATGGTATGAGATCTTTCTTCAAATGGAAGATCAAAATAGATCTAGTTCCAGCAAGAAAATTTACGACATCTGTGATTCTCATTATTGAGACTAACTCTAGTGGTCCTACAGATATAAAGAAATCATTGTCATAGAATTTATAACTTCACCATATTATTGAAATTTAATGTTCCAACTTTCGAATGACCAGAATCCTAACTTTACACTTATCTTACAAAGTACAAATTAAAATAACTCATACAATTACAAATTAAAATAACCATTGCGCTACTAACTTCAGTGATCACCAATAGGTCAGTGAGCTGGTTAATAATTACCTCAACCTCAGGACTACATAAGCCAAAAGCCTATAACCCACCAACATAATTCCCAAAGCAGCCACATCCCACCATTTATGGTCAAGGCCCAGATACCTAATCCCAGGAAAGTCCATGACTTTGCATTGCTCATTGAGCCCACAATCATAGAACTCATGAGCTGAGTACTGGACCCCAACAAGCAGTTTGTAACAGTAGTGACTAAATGAAATATACTTCAACCAAGCAATGAACCCTTGAATGTGCTGGATGTAGTATCCACCAGCCAGCAGGAACACCAACATTGTCACCGAGGCCAGCGTCGTTGCCTGCTTCGCATCCATTAGTATCGCGCCGAGGGCGAGTCCTAGGCCTTGTGATACTAGCACATTGAAGAGGACTATCAAGAGGGTTAGGGTGAAGGTGACAAGTGAAGGCTTGAGACCGCCCATCCAGTATGCTATGGTGACGAAGATGGTTGGCATGACCAACTCCATGGGTAGATCGCCCGCCATTCGCGCGCAGTAATAGGACGAAAGGCGGTACATTCCTGATGAACGCTCTTTTGTTAGCATTGGCCTCTCTTGTGGGAATGTGAATATGGCGTTGGACATTGGCAAGAAGCCCCAGAATATTGAGAAGAAGAATAGCAAACCCACCTATGCATTCAATTAAGAAACATTCATTAAAAAAATGCATAAAATTGCAATGTCCACTAATGAAAGAGAAACTGAATCTTGTAATACCATTATAATTTTAAATCTTAATGGTTGATTGATATAACAAGTCGTATTTGTATTATGACCGTATTAAATTTTTTTCGTTGCATATAAAATTAAGATTGCAAAGGCATAGCGTTTGATTATACCTGATCTTGGATGTGAGCGGTATTAGAATGCCACCATAAAAGACCAGAGAGTATAGCAACAGACAGCACTTGGAAAATCCTCAAGCCAGAGTAGGATTCATGCTTCCTCTCCTTTAAACCTCGAGCTAGGAGCACCCGAAATTGCTGGCTCCAACTAGTCACCCACTGGTCCTCGGAGCCTGTAATAAATTTAAGCCACCAAATTATTAACTGACATTGGGATTTTTTGTGAATTGTTCAGGGTCGAGCACTGATTTCGTATTTAGGAATTGGTTTCTTGATTAATTACCTGATCTCGAGGAACGTCCAGGGTCTTGAATATTCCGACGAATTTCAGCTGTCAGAGAGGGATACAAGTTCTTTTTGTAAGATGAAATTAGGAATTGTTTGGTTGAATTCTCATCTTCGAGGTGGTCTGCTCTGCCATGGAAATCTATTTGATCCTCTTGTCTTGTTTCAGGAACTATACCTGATTTTTCCGATAGAGATAATAAGTTAGTATAAATATGATTGAATAGAGACCATCTTAATTTTTTTTAAACAAATGCTAGATGACAACTAGTGAACAAATTAAATTAGATATGAGTCGGGTAAGCATAATTTTTTTTTCCTACAAAAATTTTGAAATTAAATTTAAAAAGAAAAAATTTATCGTAGTATCATTTAGTTTGACGTCTTTTTGAGATTTCCAAAATTAACACTCTTACTTACAAAAAACTTATACTACGAGTTTAAAAAAAGCTGTGTTGGGCATTTGATCAAAGAAATATCTTTATCAATCCTTATCTTGGAGCAGTCCCGTGGTCGACACAAATCAATAATGAATTTTGGCAGTTGGATAAAACGTTATTGACTTTTTATTTTTAATGTAGCAGATGTACATCATTGTCAAATGCTAATCCTCGGAAACAATAACTAATTGGGTCATTTTTCAATGTCGCTTTTACAAAAATAAAGTAGCACACCCCATAAATTGCAAATGTAAAAACGCAAGTGGCCAGCTGGATCTGAGGTTGACACACTAAATGAACCACACCAACAAACAACTTGAGGATCTCTTAAACCAAAACTACATCGTCACACATACAACTAACAACTATAGAATTGTCCTTTTTCATATCCCATGTTTTGTGTGATGTGGTCGATTAAGTTTTAGGGAAAGATGCTCCTCTTAATGCTTGGCAACAAAAAGAAATATTATGGATATAATGCCAAAATAGCTTTGTTCACATATGATTTCTGACCAACACGAAGAAAATGATAATTTAAAATATGAAATGAGATAAGTTAATAAAATAAAAATATGTGGATGTAATTCTTGATTCAATGTGAGAGAAGAGGAAACTATAATTAAAGGGTAGACAAGTAAAAAAAATTGAAATGAGTGAATTGGAAAGTCGTTGAAGGACAAAAACTACTAACCATTGGCGAGATCAAGCAAGAAGTCAGCAGGATTCATGAAATTGAACCCGGGAGCGTACCCAATGGACCCAAAGTATTCCATGACCCGGCCCGCCGGCCCGCTATAAATCGGGCACCCATCCGACAGCACCACCACCTTATCAAACATCCGGTACAGCCGGCTCGACGGCTGGTGGATGGTGGTAATCACCGTCCGGCCGCCACGAGCCAGCCCCCGGAGGGTGCCGACAATGCGCTGGGCCGTAGTAGAGTCCAGCCCGGAAGTGGGCTCGTCAAGCAACAACAAGCTCGGATTAACCAACATCTCCTGCCCAATACTGACCCGCTTCCTCTCCCCACCAGACAGGCCCCTCAACAAAGGCCCACCAACAATAATATTCCTACACCTCGTAAGCCCAAGCTCCATTATTACAAGCTCAACCTGGTCCAACTTCTCATCTCTAGTGAGCTTCTTGGGCAGCCTCAACAAAGCCGCGTAGGTTAGGGTGTCTAGGACAGTCAAATGGGGATATAACACGTCATCTTGGGTGACAAATCCTGTCTTACGCTTCATGGAGCTAGAGAACGGCTGGTTGTTGTAGGTTATGGTTCCTGAGACCTTTCCCGGTAGCCGGCCGGCGAGAGCCGTTAGGAGAGTGGTCTTGCCACTTCCCGATGGGCCCAACATTGCTAGAAGCTCGCCAGGTCGGACCATCCCGCTCACGTCCTTTAGGACCGTCCTTGTCGATTTCGGACCGTTCGAGCTGAAGCAGAAGCGTGATCCCTCCATGGACAAGTCTATGGTATATGAAACATCTTCGAACTGCGATAGGAGTTCGATATTGTATTACAGGACGATGATTCGAAATCGAAAACTCTATGCATGTGACTTGATCAGTACGTAAGTAATTAGCATATTTATACCTTAAGAGTCACTGGACGTAAAGATTCACGCAACACAGAGAACCTTGTGGGTGTGTGCTCTGGGACAGTGGGGATGGTTAAAGCTGACGGTTCAGCGTAGACAGAACCCGACTCGGTCCGGTTCGCCACCGGTAATACGTTTTCCGGACCGTTGCCGGAGATTTTGGCAGCTTCTTCTTGCTGAGGAGGCATCATTGGATAAAATTGTGTGGGGTATGGAGATGGAGAGAAGAGGAGGAAAGGAGAGGTGGTGATGGCAAGGACATGGGAGAAAAACAGGATCATGTGATATCACTTATAAAGGGAAAGGAAAGCACGAGAAGTGGACTTGGATGTGGGTGAGCGGGCAACTGCTTCAAGTCTCTGCTCTAATTGCAAAAAGTATTTGCCCTCGTGTCCGATATATTAAAGAAAATTTAGAGTTTAATTCTTCGTAAATATTTTAATGGTATAAAATTTATCTTTACGAAAAAATTCTCTTCTCCTTCTACTGTTACACCGTACTACTACTACAAGATTGATAACATACATATTTAGTAAAATTGGACTGTATGTATCATTTTTGGGTGGTTAGCTATAACTTTTTGTCCGTAGGGCCAATGTAACGCTTTTCTTAATTTTAGTTGAAGAGTTTATATGTTTAATTTTCACGTGGGTTAATTTTTTATCAGATTATTTTAAAATTATTTTTGGTGCAAGTTTTTTTTAAAAAGAATTAAGTGTAGACAGTCATCCGACTTATATCCATATTTCTCCATCACAACTATCCATGTATTACTTGCCCCATCCACGTAACATGTAAAAATAGCTGACTATAGTATATGGTTCAATTTGTGAGTATATTTAATGGTTCAATTTGTGAGTATATTTAATATTCGTGTAAAAATTACTTCAAAAAAATGTTCATGTATTAATTGTTAGGTTCATGTGATCTTAACCAAAAAAAATTGTTATATATAAACACAAAACCTTGTGCAAGTAAATGCAATTACATTGCCATTTCAATCTAACTTTACTTTTCAAACCAAATTAAAGGTGTCTGATACACTTGTTTTCTCATTAATCTCAACAAAGAAACCTTTAGCTATTGCGGGGGAGATGACGTAGGATTTGCGACTTTTCCGCTCTTAGCTGTATACGTGTGTAAAGAGTATTTGTTAGGTGATTGACTTCGCCACGTGGTCGAAGGAGAAATGAGAATCTTATTACACTACTGTGGGGGCACGGGAGTGGATTGAGCACGGAGTGAATGAATCAATTCCGTACGGTTTGGAGTGAAAGGGGACCGCAGTGGCAAGCGTAGTTATGTGATAATGGCAAGTGCAGTTATGTGATAATGGCAAGCGCAGTTATGTGATAATGGCATGTGTATTTGTGACAGTGGCAAGTCCCCGTTGATGATAATGGCGCGCGTGGTTTTTTTCATTTTGGTCTCCCATATTTTAGCATTTTTGCAAAAAGGTCACACTGGCATGCGCAGTTATGTGATATTGGCATGCACAGTTATGCGATAATGGCATTTGTATCCGGCCTGCGTTTGTGCGTGGTTTTTTTCATTTTGGTCCCCGTATTTTAGCGCATTTGCAAAAAAGTCCCTGCATGTCTTCATTCCGAACGGTTCGGAATCTGAGCATTCCGTGCCCAATCCAGACCCGTGGGGGCACAAGACTAATTTTTGTATACCATCTAATATTTGGCTCACTACACAATTTATATTTAAGTTGTCGCAAATTTTATAATAAATATTTAAAATTAGTACATTTTAAAATATCAAACTTAAAATTTTATTAAATTATAATAATTTTTTACTAATTGATCTAAATATTTATTTGTGCAGAGTAATGTTTTTTCTGTTTTCCGCCACTTAGTTCATTACTTTTCTTGTTGGTGTCCGCTTTCTAAACGTCACCGAAGAGATGCAGAGACTGCATATAGTGGTTTTTTTCATACAACTTTGTTGGATTTGGACACACATCATTTGAGTCTGATAAATTATAAAATATGTCAAAGCTTTATATATCTTCTCATATTTGTAACTATATCTACAAATAAAAGATAAAACTATACTTAAAATGTCGGATATTATTTAAAAAAAATTGTATTAGTATTTATTTTATGAGATAATTATTTTCAGACCTCTGGTGTTTGACATATTCATCTCTTACTTTCCTTTTTTTCGACAATCGATTAAAAAAATTTCATATTTTGATTTTATTATACTCTCCCATGTCCTTGACGTTAGATATTTTTTCATTTTTTGTCATGGAAAGAAAAAAAATTCCCTTAAAAAAATAACAAAAAAAACTACATTCTTAAACCTTTAGATCTCATCAGAACCAAACCAGAAATCAACAGCAAAAAGAAAATCAACCAAAAATGAACAGATATCCAAACCTGCAATCGACGAACAAGAAAACAAAAGAGTACATCTCGATCTTACCTGGTCGGGCGTCCTGAAAAATCCATTTTTGGCATTAAAATCAATTTCTCTGGGTTTGTAGAGTATAGAATTGGTGAAGTAATGAGTTGGGCATCTCTATAGATTCGGGGTCTAGGTATTGGTCGTCGGCGGATCTTTCAAAGGTTAAAGGCGGTTCCGGAGGCGGTGGTGATCCTGTTCGCTTCTCCTGACATGGATGAGCAGGTAACAGTTTGTCGATAGTAATCAGTGTAAGTTGGGCTCTTTTGTTTTCTTGTTCGTCGATTGCAGGTTTGGAGTATAATTTCAACGATATCCAACAACGGAGGCGAGAATTCTTGCAAGAGGAAGGGCTTTGATTTGGATTTGTCTGTTGGTGTGGCAAGTTGTTCTTGATGTTATTGTATTTATTTATTTATTTTTGTTAGTTTTGAAAATTTTAGTTTTGGTTTCATAATGTTATCTGGAGATTAGAGAAGGTAATTTTTTTAAGATATTTTTGTCATTTTTATGATTAAAAAAATAATAAATATATACTAGGTAGAGTATAATAAAACAAAATTTTGGGGAATTTTTAATCAATTTTTGAAAGACAGGAATGAGAGGCGAATATGTCCAACACTAAGGGTTTGAGAGTAATTATCTCTTATTTTATTTATAACATTTGAACTCTAAATATATGGGAATATAAATTGTTTAGCACTTGAACGAATTTTAATTAAAATCTAAATATTCTTTTCAGTCAATTGTTTTATACGGTTTTTTTGTTATAAACTATTATATATCTAGAGGCTCTAACAATTGAATATAGTCGAAGACTTATCAATATATATTCTATAATGAACTACATATACTATTATAGTTTGGTAGTAACAGTCAATCATATTCCCCTTGTTCTTATTCAAGATATTTTGGCCATTTTTGTTTTAACGTCTCAGAATAAGATCATTCTAAGTTTTCGGAGGTGTAAATCTCAAGTTCGTTGATCTAATTGAATTTACGATATTTATACTTTTGTTTTTGGATTAGTGAACTTGGTATCGGATGTTATAATCTATATGCTTTCCAAAGTTCGGAAATTAGCTTTTGGAAAAGCCTGACATGTATGATTGGCTTTTCTTCTTGGGAGAAATCTGAAGGCGCTCTTATTATAATCCAAATTATTTGAGTTAGGCATATCATCTTTTCCTTGATTTTTTTTTCTAGAATAATACGATAGAATTCCTACGCTATTAATGGAAAATATAAGGTATTTAAGGAAAATCCGAATCTATTTTAAGGAATAAAGACACTTTAGTACCTTATGTTATGTGAAATAGATACTTTGTACTATGTGTTACGGAAACACCTACTTTAGTATCATGTGTTATGTGAAATAGACATTTAGGATCCTCCTCTCATATGAGCTTTGACTTTCGCTAACGTGGCAATGATGAAAAAGCTTCGACTAGATGATGTGGCACGCATAGATAACGTGTCGAGTAATGTTACAAAAAATTGCAAAAAATCTGAACGCTAGAAACTTAAAATTTTAACATTACAATTTTTAAAAAAAATTCTAGAGTAGAATTGCAAAATTTTACGAGCGTATGTTAAATTTTACATAACGAGTGAAAAGTTAATTTTTTAAAAATTTATAATATGATAGTATTTTTTGTAATTTTCATTAATATTACTTGACACATCATCTATGTGTGTCACGTTACCGAGTCGAAGCCTTATCATCATTGCCACGCCAGCGAAAGTCAAAACTCATATGAGAAGCGGGTCCTAATTATCTATTTCACATAATACAGGATACTAAAGTGGGTGTTTCTATAACACATGATATAAAATATATATTTCACATAACACATATTATTAAAGTATTTTTATCTCTATTTTATACGTGTCAGCATAGAAGACGTGTACTTTATCCCTCCGTAAGTCTTGATTTTAGGGTCGGGGTAAATATTGTTTTAGGTTTTCGTACATATTTACTTTTTCGTGGTGTGATCACTGTTTTGATTAAGGTCAGGGGGTCTCTTGGAATTATTTTGGGCTAGATACTTAATAGTGCTCCTCATTTGATTATGATGAGTTTTGGTGTAACCTGTCCTTTATAGAACTTTTGGTCAAATGAAATTTTCTTATAAAAAAAGAGCATAGAAGACGTGTCGTCGTAAACGTCATTCACCGAAAAGATTATTGTTCCCACTAATATACACATCTTATATGCCCACCACCAATCAATCAACTGCTTCACAAAGGTCCACTAGCTTTTGTTTGGTTGATGTAATTGATTTTCAGAAAATATGTTTTCTTACTTTACAGTATATATTTACAAGTATTATATATTTTTTACCATAATCAGTTTTATTTGTTTTAATTTTTTTGTATTTTGACAAAAATTAGTTTACAATCAATTCATTGGTATAACGTTTTAGTCAGAATTCATGCATAATTTTTTTAAAATCTTTATTTCATTATGTGCTTGGTTTCTTATGCATATTCCGTTATCTTACGCAAGGAACACATGGTGTTCAACCATTTTATATTTTCCATCGGTTGACTGAAACCATAGTATTCAATAAATTGTTCCAATTACAGTTAAGAAAATTTGTTTACGTAAATCAAACAGTAGTTGTTTCTACTTGGACATTGGACATGGAAGTGAGAGCATACAACAAACTTAATCCAAATGTATCTTCCAATAATATAAGTCGAATTAAAGTTTACCCTTTAACCAAATCTCTATTTTTTAGTAAATATCTTTTCTGGGAGTGTTTTATCCTTTTTAATGAGGGTGTTTCTTTCTCAACTGAAAGCTCTTTTCTCATAAAAATTGTGTGTGTAAGTGATAGAAGATCAAGTTGATTTATTTATCAAAATCATACTTAAAAGAGTCTTCATAAAAAACAAGATGCTATAACGTGCATTATTTTTATTAAGAGAGTGTCAAATATTTAGAAGTGGTAGTAAATACTTTTAGATGTCGTTCATATGAAATTTTCTAATAGGATTTTTAAATGGAAAGTTGGATTAATTAAAATATGAATTCATTAATGAAATTGTTACTTTCTAAAAAAATGTCATTTTTATGGTAATTATATATATTTTTTTTGAATATATGTATATTCATGATTACAATCCACCGGGAATTTATCTTTCACAAGTTTATCTCCAACTTGGACGAGAGATTAAGTTGTTAATAAGGATTTCTCTATTAGATTTTTTTTTTGGTAAGTAAATTGATTATATAAAAAAGAATAGGATGTACAAAAGGAGAGTTGGGAGACTTAGAGACAGAACCTCAGGCTCCCAAGCGAAAGGCAAAACAAAGCCACATCATCTAAGGGAATCCAAGTACAAGAATAGGTTTTGGTGCCCTAAATCAGATAACGAGTTAGACCAGCGAAGCCATTCATGGGCAGGATTGAGAATAATATGGGTGAGAAGCTCCCGGTTACACTTATCACCTTGGAAAATAGCCCAATTTTGCAAGAGCCATATCCCCCAGATAGTTGCACCATAAAAGGCAAACCACACCTTTTTAGCCATACTATCGTGCACGAGACCCATCCAATTTTTCAGAGAGCTCGCGACCCTCGGCCCAAAGAACCAAGAGATGCCCAACTTGCGAACAAAAGATTTCTCTATTAAATATATGTTGTAGGAGGCCAGATTTAGTACTAGGGCCCGGTAGCATGGTCTGGACAACGTGAAACGACCATGATAGCAATATTGTAATAACAAAGATTATATAGGGTCAATTTGAGAAACATAAAAATTACAAAAATTGGTATAAATAGGAGCCATTGTATATGCATATTGTACCATTATATATCACCAAAGTACTAGTATATGTCATGTGATGTAGCAATGTATAACACAGCCGTACCATTTTATGTTGCCTAGTATACCAGTGTATGTTGCATGTTGAATCATTCCTCTGTTGCTCAAACTAATATTATGATAAACTATTGTATGTGCATATTGTATCATTGTATACATTTGAAATATTAGTGTATGTCGCACGATGTACCAATATACAATGTAACTATACCATTGTATGTCTATTATGTACCGATGTATGTCACATGTGATTTATTCCCCCGTCTCATGTTTGAAAGATATACAATGCACTCAGCTCTTTCCAAGTCCTCCTAGAATTCTTCTTATAGAAAGCCTCCACCAACTTGGTTGGCTTATCATCTTCTAGCAACTTGGAGGAGTTCCTACGTTTCTTCCTCCAAGCTGCCAAACATGTGCTAAAGGTTCACATTCTTAATTGTTGTAGTATAGCAGTCCTAATCGGACCACGAAAGCAAAGCTACAACTACCATAGTGTTTTACCACTATATGTTACATAATATAACATTGTATATCATATGTTGTACAATTTTCTACATATTGTGTACCACCGTAAGAAAAAGAAACTGAAATATTCATGTTCCTAATTATTTTTTGGTGAAAATACCAAAAATATCTATTTATATTTTGTGTGTGGCGGCACCCATCCAACCTAAATCAATGGCGAGGAATCGAATCCGGATAATGTTGTTCATTCTATTAGTAGCATCATCCAATCAAAAACAAGTTGTAGTTATTTTCTTTTAGTTTAAATTATGTGGATGATATTTAGTTTCTATCCAATAAGGATATAAATAGAAAGAGAGAGAGGTAACTTGCCGTCTTGGGGGAAGACGAAGCAAAATGGGGATGGCTTTGTGCCCTTTCGAAGTATCAAGTACCTATTCGATCCACAACGGTACAGTGTCCGAGATTTGTCGATCTTTCAACGTACAGTTGCCTTTAGCGTCACAGGCGCTCTTTTTCTTTCCTTTTTCATCTTTTTTTGAATTTTCTAGACACACTGTAAGTTTCCTTTCAAGCTAGATTTTCCATTCTATCAAAAAAGCTAGATTTTTCAAAGATAGTTCTTTTTATCCAAAAGAACAACAATTTTTATAGGTGACAAGAACAACACATTTTTTGGAATTTAAAGAGAACTATCCAATGACCGTCTCTTTCTGCGTAAAACAGTATTTGATTTCATTACATTGAACCAAAATATTGTCATACAAAAAGGCTTACTGATTTGGGAGGACGATCGCGAAACCAGACAATTTTAATTAGTTAAATCTTGCCAAAGGGCTTGTAGCCCAACGACGTTGTAGATACATAGGAGGTTCAAGGTTCAAACTTTGACAATATCATAACGTAATAATTTATCTTTAGATATATAGGAGGTCCAAGATTCAAACCTTGGCAATATCATAGTGTAATAATTTATCTTTAAAAAAAATTAGTTAAATCTTAGTTGATTTGGATATTGAAAGTGGAAAAATATTAGCACGACCAACCTGTAAGATTATAGATAAATTCAAAAGTAAAATCGAGTCGAGTCGAGTCATGTAGCTTGTAAAATGTATTTTCTCGTCGCTAATTTTTATTTTTCAAATGCTCTGGTAACTCTCTTCAACGGGAGTTGACCAAAAAGTCAAATAATTCTATCTAAAAATGCCCTTACCCGAGAAAAAATTGTACATTTAAAAAACCTCTATAATCGATGAATATTAAAGTATTTTAATGAATTCCACACCTTAATTTAATAGCTACCATTTTTATTTCAACATTAAAATTGAAGATTTATAAATTCTGTTGATGGTGAGGAGTGGGAGGGTTGACCGAAAGGTTGGAGGTTAGGATTTAGGCGGCGCGAAGATGTCAAGCAATTGTGTCACGCGCAAAGAATTTCCAGGCGCTTGGGCTCTCCTAATCTAAGAAAGCCTTATTACTCTAATAATCTCTACTTAACCTGAAAGAAAAAAAGAATAATCAAGTATGCCAAGAAGAGAGGGAATACTTGAACTCTCAAATGTTGGATGCTTTAAAAATGAGGGGAAGACTCCTTTTGTACAAGTACCTAGCCATCTAAGAGACAAATGATAAATGCTAACTATGATAGGATTGGTAGAAATGGTCTGAAAAATTAAGTGTGCTTTGACAATCTAGAAGACACTGCTTGGCTTTTCTTCTATATGGATGTCACTTGGCCTTCTATCGCAGATTGTAGCTTCGGAAAGAGCGGCTCATGAAATTTTCCTCTACCTAATCTCGTGATGCTTTCGTCGTGGCCTCAAACTTCGCAATCACAACATGCTCTCTGTCGGGCTAGCCCATCGAGTGAACTAGGTAAGCCACTTTTCGCAAGTCTCCCAATCTTGGCTCGGCTACTCCATCGTGAATAGGGTAGGCTATCCTATCTTGTATCTGGAATCTGTGAGATGTCTCATAGCTCGCTCTCATATTTGCGTCGACAAACTAGGTGCGTCGACTACCACATTGGCCTTGCCCGCTTTATAATCCAGCATGAAATCGAACTCAGATAGAAATTCGTGCCACCTAACTTGCTTCAGGGACAACTTCTTCTGTGTTAAGAAGTAATTGGTTGTGTTGTTGTCCATCTTCAATAGATGATTCGTATTGTCTATTGACTCAAATTTCAGTGAGAAAGTTCTAGTATACCATTTTTCCAGAAATAAAAAATGTATTGTACCAATATTATTAATTTATTGAGGTTGTATTGTACAACCTTTCTCTTCTCATTGCATTAGATGATTTGTATGAATTAACAATTATAATTTTTTATGGTAAGCAGCATGTAATCAATGAATGACACCTTTGCGAAATAGTTGTATGGTAATAAATATTTTTATGGTAATTTTTTATGTATTAAGAGATCAAATTATTTTTAGTTTGATGTAATCCAATATTGATTTATAATTATAATGAATGCCATCTTGATATTCTTATTCTATTTTCAATCAAAGTAAATCTTTACTAAATATATTGTATTATACATGTTTCATCTTAATTCATGATATTAAATATAATAGGGTAAATTATTTCAAACAAACAGGACCTACATGGGCGGATCGGTACCTTTTAATGAACGACATGGACTATAGGTACAGATCTGCATCCATTATTTATGAAAACGAAATCTAAATATCTAATCGAAGAATTCAAAATATTTTGATAAATATTTAATATTTATCGTAACTAGCGATGTGATATTTTTAATATTTTTTAAAAAAAATTATCATGTCAAAATTTATACTAATTTTAACTTTATTATGACACAGTGCGAACAACAACTGCAAAGAATGAAGTTTGTTACTGATAGGAACAATCTTGCCCTGTTTCAGCATATGCGCAGATGCCAAGTGTCCGCTGCTTCTACTTTGCTTTCTGTTTATCTTTTGCATGCTTTTTTTTTACTTCGTGGCGATGAAAACGACGGTGCCAATTTGGACACGTTACTGGCAATTATTACTTTAAACATTATAGTAATATGCCCTTACAGCTACTTTTTTTGTTGAATTTTTTATCCTAAGCACTTAATGGAATGTGAATTATTAAATAATGGTTGTAGAAATATGTTTTAGAATAACGTGCCCGAAAGAGTTCTAACTCATTGGGACTCCTTTTTCCGATTTACGGTGTTAGTGATGAATCTGGTTCTCACTTACTATTACACTGCTATCCTACTTGCTATCCTACTTGGCTTATCTGGAATACTTTTGCGCGGTGTATTAGCATTTCATGGTGCATCAACCTGCTGTTAATGATTCCCTCGTGGCTTGTATGTTTCTCGTCAATGGATGTACGATCAGGAAGATCTAATTTTTAATCTATGGTTCGATTATGTGGTCTATTTAAACTTCTAAAAACTGTATGATTTTTGAAGAGTCAACATACAACTAACAAGTTCTCCATCTTACAATCATTCGTCGTGCTCGAGAATGACTAGTTTGGTCCAAGTGCATCCCTGATCTTGCTGGTCAAGATCTCACTCTTTATCTAGACTCCCGCTCCTCTTGAATCCCTCTGTGGTTTCTTGCTGTAGTTTTGGTGATGGTAGATGCTTGCTGCATTTGAGCATTTTTTTTAATGTAATCAACGTTTCTATTTCTAATATAGTAATTCAGTTATATATAAAAAAGAGTTCTAACTGATTTTAAGACAACTCCAGCTTAAGTAACTCACTATACATAAACAGTTTGATTTTGAGCAAACGCTAACAAACTTTTGTTGTTTTAAAAGATTGGAAATTATTACAATCTTTTTGTTATATCTTTATTGATTATTAAATAAAAGAAGAAAATACTACCATGCCCATCAGGTTTAGACTGATATCCAACCATCCTCACCTTCATATAATTTGGACACTGTTTGAAATTCGTACTGATTAAGAAACTTTTTGACATAAATCGGCCTTACAAATCAATCGGCCAGTGTTTGAAAGTCAGGTGCCAATTTATTGATTTTGGATTGGGTCCTTCCAAGACAACCAAATAAGATTATTCATAATAAAATACACAACCGTCAATTTCATCATTAAAACACTGATAGCATTTGTAGATCTAACAGTCAAAATGAAATTTTATTTTGAAAAAGAAAATGAGTGGTGTTACCACCTGGACGGAATGGTTGGACCAAGTAAGTTGTAAATATTTACTTTATTAATATGAAAATCTTTACTTATAAAAAAAAATCACATGCACATAGTAGTGAGTGATGAATCCACATTTGATTAACGAAACAAATTGTTGGTATTATATCTGACGAAAGGGTTGGATTCGGTGTTACTATTAATAGAGTGGTCATTATTATCTGAGGTAAGATCTGGACTATTGAACAGAGGAGACATGCGCGATTTTAGTCAAATGGTTGAGATCTACCAAGACTAATACAGAGATATTTTGGTATTTCACCTGAAAATCAGACAATATTGTAATGTGTGATATACGGTAATACTCGGCGTCAGATACGACGTATAGTGATACTATATGCGAGAGATAATGGTGCAACATTCGATATACAATATTACATATTTTAAATATAATTTTCAAAAATATCCTTATATAAACTATGATATTAGGTGTATGTCATCACGCACGTCCGTTTCACCTTATTCGTAAATTCGGACCATTTGACGAGTGGTGATGCCTAGGCATCGGCTAATTTCTCGTTTGTATTAATTGCGTGCAACTATCAACGACCTATGTCGAAGTTGAATTCTAATTGGAAAGTTAAATTTTTTTATAAGTAAAAGTATATTACTCTTCAAAAAAAATTTAAGATATAGTCAGAGTTATATCACGAAAAAACTACTACATGACTCGTAACAACAATTTGTGGTGTTTGACTTTAATTAGTGTCCCTGGAACACCTTTTCAGCTTCATCTTCTTTGGGTACGAGGATTCCCATGTTGGGTCCCAAAGTTGGCGAAGACGTGGTTACGTTTGTAGACGTTGTTCGTGGCAAGGCGGACATATAAGTTTCATGAAGCAACGTCTACTTCTATTTTTCTCATTGATTACGATTTTTTCGAAACCACCTGCCACTCTCAAATGGAAGCACTTGGTGGCGTGTGATGATTCAATTCCTCCTTTGATTCTCTTCCAATTTACAAGCATTTAGAATTTTACCAATAAGCACTTAAATCAAAGAATTAGAGGATTTTTTAGCTTAATCAAGAGGTTTCAAGTTTAAACGCTTGAGACTTGAGAGCACAACAGTGTTAAATATTTGTTAGGAGAACATTGTCACTTTGTAAAAGTCCTACCCGACTCAAACATAAATTAATCGACACATTAATATCCAGATACCAGTTGCTTAAAAAAATCTCTTCCAATTTACAACCGCACTTATTATTCGAGGCTAATAAAACTTAAATTAATATCATGTTCAAAAAGAGAGAAATAAGGGTGAAAAGATTAAAGTATATGTTAGAATCCGTGGGTTTTTTTAACTTGTAAATAATGCTACCGACATTGGCAATACAATAATTGGAGAATTAGAGGAAAGAAATCTTTGTTTTTCTTCTCACAATTTATTTCCTCCCTTTTTTTTCAAAATATGTTTATGTGTTCAAATCATTTGTCCCCTATCCACATCTTGGAAAAAATAACTTTTACATTTCTTTCTAACATTCATATCCTCTCAATTTCCTTCCACCCACTTTTTTTTCCACTCTCCAAACATAGCATAAGTGATGCATTTGGTCATTTTCGGCTTTCATCGTCCAATTAGCCGGCCGACAAAGATAATCAAGTAAACAATAGAATTCGTACATTCTCGACAAATACGATCGAATTCTTATTTAGGAATAAATAAAAAATACAACAAAACTAGAAAAAAAATCAATAATAAAAAAATAGAAAAATAGAAGAAAAAACAAAATAATTATCGAGCAGGTATAAGCATGCCAACATGGTAAAAGGACGCCGAAATCGGGAATTTAATATTTTCACCTCAAGATAAAGCACATCATATTAAATTTGTCATGCTTTTGATAAGATATGATCGGCCAACTATGGGGACGGTGGTGAATGTTTGTTTAATGTTTGACCCTGCAAAAGTTGGTAATTATGATAAATTTAGTGAACGACGATGATCAATTGACAAATCAGCCACCACGACATGGTTTGAATCTGGCAAAACTCTATTGATCGGGAAAAATCTGGCTTCAACTATCTCCACTTTTACTCATGGGATAGTTTAAAGTTGCCACCATTAACGGGCACCAAGACCTTGGAGACCTACGGAAGAACACTTGCTCTAATAGTGTAAGGTAAAGGTGGAAAGATTAGCGACAAAGGTTGAAATCTTTGATCATAACAATAATTTTCTTATAAAAAAATACCTTGGAGGCCTAGCTTAAGCGGTAAAAATGGAATTTGGAATTAGGATTGAATTATAGGATCCGAGTTTAAACGAGTAATAACTTTATTTAATAATGTTAATAACCAATGTAAATGATCACTTTTTATTTTCAAAACCCAAAATCATAACAATTTTCACCCCGCCGCTGGGCCAAGTTTCAAGAGCTTGTAACGGATCATAATAGTAAATTGTCATGTTTTGCATGAAACTAATAGTATTCAATTTTAAAGTAATCACGTTAGGTATATATATGAGTCAATACCATAAGATAAATTGATCCAAAAGTACTCTTGTTAAGCACGCACTGACTTTTTAAAGGCTTAATTAAACTTTCATTCATGAGATTTTCCTGTGATGGTCATTTACGCAACTTCTGTTAGAAAAGCATATTTGGTTCTTGCAAAATGGAGACGTACTCGAGTTGGCGATTATGGAATTCGATTATGTTTCGAATGGTGGATCTTGGGATCATCCGGTGTCGTATTAAATTGCTTTTGACTTTCTGTTGCGACCCAAAATAAATTTTCAACGTTGTGGTCGAAACTTGATATTAGAAATAATGGTGGCAGTCATTATTACAGATCACATGTGCAGATCACGAACCTTTGGCTTTAATTCCTCTTATATACAGTCGACACATAATTAAGAGAATATTAATAAGTATTTAGATATATTGTTCTAATTTGACTAATAGATCTTAAAAATATAATAGTGTTAAATATTTATTCAGATAGTTTTATAACTTTTTAAAAGTACTACCAAATTAGTATCTCATTATTCTGTAAAGTAACTATTCGAATAACAGGCGATATAAACTAAAAGTAATAATTAAGAGACTCATTATTCACAAGATCATTAGCCATCCACCATCTTGGCCGGCCCATTTATTTACAAGGTGTGTCCTACACTTTCATTGATGAGTAATATCTTCTAGTGGATCCTATTGTACGTACTTGGTGCCTTCAATTTTAATTAACATTTCTCAGCTTCTAACGAAGTCGTACATAAATGGTCTCACATTTTTGTATGTCGTCGTAATTTCTATCTAATCGGTGCATAAAAAATAGTACAATCAGACTTGTTACAAGTAGTTAAAATTTCAGTTTGATTTTGTTAGGAGATTATGAGATTTTTTTTTTGATAAGTAATATATTGAAGAAAGAAATATTTACAAAGGCCAAAGGCCCCAAAAATGGTACAATATTTAAAAACCCAGAGAAACCCAAGACCATCAAAAGGCCACAATTTCCAAAATTCTAAACCCAAGACCATCTAACCTTACTAATATATATGTTCAGTTGAAAGAATCACTCCCCAAACATGTCCAATGATCACTGACTTTGAATTATTTGTTATTTGTAAATATTGAAGATAAAGTAGGAGAAAATCAACTATACAATATTGATGACAGAACTCTAGTTCGATACCTCTTAGCTGGTTCTACTCGAGTATTTTTTTTTCGGTGGAATTCTACTCGAGTATTTATACTCAACCATTTGGATCCAAGAGATGGCACCTTCCAAAATAACGAATTTGAGATTTATTAAGGTTTTTCTCAAATTTCAATAATTTATTGGGATAAATCACAGAAGTCTGATTTGATATAATATACTGGAAAAATTAAACTTTAATTAATTAGTCTTTTCAGTAATCGAGGTCGTTGGTCCCTAGAAACAATTTTCATCTCATATTGATCTTGATATTACAAAATAAATCCCAATGACTTTAAAATTCTAAACCACCATACAAAAATATTAACCTTCAACGCACATTAAAGTACCCCACTCACCGCACCAAAAAAAATCCAACCCTATTTCATCTACCACATCCAACTCAACCGATTAACCCTTTTGGATAATCCAAATCATGTTAAAATTCATCATCGAAAAGATTGGTTCCTTTAGATGAACTTTGTGCTAGTTACTCTCATGGTATTTGTATGAAAATTATTTCATGTTGTTTGATAAGTAGCTAGTTTTATTTCCTTGAGAGGCAGTATAGTGATTGGGATGTAGAAGGAGTTTTATTGTTTGAATTTAGCATTAATCGATTGAGTTAGATGACGTGATGGTAGATTTAGTTTTTTTTGTTTTTAATGTAGTGGTAGGATTTTATACATTAGGGTGTGATTATAATGAATGGAAATGAAAGGCGGACGAGAAAAGGACTTATGAGTTTTTTTCCAAAATATTTTTCAGTATATTTTTATGTATATCAATGAAAAAAGACTCAAGTGTTTTTCCCCAAAATATTTTTATTTTATACTTAATTGAGATTGTCTTTTATAAATAGGATGATTGTGTTTTGCTTTTGGCATTAGGCTTATTTGTGTAAACATTACTTTAGGCGAAGGCATTAGTGTTGCCTAAGGCTTATTTATCGTGTACTCTATTTATTATTGTGATTATCAGTCTCGTAGATATAGGTATATCGAACAAATAACGTATATATCTGTTAGTATAGATGTCCTAGAGACAATCGATATAAGGACATTATACTTGATGACATTCAGTTATATTATTAATGTGTACTAATAATGTTCGGCATTACATAAATGAATATAATATTTGATTGTTTGCATATATTCATGTTTATGTTCCCATGAACTAGTGTTGTCATTGAGAATGTGAGATCTCAGATGACTAAGCACGTAGTTCTTAAAGAGTCACAATCAATGATCATCGAGAATGGGATATCGATGATGCGATTGAGATTGGTGTGCGATCTGCATCTATCCTTAGAGGATGTAGTGGTTCTCATAACTACGAGATACTAGGTATTTCATGATGGATGCACAGATACTTTGGAGAGTATTGGCATACCCGACCGAGAAACTGTTTTGTGTATTCTATTTACGTGTCTACGGGAATATCGGTTTGTGGAGTAGTGTAATAGTCCTCTGACTTTAGGTCAATATGCACGATATGTACGGAGTGATGGACTTTGACCATAACCAACGCTTGCACTCCTGACGGAGTAGATACGGCATGTGTTGGGTACATCACGAAGTGCATGTGCATGGTAGTTGAGCCAAGAATAGGATTCATTCCTCAAATAGACTTGGAGATAATACTTGTCTTCTCATAACTAATTGGATCGTTAATCATTGGCCAATGCACGTCACTTTTGGAATGGTGTCTAAAAGTGAAAACATGATCAATTAGCAAAATGAGATAATATGATTAAGTTATTTGCATAGATACTTAATCATGTTCAAGACTTAATCGAGTATTCGCGAATGAAAGGACCGTATCACTGTGAGCTTCACATTATAGGTAGTTGCAGTATCCTCGCAACGTACCTCATATGTTGAGATTGTCTGGTCTATTATCTAGGGTTCGACTAAGGCCATTAGTTCGACTAATCGCTTGGCATGTAAGGGCGGGCCTATGGGTCACACAGCAAGTAGTATTAGTTTACGAATTGAAGTTGGTTAGATTACATATTGATTTGATCAAGAATATTTATTCTATAGAGAAATATTATAATTCGATTAGATAGAATTATAATTGTAATTATTTAATTAAGTTGGATTTAATTAAATACTAATATGTATAGTAAAATCTATTAGATGTTGGACATATTGACTGTGTCAAGAAAATAATAAAATGGGCTTGGAGGCCTAAAAGGAAAGTCAATGTTGGAAGCCACTAAGGGCTTCCAACCTTGCCTCCTGCGAAACCTACTCCTAAAAGGGTAGGAATTTGTTAATTATTTTAATATATATATATATATATATATATATATATATATATATATATATATATATCTGTGTGTGTGTGGGTATCAAAGTTTTTACATAGAAATTCATTAACCTAGATACAAGACACATATTTTCTCTAGTTTCTTCGATAAATAATTCTCCTAGCGAATTCTCGAAGATTTCAACTGTCAAGAAGTTCGTAGACGAGGACTACGTGGATATCATAGTTGAGGATTCGATCTACAACGCACTGTAAGAATTCTCTAACTATGTTGTTATCTTGATTTTATATTATACAGCCATGATCAGATTTGGTGTTGGTGAAAAATTTTATCTTCCGCTGCTACGAACCCTAGAGTTCGTGTTTATAAAACCCAACAATATCAAGTGTCATTCATCCAATACTCTCCACTGTTATCTGTTATAGGTGCTAACGTTCGAGGGAATTCTCCACAAGGACTGTGCAGCGTCCACCTATAATGTACCACGCATAGCTAGGATGTATTTCTCAATTGCAAATTCAATATTTGCCCCGAATTTGAATTATATAGCACTTATTTGGTTCTCATTACGGTGATTCCATGCAAAATGTTGTTGTCAATTCAAATAATATCGAGGATGGAATCGTCTGGTGCATGAACACAAACTACAATTCTATTTTCTGACACTGGGATAATCACTTAGGCCCTCAGGCGTCAAGAGACCAATTATTTAGCCTCTAAGCAAATACTGTGTGCTTATACTTTGGCGAGGCGACCAGCTAAGGGAATAGAAAGTTAGGCCCGGTAGCATAGAACCTTTTTACTAAAATTTCATTGTTGTACCATGTAATTTGATCGATTTGCACAACACTATAATATAGTTTTAAAATGTGTAATTTTGATAAGATTTTTCTAGCTGACGCTCAACTATTTAGATAAACTTTTTGTTCACAAAATACCCTAAATATAATTAGACAAAAATTTGTTTTAAATATTTTATGAAAAAAAATCATAAAAAATGTGCAAAAACTCTTCTCCTTCACTCATTATATTTTTCATATGATATTTTTCATATTTTTCCTAATTTATTTTTTAATTTTAATTGAATAATACATATGAATTTTTTGTCCAAAAAATTTGTTCAAATAGTGGAGTGATCACTAGAGATACCTCCGTTACTCGGGCGGAGATTTTTAAACACATGGTAGTGCCGTATAAATCAGCTAAAATACAAAGCACTAAAGGGAACTTTTACCAACTTTTTTAGATGTACTTGTTAATGGTAGTCCACCTAACACAAGTTATGATATTCGCTGAACATTTGGGTGCAATTTCAATCAAAGGGAAAGGAAATGTAGTTGATTGGCACTAGAAAATGTTAGGTACAGGACAGTTTCTAGGAATAATAAGGTGGATAGCTAGCTAGCTACACTAGTGTCACTCAATGAAGCACTCGAAGGACAGAGTTAAAGATCAGCTGGATATCACTACTAGTGTGGGGAGGGAGGAGGAAGTAAGAAAAAGCATACCCTTGCTTGACAAGCTTAGAATTTGCAACACAAACAGGTACTGGGATTTAACGTCACCTTTAGCAAGTTTATTGAGGCCATTGGGCATCTTTTCCGGACAAGATATTCCACGTTGGTGGGAATTGTACAATACCAATCCTCCCGACACGGATTATGCGCGGCAACCTAAAGGTAATTTCATGTCATATCGGGTAAATTATATTCATAGGCATTCAAATTTAACATATTTTAAGCTCAGGTTACTTTTTTTTTCTTCTTTGATGGTCACTCGCCGAAATAAATTAACTCTCTAATGATTATTCCAATTTAAGGAATTATTTATATTTTATTCAACTTTTATAATTTTTTTTAAGTTTATCAACTGCAAAAAAGTTTGGCCTTATATTTTTGGGTATGATATTAAGGACATCAACAATTCAGCCAAATTTGGCTGAATAATTGCTGAAATAACAACATAAGACTCGTTTTATATAGGTGAGCAGTGACCATCAATAGAAGAAAAGTAAAAGTGACCATTATCTTAAATTTTCAAAAGTTAGACGGATGTCATGACACCGCCTTTTATGTTAAATCCTTCTTGTGATTTTGAAGCTTTTTAGGGAATCTAAGCATTAAAGGGGCCTCTTCCTACCCAACACAATATTAAAAGGTCCTATGGGAAAATTAGGCCCCAACCTCGGGCCCAAAAGACACCGGAAGCAACTGGACTAAAATAGGAGTGAATTATTCATCACCAACTGGTTTGAAATACGTATCAACAGGAAGCTTTAAAAGTCCCCTGGAGAACAAGCATATGCTCGTCACTTTCAATGTGAATACCTTAGAGCTTGAGAGTTGCTCGAGAGAAAATGGGAGATTGACATACAACATCTGGTGCGAGGGCAACCGGGTAGCAGATGCGCAATCGAAGTATGTCTTGACAATTTCATATCACGATCTTTGACAGGCTTTTAGTTTTAAATTTTGATGTGTATTTTGATGATTTGCGGGAATTTAGTCTCTCTTTGTACTCGTAGGTTTTGTGATTCTGATAGTGGAGGTCAAATCTAACGATACAAACAACGTCAAGGTAAGGTTTACCAATCGTGTCATTTCACCACTGAATTTTACCGCAATAGGATCTTACCATGATCGGCGGTCGCAACCTCGAAAAAAGAAACCCTTCGTTTATTAAGCTGTAAATTATTTTCTGATCTATATATAAGGGCTACATCCCTCCGTTTCTACCTAAAAAAAATAAGCCCTCTGGATCCACCTTTGAAGGCTGTTCAGCGTGGAGAATATGGGTTCTCAAATCCACGGTCGAAGAGACAAGAAAGTCCGGCCCAGTACAAGGCACTAGGAGACAGGAAGGAATCTATGGGCTGGTGGCAGGAAGCCTGGTCAAATAACTAATGAAAAAGTCAAAATTCAAAAACTAACGAGCCCAAAAAAATCAACTTTCAATGAGATCACGATGAAGATAAACAAATCAAAAGTGAGTTTGATCTCTTCGATCGAATTGGCAAGACGTCTCGAGTTAAAACAAAAAATTCTCGTGAAAGATCCTCATAGACTAATCTTAAGAAAATTCAACAGAAATCAAATCATCCGTTTTCACTCTTTCTTCCTGAAATTTTTCAATTTATAGCAACCTCACTCGTCAAATCTATTGGCCGGAGTGCTGATATGATATTCAGCGGTACCAAGTCGCGATCACCATCTGCTGAAAAGGTCTTGCTCGTGGGGAGCAACTCTGATTTATAACCAGCGAGAGCGTGGAACAAAGTGTTACACGCCCGTAACAGTTTTTAGCCCCACCAATACCAAATACAAAATTACTTGTCCCTTTTAAACGTAAAGTTGGCTCCAATTTTGTTTTCGAAAGTGAGTGATCAATTCACACAATTACGTAATATTTCGATGCGTGACGCACGCAGTATCCTATCAGCATGAGTTATATGATGCGTCGCTATCTGATATATAAAGGGTTATTCTCACTAGTAGAAATCTTGAGTTTGAGTCTTTCAAAATACAGTAATACCATGCTGATACGAATCTAGATTAGTCGATAATATACGTGTATGAATACTTTGAATTTAAACGTGTGGTATGGTACATACATGTGAGAGTTTTTGATTGAGCGGGAACAATATAAAAGTCGTCCCTACTGAGGGAATTTTATTTGAACCATCAGATTTCATTAAAAATTGTGTCTAAAAATCTAAAAATTATTAAAAATCGTGTCTATAAGTATAATTACTTGATCCATTTCAATAGGGACAACTCTTGTCCCCACGAGGATTGTGATATTTCCTTTTGGTTTGGCTATTAGGTAGCTTTTCAGTTTTCTCCCCACTAGTGGGTTCTTAATTTCTTGGGCACCGGTAATTTGTTGGTAACGGGTAAGCTGATCTTGATTTGTTTGATTGATTGAGAACAAAATGTCAACTGACTCACTGCTAGCACAATAAAAACATTCGTCTTGGTATTTTCTGCATTAAGTGACATACTATTACGTAATAATTTTTTTTTTTGTAATTGTTTAAAAAAATTCATTAAAATTTTTTATTTGTTTTCTTTTTTGTTAGTATAAAAAATTAAATAAAGTTACTTGAAGCTAAGAGATTTTTAAGAAATAAAATAGCGACATATTTAATTTTCATGGTTTTAAAAATGGTACTTTATTTTTTTGCAAATTTCATTGACTTTTCTTGAAACTTTTTTCAATTGTAAATTAATCATTAACGTAAAAATATATAACGTAGTGTAAGCGAATCTCGTTCCTTTATTTGTCCGACTAAGAACTGAATTTCTCCGATGTTCTATCAATCGGTTGTTTAACTAATACCGTCGGTTCTTTTCATTATTTGGTTGTTGGCTCTTGACTTTGAGTATCTGTTTCAGGGGGGATTTTTTCTCAAATAGGTAAAAAACATACATATTTTCTCTAAATAGGTAAAAAGTTATACATATTCCCAAAATAGGTTGAAAGATTATTTAATATTATAAAAAAATAAGTGGAGGCGCCAAACAACCAAGGCGCCTCCTTAAAAAAAAAATTTTGAGTTTTTTAATTACTTTATCTAATAGAGTTCCCCTTTTTGTAACTCTTTCCCCCTTTTTGTAGGAGTTATCTTAAAAATTAAATTTCAAGATAGTAATCTATGTTCGGTTTAAGAGAGTTCTATGTTTATTTGAATAATAATCTTAATCAGATATGGATGGATTGTATTTAATTTTCTATTTATTGCAACTTGATTTTTTTAAATAGTCAATTTGATTATGTACAAATGAACCGGCATAAATTATTATATAAGAGTCCAAAATTTTGTTGAAGCATAATCAAAATTATTATTCAAATAAACATAGAACTCTGTTAAATCAAATATAGATTACTATCTTGAAATTTAATTTTTAAGATAACTCTTACAAAAAGGGGAAAAGAGTTACAAAAATGGGAACTCTATTAGATAAAGTAATTAAAAAATTGAAAAAAAAAATTTTTAAGGAGGCGCCTTGGTTGTTTGGCGCCTCCACTTATTTTTTTTAAATAGTTATCTACTTAGCTTGTTTGTATTATTTTATACTACTGCAAGTCGAGTAGTCGAAGCTATTATATTTTGGATTCATTTTAATTTTTCAAATTTTTCTAGTTGATTAATCTAAATTTAAATTGTGTACTTGCTGAAATTTATTAATAGAAACTCTTCCTATTTCAAGAATACAAAATGGACAACTATTAAAAAAAATTGTTCTAAAAATTATTATTTAATTGGAGGCGCCAACCTACTAGGGCGCCTCCACTACAATTTTTTTTTTGGCCAATAGTATTTTTAGTCGAGGCGCCATTTTCTCAGGGCGCCTTCTTCATTTTTTTATAATATTAAATAATCTTTCAACCTATTTTGGGAATATGTATAACTTTTTACCTATTTAGGGAAAATATGTATATTTTTTACCTATTTGAGAAAAAATCCCGTTTCAGGGACCTCCTATTATAATTTCGGAAATCGTAGGTTGATAATTAGTTATTAATATAATTATAAAACTTCTACCAATGAACAGTAAGTAACTGAGAACCAACTTCAAGTTTCATAAAATTTCAAATTCTCAAAACATAACAATGAAAATTTGGTAGCAAATTTGTTATCATGGTTTGAAACTTATGTTACTTTAATCTAAATCAAGATATAATTTTCAGATAAAAAATGACCCAAGTTGGGAAGCATGAAATAACCTAGACTCTTCGCCGAGTTTTTTTAATAAGTGGACTATTTGGTATTGGTTGTATTGGGATCTAATTTTTTTTAATATAAACCTAGCAGGAAAATCCTCTTTGGGCAAATCTAAGATTTCTGAAATTCATTCATTTTTCTCACGGTGGCTTGTTTTGGCATTGTCACTTTTCATATTGTAGGATTGTACGGTTTCGAAATATGGATGTCAGACCCTTATGAACTAAACCGAAAAGATAGAAACTGTAAATCTAGCGTGGGATAATGAAAGCTTTGATCGCTTCGATCCCTTTGTTCCAAGCATAATAGTTTTACATCATATTGCAATAGAGACATTTACACAACTAGGAGTTATCTTCCATTTACATAGTGACGGTAGTGACGATCCACGTCGTTCTAAAGGACTAATGTTAGCGTGTCTTATACTAGAACCGGAAATTTTGAAAAAATGAGCTGCTGGCCAATAAATACATATATACCCGAAAAAATTCTTTCTTTATGCTTAAGTTAAAGAATCTTGATAAACTCTAGTTATTTTTTTGCCAATATTCAAATCATCAAAGGATTTTGCATGTTGTTCTATACAAATATTACACTCGATTGGTATTTTTTGTTATAATAAAATGATAATTATTATGACCATTTAAAAATAATTCAAAAGATGAAGAATGATGTAAAAATTATCAATCAAGTAAGTCTAGTACAAAATATTATCATAAAATATTTTTTAAATTCGTAGAGTATGTAAGAGTATATGTATTTATCTAAAAATATCACTTTATGCGTAAGTTGAGACAGAGATTTAATACTAAGAGTACGATAGATGAATTATCAAATTTAACAGTGGTCCTAATTTGGAGCCGTAATATTTATCAATTTAGAGAAATTATCACTTGTAATCTATGTGTGTGTCATTGTCAAAAAAAAATCATACTCTACGAGCCGATTAGAATAGTTCTAAGCTGTTGGGAGAGGAACCATGTTAGTTGATCCGTGGCTTTGTCGGTCCCATAAAAATTGACTAAATGAGTAGAATGTTCATTCGTACAACAATTTCCTTATTCGACTAATATAAGATAACATGTTTAAGTCAATAAAACAAAATTATAATCCATCACAAGAAGGTATAGCAGAATTAAAGGAAGCATCTAGTTCTCAAGCGAAACTACAGAACATTGAAGGAGCCATCTAATAATTCAATTATATTTGACTTTGTCAGATATAGCACATGCAGAACAATAACTAATTAGCTTAATTTAGTTTTGTTAAGTCGCTAGTAGCTAAAGTTAGTGAACACAAAATTCTTGCATGTCTTCAGTTTTTTTCTGACTCCCTTCACTTTGGACCTAGGGATCTACGAAGAGCGAAGATTTCAACAGATACAGCTAGATGATCGTTGAACGCCAGCTATATATCGAGCAGCCGACCTATCATCCAGGTACAATTGATCCTAGGGGCTGAAAATTTATTGGCTCAATGGCGCCATAGCCATAATGATTTGATAGTTTGATATTAGACATTTTTAATTGGGCCGGATGATCCGGCTTTCCTTAGCCATAATAATCAGAAGCTTGTCTACAAATTGAAGTGTTAGCTAGGAAATATAGAGGATGATTGAGGTCTATTTCCTTGTGAATGAATACAAAATACGCTGAAAAAAATTTGTGTTGATATGTGGAGACAGTAGATTAGATTCCAAGGCATTACAAGCGGTATGAGAGTAAGACCTCGACTAGTACGGTGTGATTCATGGACTAACCAAGCTGAATCTGGTAGACATGTGACGCTCGGGCTTAGAAGGTGAGGAGTGATCGCCAGTGTAAGAGTGCATGAACAATGCACGGCTCCTATTGGCGAAGAATGAGCTAATGAGTTTGGCGAAGAATGAGGCGAAGAGTTTGGCGAAGAATGAGGCGAAGAGTTTGGCAAAGAGTAGGCGAAGAATATGGCAAAGAATTTGGCAAAAATTGAGGCGAAGATTGAGGCAAATTGTTTCGCAAAGATTGAGGCAAAGACGAAGAGATACATGGATGAACTGATTCACACCTGCAAACGAGGGATTCGGGGATTGTGCTGGTGTGACGCGACGAGGACGTCGCGCATTTAAAGAGGAGTGAATGCGATACCCCATTAATGATATTGTTGGATTTGTGAATGAGCCCAAAGAAGGCCCAAAGTCCAAAAGCCCAAAACTTACAAGTCCGTCCGAAAGTTCTGGGTATATAAGGGTTCGCCCGAAAGTTTCGAGATACGTAAGCAACATTCTTGGAAATGCCCTACAGTCGTTGTATCTTGGGGACGATTTTTGTAGCCCGTACCGCACTGAAATATACGGGGCAATCTCGTCTTACGGAGAAAGTGTCCAACACTTGCCTCGACTGCCGTAGATCCTAATCAAGTACACCAACCCTCCGACAAACAACAATCGTCAGACGAGATTCGTGTACTTGAAGATGGCATCGTCAAGCACCGTAGCACTGCCAACGGTACCAGGAACTGTCCACGCCGAAAGGCCAGCGAAGTTCAACGGTACCGAGTTCAAGAGGTGACAACAGAAGATGACGTTCTATCTGACCACGCTTAACCTAGTTCGGTTCCTGAAAGAGGAAGCACCGAAGATAGCGAAAAACGAGACGGATCAACAGAAGATCAACGCTCTCGACGCGTGGAGTCACAGCGACTTCCTGTGCCGGAACTATGTCCTGAATGGACTAGACAACATGCTCTACAACGTCTACGCGGAAGCCAAGACCGCTAAGGAGCTGTGGAGTTCATTCGAGAAGAAGTACAAAACGGAGGATGCTGGGACAAAGAAATTCATCGTCGGACGATTCCTCGACTTCAAGATGGTGGACTCCAAGAAGGTCATCGACCAAGTGCAGGAGTTGCAGCTGATCCTTCACGAGATCCAAGCCGAAGGGATGCAACTCAGCGAGTCCTTCCAAGTAGCTGCGATGATCGAGAAGCTCCCCCCTCTCTGGAAGGATTTCAAGAGCTACCTCAAGCACAAGAGGAAGGACATGGGCCTAGAAGACCTGATCGTGAGACTTAGGATCGAGGAAGATAACCGAAAGTCCAAAGTCAAGCAAGGCAAGGCCAACTCTGAGACCACCGTACATCTCGCCGAGGGAAAAGGTGGCAAGAAGAGGAAGAAGTCCGAGGATAAGCAGGAGAAGCAAGAGCCCAAGAAGAAAAAGAACAAGAAGATCAAGAGTGGCTGCTACAACTGCGGCAAACCCGGCCACATGGCTAAGGACTATCGCCAGCCGAAGAAGTACGACCAGGGAAAGGCTAACCTGGCTGAAGACTTATCCCAGATGGATCTGTCAGCCGTGGTGTTTGAAGCTAACCTGGTGGACAATCTGAGAGAGTGGTTCGTGGACACAGGAGCTACCCACCACGTCTGCTCGGACAAGGAGATGTTCTCGAACTATATCCCGATCACCGGCAGAAAGCTGTTCATGGGATACTCCGCAACGTCCAAGATCGTCGGTCTGGGTAAGGTGGACCTGAAGCTGACCTCAGGAAAGGAGCTGACCCTCAAGGATGTGCTGTATGTCCCGGACATCCGCAAGAACTTAGTTTCTGGCTCAGTGTTAAGCAAAGCCGATCTTAAGCTTGTATTTGAGGCTGATAAGTTTGTACTGACCAAAGCGGGTCAATTCATAGGAAAGGGTTATCTAGAAAAGGGGTTGTTTAAGATGAATATAATAACTGTACATCGCACCTTTATCGGTGAAAATAAAGTAAACGCTTCTTCTTACTTGGCTGAGTGTTCTAATTTTTGGCATGGTAGATTAGGACACGTAAATTTAACCTCGCTAAGAAAGTTAGTAAGTTTAAATTTATTACCAAATATAGAGTTCAACCCATCCGATAAATGTGAAGTATGTGTGGAGGCTAAAATGACCAAAGCACCTTTCCATTCGGTAGAAATAAGTATTACGCCTTTAGAGTTAATTCATACGGACACTTGCGATATGAAACACGTGCAAACTAAAGGCGGAAAGAAATATTTCATCACGTTTATCGATGATTGAACGAGATAATGTTACGTATATCTCCTAAAGGGCAAAGACGAAGCTCTTGATGCCTTTAAGAGATATAAGAATGAGGTTGAAAATCAACTCAGCGTGGAAATCAAAATGATCCGAAGTGATCGAGGGGGAGAATATGTAGCTCCGTTTGATGAACTCTGTCAAGAACATGGCATTATTCATCAGACGACTGCTCCATACTCACCTCAATCGAATGGCATAGCTGAACGCAAAAATCAAACTCTTAAGGAGATGATGAATGCTATGTTGATTAGCTCGGGTTTACCCCAGAACATGTGGGGAGAAGCTGTGCTCTCAGCTAACCACATTCTAAACAAATTACCACACAAGAAAAGGGATAAAATCCCATATGAACTATGGAAAGGAAGGAAGCCTTCCTGCGGTTACCTTAAAGTGTGGGGGTGCCTAGCAAAGGTCGAAGTACCTAAGCTTAAGCAGGTGAGAATAGGACCCAAGACCATTGATTGCATCTTTATCGGATATGCATAAAATAGTAGTGCTTATTAATTTTTGGTGCATAAATCTGAAAACCCTGAGATAAATGCGGGAATGGTCATAGAATCAATGAACGCAACGTTCTTTGAGAATAGCTTTCCTAATAAGGAAAGAAAGGAAGAGAGTCCAAAGAAAAGGGCTCACGAGACTACGCAAGGGTCAAATCAGGAAGATGATGAACCTAGACGTAGTAAACGGACGAAGGTAACCAAATCCTTTGGTCCAGATTATCTAACCTATGCGTTAGAAGATGAACCCAGGACAATCCAAGAGGCATGGTCCAGTCCAGATGCTCCTCTCTGGAAGGAAGCTATCAATAGTGAGATAGAATCTATTATGCAAAACCACACGTGGGAAATCGTGGATCTCCCACCGGGCTGCAAACCTTTGGGATGCAGGTAGATTTAAAAAGGAAATACAAAGCTGATGAATCAATCGACAAGTACAAAGCTCGATTGGTAGCTAAGGGGTTCAAACAGAAGGAGGGATATGATTTCTTTGACACGTATTCACCAGTCACAAGAATCACATCAATTAGAGTACTCACAGCTGTTGTGGCACTCTATAACCTCGAGATCCACCAAATGGACATAAAAACAGCTTTCCTAAATGGAGAACTAGAAGAGGAGATATACATGGAGCAACCTGAAGGGTTTGTGGCTCCCGGTCAAGAGCATAAAGTGTGTCGGCTAGTCAAGTCACTATACGGGCTAAAACAAGCACCGAAACAGTGGCACGAGAAATTTGACAGGACAATGCTGTCGAATGGATTTAAGATCAATGAGTGCGATAAATGTGTTTACATTAAACGCACACCTGAAGCTTACGTAATTGTATGTCTCTACGTAGATGACTTACTAATTATGGGAAGCAATAAAGAGGTTATTGTGAAAACTAAGAACATGTTAAAGAACCATTTTGACATGAAAGATATGGGTCTGACAGACGTCATACTAGGGATAAAAATCTCTAGAAAAGCTGACGAAATTATCTTGACGCAATCCCACTATGTGAAAAACGTACTCAAGAAATTTGAAGCTTTTGACAAACCTCTGGTTAAGACTCCAGTAGATTTGAATCTACACTTAGCCAAGAATCGAGGGGACCCAGTATCTCAACTGAGGTATGCGCAGATTATCGGGAGCTTGATGTATTTAACAAACTGCACACGTCCCGATATTGCGTACTCAGTTAGTAAGCTTAATAGATTCACAAGTAATCCAGGGAAGGATCACTGGCTAGCTCTGGAAAGGGTTTTACGGTACTTAAAACATACCATAAACCATGGCATACATTATGCTAAATATCCAGCTGTATTAGAAGGATACAGTGACGCAAACTGGATATCAGACACTAAGGACTCCAAATCCACGAGTGGATACGTATTCACCATAGGAGGAGGAGCTGTGTCTTGGAAGTCCTCTAAACAATCGTGCATAGCTCGATCCACCATGGAGTCGGAGTTTATAGCACTAGACAATGCTGGGGAAGAAGCTGAATGGCTCAGAAACTTCCTAGAGGATATTCCGTGCTGGAGCAAACCGGTGTCTCCCGTATTGATATATTGTGATAGCATGTCTGCAATCGGGAGAGCACAAAGTACAATGTACAACAAAAAGTCTCGACATATCCATCGGAGACACAATACCGTTAGAAAGTTGATCTCTAGTGGGGTGATCACCATTAATTACGTAAAGTCCAAGGACAACTTAGCTGACCCTTTTACGAAAGGAATCAATAGAAATCAAATGTACAATGCAGTAAGGGGAATGGGATTAAAATCCACACACTAAAGAACGTCCATAGCGGTAACTCAACCATGATTAGTGGAGATCCCACAAACTTGGTTCAATGAGACAACCAAGTTATGGAGGGTTCAGTTAATCACTTGGAACCTATCTCATTCTCAGAAGCTGCCCAGGTGTTAGCCTGCAGCGGTGTGGTAAGATTAGGCATTACGCTTTTAATGATTCCTATACCTTGATAAAGGTGGAGTATGGCAGAATATTCCTGATAGGAGATCACCTATGTAAGTGTGAAGTGAGGCCGCTTCAAATGGGAAAAACACTTATGAATCCAAGAAACGGTCCATGGCCGAAACGGATACAACGTGAGAACCCAAATATACTAGGGTTATTATTGTGTAAATGTTATTATCTTGGTTTACGCCAAAAGCTGACGGTTCAAGATATCACGTTCACCGAGCAGCGAGTAAATCTGATAACATATTACTAGAGAAGGTTCAATGCCGCAAGCTACCTGTCTCGATGCAATAATAACACGTCAGAACTTTCGATTAGAGTCTGCATGCATTGGTCATCATTCATGTGGGGGATTGTTGGATTTGTGAATGAGCCCAAAGAAGGCCCAAAGTCCAAGAGCCCAAAGAAGGCCCAAAGTCCAAGAGCCCAAAAGGAAAAATGGAAAGTGACATCCCACATTGGAAAGTGGCACCAACTTTTCCTAGTTTATAAGGAGAAGCTCCTTGTTAGCTAGGAAAGAAGTTGACCACCTGGAAGGACAGCCAACTCGGACCGCGGCGAGGATGGTGTGTAACACGAGCACGAGCACGAGCACAAGCCCGAGCACGAGCACGAGCACGCGCACGCGCACGCGCACGAGCACGCACGTGTGCGCATGGCGCATTGGACGCAGGTCGCAATGGGCGCTTTGTGGCGCACTTGGCACTTCGCACGTGCGCATCATCGCGAGGAGCTGGAGGAGCCTTAAGTATTTTGCCGGGGTCTGGAGAGAGCTGCGCAGCTACTGAAGTGACGAGGAGCTGCGAGCACCTTCCAGGATGGCCACCGAAGAGGCACGAAGGGCTAGAATGTCCAGGAGACTTCCAGAAGGCCGAAGGGTTGCGAGATCCCTCGCGAAAGGGCGCCAGCACAGTCTGGGCGCGCCTGGAAGGATCCAGAAGCCACCGAAGGGCCACGAGCGCAGCCAGCCAGCCAGCTGGCCGAACGGACGCGTCCCTTCGGGGTGGCTGCTTCCTTGCCTGCCCCCTTGCCATTTTCCTCATCCCAGCAGCAAGTGCATCCATAGGCATTGTTGTCTTCTCCTCTCCCCCGTTCTTCACTTACAAGTCCGTCCAAAAGTTCTGGGTATATAAGGGTTCGCCCGAAAGTTTCGAGATACGTGTGCAACGTTCTTGGAAATGCCCTACAGTCGTTGTATCTTGGGGATGATTGCCGTAGCCCGTACCGCACTGAAATATACGGGGCAATCTCGTCTTACGGAGAAAGTGTCCAACACTTGCCTCGACTGCCGTAGATCCTAATCAAGTACACCAACCCTCCGACAAACAACAGATATGTTATAAAAAGTTTAAGTAATTTATCTGTACTATCCATATCAATAAGGTGCATTTCAGTCAACTAGCCACGACACAAGTTCGGAGTCGTTAGACTTGGGTGAGGTTTCTCCTCTCCTCTTCGAGCAACGGGCAGACAAGGCACCGCTCTTCTCTCCTCCTCCAAGCTGCGACGCGGTGAGCGGTGAGCGGTGTGCCTCATTCTCTTTGCGGAAGCACGACGAGTTTGTCGTGAAAAACGGACTCTCGTCGCTCCTCTCTCCTCAACACTTTCTTTATCTACACATAAAATCTGGATAGACGTCTACATTTATGTAATCTACTGGGTCCGCCAATATCCATTAACAATTTATATTAAGCAACTTATCACCAAAAAGCTATATTAAGCAATTAACACTCTTGTCTATCTATTTTCTCTATCTAATCAAGAGTTACAAAGGGAGCCTTACATGATAGTAGGAAATACGATTTTCAACATTTCCCAAAAATTTACCAAATTATGTTTGTACGCCCAACTGAAAAAAGACACAATATAGCCACACAAATCATACTTCAACTCCCTAGACGATAAAACCAAACCAAGGGAGAGAAATCACTCAACACAATGGTGGCTAGCGAGACACACCGGCTCCTGCACTGCACCTGTTGCTCGGCTCGGGCAGAATAGAATCAGTACCAACCCCAAGCTGAAAAGGCATAACAAAAGTCCTTGTGCTTGTCTCTTGCTTCTTCTTTTTTTGTGAGGAATGTGCTTGTCTCTTGCTGGTTGCAGTTTTCGTAATGTTTTTCACCTGCTCCCAAATCGGTTCCCAATGCAAAATTAAAATTTTTTTTGGAAATAGACGGGCGATGACCCTATGTGTAAATACGAACAAACAATTACATCTTAGATAAAGATTTCTCTAGCCCATCATTGTGATGACGACTACTAGTACTATTTTGCGAAAGATTTCCTCTTTTGAGAGTGCGGTCGTCGGTCTCATCTAAATACATATCAATCCAAACTTAACTTGAATTCAAAGTTTTTGATTCAACAACTTAAAAAATACCGTTTTGAGAACTGTCCCAATTAGCTCGACTCTGGACATCACATTTAAAAAAAAACCTAGACTACACTATTTCCTTGTTTCCAGCTTCCACCACCAGCCATCCCATCCTTGTTCTCCCAAGCAGTGACTAAGAAATAACACCAAAAGCCTTAAGCTGCTGTCCCCCCAGAATCTTCTACTATTCCTCTTACCCAATTTTCACTATCCCCTCCTACTCCTCTCTCTCTCTCTCTCTCTCTCTCTCTCTCTCTCTCTCTCTCTCCTATTCCAAATCCTCACCAAAAGGTAGGTGGAGGCTGTTTACCTTCTTTTTCTCAGGATTTTCTTCCCCCTCTATCCCCCACAACCCCTGACAAGAACCAGTGCACCCACAAGCAAACAATAAATCCCACCCCAAAAATCTCTCACCTTTTGTCTCCTTAATAATAAGTCCAAATCCCACATTGAGAAGAAACCTCCACAAGTCTCTCTCACCCTCCATTTTTTTAAACTTGTGACCCTTTCTCACCTCACTAGCCATGAAGACTATAATGTCCTCCAAGTCCCCACAAGACTCCTCCTTCTCCTTCTCCAGGAGGTACTTCAACTGGCGTAAGAAAATCGTCCAGGAAGGCGACGAAGGCTACTACTCTTCAAACGAAGAGGAGGCCGAATCCCTCGCTTTCAACTCGCGCCACTTCTCCTTCTCGAGCTACGAGGAGCTGAGAAAGGATCACCCGAAACCCGCAACCAAGAAGAAGAAGAAGAAGCTCAAGAAGATTCTCAGGTCAGCTCTCAACGTCTTCCACCATAAGAAGTCCTCCTCAGGGCTAGGGACCAATGTGATAGGTACTCTCTTCGGGTACCGAAGAGGGCACGTGCACTTCGCATTCCAGGAGGACCCCAAGCTGAGCCCGGCCTTCCTCATCGAGCTGGCGACGCCTACGAGCTTGCTGGTCAAGGAAATGGCATCCGGGCTGGTCAGGATCGCGCTAGAGTGCGAGAGGAAGCCCTCGAAGAAACCCGAAAGGCTGCTCGAGGAGCCGCTCTGGAGGACCTACTGCAACGGGAAGAAGTGCGGGTACGCCACGAGGAGGGATTGCGGGCCCGAGGAGTGGAAGATTCTTAAGGCCGTGGAGCCCATCTCCATGGGAGCCGGCGTTCTGCCTGGAAGCAGCAGCGAGCTGGGGGGCGGGGATGGCGAAGGGGAGCTCATGTACATGAGGGCCAGGTTCGAGAGGGTCGTTGGGTCTAAGGACTCGGAGGCTTTTTACATGATGAATCCTGACGGGTCTGGTGGCCCTGAACTCAGCTTTTACTTGCTTAGAGTTTGATTTATGAATATCCGGATACGAGGCGGTCTAATCCACCTTACTAAAAATGTTGGTAATCATCTAAGCATGTATAGGTTTGGATCCTCTGTTTTTTTTCTTTCGTTTAATGTTTTTTTTTTCTTTCGTTTAATGTTTAACCCTTCGGCTAGGTGTCAGCAAGCTGGAAGTTTCATGTTGCTTGCTTTGTCGTGTAGGTCTTTTCTCTTCCGAAATAGAAGTTATTTTTTCCCCAAGTTTCAGATTTTTCATATTTTGGTATTACAGCATTTGGTGAAGTGGAAAGGTCTTTATTTATTTTTTTTGAAGAATAATAGTATTTATGCACATATTTTTTTGATGTAAATACACCTTTAACCCTTGACCTTAAAAATGTAGGTAGCAATCTGTTTCAATAAGAGTATTCTTAGGCATGTTGAGTTCTAATAAGGAGTCCTTCAGAATCTCTAGCAACCGCAGCTTATCTATTGTTTAATTTAGTCCTTTAAATTCTACAAGTCTAATTCAAGGTTCAGTCCGTATGATTAAAATTTCGTTTAATTTAAGTTGTTTATTTATTGTTTTTGCGATTCGTTTTCAAACTAGTGGTAGCATCAATTATGGCAAAAAGATCAAGAGAGAGAGAGTGGTTGCAACAGGTGCCTGTTTTATTGGTGATTTACGAAGCTAATTTTGAGCAAACATGCATCGGGAAACGGGCAAATAAATTGAAACTTTGGGACAGAGATAGAGGAATAACACAACTTACAAGAACTTGTTTTCTGTTCCGTACCATAATTTGTAAGGAATCGATGTGGTAATGTCGTATCGAAACAAATCCGAGTTATAGAACAGATTAAGACAAAAAGTCGTGTTTGAACGTCCAATTATTACTCCGGGGCAAATTACACATGGCCACTCCATATTGGTTTTCTCTCCCTTCCAACAAAAAAAAAAGTGGAGCTTTCCTCTCCCTTTGTGGAGCCTTTTCTATCTAGATAATATCTAGATATTTTCTCTCCCTTTGTGGAGCTTTCCTCGTTACCGTCGTCTCACCACCGTCCATCCACAACCGCTGTTCCGCCGACCCTCGCCTCTCCGTCGTCATCTCATCGCCTCACCCTCGCCGTCTCAGGCTCGTCTCGCCGTCGTCGTCACCTCACCTCCGTCCCTTCGTCGTCGTCGTCACCTCACCTTCGTCCCTTCGTCGTCGTCGTCTTCGTTCTCCGTCGCCTCACCACCGTCGCCTCACCACCGTCACCTCACCACAGTCGCCTCGTCGTCGTCGTCTTTGTTCCACCGTCGCCTCACCATCGTCAGTGACCTCCTCGTATCAAACAAGATCGGCATCCTCAGCTCGCGACTCGCCGACAGCGATTCCCTAGGCTGACTGTGACCGGGGTCATCGGCTCGTAGAGGGGGGTCGCCTCCGTCTCTGTTGCCTTGCCGTAGCTCTCCGTCGCTGCCAGCTCTCCGTCGCCACCAACCCTCCTAGCCTGATCTTCACGGCTGGCCTCGTTTGAGGCGGCCGGCGGTCCCCGGGGAGGATGGTCGTCTCTGATCTCCTCCCCGATCGGCTTTCTGCGTTTTGCTTTTATTTTATTATTTTCCTGTGTTTGTTTGTTCTCGTTGTGTTTTTCTGTCTATCTGCTTTTCCTTATGCTCTCGAGTCACACGTGTTTAGTGGCTGCGTCGGGCTTTTGCTTGTTTGTTTTCTGTTTATGCTTTTGCTTGGGTCGTCATGATCTGAGATCCTTTCGGATCTTGTTGCCTGTTCGATGGTTGCGGGTGGAGAACCTTGTCTTGGTCGATTTACGTCGACCTTGGCTCTCATCTGAGTGTTTTGCATTCAGATGCCCTCTTGACGATGTCTTGAGGTTTTTAGCCAAAGCTTGCTTTGGCAGAACTACGCCACGGTCGTCAGCCTTCGTGCTTTATCGACCGTCCATCGCTCCCCCCCTGTGCCACCCTGCTGTCATCGGACTGGCTTTCATTTTCTGGTTGGATTTCTTGTCTTGTGTCTGTATTTTCGCTTCGATTTCTTGTTTTATGTCTGTAACTCGTCTTTTAATATAGGCTCCGCGCCACTTTCTTCCTAAAAAAAAAAAAGTCCAATTATTAGCATGTCGATGCAATTAATCAAATTGCGGCCATCTCTCTCTCTCTGTCTCCGAGTCCCGAAGTCTCTGTTGGAAGAAGAAAATACATATTTAATTGCATTTAAGAATTAAGTTGGGCCAGTATCGAGGCATTACTCGGTAAGTTGAAACATTGTAATATCTAATTAAATATCAAGCTTTTTCTCAAAAAATAAAAATAAATATCAAGCTAATGGATTACAATTATGATAATTTTAAGATAGACGAAACCTGAAACTAATAATCTTGGGCCTCAAGTGCGCAGATTCGCCAAGCCCATGATCCATATTAAGAACAGAGCATAGTGAACCAAGAAAATAATTGGATAGGAATGGAATAAGTGATGACTAATGATGGAAAAGGTAAAACAGAGCATACTAAAGAATGCATTTTATTATTCTCAATGTTAAAATGAATTAAGGGGAAATAATGTACTCACTGAAACAATATTAGAAATATTGAATTGCTTTTACCAAATCATATCATAGTTCCTCTTTCTTGTTATTCAATCTAGTATGTATACAATCATAAACCCTAGTTACATAAAGAAGTAAAGCCTTATTCCCTGTATTTCCAATTTTACCCATAACATGATTAGAGTTTACCTAAAATCTCCACACATTTAATGCTCACAACCTATTAAATAATACATTAAAGCTCAAACTCACTTATCATTTTTTTTAATCACTTTTAACAGGGTTTCTCAGTCGAGCTGCGGAGACAAATCTGATCAAGGGAATTCGTCTTCCGGGAGGCGAAGAGCATCATATTTTACAGCATCCGGACGATACTCTTCTTCTTTCTGCTAACTGTAATGCAAGTCTCATCAACCTCCATCATATTGTCTGTATGTTTGGCTTAGCTTCTGGATTGGCAATAAACCGAGACAAGACTTCTATGGTTGCGGTTAATGTTCATGAGGAAGCTTTGCGGCCTGCCATGTTCTATTGGAGATGCAAAATGGACAAGCTTCCCATGAGGTACCTAGGTCTTCCCATTAGTTGTAGTATGAGGAGAAAAGAGTCTTGGCAGCCTGTCCTGGACAACTTTGACAACAGGCTTGTGTCTTGGAAGGATAATTTGCTCTCATTGGGAGGAAGGCCAACTCTGATAAAATTGATTTTATCTAGCCTGCCTGTTTACTATCTTTCTATTTAGAGGGTTCCTGCGGGGGTTCTTAAGGAGATGGAAAAGAAAAACAGCTGGTTCCTATGGTCTGGCAACTCGGAGACCCACAAGGCTTCTATGGTAGCATAGGATAAGGTGTGTCTTCCTAAGGAGCGAGGCGGGATGGGTGTGGAGAGCTTGCTGGTGAAGAACAAGTCTCTCTTACTAAAATAGGCGTGGAGGTTTATTGTCAACAAGGAGTCGATTTGGGCTAAAGTTATATCCAATATCCATAACTACTCACCTTCGGGCTCGTTGGGTCTGGCCGCTCCAAGGTTTTATGGAGGCCCTTGGGCAGAAATCTACAATATTGCGGGGGAGAACTCGAGCATCTCCAAGAATTTTTGGGCTAACTTCAATTTACTTCTTGGAGACGGGTCGTGTTTCTTCTTCTGGAATGATCCTTGGCTTCATAGTCGAGTTCTTAATGAGGATTTCCCACGTTTGTAGTTGGTTTCCTGCCAGAAGCTTGCCAGTGTGAAGGACTGTGGTCATTGGGTTGGAAATTCTCGGGTTTGGTCTTTTCAATGGCGAAGGGCGCTCTTCGTCTGGGAAATTGAAGAGGCTTAGTCTTTATTGGATCTGCTTCGCTTGGCCAGCCTGAAGCAAGGGAGGGATCTAATATCGTGGGGGACAGAGACTTCTCCCATTTTTACTACAAAGGTTATGAAAACTTTGGCTTTTGAAGGAGGGAGCTTTTCAGGCTTAGTGCTTGCTCGGGTTTGGTCCAACTATGTTCCTTTCAAGGTTCAATGCTTTCTATGGCTTTTCTTGCAGGATAAGCTCCCAACTTGTGTCAATCTGATCAAGAGGAGGAGGCTAGAGCCGTGAGATTGTCTTTGCCCATTATGTGGTGATGAGGACGAATTGACTCATCACCTGTTTTTCAATTGCTCGGTCACATGGTGGGTATGGAATTTCTTGGTCAGGATTTCAGGGAGAAGTTGGTGTGGCAGTCCTCCCTCTCGTTATATTCTTGCTCAGTGGCTAGGTTTTGTCAGTAGCGAAACCCTCAAGAAGGTATGGTTCGTGCTTTTTGGTGCTATTACGTGGGGCATTTGGAACCATCAAAATTGGGTAATTTTTGATGACGTTCATTACGACAAAGAGTTACTCTTGCACCCTATCCACTGCCACGCCGAGGAATGGCTAATATAGGGAGGTATTTGTTGTTATCGCGGATGAAGGTGTACTTGATTAGGATCTAAAGTCGAGGCAAGAGTTTCACTCTTTCTCCGTAAGACGAGATTGCCCTGTATTCGGTGCTTACGGGCTACAGCAATCGTTCCCAAGATACAACGACTTTGTTACTTCCAAGATCATAGCACAACAAATCTCGAAGCCTCGGCGAACCTTGAATATTCAGAACTTTCTTTAGAGAGAGAGAGAGAGATAGAGAGAGAGAGAGAGGAGAACGACTATTGCTAATGAATGCTTATGCAATGAGTGTTCGGGATAATTTACAAACGAGGGGGAGAGGCCTATTTATAGGCGTGGATGAGAGTGCTACAGACACTTCCAAGGGGGCACAAAGCACTTTCGAGGAGACGCATCCTTTCGGCGAGCAGGCATGCTGCCCTTCAGGCACCTCTTCGGCCAGGCAGAATGCATTCTGCTCGCAACCCTTCGGATGAAGATGCTCGTGACCCTTCGGTGGGTATTCTGAAAGGTGCTCGCATCCTCTTGTTGCTTCCAGCGAATACTCGCACTCCTTCGTGAGGCATCCCTTCGGCAGCCTGTATCTCTCCAAAAATGGGCAAAAATCTCAAGGCTCCTCCAGCTCCTCGCGACAATGCGCACGTGTGAAGTGCGCCTCAAAGCGCCCATTGCGCCCTGCACGTGCTCGTGCTCGGATGGTGCTTTGCACCAATCTTGGACAGCACTCCAGGTGGAACACTTAATATTACACTAGCTAAGAGCTCCTCCTTGTATACTTAAAAAATTTTGTACTATTTTCCAATGTGGTAATGGTCTTTCCCATTTCTATTAGGCCTTCCCACCTTGAGCTCTCTTTGCACTGATTGTCATTTAATTCCAACAGTATTGGCAAAGGGTTCAACAATCAAGATTTTCTTCTATGGCTAAGTTCCTGCTCTTAAATTAGGAGGCTGGTGTTTTTGTTAGTTCGTGATAATCTTTAAAATAGGTAGACTCGCTTCGGCTCTACGTGGGTGAGATTAGCTCGAATCATTTTGCTTCATGTGTCATTATTCGGGTTAATGTTAGGCTTATCGAATTGTTCTTAGCGAGTCTGTTCGCTATTATAATTTACGGGGTGGTTTAACGTATGTAAATATATATTTTTTCTCTTAATAAATTATTTACTTACAAAAAAAAGGGTTTAACCAAGATGATACATGATTATTTTACTTATAATTCCAATGTTGGGTTAATGATCCAACATAATCTTTGTCAAAATATTTACTTGCAATTTGTGCTTTTAAGCAAGGTTTTAAAACATATTGTCTAATAAGCGGTCAGACCGGTCGGCCCGTGAATCATGAACGTTTCTGTTTCAGGTTTGGGGGTTAACCCGCCCACTTTGCGAAGCATCCAAAATCTAGTCGAACTGAGAAATTCAACCTAATTTTTTTGACTCGATCCGTCTGATCTGACCTGATATTTTCCAAACCAACACTAAGTAAAATAAAAAGATCGTAACACACGCTCAATTTTTTCAAATTAACAAATAAAAGTAGACAAAATATGGAATAAATTAGTCGGCATTTCAAAAACGTGAATTTTAAAATCTATATTTTAGCTATTTGTTCTTTATATTATTTTATAATAGTAAAAATAATATAAAAGGTCTAGTTCGATCCACAATTCGACTGGTCCACCTCGAGGTGACGTGATTTCATGTCGGCCTACTCGGGCAACGTGGTGTCTGCAAACACCAGTAAGAGGTTATTTTTAAATTTAAATAGAAGTGCTAAGTTTGAATCTTAACAAATAACAATAGAGATATAGGGGAATATAAAAGAAATGATATACGTGATTCGGTCGGAAGAGTTAATTTAGGGGGCCGAGACAGTCATCGTTATATAAAAATATATAAAAATATAGGTCATATTCGATGCATATTTGAATTAGTCGATATAGTAATTATTTGAATACAAGGTCATTCAAAGAAATTGTACAATCCTGTCTTTTTATATCTCCTTATAGTTATTAATAAAATTTTTTACTTGCAAAAAAATACGCCGGTTAGAATTCAATTAATTATCAGAAAGCCCAATCATCACACAATAAAAACTCAAATAATATGACCTTTAACCTATATAAAAGAAAGGCAGAGAACAAAATTTGTTTAAGCAATTTTCCAAGCTTGTCTCGTTCGCCGTTCATGTGCTGTACTATGGATCATGTGATCTCAGTCTTAGAGATTAATTATTTAATCCTGATAAAGGTACCATAAGAACTCTTGTCAAACAAGTTATTGGACAATTTCCTCCTTTTAGTTCGTTTTGTCTCGTTCTTCGGAGAACAAATTGAAGCTTACTTTTCAAACAATTTCTCGCCGACTATTAATGCTGGTTTGAGAGCGAAATGAGTTTTTTAAAGTAATTTGTATTAATCTACCAAAAGTAACTACATGGTTATTATATTAAATTATATGTTGTGTACAATACTCGAGTATCTAAGGTACTAGATAGACATATATTTAGGAAGGAAAATAAGAATTACCTAACACATTTTCTAAATGTGACCCCAAAAAAGAATTCAAGCTATTGAAGATCAAAAGGTAAATTCGATTAAATCCTCGAGCCACAACCTTTAATGCATGGAAGATAGATGAGGTTCTTCCTCCCAAGATATGCCCATAACGTCAAGTCTCGGCCATAAGCTCCTCACAAAAAGCTTGGTCTCGTTCCTCCATGTTTGCTAAGAGCAAGCTAAGGCATAGCCCCGAATGTCATGCTAAATTCATTAAGAAGGGACGAGTTGCAGTGGCTCTTCAATGGAGTAAGCTTCTGAATTTCTGTGCTTCGTAAGAAATTCTACGAGGGTCTTCATGGATGCCAACTTTGCTCGTTCGCTCCTAGAATCTGGTGTGGTATGCTTCCTTTCAAGGTAGAGTGTTTCATTTGGGATTCATGGGATTCACTTTGTCCTATTTGCGGCAATGTCGATGAGAGTATTGATCACCTCTTTCTCCCGTGTCCCTTCTCTAGAGGTGTTTGGGACTTCTTTGCTCATCGGTTGGGCATTTTGTGGTGCGGATGTTCAAGTTTTACCTACTCGATGGAGGAATGGTTTGACTTGGTTCATGATAGGATGATTAAGAAGGTGTGGTACGCACTATATTGAGCTATTCTTTGGGGGCTTTGGCTAGCAAGGAATAGAGTGGATTTTCAAGGAGAAAGGTGCAACCGAAAGCTTCTCATTCATTCTATTACTCGCCGAGTCCAGGAGTGACTACGTTGGTCTAATTCCACTTCGGACTTCGGACACCAAGATTTACTTTTGTATATAGAATCCCTCCGAGATAGAGAGAATAACATATAATGTCAATTAGATTAGCTTAGCTTTTTTTACTTGGTATAAATATTTAAATTTTTTATATAATATTAATCCATTTACCAAAAAAGGCATAGTCCCGATGAAGGTTGCTTCGAGGAAGATAAGTATACCGTCATCATCTTAAGTTAATTTTTGTATAAGGAACTGATTTTATAGCTCCAAAAATTATGTACACCTACATACAAGTCCATATAGGCAAGTATAGTAATTGACCAATAAACAAATTATAACAAATTAAACATATTTGGCCAAAGATTACCCAAGGGAATTCAAAATGATGTCTTCGACATCGATTTAGACATTAACCGTTATTTGATCTGGAAGAGAATTGAATGCTTTCGAGTAAATTTTTTATAAGTAAAAAAAATGTAAACTTCATTAGTCCAATAATTACAGCCTAAAATGGTTCAATATATGTAATAAATTTCGAGATCGATTACATAAGACATATAAGCATATCTCGGAATTCTTTTACCTGCTTAATTTTACAAATAAAACATGGTCTTGGTTACAAATACCCGCTAAAGAATCCGACTATACTAAGCATCCTCGGACGGTGTGACGAATGGAGTTGAGGATCAACACCAAATGCTTATTTTTCCTTCGAAAATAATGCGGTTTATACGCACCTTATCAAAAAAAAGTTCCCGTCACATTTTACACCTTAAAAAAATTACATGATTTTATTGATCCTAAATATTCACATAATTGTGCCATAAAGGGAAAATCAGATCTTCCCTAAAATACTGCCTCTTGTCAAGCCTAGCCAGATCGGAAAAGATGTTCCGATGACTACTCTTCTAGATAGCTCTTATCATACTGTGTTATAATGTATTTATCTAGTATTTTAGATTTTCACAAAAAATTTAGTACCTTGAGTACTGTACTGTACACATTGTACGAATGGTGTAATTATATTTGATGACTTTTTTACTTATAAAAAAACTTATGACTGATTTCCTTGAAAAAAATTTCGTAGTGGACACATAAAATAGAACAGTGCAAAAAAATATCATCCGATTTTACGAAAGTGCCACATAATGGGCACATATTTTTTTTAATAAGTAAATGTATATTACTCCTGAAAATGATCTCAAATAGCTTACAACTAGGAATTACAATCTTATAGAATGTGATAGAACCTATCAAAGTAAAACTTACAAGATAAGTACTATCTAATTCCCTAGAAAACGTGGAACCAAGCCAAAGAACCACACATACCACAAAGGAAGGCCAAAATCTAACCAAATACCTAACTAAAAATTAAGGGGATCAAAAAACAAAGAATAAGAATGCCCAAAGGCTGACTCCTTAATCGTGCGGAGGATAAGAGAAGCGTCCTCCTCCCACGAAAATCCCGCAACTACAGCAAGACGCCTCGGTCGAAAGTGCTTCGCAAAGAGCATCCTCGTTCGAGTCCATACTCGCCAAAATCGAGGGGAGGTAAAGCTCCATCTCCTACTTTGAAGCTGGTTTTACCTTTAAATTTGGAGTCGAAGTTTGCAAAAGGGCGACAGCTTTACTTGTCAGCTTCCTGACATAGCTGCTAGAACGGATTGGAATTTCTTAAGATAATTTTTTAATTAAACGATGTATATGAGTCTATATACTTCACCAATCCGGATGGGTGGACAATTGGGTTTTGTGAGGCAGATATTTTTCCAATCGCTTTTTTCATTGAGATTTGTTACAATTAGATTTTTAGTGAGATCCTCTACTGTAATTTTCGTACAATTGTACGGAGTGAGTTACAAATTGAATGGGAAGAGAGGACGTAGTGGAGAATCATTGTAAATACTATTAATATTACTATATTATGATGTATAAATAAAAAACTTTACTTATAAAAAATATACATCACCAATCCAAACAAAAGTAAATACATTGTTTTGCCTCAATGGTGTATTATCTCACAAAGACCCTGATAATTCCTCTGCTCGATTATTTCCCCAAGCTCCCGTCGGCACCAACGAAACATGACATTATCTTACCCTACTAATTGTTTAGACTACTGATGTCATTTAATTAAAATTTGTTTTTTTGGTAAGTAGAAGTATTTTATTAAAATAAATAAAAAATGTACAACTCACCACGAGTGTATCGATAAAAAATATACACGGACTTACAATTCTCGCCTAAGTACCCAAATCTCAACAACATAAAAGTACATGAATGCTGAGAAAGCTTCGGATTGACCTTTTTCGGCATACACCTCCCTATTTAAGATCCATGTGATTGCAGATAAAATACTAAACTTTGTCCACCCAAAATCTGCGGAGATTAAAATTTGTTAAGGAGATTAAAATAAAATAAGTAGGGTCAAAGGTCGCAAACATTCTTTGAGAACGAGTGTCTCGGCCCGGGGGTCTCACCACACAATTACAGGTTTTCAGATTCAAGAGTTAAAACTTTCCCCGACACGTCTCCTCGGAAATATATATACGCTTAAATATTTATTTATTTAATTATTGACACGCAAACTAATGAAGACCTTATGCCTCGAGAATGTTGCCAGAATATTTAACTATAATGAGACATATACTACTTCCACGCTCCTTGCCTAATTGGTGTTTCATTCACCTAAAGTATATTTTATGGTAGCAAATCGTTGGAGAACAAGGTTTGATGAGTATGAAGATAAAAATATTAAGGGCATATTTATTGAGTTGATTAATGATAAAAAAATTCTAATAAATATTTAATATATTTATAAAGATTCAAATTGAAGACATTTTGATGAATTTGGAACAACTTTCTTACTTGGTCCGATAAAAACCTAATTAACAAGCCTAGGTCTAATCTAAAATTATAGTATTGGCGCCAGCTAATATTATAACAGCCGAGCAAAACATGAGCCCCAAAAGGCGGTCATAATTAGCATAAATAATATGTAGTGCTACTTTGCGTCATTTCATTTGCCTAAAGTTCAGCATTTGACTTCCACCAAAAAAAAAGTTCAGCATTTGATACCATAGGAAGTCCAAGTGGTGCAAAATCAAAATAAGCGGTTCGAATTTTGTCAATAGAGGAGATACAGAGATGACCATTCTATTTATACGGACGACGCCATTTTCTTTGTTCGGCCAAATTGTTGGAACAATAGAGTTTGTATTAGTTGTTATTCTTAGATATAAAAGGAAATAAGAAAAAAAAGTGAGTGTTTTTTTGGAAAAGTAAAATTTTATTATAATGTTTACTGCAAAATAAGAAACCGCAATTAACAGTTACTGACCTCTTCAAAAGTCCAAGATTTGATGAGCACGAGAATAAGATAAAGGTAGAACAATTAGAGCGATTGTCCCCATCCGAAAGGAAACAAATGAGTACTCGGTCATCTCATAAAAGAAGGTAAGCACCGTGGGTTTAGGGTAAAGTAAGTGGGCTCCAAATCTACAAATAGCCATTAAAATCCAAAAGCTGGCTTTGTTGAATCGTCTAAAGTCAAACTTCATGGTTCCCACTATTGGTGTTTCAACTCCAGAGGTTCGTAAAATTTGTAACCAATTTTCATATCAAATCCAAAACTTACAATACTTACAAATGACAATGTGGCAAATTCAACATGTTCTTTGAAACGAAGTCTATTTAAACTACTAGATTGAAGTTTGCAAGATTAGCATGGGTGTCGGCATGAACTTGAACTCTTTACCTCACATGTCGTGAAATGGACGTTCGTGATCATTATCCAAAAATTCCATACATATAACTAATCAGCAAGATCATTACCATTGGGATTATGGTGTAACTCTTGTAATTAATAGACTTCCAAAAACGAAAACTGTGTGCGATTCCCCTGAGACAATAATCTATATATAATAAAATTTCAAACAAAGAACTCTTCCCTATTAAATCTTTATACATGATAAATGAACGTAAAGAACAGATTAGGAAAAAAAATTCAATAAATTCTTGTGATCTTGTCCCTAATCTATGCAATTTCACCAAATCAAAATTGAAGGCTTCGCAAAGATTAAAGGAAAAAATCCACGTGGGTGGTAAGGGCTCGGTCCAAACTCAAGTCTGTACCGAGTTGTGCCTCTTGGAGGGGCCAGAAGGCGGCACCTTAACCCCTTTAGGGAAGAAGTTGAACGTCCTCCCTCCGTACCGGAAACTTGTTTCGTGCAATCTCTGGTGAGGCTTCATCATCGTGTTACCACTCTCCGGTCGGTCGATAGCCTCTTCATTTGCCGTCGGAGTCAATCCTCGCCGGGCCGCCGAAGAGGGACTAATGATCAGGAGAAGGACGAGGAGAAGAACATATGTAGTACTAAGCGCAAGGTTTTTTGATCGAATCGACGAGGAAGCCATTAGGTAAGGTAGGTTGGTGAACCCTTTCTTTTGTTGGATTGTGATATAATTTTTTAAACTGAAGATTGTTGAGGTTGTTAATATGGAAAGGATATATATACACGCATGAAAATGAGAAAAAAAGATGGAGGAAGACTTTTTTTTTGTTATGGTGTCTAAAAAATCAGACACGGACCGATTAGGTTCGAACTGGATAATATCTTTTACGAGCTGGTAAAACAGTTGATTTTAAATGCTTGGTAAGATGAGGATAAGCTACAAGGAGTCTACAGAGGATGGCGGAAGAAATTGGAGCGAAGTGAAATGCACGCTAACGAGTTACGAATTTGGAAATAAGTTTTTCAATTAAAATGTCAACGGGTGGAAATACAATTAAATAACGGGGCCAAGAAATATGTGGCGCCGTCGCGGACTTTCTCTTGTGAGAATTCTACGACTCTGTGCGTTTCCACTTTCCCGGCGATCACATTCACCGTTTTTCTGTTTCTTGCCCATGCAATTCGGCTTTTTAAAGGTGAACTATTAAACTACGGTAAATCTCAGAATGTTAAAATTAATTTAATTTTAATTCAGTGACCAATTGTTATTCACACGATTTATTAATTTATTAGTTCAACGTTTTGAGTTGAATGCCAAACTTTAATAATTCGTACGGGCTAGAGATATATATAAGAGACGATTGCTGTGAAATATTTTAACGAACTACATTCAATTTTGTTCTTATTACTTACTTTGGAAAAAATATATTTTTATAAGTAAATGAATCTAAATTATTGTTATTAAATAAATACAAGTTTAATCCGAAAAATGATCGGGGCAACAACTAATTAGATCGACTTGATCCCGTTGGGAAGAACATCTAATTTATCCCATAAAAAAGAACATCGAAATTAGTTACAAGAAAGATATCCTCCCAAGTGTAAAGATTATTACAGGCAACTTTTGTAACAGAAATATTAAAATTTGGAGGGTTTTCTGGTAGCTAGGATAAATCATTAATTCCTCCCCGGACTCTCAATTTTAGCCAACTTCTACAAGTTGATGAAGATTAGACAAGAGAATTTCATGTAAGAATGAGAGAGAATTTGAAAAGAGCAGAATATTAGTGAGACATTTTCTATATCTCACAAGATAAACCATATCATAGATATTGTGAAAGTAAAATGTTTAGACTATTCTTCTCCAGCATTCTACCTTGTCGCGTGCTCGTGAATGGATGTTTTGGTCGGATACAGCCAAAATTTTTGGTGGTCAAGGCCTTTCACAGTACTTGGAGTCGTTAAAAACTTGGGAGGACTAGCGACTTGTTTATTGCAGTGCTGGTTTGAAGGAATTTTGTGGGGTTTTTACTCTTGAAGGGGACTTAGCGCCATTGTAACTGGATGTTTGTGTATATCCTATTCATTGTTATTATTAATAAAATCTACTTCTAAAAAAAAAGTTTAGACTACTGATCTTTGAATAAAAGTTAGTAGAGAGAAAACAAACTTTTAGTAGGGTTTGCCTTTTTTTGATAAAATAAGAAATCTGAACTATTAATTATATTGAGTCATACTTGTAGACTATAAATTTTTTATAGTGTTAATACAGCCAAGATTAATTGAATTCCGATACATAAAATTCCAAATTTTGGGAACCCAATAAATGAAGTCGTACTTAGTAACTCCTAGCTAGACTGGTAGGGTAGAATGTTTAGGTTCTCCCTATATAAGGTTTGTAGTATTAGATTCTAAATTAATTTTATAGTGCTAGATTCTATATCAATTGTTATTTGTATATTTTTTGGTTGATAATAGTGTCCCATTATAGGAGAAAATAATTTCCTAGCAATGAAGTGGGCAAGGCGACCTAATTTCATAATTACCTTTGTGGGAGCTTTCGGTTGCCCGTAATCTTGCCCCTGCAGGCTCTAACTATTCTGAAAAATGAATGTCTCTCGTATTTTACTTGTTGCAGATGTCACTTTCCAGGCAAATAGCCATTTGGATTTCATGCTTTATCGATGAGGTCATGGTAAAGCTGTGATTTTGAATGTCTCGGTAGATCTTCATCTTTGTTAAAAAAATGTGTGGCACTAAGAGAAGTTGGTATAAGTATTAAAAAATTTATATTTACTTAATCACATTTTTTGGTTTGAGTTTTACGAATGTTGTACTTCGTTTAGGCCTCTGCTGGTCTAATATATTTGTTGTTATTTATAACTTTAGACGTGTTGCTGATCGGCTTGGTACGAGCTAACTTTAGTTTTTGTGGTTTGTCCCGTTTATAGCATAGTTAGGCTATGGGGGATCGGCTTTGGTCCGATCATTTACCTATAATTTTTAGATTACTAGAATATGTCTAATGTCTTCGTTAGCGGTTATACATGTATTAGATATCCGGTCCCGAAAAGGCTACTAACTTCGAGTTATAAAATTCAATGGAATTTTGCTTTTAACTGTATTATGTATGAAGTACTATGGAGCCTCCTAATTAATATTGTAATATGCAATTTTACGAGTGGCCACTTCTTGGCAAATACTTTTTCTCACATTAAGGTTAATTCAGCTTTAGAAGTCCATGTGTTGTCCATAACGAGTAACATATTTTCTTTATAGTTTGATGGTGCACTCGTGGATCTTGTGACAGCATCTATTATTTGTGATCGTTGTTGTTTCGTTCTAACTTGTACTTAAGTTCTTTCTATTAACGAGAGGTTACTAGGCCATTACCATTTAAAAAAAACTTTACGAATGTCTAAAATAGCTTAATCGCATTTGCATGCTACAACTTCTTCTCAAATTTAGGCAAACGGATCCTGACTTCTGTTTTAACCGTAAACTTGGAAGGGTGGAAAGAAATTAGGAGAGATTTTTTTGATGAATTTGATAAAAAAAATGTGGGTTAAATGTGTGTTTGTAATCAAATTTCTCAAAAAATTTCCACCATTCAAAATAATACTATTTACAAAATGAACCAATCCTTCAACTAACATTTGGATGATAATGCCATTTTTGTGATTCTAGAGGATTCCTGATGTCAAGATAAACCAAATAAATTTTCTTTCTTATTTTTCCACCAACTAGACCAATCCAAGGACCTAATAAATCTTTAATGGTTCACGATTTTATTTATAAAATAAGTAGGTTGGTTATAATACTATTCCATAAAGTGAACTTTGATGACTAGATTTTGTTAAAACCAAATTATTTTCGATCGTGGAGTTGAAGCTCACATGGTAACGGTTTGGTATGTTTGGTCATGCTTACTATAGTCTACAAGTTTATTTAACAAAATAGTTTTTAAAAATTAATTACTATATTAATTTACTATATTTATAGTTAAATAATGATATTAAAAGGATGCATTTATGACTATTTGCAACAACCTATCAGAAAAAAATTATTTCAAAAAACCTTTTCGATAAGCAGATGATAATAGGCTCATCAATAGGTTCAAACAATACCAAAATCTGAAAGAATGATCAAAACAAAACAAATAAAGTCTGGGAGAGGTGATGGATGATCCTATTCAGGATAGTGAAACAGTATAATCATGGAGGAGAAATATTGAAATATTGAGTCATTTACCATTTGGTCCTGCAATTTAAATACTATTTCATGAAAAATTAATAGGGTTTCTGGTATAAGCATTGAATACGAGAGTTGAGTTCCATACTTACCCACCCATGTATCCCCCAATCATAAAACACGAAGCCTCATATTTTAACTGTGCGTAATATATACTTTTTGTAATAATATATGACCTTGGTAAATTATTTCTAATTCGTTAAATTATTTTTACCCTAATTAATTGAAAATATTTTGGTAAATCATTTTTTTATCGCAATAATCGCTGATCCTCCATTTCCCAACAATTTCCAAACACGTTTCTTAATTCTCAACATCATAAAAATTATTGGGAGTGTTTTCTTAAAGAATATTTAGCGTGCGAAGCTCCTATAAGAAAACGAACTAAAATAGGTCCACTAGTCCATTTTATGCCACTTTCGTGTCGAAATTGACGTACGCGTGTATCATTAAGCTCATAATCTCATTTTAAAAACAAAAGAATTAAGAACAAATCTCAGTCTTAGTTCACAGATTTATTATTGTTTTTCCTGGTGCATTACATCACTTAATTAATTAATACCAAAAAAAGTTAGTTAATATGTGATGGAGTTGTTGTATTTTAACTAACTTTGAATTCGAATTATTAGAACACATTAATATTAATGTAACGCTCCGCGATCCGACCGACTGTCCTCACTCGTACGCATTCTGGAAACTTTCCAAGAGGTCACCTATCCTAATCCTACTTTCAGCTAAACGCGTTTAACCTTGGAGTTGTCACAAGATGTGTGCAAGAAAAGAAGATACGCCTTGTTGATATAGATAGTCAAATTAAATCATTTAAGTATTTCTGACAGTACATATCATTTACAGGGTATCACAATTAAATACTTACTAGGGACTTTGCCACTACTCAGATGAGTATCCAATATAACCCAAAACATCACTTAATTAAACTGTAACTTAATCCAATATAACGTAACTTAACCCAAAATTATTTGATTAAAACTTGTATCGACCATAATAATACCTTTTCTCGACTGATAATCTCCACGGGACAAAGAGAAGGGAGACCAGCTTTATGATCGCTGGACATTCGGCACATTTTTTAATCAACTTGGTCCGATGAATATTTCAACATGGAATATCTAATGTCAAAGTCAACTATATCTGCAAGATCCCAGCCTTTGGAATGGACTCTAATATTGATGCAAGGATTATAAAAAACGTGGGGGAGAAAAAGACCCGACATCTCTATTAGAGCAGGTAGAATATCTTGAATTTTTATCGGGTTCTATTTAATATATAGTTGTGTTAATGATATTTTTATTGGCAATGTTTGAATCTAACACATCCTTTAGAAAATTCAAGATTCTAATATTAATATCTTGTACCAACTGGTTTGGTACCGACTGGAACAAAAATGAGTACGAAAAATAAATGAGAAAAATGAAATTTTAAAGGGAGCTTGTTTTTTCTTTGTACCACGTTGATTCGCGAAAGAATGAGAAGTTAGTATATACGTAAGCAAGTGTTATGAGGTGGGCAAAGCTTGAGCCTATTTGAGCAATTTTGCCAGTTGAATCATCTGTACTTTTTTTTCATTTTTTGTTTGAAGTTTGGCCCCCAAGTTAAACCCCTTGAGGCAGAAGTTTTTATAATTCGCTAACGAAATATTAAGCAAGTACATAACCTGGAAAATTTAATCTAGTAATTAATGTTCAAATTTCACAATCCGGGAAATTTTTATTCAACTTTAGACAAGTCATTCAGCGAGAAAAAAGGCATAATTGCTCCCATTTTGTTTAGTTGAAGTTTTCAACGGAAAGTTTAGTCCGTTTGTGACATATACACATACAGATATATTCCATTCTTCTTAATGTGTACTTACATAATTTACGATGAGTTATTCTCTCTCGATGGACTCGTAGAACTACTGATTTAGATGGCGCAAAATTTTGTATAGCGTTATAAACGTCAAAGCAATTTTCTACCTTGTCGAGATGCTCTTTTCCTAGTTCAAATTTCTCCATAAGTTTGACCACAAAAAGATTCTATTGAGGCCGGCGACCGAAGAGGAGATCTCGTGTCATATAAGACTATAATAGCCATCACAATGATGAGGTAAAAAAAACTTCGATCATGAGGCTGAGTTATGAGTATGATATTTATTGAAGATATAATTACTTTTTATTTTGTATTTATATATTGGCACTTCCCCTTCATTTAAAAATATATATTCCTTTTAAAAAAGTATCTACAGATATACGGGTAAACACATTCTAAAAAAATATACGGGTAAAAAGGGAAATAGTGTTTGGGCCAATTGGGTCCACTTCGATACTGGGCTAGTCTTTGGTCCAGATCATCAACCAGTGCTCGACTGCTCGTGCTATACGTTCCCTATTTGTTTGAAATTATGGTGCATATATTATTTTGGCCTATGAAAGTTGAGTATTATTCAAAATATACAGGGGATGATTACTCTTTTAATATATGCTCATCCGAAAATTTTGAATTTTTAATAAATTTATGATATTCAAAATTAAGCACCGTCAATATTATTTAGAAGATAATTTTATTATTGACATACTTTCCATTCGTAACCTTTTCTAAAAATTTATTTTTTTGTCATTCGTTTGCTAAGATTTGAACTTTATAACCTACTATCAAAAGTTCTTGCTTATTAGTCCAATGCTAAAGAGCATTCTGCCTAAATGCACTATGCGTTGTCAAATGGACGAAATTTTAGAGTTCAGCAAGCGTCATCATAAAAATTATAGTGTGAATATTTACCTAAAATAAATATTAGTCGATAAATTAAGGGCATATTGGGTGCTGTAGACGTCAAAGGTCATCGGAATTTCGAGGAAGGGACACACAAACGGGATGGTTTTGGTTTCTGATCTTGCTTATAGGCATAATTAAGGATGAGTTGACAGGATATGTTCTTGCATTTACCTAAAAATAGTTGAACATTCTATCCACTTGCAAGGAAGAAGACCCTTGACCGACAAGAAATGTCTTATTTTGCTTGTTGAATATGAACCATAAGCAGCCAGCCTTCCACCTTTAAGAATTAATTGACCAGATGAGCTAGAGTTGAATTAAAACTTGGAGTCTGAGTGGAGACTTTTTTTAAAATAAAAAATGGCAATATGGTATGGTAAGGTCGGTGTTGAAAATGATGGCGCATGTTGTAATTTCATTTAATGGTCGCCAGTGATCAATTAAATAAGATAAGAAGTTAAATTTCTTTAAAATTTTAACTAAAATGTCTCACCTATGTTTAATATGAGACCGGATTTGGTCCTGGAGGCCAAATCCAGCACGGTGCTGGAGGATTTTTATTGAAGGACACGTGGAGATTATTTTACAAAAATGTAAAAATACGGGGGTGCAAAATAAAAAAGCCCACAACCATTGAATCATAACTGGGTAAACCATTGAATTGTAACTGAGTAAACCATTGAATCGTAACTGAGTAAACTATTGAATCGTAACTGGATAACTGGGACGGACCCCGATTTATCCGGGACGGAAAAAAATGGACCATTGAATCATAACTAGGTAGACCATTGAATCATAATTAAGTGAACCATTGAATCATAACTAAATTAACCATTGAATCGTCCAGGACGGTCCTGGCTGGATTTGGCTTTCCAGGACCAAATCCGCTCCCGTTTAATATTTGTTGGGAGAAATTTATCACTTCTAAAAATCATATCTGACTCAAATCTGTATTAATCGTCTAAGTTACTTTCCAAATTTCAGGTATAAAAAAACATAGTTAACAAGTGACAAACCAAAACACCTTAACATTCATTGATTAACTTTCAAGTACAGGTTAAGTAGATTAAGTAAAAAGAAACTACTATGACAAACTCGAAATGCAGTCTTGAAAGAACACACACAGCTAGCCATCACTTGGTCACTCAACTTCCACGGGCTAAAAAGCCAGTAAACTAGTTTCGATTTTCATGGTGATCAATAATATTTTTTCATCATATTGGTCACTAAATTTATTTGTTATATCATCAAACGACCAGAAAAATAAATTTAATGATCAGCATGATAAAAAATACCAGTATAGTTTTTCTTTTTTTTAAGTAATATCTTTATTTATTTTAGGAGGAAATAATAAACAAATTATACCATAGTTGCAAGAGAGGAGGAAATAGAAAATACAAAAGTTACCTAAACAAATCCTATGTCTCCCTCCAAAAAAAAAAGATTTCCTATGTCTAAATTTCTTGCTAAGCCCTGACCATGTAGTCACTTGTTCCAGCTCCGTGTGATATAATTAGACGGTTTTGTTAAGATTAACTTGCTCATATTTAGAGATAATCGAGTTTCTATAGTTCTAAATACTCCAATATATAGCAGTGAACAAGGTCTGTCAAAACTTCTTACGAAATACTAGTTTAGTTAAGCGACCATGAAATTTTTTTAAGCCACATCCTCGATAGCAGGGAAGGGATTGAAACCACTTCGCACCAGATAGTCCAAGTCAAGACCGAGAGCAAGGGCGATGGAAGATTGTCCCAATGGTACCAGTCCCATCCACCGCACGTGTCGGGCTCCAAGGGACTTGACAAGGGATTTGCTTATTCTTAATCAATTGGTAGAATATTAATATCTTGTACCGACTAGTTCGGTACGTATGTGAAACGGTCTAATTCTTCTGTGAATAGCCAAATTCTGAAGGTCTCTTTTCTGGATATATGGTTCCTTCTAATGCATTCCTCTCGTCTTCTTTTTTATTCAATTTATTCCGATATTTATAAGTAATCAGTGTTTGTTCTGTTGGATAAATGGATCTAAAGTTGAACAAAAATGATTATGACAAATGAATGAGAAAAATGATGTGCTTGCATGTATGAAGTGGACTCAAGTTTGAGCTGCGCAATGTATTTCAACGATTCACCTCTTTCTTGCGCCAAACAGAGCCTTTTATTTTATTTTTTGAAGTTTGGTTTGTTGATCATAATTTTGGTGATGTGCTTTGTCAAATCATTTTACAGAAATTGAACGTCTTATCTAATTTTAATTGATCACTGGCGACCATTAAATGAAATAAGTACAACATGCGCCATCATTTTCAACACCGACCTTGGTCATCATTTTCCGTCGCCCCATATTGCCATTTTTTTTGTAAAAGAAAAGGTCTCCACCCAAACCCCAAGTTTTAATTCAATTCTAGCTCATTTGTTCAATTAATTACTTAAAGGAGGAAAGCTGGCTGCTTATGGTTCATATTCAACAAGCAAAATAAGATATTTCTTGTTGGTCAACAATCTTCTTCCTTGCAAGTGGATTGAACTTATATTCCGGTCAAACTCAGACGATAAACAAGCTCAAAAACTCGATTTTGCGCTTCCCTTCCTCGAAATTTCGATGACCTTTGACGTCTACATGCATCCAATATGTCTGTATTTATCGATAAGAATTAGACAAATTAGCGAGATAATTTGTTTCTCGATTATAAAGTTCAAATTTTACAACTAACAAAAAAAATTAACTTTTTGAAAGAAGTTACTGAAATAGTATCCATAGTATTATATTCTGAATACCACAAGTAAAAAAATCAAATCTTGCTCATGAGCATATATATATATATATATATATATATATATATATATATATATATATATATATATATATATATATTAGAAGATGGATTATCTCCTACATATTGTCTAACAATGTTAGACTTATATTAGTAATTGTTCGTAAATATCATATGTACTGAAATAATAAATGCGCCATAATTCCAAACAAGTAGGGAACGTGAGCACGAAGACCAATTGGTGATCTGGACCAAAGACTAGCCCAGTATCGAAGTGGACCCAAATAGCCCAAACACTAAACTTTGACAATTTTCTTAAGCCACGTCCCCATAATCAGGGAAGGGACTGAACCAACTTCGCATCAGATCGTCCAAGACGAAGAGCAAGGGCGATGGAAGATTGTCCCAATGGTACCAGTCCCACCCACCGCACGTGTCGGGCTCCAAGTTGTAAGGGACTCGACAAGGGTCAGTCATGGCCGGCCTAAGAACGACTATCGCGTAATGTGATGGGTTAGTACCGCCCTTGAAGTAGGCGATGGTCACTGTTAGGATGTTGGTGCTGCTTATGTCCAAACCCGTCTCTTCTTTTACCTCCCTCGCCGCACACTCCTCGAAGCTCTCCCCTTTCCAACAGCACCCAACAACAAGTAGTAGTGAGTTTGTATGGTTAGAAGTTGGATCACCATTATAAATTGGGCACTTCCTAAACAGGTCCGATCCTCCTCGACTTTAAATAAATACAATGGTTCACCAAAAAGAAGAGAGTACTGACCAAACTCGAGGTGACCACCAGGGACGGAGAAGTTAAAAAGTTAAAATTCAGAGATAAAAATAAAAAAAGCCCACGCGCGGCAGGGGATCACCAACATGCCGTTATTGTTAATTGGGCATGCCGTTGTCGCAGCACGCAGGCCATTATCAGTAACTGGGTTTGCCGCTGTCGTAACCATGACATGCCAATGTCGTAACCGTGGCATGCCAATGTCGTAACCGTGGCATGCCATTATCGGTCATTCAGTCCAAACAGTTCAGAATTAGGGATGGCAGAAATACCCATATTCTGAGGGTCGGACCTTATCCTTACCCTACGGGTTTAGGGTATGTTGACTTTAACTGAGTCTAAGATAGGATATGTGTATGGATCCATGTTTAGAAGTAGGGTCTAGGGTAGGGTATGAATCCATAGTTAGACCCTGTGGGTCGGACCCTACCCTTACATTTTTACCTTATTTTAGACTCTACCCTAATTAGACCATATTGATAATATATATAATATACTTTATAGTTAACTTTAATATATTTATTATGTTATTATACAACGAGCTTAGAAGATGTCGTGAATGATGGATCACTAGAAGTCGACATTCTATATTTTTCTTTTGTTGAATTGTTTATGTACTTCAACTCGAAAAGAAAAATCTTGTACTATTGAAATTAAATTACAAAATTTGATGTTTCATCAATTTTCTATTGAATGTTGATGTGTAACGTAGTAGATGTCTTGAATTTGTTTAAATTTTATATAAAAATTAACTTTTGATTAAAAATTATGAAAATGTAGAACGTTAAAGTATCGGACCCTGCAAACCCTGAATCTTCAGGAGGGTAGGGTATGAATCTAACAATAAAAAATTTGTAGGATCGAGGATAGGGCATGAGTCCAACTAAAAAAGGTAGGGCATGGGTCCAACTAAAAAAACTAAAAAAACTATGGTATGAATTGGGTATACGAATATCCTACTCTACTCTACCCATTGTCATCCCTATTCGGAATGACTTCTTCACTCTTGACACAATCCTCTGTCTAGTTGGGCCTGGGCTGAGGAGATAACTCCAGGGACTAGTCCACACTTTATCCTGCCCTAATTGAAAAAGGGACTCCACAACCCGACTCGTACGCGACACCTGCTCTCTATGGCCGCAGCCACAGCTTCACAAGACCTCGACACTTTGAGACTCTAAAATTTGCCCCTAACTCCCAAACCCAAGATTTTCTACTTTTTGATTGGGTTCGTTTAGCTTACTGCTTGCTATTTCTAGATAGGCTGCCAAAATCCAAGATCTCCTACTTCTTGATTTATTGGTAAAGCCTCTGCACTTTCTCCGTCGAAGGCATCCGCTTGTAAGAGCAGTGTAAAAGTTAAGCTAAAGTTTACTGCACTTTCTTGGATGCCTACTGTTGTTGTTTTGCCTTGAACGATGATGATGTAATGGATACTTGTGCTGTTTCTTGCTAATTGTTTGGTTTTGTTCAAAATTCAGTTTGAATGGGTGACTAGTTCGGATAATTCGGATTATCCGTACCCATAACCGAAAAAAATTCAAGTATCAGATAATTCACTATTTGGATTCGGATAGGTAAATAACCAGTTCGGATAATTCAAATAATAAAAAATTCGAATAGTTCAGATTCGGATTATCCTGATACTCACCCTTAGGTACAACAGTAAAATTAACGCAGTTCCTGCAGATCTCTGGTGATCTCTAGTCAAATTGGCAACATTCCGATTCCAAAATCTTCTGAGTCAATTCACTGTTTGTTTATTTATTTGAAATAAAACTAATTCCTCTCCTGAATTCAGTAGCCGAGCACTGACCAAGTAAATGCAAGCACAAAATGATCAATCCCGGCAACAGCATTCTCCTTTAAACATGCTGCTTTAAATTCAGAATACCATTAGGCAAAGCATATAATAAGAATTCTCTTCAAGAGAATGCGGTAACCATCAATCACTCAAACCGAAATTACTATTCACCCTGCACTTTTAATCCGAATCACCCGTACTCCACATAACCTGTGCAACGAAAAAGTCAGTACGGATACCACAGATTTCTTATAGAGGCCAACTATGACTTACTTTTTTTTACGCATCTAAGATTGTATCTTCGTTGTCCTGGAGTGGGCACTTCTGAGGACAAAATTTGTCGCCTTTTCCTACGTTCACCGGTGGTGACACTTTCAGCCTCCCCTTGGCTATCTGGTGCATCCTGCTCGTCGTCAATTGACGCACGTCCACGCTTTCCAGAAACCTTGCTAGAAGCTCTTTCCACATGCTGACTTCCTTGGCTCTTATTGCGAGTATCGCTGAGCTGCACGCTTTCAGTTTGTTCGCATTCTTCTAAGTTTTCCCCGAGAAGCAATTTAGCATCCTCTACAACAGCTTTTACAGAGTGGATTCTACCCAATCCACCTTTCTGTCTCGTACCACGCTTACTCAACCCTTTAGGTTCCGACTGCACCGAATCATCGGGAATGTGTAGCCCGCTACTAACGTAGCTTTGTTCACCAAGTGACACAGAATATTCACCTCCTCGCAAATCAAAGCTATCAGATTGGAGCGGCTGCGAGTCGATCACATGGTCAACATTGTCATGCAATGGTCGTCGCTTATCTCCAGGAACACCACTTTCTTTAGCTTCCGGAGACACATGCACACAACTAGGTCCACCATCATCTCCATTTATATTTACCAGCACAGACGATGATGACAATTTTTCTGCCAAAGTTGGAGGTCGATCAAGATCCACCACTTTGATGGGAGACATACTAAGAATCTTTGAGGTGCAAGTGCGAAGCCAAGACATGTGCTCTTCAGAGACAGAATTTATCTCAACTTCTTCAGGTGGTCTCATGGAACTCGTACCATGACGAGCATCAGCATCACTTTGGCTGTTACCCAAAAGATTCATTGACCTCGGTAGAGAAAAATCCTTTGTGTCTTCCACATCTGGTCGTAGGAGATCAGAAAATATAAACTTCCTAGTCACATCGCCGCAATCGCTGCAGCTCTTGAGTTTCTCAACATATGCTAGAAAGCAGTTCCTGTCTTTCAGACCTTGTTCTCGCTGACCTTGAAGCTTCTTCCTCAAATGATCAAGTTCAGCAATGTCCTCTTGCATACTTGCCCGTTGTTCATCAAGCTTTTCCACGTCTTTTACAACTTCTACTCTTTTCATTGCCACGGCAGTCTTTTCAGACTGTATCTCTTCCAACTTCCGTTGACAATTTTGTTTTAAGCCAATTATTTGGCTAATATCTATCTGCCTCTCCAAAAATGCCTTCTCCCTTTCTTTCAGCTCTTTCTCCATTACCTCATGTCTATGAATCATACTGTTCTTCAAATTCTCCTTCTGAGATTCAAATTTTTTAACCAATTCTTCATGTTCACTCTTAGCTCTTTTAGATAGCTCAGCCTTCTGTTGACCCATTCTGGCTTCGAACAACTCTTTTTCCATTTCTAATGCCTCCAATTCCCTCTTGAGAAAAACTTGTGCATGCTTCTCCTCTTCAAGTCCATCTTCTATAGCCTTTTGCGTCTTCTCTAAATCTTCTCTATGCCGTGCAACCTCCTCTAGCTCTCTACTGATTTGAGATCTTTTCTCTTCAATCACTTCCCATTCTTTTCTAAAATTTTCCCTTTCCTCTTTCAAATCTTCAGCTTCACTCAAGAGAAATTCCTCCTGAGACCTGCATCTCACAAGCTCTCGCTTCATATCTAACTGCATACGGTTCCACTCTAACCGCTCCTCATTAATCGACTTCAGTTCTTCATCATATGCAGCAATCTGCATCTGCTGTCCAGATATCTCAACTCTAATTTTTTCGTTCTCACTTCCAGTAACTAACAAGCTTTCTTGATCTGCAAGCAGTTGAAGCCTTTTAAGGTCCAGTTCTTCCTGATTTGCTTTAATGGAATTATCTATCTCATTCAAATACTTTAGCTTTGCATCAAGATCCTGCTCCTCCTCCTTTATGCTCTCTGACCTCTTATACACAGCTTGTTCTTGTTGTCTCAACTTCTCCTCGCTATGAAAGCTTTCAGCTTCATCCCGCTTTAAAGAATCAGCTTTCCTCCTTGCTTCTTCTTCAACCTTTTTCCTCTTCTCTTCCATCTCAAACTCAAGCTCTTGCATTTTTGCCTCCAGAATAACCATTTGTTCATCAAGGAGTTTCTGAACTCCAACCTGTAGAACACAGAAATTGTGCAAGTTAAATACCTTATCTTCAAGAATAATTAAAAAAAAAAGAAAACGGAAACTTCCCCGCATTATTGATTCATGGGAAGGCAATAACACACAGAAACTCAAAAGAAATAGAATTTTTAATCCGGTTCTTACACAAACTGGAAACGGATATCTTACAAAACCAACTTTTGCTGACATCCTTACGGCCATGCATTATGTATCAAGTTAATAGGAGCTTAAACACAACAACGTGAAACACTGTGTCACTTAAAAGTTCCTCCAAGTCCAAGTGTTAGTTCTAACAAAAATGAAGACCCGAAATATTCTCCATCCTTAATGATTCAAGTCTAACACCTCCAACAGAAAACTCTCTCCCTAGAAATTTCAATAGTAACTTCTTCAATTTACGAGCATCTGCTTCTCCATGTTATTGCAGCAAAGATGGATTTTATATCGAGTAAATCAGCAGCACTCTGAAAGCAGTTCCAAATATTTACTCCAAAACAAGAATCAAGATGAAACTTACTTGTCCTCTAGCATTAACCTTTTCTTCCCATGCAAGCAGCTCATTTTGCTTCGCATTCAATGTCTTTTCCTTGGAATCAACATTCTGGTCAAGAAAGAGAAAAGCTCGTTTTAACATCAGAAGGAAATTCGAGCAAGTTTGGTACAAGAGCAAATAAATAAATAACTAACTTTCTCTTTCAAAATCAAGTCTGTCAGCTGATTGTCCACTTTAGGTTCCCTTTCCTTCAACCTACAAAATAACAAGTCAATATTCCTTTGGGTCTCATCAAGATCCTTTGCTTTCTGGTTAAAATTTCTATCAGTTTCATCAGCTGCCTCTGCTCTCTCCATATAGTTCTTCTGAAGTTCGGACTGCATCTCTTCCCTTGCGTGCAGACTTCTCTCCAACTCATTTAATTCTTGTCGCTGTGGGAAAAGCATCGCCTCATGTGCTTCTCGCCTACGAGGGAACACTGGAGAGTCACACACATTTCATCGTACAGAAATTATGCCATTCGCACAGCACAAAAGAAAATGAATAAATTGCGTACTCTTTTTGCAAGTAAAGACGCTCCTTTTTTAGCGAACTTTCACGTGCCTCCAACTCTCTCAATTTCATATCCAACTCCAAGCTCTTTGAGTTGACTTCTAAGAGTTTCACCTCAGCACTGCATAACTTTTCCTCAACGTCAAATGACTTCTTCTCAATTCCAGTAACCAACCTTCTGGCATCAGACAACCTAGCATCCGATGCACGCTTCACCCACTCACGCTCCTCCAGCAAGTCGCACCATTCCCTCTCAAGCTACAACAACAAACAAGGAAAAAAATAACAACCAGGCATTACCAATCAGACCAAACCGAGCCTACGAAAACATTCACATACATCATGCACAAGCTGCCTCTCGGAAGTTAAAGCTTTCCTTAAGCTCTCCACCCTCTCCTCGGCATCAGATAACGCGTTCACGTTCTTTGAGCGCTCGCGCTTGAGCATCTCGCCGACTTCCACCAATCCCTCGTTGATACGTTCGTACTTCAAACTCCACTCCTCCTTCTCCAGAAGAATAAGCCCCATGTTATGCTGGTAATCGTAAAGCTGCACGGACCAATACACCAAAGTCAAAACCGAAACCAAGAAACCCTAGATATTTCTAATATTACACCCTAGGCGAGAAAATAAACGAGTCAATCAAATTTTGAAACTAACTTCTTTCTCGAGCCTGGAGGCCCTCGCGAGGAAGGCTTTGCGGTCCCTCCTCTCCATCGCCGCCTTGTCGAGGAGGCCGGCCTCCTTGAACCGCCGCCAGTCCTCCATTTCCCCGTCCGCGGGGGACGGCGGCTGAGGCGAAACAGCCAGCGCTTTGCCTTTGTCGACTACATTAGGAGACGGGCCCGGGGTGGTCGCCCCCGGCGGCAGCCTCCTCTGAGGGGTGAACATCGGTCGCCTTTCTCTCTCTCTCTCTCTCTGGGAAGCGTTTGGCGGTTTTCTCTTTTTATTTTTCTTTTTTTTAAGGTGTTATTAATTCCTTGTAGACAAAAAGGAGAGAGATTTTCGTATTTATGTGTCGGTTTCAGTTCTTCGTTATTCGCGGGAGCTATTTGGGCCTCCAAAATGGACCAAGCATAGGATAATGGGCCTCGTTTGGTGGCTTAATTTAATTTAATTTTTTTACTTATAAAATAAGAGCTTAATTTTTTTACCAATTATTTCACATTCCATGGTTTTTCCTAGGCTCTTCAAAGTGATAGTACGGTTTTTTTTAGTTTGAATGTGAAAAATAATGAGTAGTCCTAAATGTACTCTAATTTTTCTTTTTGAATCATTGATTGCGTATTTTGTTGTTGTTTAGTTTAGTCCAAAACAAATCCGTAAAATTTTCAATATATATTAGTCATTATAAAAATGCATACATTAGGCATCTAATACAGCTTAGGCGTTAGGTTCATTAATCACTACTTAAATATTAATGACAACCAAATAGTATATGACTCATCAAATATTCGATTCATAAACATTAGCAAGATGAGCACTTTTTGGACACGTAAAATTTAAACCAAAATTTTAACTGGCAGTCCATATTTAAACTTACATATATTTCGTAAATTAAAATTATTGAGGTTCTACTATCAAATCCAAACACTAAAATATCTTAAGCCGTATAAAAAATCTGAATATCAAATTGATTTTTCATTTACCCCTTAATTCCTCACCCACCCACCAAAGTCCACCCCCATAAAAAACGCAAAAAAAATGACATAAACATAGATAAGATATAAAAACAAAAAGAGATATTATTATTATATTTTTGTTATTGATATTATTAGGAGGAAGATCCCCTTTTCTCCCTCCCTCCGCTCTTTCTTTCTTTCTTTCTCAAGGATAACCACAACCACAACCTAAACCCTAGTCTCTGTCTCTATCCCCCCCTCTCTCTCTCTAGATTCCTTCACCGGAGAGTTCTCATCTCCACCGAGCATGGCGGCCGATAGCACCGGCGCGGCGGCGGGAGTGGGGAGATCGAGCAATGCGACCGCGGATTCGTACATAGGCAGCTTGATAAGCCTGACCTCCAAGAGCGAGATTAGGTACGAAGGCGTCCTCTACAACATCAACACCGACGAGTCCAGTATTGGCCTCAAGAACGGTACCGTTTCCTCTCTCTTTTTTCCCCCTTTTTTAAATCGATTTATTTTTCGCCCAATTATTTCATCCACTGTCGTCGATTTTTGTCTGTAGTACGGTCGTTCGGGACGGAAGGCAGGAAGAAGGACGGGCCTCAAATTCCGCCTAGCGACAAAGTTTACGAGTACATTTTGTTTCGAGGGAGCGACATTAAGGTACCTTTTGACCTAATTTAGGGTTAGGGTGAAATCCGTGTAGTTTAATGATTGGCGAATTCGGTTGTGTTTCGTGTCGTTCTTTAGGATTTGCAGGTGAAGTCGTCCCCGCCTGTTCAGCCAGCTCCGCCTCCTCCCGTGCATATTAACAATGACCCGGCTATCATACAGGTATTGTGTTGTTTGGGGGTGTTGTTGGTTGTTGTGTTATGTGGGTGCGAGAGGTTCAATAGCTGACTTTGGGTTTCGTTGATGTTTCTAGCAATCTCACTATCCCCGGCCAGCTACTGCACCGACTAGCTTGCCAACTATAGGGAGTGGGGTGTCTTTGAGCGATGTCGGATCTCACAATGCACAGATGGGATTACCAGGGTCAAACTTCCAGTCTGGGATACCTTTGTATCAACCTGGGGGGAGTTTAGGATCATGGGGTGCTTCTCCTGCGCCTCCTCCCAATCCCAATGGGAGTGGACTTGCGATGCCAATGTACTGGCCAGGTTATTATGGCCCGTCAACTGGGCTCCCTCATTTACACCAGCAATCTATGTTTCGGCCACCGCATGGGCTTCCTATGCCTCCCCCTATGCAGCAACCAATGCAGTTTCCTAACTTCAATGCTTCTTTGCCCAGCGGAGCCTCCAACTTGCCAACTTCGAACTTTCCGGGTTCCAACTTGCCAACTTCAAACTTTCCGGGTTCCAACTTGCCAACTTCAAACTATCCTGGTTCCAATTTGCTAACTCCAAACGTGCCTGGTTCCAACTTGCCAGGTCCGAACTTGGCGACAAGTTTGCCTGATATGTTATCCCTACTTCCTGCCAGCACAGGCTCACTTAACTTTGTGTCCACATCATCAGCACCTTCGACTTTGCCTCCAACTTTGACCCCTGTGCCCCCCATAACATCTGATACTATATCAAGTTTGATGCCTAATAAGGCTCCTAGTTCTGCACTTCCGGCTGCCAACCTAACTGCTGCCACACCAACACTGTCTCCTTTAAACACCTCTAGCCCAGATTTGAGTGCAATTGTACTGCCTATTCTCAGCAAACCTAGTGGAACTTCTGGTCCATCTATGCCTTATCAAGCCACAGGGCAATCTACCTCCTCAGCTCCAGTAGCATCTAGCTCCGTTCGCACAGAAGCACCAACTCATGCGCTAGTTACGCCGGGTCAGCTCTCACAGTCTGGGCCTGCCACAACGTCGTCATCACTACCTGTGCAAGCTGTTCACAAGGATGTCGAGGTTGTCCAAGTTTCATCTTCATCACCACCCAAACCTTTGATACCAGTTCCAGCAGAAGCTCAGCCACCAATACTCCCCTTGCCCGCTCCTTCTCGTCCTGCTTATAAGGTGCAATTTATGCTGATACATTTGTAAGAACTGTATAAAAGCATAACAGGCACATTGTGTGTTATGATGTGTCACATTTGTTGTACATTTAGCTGCCACTTAATTTTTTAGCGGGATAGACCAAAGGTGTTGTCTCTTAGCTTGTTTGTGTTTACTTGTTAAATAATTTCAGTCAGACTAAAACTGTACTTCTTCTTGCCAGCCCAATGGAGCTCCTTTTTACAATCGTCATGGTTACAGGGGACGCGAAAGAGGAAGAGGAACTGGGGTATCAATCTACTTCTTTTTTTTTGAGGGATAGTCTACTTGAGTATCTCTTTATGTGATAATTTTTTTGTATAAACTATCCGATAATAGAAGTGATGAACACCCGAACTCGCCGATGTTGTCCGTCAAGAAAAACTGACACCGTGGTTTTAAAATGAGCTTCAAATGGATCATGATATATGTTTGGTGCATGACATTGTGCTTGTTGCTTTAAGCAATGGGTGTTAAGGAATTTTCAGTTTTGTTTGGGGATCAACATTGACATTCTTTTGGAACTGGAATCTGATGGATCTGGTTTTAACTGTGTAGAGCTCACGTCTGGTTGCCAAATTTACTGAGGATTTTGATTTTGAGGCAATGAATGAGAAATTCAACAAGGATGAAGTTTGGGGTCATCTAGGTAAGAGTAAACATTCAAGGGATAAAGAAGATGGGAACGTCAGTGATGATGATGGCTCTCAAGATGAGTATGATGATGAATATGCCAAGGTTGATTCTAAGGTGATGGTGCAACCTTTTGCCTTCCTCTGATTAAGGATACGTGCGTGACACAAGGCTTCTGTTGTCTTCAACGGATCTAACATTAATGTTCTTTCCATTTTCATTGCTGCAGGCTGTTTACAACAAGGATGACTTTTTTGATACACTGTCGTCTAACACACTTGGTAATGATCCACAAACTGGAAGGCCAAGATTCTCTGAGCAAATGAAAATAGACACAGAGGTAATGGTTCTTGGCCCTGATACTTTGTTGTGGACTCCGGTTAATATCATCTCTTGCTGTTGATGCAGACATTTGGTGAGTTCTCACGGTACCGTGGAGGTCGAGGTGGCCGTGGACCTCCTCGTGGTGGTCGTTCTCGTGGATCCTACAATGGAAGGGGGGGATATGGCTATGGCCATGGCTATGGCTATACAGGAAGAGGTCGAGGGCGAGCAATGCCTAGTCGTGCTGCATAAGCAGTTCTTGGTGTCTGGTGGATTGTTGTACTGGGCTGTTATAGCGTTGTGGTTTCTGTCTGATCGTCTAGAGAATAAGATTTAGGTATGCCTCTCTGAACCTAAGCTTTATATGAAGTGTCTTTGCTTTAGTGTTGGCCCTTTAGTCGTCGGGCTATGATGTGCAAGCATCACAGTTAGTACTAAAAATGGCTTGTATTGTTCAGGTTTCAATCAGCTTGCAGTTTTATGCTCCATTCGTAACGCCATTGTTATGGCTGTAATGAAGAGCTTTTCTCCTGTTTAATAATTGATTAAGCATTGGTACTGCATTTCGTTGATTTGTGCTGTTGAAGATATAACTTTTAATGTGATGCATCGGATCATGAGTAACAATATCAGGTTACTATGGTGTCTGCTTGCTGCCATTGTAGCAAGCTCTGTCCATCAAAAGATTGGTCAAGGGTTTGATCTCCTGCTGGTTTCGTTTTCAATGGCCTGGCTGATACGAACCCCGTAAACATAAGCGATATTATTACGTCTATTAGGTGTTTGAAGGGGAGCCCGATTAGGTGCTTACAACGGGGTCCTGCTGTAGGTCTGACACACGTGTCAGTCTTTAAAAAAAATTTAAAAATTTCGACGGACCATAATTTTTGACTCGTTTGAAGTTTTTTGCTATTATAATATATTTTTGGGAAAGAGAATTTAAAGATTTACATGAATTACGACTTTATTTTTTGAAAGTCGATGTACCGTCGGTTTTTGCCGTGGGGATTTGTTTGCCGTTGAAGTTTTGTACTGTTGGGATGATGTGTCGTTAGGATTTATGTGCTATTGAAATGATTTGTCGTTGAAAATAATACATTATTGAATGAGCTAGTTGTGAGATTCGTACTGCTTAGACCCCAGCAGCATTGAATCCCAATCGGTTTGAAAGAACTAGGAGGAAGATATTAAGGTAGACGACGTGAAGATATATGTTAGAGGAACACAAAATTCAATTACTTTTCCCTCAAGGAGCCGAACTGTCTTGACTTTCATTCAATCCAGTATAGGATATAGGTATGAGTCCATTTTTAGAGATGGGGTTTATGGTAGGATATGAATTTTATATATTCATATCCTACCATAATCGTACTTCGCACCCTATTCTAATCGTACTTCGCACCCTACCCTAATTTGATCAGACCATTTATTGTTTTATTGTTATTTCTTAATTGTAATAGAGCTCTAAATTTTTTTTAATATATTTCAGTTATTGAAAATTTTGATGTAATTTTAATTTTTTTATTGATATATTAAATATTTTATGATTAATCTACACATACTCTACCCATCGTTATCCCTAAATTTTTCTGTCTTTTGTGATATGTGATAGAATTTATGGGGATTCAGAAGAAATTGTGAGTTCTCATAAGATCCTTATTCCTTACAATATCACCAGCTTTTTAATGAAAAAAGATTTAGAATCTAAGATTTTAGTTTCAACTCCAATATATGCAAATAAAAGATGCTCAAGTCAACTTATTTGGAAAAAGCACCAAAAAGGTGCAGTAACTGACCAAACGTCAGTTGGATCTCAGGCCGTGATCCATTATTATGTTCTTATTCCCAAATACATTAGAAACATATAATAAGCAAACCATATATATAAAAGTCTATATTCCTCGAAACATTAGGACACAAATTATAAGTTGTTGGTTACTCGTCGCTGTGATTATTGAGTTGCATGAAGCCAGAGCCTCTACTTGCATGTGGCCACGAGGACCTTCCTTGGTGGAAGAGCAGGCCTTCTTCCATGGAGAGTAGCCCAATTATCAAGGAAAAGGACGTCTCCCTTCTCCCACTTGAACTGGATGCTCTCCTCCTCAATGATCTCTCCTGCCCTCTTCACGAATTCGTCCGAGATCTCCGTCCCGTCCGCCTTAATCGCGGAGCTCAGCTCCTTCCCGTGCATCCCGACCACCGTATTGAACCACATCCTCCTCCCATTCCTCCCTTCAAACACCCTCGTTAGTTTGCGTGGCCCTAGTATGGTTTTCACCCCTCCATTGTCCAGCCACTCCATGTCCATCCCAAGAGCTTTGGCCCTGACATAATATAGACTTTTGTCATTCTTTATGGTCCGATCGGGTTGAAACCCGAAAAGACGTAAAGAAGTTAAAACTTGTGTACCTTTTCTCTGCCTCGGCTCTGTCTGATGTGCCAAAGGCATCCTCCCAACCGCGGCCTCTCATGGAAGTAGTGTCGCTGTTGCTAAGGGCAGTGAAGGTGTAATTCAACCCTTTCGAGTCCAATTCTTCAACTTCCTCCGGGAATTCTTCGAGCATCCTCTCCGTTACTCTGAAGCTTGGAACAAATGGAGTCTCCCCTCCTTCTGGTGGAGGTGTCTCACAGAAGAGCAGCACTTTCTTGGGGAATTCCTTTATCTAATTCAACGAATGTTCATGAAATTGATTCAGTTAATTAATGTGATGACCAGAAGCTGATTTATTTAATTAAGCAACCTTTTAGCGTGGTGACGAATAGACTTGACATGGGTGGTAAAAATATTATTATGAAGAGTAATAAAAATGTGTATTTGATTGGTTCGATCACATCTAATAAAAATGTTCATTTGTGAAGCTTCATTTTATCATGGTAAGTCTGAAACTTTTTTAAAACAGATCGGAGAGCGAACCAAATTTCTTCCATTTCGATCTGATTGTTTAGACTGTGAGTTGGATCATAGATTTTTTCAAAAATAATTCTATTATTAAACTATATGTAGCATCCAAATAATTATAAATATCATATAATTTTGTTCAAAAGTTCATCATATATAAATGCGATTCCAAAGGTCTTTGGAATTTTAGTATAAAAACGAATTATCCTCGTTATCAATCCTTGGTCTGATCGATGGAAACATTTATTAGACTTAGTTATGATAAGGATTTGTTAACAATATCCGGGGGCGGATATCAACGATGCTTAATACGGCAGAGGAAAATACCCAAGAAATTACTACAGGCATAAAAAACACTCTTTTGTTTTTATGTTATTTGTCTGTCTTCAGTAAAAAGCACCTCTTTGTATGATTCCAATAGGTGTGGTGATATGGACATTATCAATCCCTTTGATAATGCCACTTGGCCTTCTCATGAGACCAACCGACGAAACTTAATTTTTTTTAAAAACTCATCAGAAATTACTGTTGCATTATCAAATATACTAAAATTACGCAGTCAACTAAACACAGCTTTCCGATGATCACCGATCAAAAAAATACAGCATAAAATATTTTTTCCCTTTGAAAAAAGAGAAATAACTCAAGCGGATACTTGAACACATGACATTTTAACAAATACTTGATTGATTAGTCAAAATATGTTAGTAATCTATTAATCGCTAGGTGATCAATTTGTTAATTTTTTATTGATTAGCCTGAAGAACAACTTTCTCAATCTAAAGAACATATTCTATTAATTGTTAATCTTGAAATATACGTCAACCCTAAAATTTTAATCATCACTACCCGGGAAAAAATAAGATAAAAAATTATTTTAAAAAAACTATGCGAAACAAATTTATGTCATAATTCGAACTGTTACTCCTCCAAGTCGTATTACGAGTTTTATTTGTAATATTCGAACTCTAGACATTTTCAAAAAATGAAAGTACTATCAGTTAGAAGTACATACCAAAACCATTTCGTGGTGGTAGTAAATGAACTCGGACAAGGGACCTTCGTTGGCGGTATAGACCCGCTTGTGGATGTGGGTCCGGGGAGCGGGGCCCACGTACCTGATGTTCTCCCATCCGCAGGCCTCGACGATGTCGTTGAACTCAACGGCGTTGGTGACGTCGAACCCCCGGAGAAGGACGGCGCTGTGCTTGGTGATCATCTCGTCGAACCACTCCAAGTTGTCCTTCACGGCAGCGATGACGGAGCTGACGCCAGCTTTCTCCGGCGTCGGCGGGACCAGCACCAGCGGCATCACCTCGCCGTCGACCACCTTCTGCCCCTCGCATTTCCCTACCTTGAACTCCTTGCATGAGTACCCCATTTTTTTCCTTTTAGGGTTAGTTGGTTTCTTGCTTTTTGGTGAAGTTTTGGTGATGAGTCCTTCTGTATTTATAGACCTATAATTCTTAATTATTTTTATAAAAAATATTAATTTTAGGGTCTTGAAACAATGATTAATATATGCTATAAGTATGTATAATAATAAATTATGATCAAGTGCCAACTGCCAAGAAGGCATTGTATCATTGATGGTGAAGCTTTTGGTATATAGTTAGTCGACTGTTGGAGGTTTCATGAGAAAGGAGACAAAGGTTTTCCCAAAAGGACAATTCAATTATGAGATCCCATCTAATAGGAATCTATCTCTACTATTATGTTAAGTGGGTTGTTCAATTTCATTAAGAACGTATAAATAGATGTTGGACGAACTTGGTTATTATTTAAAAATTTTATTGACTCTGACCTAAATTAGTCAACATAATAAATTTTCAGGTAAGAGGAGATTTAGAAAAAAGAATCGTTTTATTGTTGTTGCTCCCTTTTTACAGTTTATTGGACATTCTGTATTTATGTAAAAATACAAAAATCTAACTCATATGACAAAATATTAAAAAAAACATATCCCTTATCAACCGAATCAACAGTATCTATTTATATTTTGATATGTTTACGAAATTTGTCCTTTGGGACAATGGATGGTTCAGATCGATATGAACTATGCAAGAACTGACTTGGTATTTTTTTTTAGATTTAAATTATTTCTACAATTTTGAATCTTAAATGATCATGAAATTCGATTTTTCCACCTCATGCTTAAAGAATAACAGTGTATCCATGAACATACATGAGTTGCTATTTGCATTTTGGGGACACAGTGAGTTGGTCTACGAGATTCTTGTCCTGTCGTGTAGTGAGGTGTTAGTTTTCCCTGAATCAGGCAGCGTCAAGTTTATTTTCTTATGACAATTTTTTGGTGATGGTATTTTCTTATTATGTTGATGATTAAGATTTTTTGTTATTGTTTTTTCGAATTTCAATTAATTTTTTTGTAATATAAACGTCACTTGGATCAAACTAGCTCGACATTTAAGTAACCTTGCAATTGTATAAATTAACGTTTACTTTTTGTAGAATATATCTGTTTATTTATCGAGGATGTAGCCAAGTGTGAGGTTCTCAGTGACGAAGCATAAAACTCCACGTACGTAGCACCAAATCACTGCACTGCATTGCAGACTTTCCACTATATGTAGAAAAATAGCATGTAATATAATATTATTCGATCAAATAGCCTTCGCCAAAAATGATTTTTTAAAATAAAAATTTAGTTAAATTATTTCGTGATGAAAAAGTCAGCTTTTATTTGCAATGAATGTAATTAGCTACTATAGTACAAGGTTGACATGTCTGGTTGACGTGTAACTATTCTCGTAATATAGTATGTAGGTTTTCAAAAAATCTAATGACAAAAAAATAAAAAAATCTACTAAATAGTGGTTGATCTTCCACATCACTATTTAAAATAATCTTATATACTAAATATCCCAATTAAATTTAAACTCAACTTGTCCTTAATAAATTTTTTTAATAGATAGATTATGAACTTACAAATGCTTTAGCTATAACTGACACCCTAATTGAATTTTATTTTAAAGTTCTACTAAAAGAAAGGGGAGAAGTTTTAAAGTATCAATTAGGAAAACTAAAGAATCACATCTAATGATAAGGGTGCTTTCGAAAAAACAAAAAAAAAGTTTATGATCTGATTCACTGAAATATAGATAGATTATATATTTATATAGGCTAACACCCAGAAGATTCTAGGTATACAACGAGTTCTCCAAAGTTAAATCTGTGAGTTATAGGTTTCAAAAATACAAATGTTATATATTTGTTCAATCAATATCTTATTTACTTATTCTTAAAATTTGAATTTAAATTTGTCATTCCATTTTTTTAAAAGGTATAAAGTTTCATTCCTGGAAATAGAAGAGAATACATGTTGCAGTTTATATCAAGAGGCTATCTGCTGAGTATGTAACTAAGCCTCGTAATATAACCCTCGAACCCCATCATACTAACCCTCGTATAGTTTGTCATTCCATTGATTACAAATTATATCAACTCTTCAAATTTATTGAATTTCAGATTTATACATACATACTAACGTACAAATTTACAAGCGACTTGAGGCTTAGGCGGATGGTATATTGGGCTATTGTTTGGTGGCTATCCTTTTTGACTACCCGACTTGTGAGTCAGTTAGAGATAGTTGCTAGGGTAACGACTCTCTAACTTGTTGGTTGGTTGTCGTCCCTCTTGACTGCCCGACTTGTGGACCAACTCGAGTTTAGTGTGGCATGTGTGTCACACTCTCCATTAGCCTATCAATTAGTGCAACTTTTTTGATTTCTCGAAATGTGGGCTAACACGAGGTTAGTTAGTAGGATCGTTGCTTTACTTTTTTTCTTTGATAATAAAGATATGCAATTTATTAAAAAAATAAATGTACAAGGCACCATTATTAACTAAAAGCCGAAGCACAAGGCAAACTCCTGTAGGATTGACCTTACATCGCCTGTAATATTATAACAATCCAAAATTCGCCGGGTTCCAACATAATAACAGTGCGAAACAACAATATTGTTGTAAATAACTCCCACATGGGATAACTTGTTAGCCTCGACAACAGATAAAAAGTTAGAGCATAAGGATAAAAACGAAGCGGTTGAAATAAACTAGCATGCGCAACTTCCGTATCTTTTTACGTTTTTCTTTTGTTTATATCATCTAATATCAGGATTTTTTAGATCGATTAATTCAAATTCGAGTCGATAAGATTAGTAAAATGTGATAAAGCTCATTGAGCAAATATTTGACGATGTTACGTTCTCAATGGCTCAAACTACTGTTTCACCGAATTAACGTTGTTGCGTCTCTTTTATACCAAGAATTACACATTGTTAAGATTTGAACCATTGACCTCTGACATATCTTCCTACGCTTTGTGACGCTAAATCAAATGTTTTTGGCAAACGTGAATAGAAACCTATTACTTGGTTTGTATTGTCAATAAAAATAGAAATCAATGGCCTGGAAACATGTTTCGACAAACCATACAATAATTATTGTATGGATATGCAAAAGTATCATCGACGAGTTACCCTTTTTTCTTGGTAGGATTCGATTGATCGTCTTTCGGAATCAACTGAAAATGGACTTATCGTTAAAGCCAATTGGACGAATATGTTCCCTGCATGAATATATCAACATCGTCCAAGTATGTGGATTTCTCAAAGTGAATCTATATGCATTGTTCCTTGTCAATTGCAACCGATCAATCGGTGTTGGAATTTCGCACTAAATGGTGTTTGAATATCGGAAAATATTTTTTCCATAAAAATGTTTTAAGAATATTTACACTCTTGTATATGCAATACATGGATTACCACTACATAGTTACCATCTTTCAATTTACCGTAACTTTATTCTTTTAGCTTGTCTATGAAACTCCATTTGGCTCTTTTGGACAATGTCTACCATGTACAACGTGAAAATTTAGCAATTTCATCTAACGATATTTATTATTTAGCTCCAATATCTACAACTTCGAGATTTATATGGGAGAATAAATGATAGAGACGAGAGAGACAAATGGGTGAGGACCCCTGAAAATAATGTGGCAGTGCAAGATGATGCGATCGACACCTGATAGGAAGGAGTAAATGTGGCAGAGCACATGGAAGGTGCGAGATGATGTGGCACAGGTGACAATTGTATATTTAAATCACAAATTACAAAAACCAAATTGGTACAAACTATATGCTCTAACGTAAACTTTTCTCTATTACTTGATACATGACACAAGATTTAATTGGACATATTTTTTTATTATTCATTCAAACATCAAGTACCTCTCAAAAAAAAAATTTCAAACATCAAGTGTGTGAAATTGCTTTATGAAACATGTCTAGCTACTTACTTAACTTTATTCACTTTAAAAAATAACTAAATTAGTTTCCTTTATAAAAAAACAAGAGACGCTTCATGCACACCAATGGAAGGAAGAAGCATTATGAAGACAATACATGCAAAAAGAGCAAATGTAACAAGTAATGTGTTCTTTTGTTAATGTTAATGCTCTATTATAATTGTATCTTTTTTAATTCAATGTTGAAACATGGTTAAGAGTTGTACACAATTATGTAATTATTTGAGTATCCCTTACTGGTTTTTATGTATCATAAAATCGCCTTTTGCTTTTGTTGCACTTGCATTAGAATGAGTTTTCCATTCACGAAATCATTGATTTAATGGAAATTTTAAAAGTATTATTGTGTATTTTTAATGCAGTTGTTTATTTAAGATGTAAATATTTGATATAGGGAGAGCGCATAATTTGTGATAGTACACACTAAATGTTTCTTCATAGTATCCAAGTGTTGAAAAAATTGAATGAAACTTCAATGCAAAGCCCAAAAGTGGAAGGCCAAAGTAGAAATCCCAAAGTGGAAATAGAAAGGGTATTACCACATCGAAAATTGCAAAGAGATTTTTTCTTATTTATAAGGAGAAGTTCCAAGCTGGTGTAATATTAAATATTCCACCTGAAGAGCTGACCGAGGCTGCCTACGAGGATGGTGCGGAGCACCATCCAAGCACGAGCACGCGCTCGCGCTTGCGCGTGTGCGCATGGCATAATGGGCGCTTTGTGGTGCACTTCGCACGTGCTCATCGTCGCGAGGAGCTGGAGGAGCCTTAAGACTTTTGCCAAATTTCGGGAGCTACAAGATGCGTGCGAGGTAGCTCGCAAAGGGATGCGAGCTGGCCCAACAAATGAAGGGCCACCAGCGTGCGTCCAAAAACTGGAACGTCCTGGAGGCTTTCAGATTGCCACCGAAGAGGCACGAGAAAGGCCTGTGGCCGAAGAGACACCTACGGGCATCCAGAAAACTGGTGGCCGAAAGGGTGCCTCGGCTCCCAGAAATGTGAGAGCATGGTGCCCCCTCGAAAGTGCCTGGTAGCCATTCGGATTCCAGCTATCCTTGCCTATAAATAGGCCCTTCCCCCCTCATTTGTATCATCCCAACTACAAGTGCATAAGTATTCATTAGCATTATAGTTCTCTCTCTCTCTGTCTCTCTCAGAAAAGTCTGGATATCCAAGGTTCGCCTGAAGCTTCGAGGGTCGTTGTGCTATGAACTCGGAAGTAGCCTATTCGTTGTATCTTGGGGACGATTGCCGCAGCCCGTAAGCACTGTATACAGGGCAATCTCGTCTTACGGAGAAAGAGTCCAACTTTTACCTCGACTATTAAAGATCCTAATCAAGTACACTACCTTCGATAAATAATAATCGTAAGACGAGATATGTGTACTTGAAGATGGCATCAACAAGCTCAGCACCAGTGCCAGCGGTCCCAGAAACTGTCCAAGCCGAAAGGCCGGCCAAGTTCAACGGTACCGAGTTCAAGAGATGGCAACAGAAGATGCTGTTCTACCTGACGACGCTCAGCCTGGTCCAATTCTTGAAGGAAGAGGCTCCGAAGGTGGCAGAAAATGAGGCTGATCCACAGAAGATCAACGCCCTCGATGCATGGAGTCACATCGACTTCCTATGTCGTAACTATGTCCTGAATGGCTTAGATGACGCCCTCTACAATGTCTATGCAGGTACCAAGACTGCAAAAGAATTGTGGGACTCCCTGGAGAAGAAGTACAAAATGGAGGATACTGGGATGACAAAATTCATCGTTAGAAGGTTCCTCGACTTCCAGATGGTAGACTCCAAGAAGGTCATAGACCAAGTCTAAGAGCTGCAGCTAATTCTACACGAGATTCACGCCGAAGGCATGCAACTCAGTGAATCCTTCCAGGTGGCTGCTCTAATTGAGAAGCTACCCCCTCTATGGAAAGACTTCAAGAACTACCTCAAGCATAAGAGGAAGGACATGGGGCTAGAAGACCTGATCGTGAGACTAAGGATCGAGGAAGACAACCGAAAGTCTGAAGTTAAGACCGGCAGGACCAACTCCGAGGCTAAGGTACACCTCGCCGAAGGTGGTACTGGCAAGAAGAGGAAGAAGCCCAGAAATAAGCAGGAGAAGCAAGAGCCAAAGCAAAAGAAAGCTAAGAAGATCAAAGGTAATTGCTACAACTGTGACAAGCCCGGTCATATGGCCAAAGATTGTCGCTTGCCGAAGAAGGACGATCGAGAGAAGTCTACTAGTTGCAACTCTGGTCATCTCCTGGGCTCTTGGTTTCAAGTCTCATGCTTCCTCCTCCCAAGAGGACCTCTTTTATGCAGTACGCATGCCAAAATCTCTATTCTCCAATTAAAGTACCAATTTTTTCATTATTTTTAACTACTTTTTTACAGGTTCTACACCCTTTATTTATGGTGATTGGCTTCATTCTTGTTAGTGGTGAAGATAATAGCAGAAACCCAGTTCAATTTGTGAATTAATTAGTACATCAGGTGCTACTACTGCTAGTGTGGTGAATTTGTTTATAAGCGTAAAAATTTACTTATTCATTGCATTAAGGTTGTCTTCGGTTGGATATACAAATCCTAACATACTGTCAGAGCGCAGGTTAGTCTCTTGCTGGTTGTTGTCACCATACTTAGATATGGAGATTCTAATACCCTCTCTCCTCTCTCTCTCTCATCGATGGTGCGGAACGACGATGGTGTCGCGGGGTTCATGGGTACGATAATGTCGCAGATCCAAGAAGTCCCTGGGTCCCTGGTCGCAGATCTAGGCCGGCCAAGGCTGCTGGAACTTTCGCCAACGACGACATCTCCTCGTCGTCCTCCTTCTTGAGCATCCCGGTCCCGTCGCGCTTTAGATCTTCAAGGAGCACGAACTTGCAAACAATTGAAGGTGGAGAGAAGGGAGACGTCAGTGGCTCACCAGATGAAGTCTTCGTACAGGAGCACAGGCAGACAGTTGAAGGTGGAGAATCACCAAGCAAGAGGGGATTTCCAGGCCGATGCCAGCTAGGGCAGCAGACTGGGTCGGCGCCGGTGACCATCTCAGGCCTGCGTCATCTCCCACAAGAAGAGGGAGGGGAGAGAGAGAGAGGAGAGGAGAGGGGGGGAGGAGACGACAAGGAAGAAGAGGGAGGGGAGAAAGGGTATTTTTTTTAAATGGGGGCATTTTAGACATTTCAGGCTGGGAGTTCGCAGCAAAATTACCGATTCTGGCTAGAAGGACCCGAATGTATAATAATAACCAAACTATAGGGGCTCAGCAATTAGTAGGAAAACTACAGGATCCTCAGAGTCTATTTAACTATACCCTAGAATTCTCTCAGTAATTATCTCAAGAATTTTTAGTATTACTAAAAAGTCAAAACATCAAACATTACATAATTGCCCAATCCGTTGGGCTGCATTTCTTCATGTCTAAAGATTTAGGCCCACGGACTTAATAAAGACATAAAATTAAAATACTCGTCTTAAACAAAGCAATTACGCATCAAGTTGGCCTTAATCCAAGTTAGTGCAATAATTAATGATACACTCCCCCCAAGTCCCAACAACTTATCAACCTTATAGAATTACAATATTTTAAACAAAAGAATGAAAGAATCTGACCAAAAGCAAGCGTAGTCCTTAAAATTTTTTCGAAAAAAAATCGGTTCATGTGTCTAAATATTATATAATTTTTTAAATATCACAATACGAAAGAAAATTTCATATTAAGGTAAACAACGACGAAAAATAATTTATAGTATTGGAAACGTAAAAACGGATCCCATTTTGATGGAAATTGAAAAAACTGAAACTTGATAGGTTTTTTTCCCCTAGTCCTTACTCTCTTTTTTTTTGAGGAATCCCTAGTCCTTACTAAGCATTTCTTTTTCTCCTGCTCTCTGGTCAGATCCAGACGGTTGTCGGTGGGACTGAGGGAGTCCACTATTAGTCTATTACAACAACTAAACACATTAGAAACTTGACCCCAAAAAAAAACACATTAGAACACCTCACTGGCAAACAAATGGCAAAAGCCAAAGTGAAAATAGAACCATTTCTCTTCTTTGCAAGAGTCTCAAGTCTACTAGTTGCAGCTCTGGTCATCTCCTGGGCTCTTGGTTTCAAGTCTCATGCTTCCTCCTCCCAAGAGGACCTCTTTTATGCAGTACGCATGCCAAAATCTCTACTCTCCAATTAAAGTACCAAATTTTTCATGGTTTTTTAACTACTTTTTTACAGGTTCTACACCCTTTATTTATGGTGATTGGCTTCATTCTTGTTAGTGGTGAAGGTATTAGCAGAAACCCAGTTCAATTTGTGAATTAATTAGTACATCAGGTGCTACTACGCTAGTTGTTAGTGTGGTGAATTTGTTTATAAGCGTAAAAATTTACTTATTCATTGCATTAAGGTTGTCTTCGGTTGGATATACAAATCCTGACATACTGTCAGAGCGCGGGTTAGTCTCGTGCTGGTTGTTGTCACCATACTTGGATATGGAGATTCTAATACTTCCAGGTTTTGGGTGAGTCTCATTTTTCAGCAATTTTAGTGCATAGATGGTTGCCTGGTTCAAGAAGCTTGAAGAAGTCAGTGCACTTGTGTCTCCAAGGGATAGCATTAGCTTCTGGGATCTTCGGGATTTGGACAAAGTTCCATGGCAAGGACGGGATTGTGGCTAATTTTTTCAGCTTGCATTCTTGGATGGGCATATTCTGCATTTCTCTGTTTGGAGCTCAGGTTTTTCTCTTTCCTTTTTATCTCTTTGGTGCTTCGTCTTGGACTCTTGTCAATTGATTTTGAAAAATGTGTGAATTATTGTTAGTCACTTTAATGTATAAAATGGGGCAACCATATCATAGCCAGGCGCCAATGCCACTTATTACTCTGGGCCCTTCCATAGAAGATATTTATTTGGTTTTGGTTATGTTATGGTCAAATTATTTTGTTTCAAGGGACAATAAGGAATCGGTCCTATTTCAAAATTGGATAATTGTTCTTTCTAAGTCGAGGACTATCGGGTCACATCTTCTAATTGTGACTTTCTCAAATGATTCAAAGATCATTGTCACTTGGACCAACTCACATTGACAGTTAACATTTCCCGCACTCGATCTTATTTAATTTTAGGCTTTGTACTGTAGGATATTGTCTGTTGTAAGACAAATAAACATTCTGTACTATAAGTTAGCTGCAGAATTTCATGTGCATTTTTTAATGCAGTGGTTGGTGGGGTTCTTGAGCTTCTGGCACCGAGGGGAGACCCGAACGACAACAACAAGAGTATTACCGTGGCACGTCTTTCTGGGGCTCTACACCTACGGATTAGCAGTGGCAACTGCAGAAACCGGGCTGCTCGAGAAGTTGACGTTTCTGCAGAAAGACATTAGCATGCTTCCACCAGAGTCCGCGGTTGTAAATTGTTTGGGACTTGGGTTGGCTTTTCTCTGTGGGACCGTGATTCTGGTTTCGGTGTCTCCCAGGTACCAGAGTCCCCCCTGTAAGGTTAAGTTATTGTCGGAATCAAATGGCAACAGCGATTGCTTGATTGACGAATACGGCAAAATTTGAGGAACTATAAGAGGGAGCTTTTGTTTGCTATTTTATCCCACGAGTCTCACTGAGTTTTTTGTGAGGTCCTCGACTGCAACGTATTTTAGTATGGTATTGAGTTTTCTCTCGGATGGGGAGGTGGGGAGCTCAAGGGTAGGGATTTTCTCGGATAGAGGTGGGATAGTTTGTTTTAGGTTCGGGTAGGCCATTGTAAATATCCGTAAGTTTTTTCTTTCTTTTCTTTTTCCTTCTCTTTTCTTTCTGCTGTTTTCTGTTTGCTTTTATTAATAAAGAATTTACTTATCAATTTTTTTGTGAAAAAGTAAGCTTTTGACATTGAAAAACACTTGGGTACATGTCGTCATCGTTCTCAATAAGGTTGGGTATGGATATGGATAGAGTTAGTTCAGAAAGAACATATACATATCTTAATTTGAAGAGTAAGACTCATAATCTATCATCTATCTTAAATTTTTTTCAATATTAGACTTAATAATATTACCCTCACGCATGATTTGCGGTGTCAGACCCTCGGACGCTTTATCTTTTATAATTCTTTCAGATAAAATTTAATGTTCCATATAAATTTAAATAGATTTTACACATTTCATATGGTCAATAAACATGCAATTCAAGCTAATTGTTTATTCTAAGTGAATAAAGAATTCACAAAAAAAAAGGACGAGACCAATCTAGTCACGGTTTCTTAGTTTGACCGAGATTTAGATTAAACGGTGCGTTACACATTCCAAATGGTAAAAAACGAACGGTTCATCAAAACAAAAACTGAACAAAGGACTGACTCTGGCTGGCCTAGTTCCCTTCTCTGACCAAAGAAAAATGGCGTCTCCGGCGCGGGCGGCTGTCTCGCAAACGATACTGGTGGTGAGGTTGATCGGAGCTCTAGTGGCGACTCTAATTCTGATCTGGGCCGTCCATTTCAGAGGGGGTTTGGCTCTTTCCTCCGAAAATAAAATTCTCATCTTCAATGTAAAATCCCTTCCTCTTTAATCTTCTAGCCCTTTGCTTAACCTTCGAATTTTGATCTCTGGGTAGTTTTCGTTGCCCGAGATAGAGTGAAAGTTGGTTGCTTTACAGGTTTTTAGGCGTAGATCAGGATGTGGGTCTGTTTTGCTTATGGTCTTTCTTTCTTTCTTCGTATCGGATGCCATTTTTGCTTGCCTGCTGCTTGATGATTGCCTTGTAGAGGTGTTTTAGATGAAATTTGGTTATCATTTGTTGGTTTAGGTATGCTGACTTTAGCTGTGTTCTTTTCCTCGTTTTAGGTCCATCCTGTTCTTTTGGTGATCGGGTTGGTTATCTTGAATGGTGAAGGTGATTCGTCGTTCCCTTTCTTCTTCAGCTGAGCTCTTGGTTAGTTAATCGCTCGACATGTTTCACACGGATGTAATGCCCCTAATTCAATGTAGCTAGTTACTTAAACGACCACCAACCTGTTTGCTCTACTCAAATCAAATCCACTCGCACAGAGCCCTAGTATCGGTTTCCTTTTCCTTTTCTTTATGTAGCAGTGATGCACCGATCCTTAAGGAATGCTAGGAGAAGTTTGAAGTGAATTTGGCTATTTGGATGGCAAATAATTGCGAGATTAATGGATTATCTGATCTCTCTAAGAAATGAAATGTGAATGGAAGATGCTTAACACCGTCTTTATTTTTTGCTGGATGCAGCTATGCTTGCATATAAGACAGTGTCAGGTGCTAAAAACTTCAAAAAGATGGTGCATTTAAGTGTACAATCAGCAGCGTTTTGTTTAAGTGTGATTGGTATATGGGCTGCTTTTAAGTTCCACAGTGAGAGAGGAGTTGATCATTTCTACAGTCTTCATTCGTGGCTCGGTCTAGCTTGTATTTTTCTGTTTGGCCTTCAGGTTCTCTCTCTCTCTTCCAATGGTAGCTTAATGGCAGGCTCTATTTGAGATCTGAGTTTGCGATGCAACTCGCGTTGCAAATGATAATGTTGGAAAACTTACGAGACTTTTGTCGTCTATCTTTCTGCAGTGGGCTGTAGGATTCTCGACATTTTGTTATCCTGGTGCTTCACTTGGCAGTAGAGCTGCACTGCTTCCCTGGCACGTTTTCCTTGGAGTCTACATATACGCGCTTGCCATTGCTACTTCGGTCACCGGGATTCTAGAGAAAGCTACATTCATGCAGAGCCACAATATGATATCGCACTACTCCTTCGAATCAGTGTTACTGAATCTCTTGGGGCTGTTGATCGTCGGTCTCGGAGGTCTCGTAGTACTTGTAACCATCAGACCCTTGAACGATAAAGGTGATGGCTACATTCCGGTTCGCTATGAGATGCAAAGTCCCTCCACATAAGCAAAAGTGCCGGCTGATGTTGTTCTCACTAATTGCCCTTTTTTCTCTCATTTCCTTTACCTAACTTCTGGGATGTATGCTTTTCAGATATTAATCTCTGTATTAGAGTCGAGCCTTATCACATATAGTTTTCTACATAGTGTCTTTTACTTGAACCAAAATTGCATTTACACTTGGACCGAGTCATTTACCTTTTGGACCAAAGTCATATGTATGTTTTTGTCCGCAAATCAATGAGAAGAATAGACGACGAAACTTGCATTGTTCACATCTCCGAGGACTTTTCTGAAGAACAGACAAGGTGTAAAACCCGAGATTTTTGTGTATATGTGGAAAAATAAATTAACAAAAAACGAAATATTATTGCTCGAGATAATAGTTAACGGTGACATTTAGGTAATTTACCATTTTATGGTGATCTCCGTGAACTTCGATAAGAATTGTATAGAAAAAGGTTTTACGGTTCAGGGTTTTACTGGCCAAGGTCTGACTTGCAACTTCGTCATTAGCGCAAGAATTTCTGATATATAAACGAGAAAGTGGTTGCTATTCAATAGGGCTAGTTGACTAATTTCTTTGCACAATTCATCGTTCTGGAGTCTTGAATTGTTCCATTTAGTGTTAATTTAAATGGTTTGAGGCAAAGACAGAGCAAACAAGTTTTATATGATACTTACTGCTGGTTAGTAAAAACAAGTAATCAGGTAATTTTAAGTTTCAACTAGCAAATAAGGACATAGACAAGAACTTGATAGGGAAAGGAGTGCGTGGAAATGAATACAAAGGCCCTCCTCTGCCAGACGGCACCACCCTTGTGACGGTCAAAAGGCTGAAAGACAGGATTGCTGTTGGTGGTTACATCCAATTCCAGACCGAGGTGGAGATGATTAGCCTGGCTGTGCATCGGAACCTTCTCCGTCTACACGGGTTCTGCATGACAGCATCGGAACCTTCTCCGTCTACACGGGTTCTGCATGACAGCATCGGAGAGGCTGTTGTTCTACCCCTACCCTACATGTGCAACGGAAGCGTTGCGACCCATCTCAGGGGTAACATTTATCAATATTCCTACCAAGCCAGTTGGAATCTGTCATGGAATAAGATGTGTATTAATGTGGATATCATTCTGTTGCACCAAAGCCAACTCTGGAGTGTGACATCCTTCTCCTTGAACAACGACTATGACCGGATCGAGCCAAAGGAAATGGTGCAAGTGGCCCTCTTATGCACCCAATAACACCTTCAAGTTTCTTTAAGTTATAATTATTATGATATTAAATAGAAATGTAGCTACAAATCCAAGAAAACCTCCTTCAGACACTAACCTACAACGATATGCAGTCAACAGAACTAGATAAAATAACAGACCAGCATACATATGTTCAATGGACATGCAACAATGCCTTATTCCTTGATGACTTGGATCTTAGCTTGCTTGGAACCCCGCCGAAACTTGAGCAATTGAACCCTCATCCTCCATCTCTCATCCTCGTCGTAAACACCGAATGTGATGCTCAGTTTATCGAGTACTGGTGATTTTGCAAGCAAAAATTTGATGAATTTCATCTCGTGTGGAAGGCCAGACAAATTTGTCATCTTTACAGTTCTGAGTTGCTTAAATGTGCAGTACTTGGGGTATTCTTTTTTCCAGAAATCTAGAGGAGGAGGAGGTGCTTTTACTGTTGCTAGAGTGTTTGAAGATACCTACAAGGATAAGGATGATTGAACAATTGAAAAGAAAACCATACATTCGCAATCAATGAATAGGCTACTTACTGAAAGCACAATTTCTGTCAAATTGGGAGAGTTTGTGATCAAGCGAAGAAGCATCAGTATTTCCTTCATGTCTTCAAAACGAACTTGATATAATTCGATTACTCTCGGGTGTGTACAGGGTCCAATGTCTAAAACAAGGTGCTTCATTGCAGCCCAACGATACCTCCACTTGGTTGATAGAACGCTTGTCTTCACCGCATCTTTTATCGGCAATAGCATGAGTATGTTCTCGATAATACTATGAGGGAGATCACTAATGTAGTCTATCATACTCTCAACCTGAAAATACCAATCAAAGAAACCAAAAACCCGAATGGCACCCATTAGCCCAAATCCTCTCCAAGCAAAACACACTAGAGAATGAATTTCAGCAAGACCCAGATATAATCAAATAGTTCAAAGTTGGCAAAATTAGTAAAAAAACCTATTGAGTTCAGTGTGCATTAAGAGATTAGGAGAGGGATACGGCCGTCTCTTCTCGCGAATAAAGTTCTCCTCGGGCGTCTCTCTTCTCCCCGAGGTTGATGATGAATTTCAGAGGGTTTTTTGTGTTCCCCTGGGACACTTAAACCAGATATAAATAGGAGAAAACTCTAAATAGGGAACTGTTATAACAAAAGAGGAATAAGGTTATATATAAGACAAAAGTTTATTTTAAAGATGATTTAACTATATTTTTTTACGGAGAGATTGTAAAGTGTCTTTTATAGTGACGACGAAGTTTCTTAAATTTGTTAGGGCAAATTGCCGTCAGCCCCCTAGAGTTTACTTAAATTACTATTTCAGTCCCTATTGTTTCGAAATCAAAAATTTGGCTCCCCTTGTTTTCTTTTATTGAACTCTAAGACCCCTCGCTGATGGTATCGTTTATTTTTTTTTTATGAAAATGACAATTATACCCTCACAAAAAACAAAAAAAATCAGGAGCCCTCTCCTGTTCATCTTCTCAAACCCCAACATCAAACTCCACCGTTGACCTCGACCTCTCCGACCATCCTTTGCTCGCCGACGGGAAGATTAATTACTTCTCACCACCGACCCATCATCTTCTATTTCACAACAACGACAGGTCTATTTCATTGACGAAGTCAAAAACAAAGAAGTGACGTCGAGGTCTATTTCTGGTTTCCGATGGGGTTCTCGCCTGAGCTCTATGGTGTCGGCGTCGAGGAGGCGGGAGGGAGGGGAGTGGGTGGGGTCGCGGAGGAGGCCGAGGGAGAGGAGGTGGAAGGTGCAGTCGAGGGCGGGCTCGACTGCCTTGAGGGCGAGCAGGAGCGGGGCGAGGATGGCCTCTGATTCCCCAGAGGTGAAGCCGGCGAGGGGGATTTCGGATCGGGATCGGAGGCCAAGTCAGGAGGGAGGGTATGGAGCTTGTCGAGGGCGAACTTACAGGAGGCGACGACGGCAGACTTTGTGTGTTTTCCGTTGATGACAGGCGACCAGAATGGTCAGGGAAGAAGATGTATTTTTTTTTATTGAAGGGTATAATAGTCACTTCCTTGATTGAAAAATAAAAAAATGAATGATGACATCAGCGATGGGCCTTAGAGTTCAATAAAAGCAAACTAGGGGGCCAAACTTTCGATTTCGAAACAGAAGGGGGCTGAAACAGTGATTTAAACAAACTACAAGGGGTTGAGGGCAATTTGCCCAATTTGTTATTTTATGAACTTAGTTTCCAAGGTTTTAAAAAATGACTAGGAAGTCGATCTGGGATTCAGTCCGACCTCTGCTAGGGTCGGACTTTTTATATTTAAAATATACACTAGCGGGAGAGAGAGATAAAGCAAAGTTACATGCGCGACGGCGGCCGACGAACCCCCGTGGGAGACTGGAAGTCGGGGATACTTCTATTTCTTCTCTCTTCTTTACGAGTTAAGTTGTGAGAGTTGGTGAGGCTAAGCTAACTTTGGCGGATAGTTTACATAAGAGAATTTTTATGTGACGTATGGCTTTGTGTAGCTATTACATAGATGGAAAATTGAGGATAATTTGCAACAATTTTTATCCAAAATATCATAACTCAATAAATAAAAAAGGATAAATTACTCTTGGATCCCAAGGATTTTGTAATATCGCCACTCGAGTACCTCATATTTGATTGTCTTGTCTTTCGTGTTTGATTTTATTATAGTATGGGGTCTCTCGCTAACGTCATTACTCATTTTTTCTTGTAAAATGACGTATAAACTCTTAAAAATTAATTAAAAACTATAAAGTCTTCTTTATTATACGCTACTTTAACCTATCTAATGAAATTATCAAGGACAAGATATCCATAAATCTCTAATGTTTAAAAGAATTCATGAATAAGGATACTCTCATATTGTTTAGTCCCTGAAATTTCGTAAATCAACTCATCAACCCTTAAATCTATTTTAAATGCAAAAAAATACCTCTAGTTTACCTAAAAATCAATTCCATGTACGGACAAAAATATTAATTTCATCTTCCAACTCATCCGTCTCTTGTTTCCCAAACATCCACGGTTGAAATTTGTAAATCAACATATACATGGCTTGTTCAATTCTCGCAATTTAAAAAACATTGTACCATAGTTTATCACAAAATAATGATAATCAAGAGAGGATTCGTCGACTGATTTCTGGGAGACATCGACCAAGATGTTGTGCGAAGATTCCCGTGGTTAAAAAAGCGAGATCGATATTGAGAACAAAAACTAGTAGAGGTTGCTACAACTAGGGGTGAGCAAACAGATTATCCGTATTCGAATTATCCGAAATTCCAACTATCTGAAATATCCGAATAAGTATTTTTGGTATCCGAGTCCGAGTCCGAACTCTCCACTATCCGATATCCGAATTTTTTTCGGATACGAATACGGATAATCCGGACTATCCATTTTCCAAGTCTTCAAAAATAAAAATGATAACATGATGTAAAAAATGAATTTGAAGCCAATATTTACAAAAGTAGCTTTATTTGGGGAAATTGAAATTTATGGGAAGTGGTAGCGTGATAGGCTTTTTGACTTGTAATTTTTAATGAACTTAATTTTTTAGTAATTAAGGTATGAATACTAGTAATTTTTATTTTATTTAATGAACCTATTTTTTAAATCGGATATTTCGGATATCCGAAATATCAATTTTATTATCCGTATCCGTATCCGAGTCCGAAATATTTATTTCGGATAATCCGTATCCGAGTCCGAATTTAAAATTATCCAAGTCCGAATCCGAAAAAATTTCGGATATCGGATACGGATAACGGATATCGGATTTTTTGCTCACCCTTAGCTACAACCATTGGTCCTCACATGCATGATCACGTCCTTGGATGATTTGTAATTTTAGGAGAACTAGGGGCATTTTTGTCACTTAGAATGTGTATAGAAACAGATGAGATAATTTACGAAAATTAATCAATACTAGAGTATTCTTATTTATTAATTTTTTAAAATATTAAGGACCTATAACTATTTCATCCAATTATCAATTATCTCATTTCATATGAACTAGTCTAACTAATGGTGAGGTAATCTCATTTTTGTTAATTAATGAGAGATGGATCTTAATAGATATGATGTTGAAGTAAAGGAGAAAGCATAGCCACAAAACACTACGCTGATGTACGAAAATGAAGCATTAAAATTGTTTGATGAAAGTAAAATTGGGTAAAAAGTAAAAACAGAGACTGGTGAATCACTAATACTCAAATTTACATTTTTGAAGTGTAAAATATATTCACTAGTTATAACCAACTTGTTGAAGTCCAAAATTTACATCCAATCTGGACTATATCTTCTAGAAATTTATTTTTAAGCTAGATTTAACTTTTTATTCGAATATTTGTCAGATTTGTTATTTATTTTTATGTTACATATTTAGGAAAAATTCTACATAGTTCCAATTTTGATCGCTCGAATCATTTAAAAAAATATAATAAAATAAATCTCTCCATCTCCACCTAAACCCGAGACCAATCAACTACATCAAACGGTCACATAAGGGCTGCTTGATTCATAAAGCTACAGAGAGCGCGGCATTATATAGTCAAACACTAAATAATCGAATAGGAAACACAAATGTTAAAAAGGAAAGAGTTGCAAAAGGGAACAACAACTAAACGGGAAGGAAATTACTATTCCTAAACGAAGTCTCATAATTATTATGCTGTTCCTCATTACACATAACACATATACAAGGCCACACTCAAACCAAACCGAAAGTTTCTGGCCTGTCCTACATCCGATCCGTTTTACAAAATATTAGGCATTGGACAAGAAAGAAAAATAAAAGCAGCTCTATCTTAATCCTAGTTGTGCTTAGTTGTACCTGCTGATAGGACAAGGGGTGTATTAAAATTAAAGGAAGATGCTTCCTTGATTTAGGGAGGAAATTAAGGAATGCTTCCTTATTTTCCTCCCCAATTTAAGAAAGATGCTTCCTTAAATTCCTCCTCATTTTCCTCCTTAAATTCCTCCTCATTTTCCTCCTTTATTGTTTGTTTATACAACTAGGTAGATTCACTTCTTAGTATAAATATCCATGTTGTACATCATTATTTCCTAAGTTGTTCATTCATAAATCAAAATCTCTACAACCTCATTTCTCCTTCTTTCTCCTTATATGGAGTTTCTTAACATGGTATCAGAGCATTAAATCTCTGTACTCTTCCGCTTGAAAATATTGTCTTGTTCCTCTTCCTCTCCTTCCTCTTCCTTTCAGAAATCTATTTAACAAAATGGCAGTGATACAATCTGCGCGAGTCCCTACTGGTGAATTTACAAATCCCTTTTATGTACATCCAGGAGAGAGCCCTGCTGAAGTTCTAGTCTCCCCTCTCCTTAATGAGAAAAATTATCACTCTTGGGTACGAGCTATGAGTCAATCTCTCGAATCCAAGAATAAGCTGGGTTTTGTTGACAAAACCATTGCAGTCCCAAGTCGGGAGGATGCTCTGTTCCCTTCTTGGAAGAGATGCAACACCTTGGTGATCAGATGGTTGATTCGCTCTATTGAACCAGACCTCGGAGAAAGCCTTCTCTGGTTCGATTCAGCTACTGATATGTGGGACCACCTCCGTGAGCGTTTTGGCCGTGGAGACTTCATCAAGATTGCCAATTTGAGGAAGGAAATCTCTAACTATTCTCAGGGAATACTCTCTGTCAATGAGTATTTCTCAAGATACAAATCTCTTTGGGACCCGTTGGTTCAGTTTCGTCCTCTACCCGCCTGCAAATGTGCCCCAGATGCTCACATTACCTGTGCTGCAACCACTCAGATGGCAGAGCAACTTGCACAAGATCACATCATGGGATTCCTGACAGGTTTGAATGATAATTTTTCTACTGTTAGAACCCAGATTTTGATGCTTGATCCACTTCCTACAATGACTAGAGTTATGTACTTAGTCACTCAACATGAAAGACAAATTATAGACTTGCCTCTACCGCCTAAACCAAATGCTGCTCCTGCCACTTTTTCTTCACATATTGTGAATGATTCTGCTGCTGTGCTTGCTGCCCAATATACTGCTAAGCGCTTTGGTTTAAAGAAACCCTTCTGTACACACTGTCACAGAGAGGGACACACCATTGAGAAGTGTTTTAAGTTGCATGGTTTTCCACCTGGTTGGAAGCCAAAACCAAGAAATGGCCAGGTGATTGCAGCAGTACATGGTGAATCTTCGAGCAGTCTTACTGGGAACTATGGTTTTAGCCAGGAGCAGATGAGAGGACTGATGAATATGATGCAGAAAACACTCTCCCAAGGGCAGGTGACAGCTCATTCTGCAAGACCTATTACAGAAGAAGCTTATGGTTCCAAAGTGAATTCAATGACTCACCTGTCTGATCCCAAGATGAATTCAGCAGGTACTTTTTCAATTTGTAATCTGCAGGGAGATCAAAATATGCCTATTGGATCTCAGGCCTGGATTCTGGACTCAGAAGATTCCACTCATGTGACTTGTTCAACTGAGTGGTTTGTTGAATACAAGTCAATAGATCCTGTTTATATCACCTTACCAAATGGGAGCAAAGTTCAAGCAAGTCATATTGGCACTGTACAATTATCTGCAAAATTGCACTTATTCAATGTGCTTTATGTCGCTTCTTTTGCATTTAATCTGATCTCGATCAGCCAGCTAGCAAAAGATCTTCCAGTGTCACTGACTTTCAACTCTACTTGTTGCTCAATACAGGACCTTACCACACAGATGAAGATTGGCAATGCTGAGAGATCCCATGACCTATACATCCTCAACCCAGACACTACCCTGCTCAACCCAGACACTACCCAATCAACCTGTTTGGGTATTACCAATAACTATATTCAGCATAAATTAGATCTCTGGCATTGTAGACTAGGTCACATTCCTAGTTCTAAACTCTTGCTACTTCAAAAGCTGTGCCCCTCTATCTCTGTAGGAGCTGATTTACCTTGTGATTGCTGCCATTATGCCAAACAAAAGAGAAATCCTTTTCCTTCCAGCTTGAATACAACAAAGTCTTGTTTTGATTTGATACATGTGGATGTTTGGGGTCCATACTCTGTCCCTTCTTATGATGGTTATACTTATTTCTTAACCATTGTTGATAATTATTCTAGAGCCACTTGGGTATATTTGATGAAAACTAAATCTGAATCTTGTTCAAATCTCGAAAATTTTTGCACTATGGTTGAAAGACAGTTTAATTCTTCTGTCAAAAGGATCATATCAGATCAGGGTGGAGAATTCCTTATGCATTCCTTTTTCCAACATAAAGGGATTCTTCATGAAACAACTTGTGCATACACACCACAACAAAATGGTCGTGTTGAAAGAAAGCATCAACATATTCTTAATGTAGCAAGAGCCATTCGATTCCAAGCTTATCTCCCTCTTCAACTTTGGTCTGCTTGCATCTTGCATGCTGTGCACTTGATCAATATCACTCCTTCCATTCCTTTGTCAAACAAAACTCCATTTGAAATCCTCCACAAAAAGCCTCCTACCTTCAACCATGTGAAAATTTTTTGTTGTTTATGCTACGCTGGAATGTTTCCCAAGCCTAACAAATTTGAGTCTAGAGCAAGAAGATGTGTTTTTATAGGCTACACAAGTGGGATAAAGGGTTATAGGTTGTATGACTTGGACAATCACACCACCTTTACTTCCAGAGATGTGAAATTCTATGAGGACATCTTTCCATTCCAAACCACCTTACCATCTCCCTCCATATTTCCCTCTATAATACCTACTCCTGGAATCACTCCACTATATCTAGATATGCAAGATGCTCAACCACCATTACCTAACCCAGAGCTTCTTGTACTGCCAGATCCCACTGAAGATCAACTTCCTACACAACTTGATCAACCACCTGAAACAAACCTCAGGAGATCCTCTAGAACCAGACATGAACCTGGCTACCTACAAAACTATATCACCTCTTCCCTTATCTCTCAGCAGAGCTGGTCAAATTCTGCAGGTAAAGGTACCCAGGTTTCTGACCATCCTAGGTCAGTTCTATACCCTATTTCTTCTGTGCTCACAACTGATTATCTTGGATCATCCCATAAGGTGTTTGTTACGGCACTTGACAGTATTAGAGAGCCAGAGACCTTTGCAGAAGCTTATGAGATGCCGTGCTGGAAGGAAGCCATGAATGCAGAACTCGCAGCACTTGAAGCCAATAATACATGGGATGTAGTGCCTCTTCCTCCTGGCAAACAGGCAATTGGTTGTAGATAGATCTTTAAAGTTAAGAGACATGCTGATGGGAGTATTGAAAGGTTTAAGGCCAGGTTAGTGGCTAAAGGCTACACTCAAGCTTTTGGCATTGATTACTTAGACACCTTTTCACCTGTAGTCAAAATGACTACTCTCAGAATGATTTTGGCAGTTGCTGCTAGTCAGAACTGGTTTTTGGAACAACTAGATGTTAATAATGCCTTCCTACATGGTGATCTTCATGAGGAAGTATATATGCAGCTTCCACCTGGGTTCTCAGCTCCTGGTAACAGAGTATGCAAACTAAGGAAGTCTCTCTATGGTCTCAAGCAGGCCAGCAGGCAGTGGTTTGAAAAACTTACATCATTGCTACTATTTTTTGGTTTTACACAAGCCAAATCCGACTACTCCATGTTTACCTTACATAAAGATGGCTTTTTCACTTGCCTCTTAGTGTACGTCGATGATATAATTGTAGCAGGAACATCTTTTATCCACATACAGGAGATCAAAAGTTTCTTGGACACTAAATTGAAGATAAAAGACCTTGGGGAGCTGAAATTTTTCTTGGGAATGGAAGTGGCTAGATCTAATACTGGCATTCACATTTGCCAAAGACAATATGCCATCAATCTCTTGAAAGATGCTGGTTTCATTAATTGTAAGATAATGCAGACTCCCATGGTGCAAAATCAGAGACTGAGTCACTCTGAAGATTCTCCCCCAGCTGAAGATGTCACACATTACAGGCAGTTGATTGGTAAACTTCTCTACTTAACCAACACTCGACCTGACATCTGTTACTCTACTCATCAACTCAGTCAGTTTTTGAGTGCACCACTGATTATACACAAAAAGGCAGTACACCGTATTCTTAGATATATCAAAGGGCATCCAGGTTTGGGCTTGTTCTTCCCCGGCAATACTAAACTCAAAGTCACGGCCTTTTGTGATGCTGATTGGGCAGGATGCCCTGATACCAGGCGTTCTACTACTGGTTATTGTGTCTATATAGGAGGCTCCCTTATCTCATGGAAATCGAAGAAGCAACATACAGTTTCAAGGAGTTCTTCTAAAGCTGAATATCGAGCCTTAGCATCTGTGAGCTGCGAAATTCAATGGATCAATTACTTGCTCGGAGATTTAAGGATTCAACACACTATTCCTTCTGCTGTCTTCTGCGATAGTCAATCAGCGATACATATAGCTAAAAATCCTGTGTTTCACGAGAGGACAAAACACATCGAGATTGATTGCCACTTGGTGCGAGAAAAAATTCAAGATGGGCTGATCAGACTCTTCCATGTCCCTGCACTTCACCAAACGTCGGATGTATTAACCAAGCCTCTACCGTCATCTTTGTTCCTTCATCATGTTTCCAAGCTGGGACTGTTGAGCATCCACAGTCCAGCTTGCGGGGGAATATTAAAATTAAAGGAAGATGCTTCCTTGATTTAGGGAGGAAATTAAGGAATGCTTCCTTATTTTCCTCCCCAATTTAAGAAAGATGCTTCCTTAAATTCCTCCTCATTTTCCTCCTTAAATTCCTCCTCATTTTCCTCCTTTATTGTTTGTTTATACAACTAGGTAGATTCACTTCTTAGTATAAATATCCATATTGTACATTATTATTTCCTAAGTTGTTCATTCATAAATCAAAATCTCTACAACCTCATTTCTCCTTCTTTCTCCTTATATGGAGTTTTTTAACAGGGTGAACCACTCACTTCCAAGAAATGGTCCGGAGTATATATATAAGAGTGCAAACTTTGAACCTGGACTGGACACCAAGAGTTGAAACATGTTAAAAAACGATGGGGCTAGCAATAAAACTGGATAGTCTTGGTCAAACTTAGATATGACCTGGACTCTCCACTAATCTATTCCCCAATAAGATGAGACCGGAACAAGATTATACTGGTGATAGATGAAGCTACCAGGAACAACTTGGTTCACAAATTGCTGCAGTAAGTTTCTTTGATGGTCTGCCTACACCACCTTCCTTCCAGTGTTTTAATCGAACCCATGTTGGCCAGTAGAGCAAGTCTTGCTTCAGTGTCAGCACCTGCGGCCTCCCATTCAGGTCGATAGTTCGCAAACGGACAAATTCCTCGTATCTCAAGTCCTGAATTCTTCGCATGTTCATAAGAGGACATAAAGCATTATAGCGTACAAGGTTCAGCAATTACAGTTTAGTCCCTACAACTTTCAGCCTAATTTACTCAAGAATGGCAGTGACTTTTTTCTCAACAATAGGGGACAAACATATCTCCCATTTTGAAATCAAAAACTACACGAAAAATTTTCAAATAGTATAAACTAATTAAGTAATCTCTTCCTCCAACGGAATGGATGATCACAAAAATCTGAGATGATTAATGAAATGGGTCCAAGCATGTGTTTGGACTCCGAACAAGATAGAGTCAAACCAATGGTCTTAATATTACACGTGCAACAACTCATGTAAAAAAAACAAAAAGCCATTATTAGCTCGTGTCTTTGATGACATACGTTTGCTTGAGTCCTTTGTTTATTTTGTAACTTAGTACACATATGCAAGGAAAAGAAACAAGAGCAAGTTCCTCATGTGGTAATAATGTCCAAAACACTAAAAGTTGTGGTATAAAAATTATAGGAAAAAGTCCACTTACGTACCCTGTGGTATCGACCAAAATCACTTTAGTACCCTGTGGTAAAAAATCGATCAATCGAGTCATACTTATTCCAATTAACATCAAAAAGGGCCTCGGGCAGCCGGAGCTACCCGAACCTACCCGAACCCTGCCCGGGCTACATGGCCAGCCACGTCACCAATTTTTGATGACGTGGCACCACGTCACCAGGAGGAGGAGGAGGAGGCGGGGAGGAGGAGAAGGAGGAGGAGGACGCGGGGAGGAGGAGGAGGAGGAGGGGGACGCGGGGAGGAGGAGGAGAGGAAGAGGAGGAGGACGCGGAGGAGGAGGGGGACGTGGGGAGGAGGAGGACGCGGGGAGGAGGAGGAGAGGAGGAGGGGGACGCGGGGAGGAGGAGGAGAGGAGGAGGGGGACGCGGGGAGGAGGAGGAGAGGAGGAGGAGGAGGAGGACGCGGAGGAGGAGGGGGACGCGGGGAGGAGGAGGACGCGGGGAGGAGGAGGAGAGGAGGATGGGGACGCGGGGAGGAGGAGGAGAGGAGGAGGGGGACGCGGGGAGGAGGAGGAGGAGGACGCGAAGGAGGAGGGGGACGCGGGGAGGAGGAGGAGAGGAGGACGCGGAGGAGGAGGAGGGGGACGCGGAGGAGGAGGACGCGGAGGAGGAGGAGGAGGAGGACGCGGGGAGGAGGAGGAGGGGAGGAGGAACGCGGAGGAGGAGGAGGCGGAGGAGGAGGAGGAGGAGGAGGAACGCGGAGGAGGAGGAGAATTGGTGACGTGGCGCCACGTCATCAAAAATTGGTGACGTGGCTGGCCACGTAGCCCGGGCAGGGTTCGGGTAGGTTCGGGCAGCTCCGGGCAGCTACCCGAGGCCCTTTTTGATGTTAATTGGAATAAGTATGACTCGATTGATCAGTTTTTTACCACAGGGTACTAAAGTGATTTTGGTCGATACCACATGGTACTAAAGTGAACTTTTCCCAAAATTATATTCGTTTTAAGAAAATTTGTGTTATCTATAAAAAAGAAATTATCAAAAGTTATTCTTAAAAATATGAGACTACAATGGTGTATTATTCTAAACACTAGAGTTAAAAAAAAACTCTAGCAAGGAGTAACACATATATATACGGATGATTGAAATACCTTTAACAAAAAGGAAAAGAATGTTCGATTGAAATATAATGAAGGAGAAATGGAAAGAAATTGGGTTCTTCTGACCAAGTCTTTAAGAATGAATGGATCATATCATTTATAAGACCGACCTCGACTGAGGTAGTTATTGTTCATAATACGTTAGCTGGTACCAAATTATTATATTAAAAATTAAAAAAGTCAATAGAAAATATATATTTTATAAGTAGAGTTTATTACTGGTAATATTTATGGCCTAAAAATTTCCTCTTTTGACTGCCGGCTTGTTAAAATCCATTTTCACGGTGGCAACCGTATATTAGCGGATATCAGATTGTATCGTCAAATGATTGCTCTTTACTTTAGAAAATCCCGTAACAAAAATAAAAAGTCAGTATTCTAAAAAAAAGAGTACGCATCAGACCCCTTCCAATTCGACTGTTGCTTTCAAATTTCAAAATTTTTCTTGAGAGAGAGAGCCCTAGCCTCCTTCGCCGTCTAATTCTTGTCACTCACGCATCATTCTCCCGATTCTCGACTGTTCAAGTTTTCCCCTCCTTCCTCTCTGTTGCATCAAGATCTCCCTCCTCTCAACCATGGCAGCAAACTTGATCCCTTTATGATCCTTTATTTTCTCTTTTCTTGTCTGTTTTATTTGGTGTAAAGATGAAAACTTTGAGGGAAATATTTGCTCTAAGAGGGATTGGCTGTTGGGTTTTTTTCATTCTTTGATTGCCCTTTTCTTCCCTTTCTTGACCGTTCTAATTTGGTGTAAAGATGAAAACTTTGAGAAAAATATTTGCTCTAGGAGGGATTAACTGCTTGATTTTTTTCGTTCTTTGATTGCCATTTTCTTTTCAAGTTAAGGGTCCTAACCGCATTAGTAATCTTCCCTATGATATCACCCATAATATTCTGGCCAGGCTTCTTATAAGAGTGGCAAAAAGTTCTGTCATATAGTGGTAGTTGGTTAAAAAGATTAATATTTGGTTGATAAAAATGAATGCTATAATGAGTTGGAATTGAATCATCATTATTAGATAGCAAGTGTACATACCGTGGTGCAATATACATAACATGTTTGCTCCGTCATAGAAATTAATTTATCTTCTATGCTCTCACAAATTAAAGAGAAACATGGTACACATGAGGGGGTAAACTTGTCTTTTGTCAATCAGATTTAATTTTAGGAGTATACTGGTGGATGTGAGAGGGATTCAAAATAAGATAGGTCAATCTCAAAACTAACATAAATTTAACCTGTTTTGATCTGAAATTAGCTGGTCGATTATTTCTATGGTTCTCAGAATAGGCTTCATGTGTCCCAACAAAATTCAACTATTTGATTGATTTTCTTCATTGTTTTTAAGCAATAGCGTCACGTACATCCCAACCAGCTTCAATATTTATTATTAATATACTCGGTTACAAACTTGAACTTTTGCACAAATGTACATTCAGAAAGAATAGAAATCAATCAAATTTAAGAAAAATTCATAGCTAAATGATCATTCAGTAATCGAATGAGAGTTAGTTTTCTTAGTTTTTGAAAAAAAAAACATAATGTGTCCTAACTAATTTTTTTTGTTAGAACATAATGTGTCCTAACCAATTTAAGCTCTTTGATTTCAAATTGTTTATCATATTCTTCTACACACTTACATATTTGCTAACATGTGCACATTCATAAATAAAAAAATAAATCAAATTTCAAGGAATATCTTATAACTAATTGAGTACTCGATCAGTATAATAAGGTCAACCTTCCATGCTTTTAAAAAATAGCATCACACGTGTCCCAACCAGCTTCAACATTTATTATTAATATACTAGGCTACAAACATGAACTTTTGCACAAATGTACATCCAGAAAGAACATAAATCAATCAAATTTAAGAAAGATTTCCTAACTAACTTATCATCCAATAGTCGACCCTTTGATTTCATTTCGGCCAAAAATAAGATGACTCATTATTGCTTACTATATTCCTTCTACACACTTGACTTTTGGTGTACATATGCACATTCGTAAGAAACAAAAATGACGCAATTTTAAATAAAAAAATCTCGACTAACTAAGTAGTCAATCATCGAATAAGAATAAGTTCTCACATTTCTCGAAAATAGCATCACACGTGTTACAAATAGCTAACATTTTTTATTCTTCTCATTCACTACATTGAGACAAAAAAATAGATTATTTCATCAAATGAGAACAACTTTCTTTTGTTTTTTTAAATAACGTCATGCGTCCAACTTCACCTATTTAATTCCCTTTCTTCAACGTGTTGTGAAGCAAAAAATAAGATAATTTTATTATAGGTTAATGTATCATTCGACACATTTGTATTTTTCTTCTACACACTTACATATTTACTCACATATGCACATTCAAAAACGACAAAATATTAAAAAATGACAAGAATAATCAACCTTTAAGGAAGATTTATAACTAACTGAGTACTCAATTATTATATAATAAGAGTACCTTCTATAATTTTTAGAAATACTGTCACAAGTGTCTAACTAGCTTTAACTTTTATTATTGTTTACTATGTTCATTCTGCAAACTTGACTTTTTGTGTACATATGCATATTCGTAAAAAACAAAACGTCTCAGTTTTTTAGAAATATTTTCAACAGGCTAACTTTTTTTATTATTCTCATTTACTATAGTGCGACAAAAAGAAGATTGTTTCATTATTTATTACGTATTCTACAGCACTTTTGGGTTTGAAGTAAGATTTTCAAAATAAATGAGAAATAATCATCGATTGAGATCAACTTTTATTAATTTTTTGAAATGACATCAAGTGTCTCATCCAATTTTGACTCTTTGATTCTTTTTCATCAGTATTGTGAATCCAAAGATAATGTGGTTTTATTATTGGTTATTGTATCCTTCTCATAACGATATTTCTAACTGTCTCCAAATATAACTCACAAAAACTATATTTTTTAACGATCAACAAATTGATTTATACAAAATTTGTGACTCATCGATAACATTCTGGCCAGGCTTCCTATAAGAGTGGCCATTCAAATGAGCATTCTTTCGCGCTCTTGGAGGCACCGGTGGGCTAGCTTGTCTTCCGCGACCCGCTTGATTATTTCTCCTAGAGGTACACCATCGTGGCGAGGATCATCAAGTTCGTCACCCATGCCCTCTTTCTCCATCACGTTCTGATCGAGAAGTTCGAACTGTCCTCTAGGTATAAATTTCATAAAAACAAAATAAAATATGCATAACTTTAATAAATTATATATGAATCATACATTTACTTATACATATTCCCTCACTCCTCCATATGTTTTTCTTGACTAGTTTAGGATATCTCTTGTTTATTCTCTTTTTATGGCATGTTAGGGCTTTTTTCTGTCCATTTCTGGCCCTTTTTTGGGCTTTTTGGGTCCTTTTTAGGACCTTTTTCTCATTTCCTTTATCGCCATTGCTTCTACTATTATTCTTTAACTCCCTCACATGTTCTTCTTGACTTGTTTAAGATATCTCTTGTTTATTCCTTTTTTATGGTATGTAAGAGCCCTTTTCGGGCCATTTCGGGCCCTTAAAAACCCACAAAACTTCGACGGGTCATAAATTTTGACTCGTTTAGAGTTACGGGCACCATAATATATCAAATCGAAGATAATTTTATGGTCTATCCGCTCATTTTCAAGGGCGTGAAACGCCAATGGTTTGGCCCCCAAAATCAGCTTTATAAAGAAGTTATGAGGGTGGCTCCTTTTAGGCTTTTCGGGCCTTTTTTGGACCCTTTTCTCATTTCCTTGTTTGCCATTGCTTCTTGTGCGTCTTCTTCACTTTGCCACATGTTCTTCTTGACTAGTTTAGGATATCTCTTATTTATTCTCTTTTTATGGCATGTTAGGGCCCTTTTTGGGCCATTTCAGGCCCTTTTTGGGGCTTTTTGAGCCTTTTTTAGACCCTTTTCTCATTTCTTTTATCGCCATTACTTCTTATGCTGCTCCTTCACTCCTCCACTTGTTTTTTTTATGGCATGTTAGGGCCCTTTTCTGGCCATTTCTGTCCCTTTTGGTGCTTTTTTGGCCCTTTTTAGGACCCTTTTCTCATTTTCTTTATCGTCATTGCTACTACTATTGTTCCTTCACTCCGGCACATGTTCTTCTTGACTTGTTTAAGATATCTCTTGTTTATTCCTTTTTTATGGCATGTAAGAGCCCTTTTCGGGCCATTTTGGGCACTTAAAAACCCTCACAACTTCGACGGGTCATAAATTTTGACTCGTTTGGAGTTACGGGTACCATAATATATCAAATCGAAGATAATTTTATGATCTATCCACTTGTTTTCCTATGGCGTGAAACGCCAATGGTTTATCCCCCAAAATCGGCTTTATAAAGAAGTTTTGAGGGATTTAAAGGCCGCTTTTAGGCTTTTTGGGCCTTTTTTGTACCCTTTTCTCATTTTCTTGATTGCCATTGCTTCTTATGCATCTTCTTCACTCTGCCACATGTTCGTCTTGACTAGTTTATGATATTTCTTGTTTATTCTCTTTTTATGGCATGTTAGGGCCTTTTTCTGTCCATTTTTTGCCCTTTTTGGGCTTTTTGGGTCCTTTTTAGGACCCTTTTCTCATTTTCTTTATCGCCATTGCTTCTACTATTATTTCTTAACTCCGCCACATGTTCTTCTTGACGTGTTTAAGATATCTCTTGTTTATTCCTTTTTTATGGCATGTAAGAGCCCTTTTCGGGCTATTTTGGGCCCTTAAAAACCCTCACAACTTCGACGGGTCATAACTTTTGACTCGTTTCGAGTTACAGGCACCATAATATATCAAATCAAAGATGATTTTATGATCTATCCACTTGTTTTCCTATGGCATGAAACGCCAATTGTTTCACCCCCCAAAATCGGCTTTATAAAGAAGTTATGAGAGTTTTAAAGGCCCCTTTTAGGCTTTTCGGGCCTTTTTTGTACCCTTTTCTCATTTCCTTGATTGCCATTGCTTCTTATGCGTCTTCTTCACTCTGCCACATGTTTATCTTGAGTAGTTTAGGATATCTCTTATTTATTCTCTTTTTATGACATGTTAGGGCCCTTTTCGGGCCATTTCAGGCCTTTTTGGGTCTTTTTCAGAACCTTTTCTCATTTTCTTTATCGCCATTACTTCTTGTGATGCTCCCTCACTCCTCTACATGTTTTTCTTGACTAGTTTAGGATATCTCTTGTTTATTCTCTTTTTATGGCATGTTAGGGCCTTTTTCTATCCATTTCTTGCCCTTTTGGGGCTTTTGGGGCCTTTTTAGGACCCTTTTCTCATTTCCTTTATCGCCATTGCTTCTACTATTGTTTCTTAACTTTGTCACATGTTCTTCTTGACTTGTTTAAGATATCTCTTATTTATTTCTTTTTTATGGCATGTGGAGTGGTTTCACATTTCTGTTGCAATGTCTTCGTTTCTTTGGTTATGTATTTCTATCCTGGTATTGTAATCCATTTTTCTATTATATAGGCCTCAAGCCACCATTATCCCTTAAAAAACTATTTTATGTGTCATGAACTAAAATATGATAATCAACTTATATGCTTGAAATATCTAGTTGCATATGAATATAAATGTTTATGCCATGAAAATATATGTTACTTCATGACCGTAACAATTTTTTTCAAGTCACAGTCAAGATGCACCTTATTCTAAGAATCATTTTCATTTTGATCATATATGCTAAGCGATCTCATATTCTAAATATATGTTTGATCTACAAACCAATACACTAACACAAATTAATTTTGAAAAAATTTACTTTAAAATTCATTCTATAAATAATCAATGTTGAACTCTTCGGGAGTTCAAAAAAATATTCTTCCAGAATATTCAATTCATACAAAGATTGACACTATTGAACTTAATAAAATTTTTATTGACTTGATTAATGTACTTTACACACCTTAAATTTTCCAAAATTTTCACAGCTGTGATAAATATCACATAGACGCATATTAAGTCATTCATAAACTGCAAGACTTATCCAATATCCAAATTGCTCGCATCCACAACATAATCAATGTCAAGTCTTTAATAAATATTGAACTTAATAAAATTCTTATTGACTTGATTAATGTACTTTACACACCTTAAATTTTCCAAGATTTTCACAGTTGTGATAAATATCACAGACGCATATTAAGTCATTCATAAACTGCAAAACTTATACAATATCCAAATTGCTCGTATCCATAACATAATCAATGTCAAGTCTTTAATAAATATTTGTGCAATGAGTCACATCTTTCACATATATTGAGCATCTCATATTAATTTTAAATCTTCATATGTGTGGATTACACGCCCAATAATTTAATATTTCATAATTAAATTTAATTATGATTTAATCGTGTCTCTCCATTTGGCCAATATATTTTTCAATAAGCTCGAGTTGAAGATCTTCTTTATACACAGTGCTATATTTCACAAATAAATTTTGTCGACAATAACATCATATTAGTTCCATATTTACTCAAATCCTGATATAATTTTATGATATCTCATAATTATCACTGAATTCAGGTACTTGATTTCTTTAGGAACTGACTCTTCTGGAGTCCAAGCTTCCCAATTTCAATCATGATTAAATTCATAAGAAGACAAATGGTAGGAACCATTATATTCTCATATAGACCATCTTGACATTTGCTTCTTTTCTTATACGAGAATTTACATTTGAACAGAATATATTTCAATTATGCCATCATCTCATTGGCAACATTGTACTGTTCTAAAACAATAACTCGGAGCATCCACAACTAGTATGTTTGACATAGTCACTATTTTTGGTCAATAAAAATATCCGACAATTGATATAATACATGAGTTATCTTTGCAACTTCTGGTCAATAATACTTTGTGTGAGGATCTATTGGGATGATGATAATTCAATTTTACACATATTCTTTCCCATTTGTTTCTATTTCTCCCCCTGATATTTTGTTCGCTAAGATGACTTTAACAATCGATGGAGATTGTAACCCAACATAAATTAACAACCTGCTTCGAGGTCTCATTTTATTGCATCGTGGTGGAATAATTTGGAATATAAGACTCAAATATAAATATTATAAGATGAGAAATAGTTGGTTTCTGACCAAAACTAATTATAACGGGAATTATTCGTGATAATTCGTTGACATGATGCGATAAAATATCAATACACATCTGCATGTGTTATTTTAGAGTCTAGCTCTCTTAAGCAATATATTTATAGTCAATGAAATGATTATACAAGATCGATTTTATATCACTATAATAAATAGGATGTTCATAATTTATTATATTATTCTTGATCAGATAATTTGAAATTGAGCTCGTATGAGCTAACAAGCTTTTCAAATGCCTTGTTGTGAATTAATTGTATACATACACGTGATCATTCTATCGATGCATCAATTAAACTCATGTGAATCTAAATGAACAACATCATTGGTCTATAGGACCACATGTTATAACATGTATTTACTTTGTAAACATAATAGATTTGTCCTAATATGTATTTGATTATGACTCCATTATCATATATTTGAGAGCATATAATTGAATTTTATTGGATTAGAAAACTTCTAGTTTTCATATTCATTCACATAAATTCTCAATAGTTCTTCACATCATTATTGACACGGGATGGTCTAACCGGTCAAGCTAAATTATAAAATCAGTAAACTTCTGGTTTACTATTGTATGTACTTCACTGCACTGGATATAAATTGGAAGGATAATAGGTACTTAATTTCAACACACTTCTAACCTGAATAAATATTTATGATTTATAAATATTTTTTTATTTTCTTCAAGTCAAAAAGAGGATTCTTATGTTCTCTCAACTTCCCCTCTACAAGTAAAAAAGAACACTGTGATCGATGAGAAGGCTCTTGAATTTATTGAGATAATGGATGACATTCAAAGTCATGTCTCCTTCTTGGAGATGTTAGAACAAAGGCCACAATATGTTGAGTTCCTTAAGGAAATCATCGCAAGGAAGAAAAAGCAGAATGATGGCGAGACAATTCCTTTGGTAGCAAATGACATACCGTCAAAACTGAAAGATTTAGGGAGTTTCACTATTTCTTGCACTATTGATGGTGTTCAATTTCTACATTGCTTATGTGATTTGGGTGCCAATGTTAACCTCGTGCCTCTAACTATTTTTAGGTAACTTGGACTTGGAGACCTCAAGCCAATGGAGATGCACCTTCAACTAGTAGATCAATCAGTCACAAGGCCACATAGAATCGTGGAGGATGTGCTAATCAAAGTCGACAAGTCTCTCATACCCGTAGATTTTGTGGTGATGGACTATACTACCAATGAATGTTACCCACTAATTCTGGGACGTCCATTCCTCAACACTTGTCATGCAATGGTGGATGTTCACAATAGCAAGCTACTTCTCCGTATAGGCCCAGATGAAATAGAGTTTCAAGTAACTGATAGACGCTTCCGTCCACCGTAGTGCCAAAGGGAGTAACAAAGTCAAGCTAACGACTCTAAATTAGAACGTTTAGTATTTATTTATTTTTTTAATTTTAGTGTTTGCTTTAATATCATTATTTTGATTTAGTATTTTAGTGGCATTTGCAGGAGGTTTCAAGAAGAGCAAAACCAAGCTTAAGCAAAAATTGCTAGCATTTACAAAAATTTCAATGTGTGCTCAGTTCGCCTATCTATAACCACCACCGCCTCCGACCAACGATCTACAGGGCAGTACCAGTCCTCTCCACTTTTCATTTTTGTTATGAGTCTGGTTGCGTTATGTGTCTGTATTTCTATTTTTATGCTTTGCGATGTTCATGTTAGTGTCTGGTGATGTTTGTTTATGTTTTACCTCTACATGTTAGTGTCTGGTGATGTTCAAAGATGGCCCTTATATTTTAGAGCCGAAGGAGGAGACAACCGTCTCCGCATAGCATGAGGTGCCTATATTACTCCGGTCATCGGATTTTATGCCATCACTTTGTACTATTTTGTTGGTGTGGGTGTAAGTGGGAGGATGGGGATCATCTTTGATTTTGAGTCTAGAGCCTTAGAGCCGGACACCCTTTATATCCCTTGTTCAAACTCGTTGAGCTTGAGCCTTTTTAAAAAATATATTATATGTAAGTCAATGTAGCCTTATATTCATAATCTTACCCACCTTCGATCACTTTGGTCTGAGGATGCATTAGGTCTTTATCTTTGGGGTATAATTGTAAGGGTTCATTGGTAGAATAGCTCGATAATGAACAATTGGGAAAATAGGTAGAATTGAGGCCAATAAAGGAGCCTAGACCTGCTGCCCTAGATGTGTGAGATGATTTGTGATATGATGTGTGGATGTGGATGATGAAAGCTATGAAAAGAAAAAAAAGAAAGAAAAGTAAAGAAAAATTGTGGAAAATGTGAAAAGAAAGAAAAAAAAATTATGAAAAGGGAATGGGAAAGATGTAAGTGGAACAAACGTTGTAAGAAGAAAATGTGGACAGTTTGGAAAGTGGTTGGAAGTGAATGAATAAAGGGCACGACTATGCGATCAATAGAATTGGGTATAATATTGAGATAAGTGCATATTTAGAATAGACGAGAGCTAGAACATTTATGTGAGCTCCTCGGCTGGGCAGTTTAGCTACTTTTCCCACATATATTATCCTCACATGACCTTAACCTCATTACAACCTAATGAAAAATCTCTGTGATCATGAGCCCCTATATTTATCAAGGCACTACTGAGTGAGACGTATGAATCTTTGAGACCCCAGACGTGTACGCGAGTTATAGGTAGTTGACTACTCGTATATGTGAGCTTAAATTTCTGAACTTCTGAGTGGAACAAACCTTGTAAGAAGAAAATGTGGATAGTTTGGAAAGTGGTTGGAAGTGAATGAATAAAGGGCACGGCTATGCGGTCAATAGGATTGGGTGTAATATTGGGATAAGTGCATATTTAGAATAGACGAGAGCTAGAACACTTAAGTAAGCTCCTCGGCTGGGCAGTTTAGCTACTTCCCACATATATTATCATCAACTGACCTTAACCTCATTACAACCTAATAAAAAATCTCCTTGATCATGAGCCCCCACATTTATCAAGGCACTACTGAGTGAGACGTATGAATCTTTGAGACCCTGGACGTGTACGCGAGTAATAGGTAGTTGACTACTCATATATGTGAGCTTAAATTTCTGAACTTCTGAGTGGTCAACCTTCTAGTGTAGTATATTTAGTGCAAAAATTGGGTTAAACCATTAAGAATGCAGTGTCTACACGTTCTTATTTCTTGTTCTCAGGTAAGTGAACTGCTATATTGTGGGGTGGTCTTTTTATGAAAGTTTGAGATTTCGGGGTGTGTCTGATGCACCTTGCTTAAAGACAAGTAAGGAAATAAGTGTGGGGGTGTGATGAGTGTGCAAACACTTAAGTATTTGTCATATATTTTGTATGTATTTAGTCGTGTTCTTGTTCGTTTTTGTCGTGTCCAATTAAGCCTTATGTTGTTTTCATGTATTTGAGTCATGGAGTGGACTTCTACCCTTTGTCATGTTGTGTGATAGGAAGTGGAGCTCAATGAAGGCCATGGAGAGGTAGTTTCGAGAGACCATATTGAAAGAGCTATAAATCATTGCTCGAGCATCAAATTATAACACATGATATGTCGTTGGAAAGCTTGATGAGAGATCTACATTTTTTTTATAATCGAGGCCAAATTCGGAGCAAAAGAGGGTTAAAAATGGGAAATACAAAGATATGACGAGGCTGATCGAAACTGGTTGCATGCAGCTGGAGTAAACCAACTCCTTCGCGTCCACCAATGACAAGGTAGTAGTTAGGGCTTGGAAAAAGCTAGCCAATTGGCGGACGCCAGGTCCCCCATGGCAGAATTTCTGGACTTTCTTTTTAGATGAGATTTTGACCCATTTCGGTTTGCTACGACTTTTGGATCCTATTTTGGTCTAGGAATATTATGTCTAAGTTATTTCCTTATACTGGGCCACTTGTTATTGGCCCGAGAACTTCTAGTTTAGGTTGGAGGATGGACTTAGCATCCTTAGTTGCCTTTTGGGTGACCAGAAACCCATATAGGTTTGCGCAATAAACGTTGTGCTCTTGTTCCTTAGTTGTGTAACCCTTTATTCATTCCTCGAATCTTGTTTTTTTTTGTGAACCAAAGTATTTATGGTTTTCATGGTAGTGACCTTTGATTATTAGCTATGTTCTTGTTGTGGCATTGCTGCTGTCTTTTCCTGTATAAAGGGTCTATTAGAAAAGAGATACGCAGTACACGTATTTAGTGTGCTACAATGGAACTCTGAGTGTGTGTTTCAGATTGTTTTACACTGCGCGAACATACGTCCTTATGTGCAAACATGTGAAAGTCTATGAAATTGATTAGTAATTTATCCCAAAAATCCCCAAATTTTGGGGATGAGCCATAATTTCAAAATTTGGGGATTTCCTCCCCAATTCGACGATGATGGTCCCAGGAGGCAACTGACGATATTTCGTTGACGACGATCGGTGCAAAGTTCAAGGAGACCGCCTGACGGTCTTCCACAAGTCGTGACGAGCTGTTCTTCAGTCAACACGAACTAAGAAAAATGCGATAAGCCATCCACCCCTTTCGTTGAGATGAGAAGTTGGAAGAGAATCTTGAGATGGTGTACTTGGGTAGGAGGTAGAAGAAGATGATGACATCACCAATTAGGAGGTAAAAGTAGAGATGATGATGTCACCAAATTGGCGGTCGCCACCCCCGCATCAGGTTTGACTCCCCCTCCACTTTAAAAGAAAATGGTAACGACTTTGACTTTGACTTTGACTTTTGTAATCTTTTTTTCCTTTTTGTTTTGACCAGTGCGTTTGCTCCTGGAGTTTAGGATGTGACTCCAAAACCCTTTGGTTAAATCGATCACGAACGTAGCGTGCCACGAGCTTGAAACAAGTGTGTCCGGAGACAATGTGAACGAGGAACATCAACATGTGTCCGGCTGTGCTAGTGTTTCCAAGACTCTTAGTTTGAGTACGATTCAGATTCGAGACTTTTTCTTTATGGTATTTGTTGGTGGTGATGCTGGGGCTCATGTGTGTACGTCGTGAATGGTAGATTAAGTATGTTGATTCATTTGGTCTAGTTGTAAGACTGTAAAATTAATTTTCCTTCTGTCATATTTCATCACAAAAATCAATTTTTGGTAGCTTTATCTTTGTACTTTGATGGTTTTAGGGATAGAATATAAAAAATACAGTCTAGATTATGCCATCGGAGAACTTGGCAACCGAGAGGTAGAGCGGCATATTGGAGAAGTTTGTCCTCTTTTCTCCAAATTCGACCCCTTCACAATGTAAAATTAATTTTCCTTGTCCTCTTCCATTACAAAAAATTATTTCACCGAATTATTTTATCGAATATCAAAATTATCAAAAACCAAATTGGTAAAAAAAGGTGTGTATTGATTTCAACCTTAATTTTGGAGTCATTCACCGAAAACGAAATTTATGTTCCGCAAATTTGGAATTTCCCAAATTACCAAATTCTATCAAAATTTTAAAAGAAGCACATTAGGAGAGTGAGGAGAGAAATCATATTCGAACCTAGAGAGATTGTGTGTTGTATATAAACCGAGTTATGCTTAGTGCATGCGTTGAAAGAAACTGGGAGTAAAATAGGGAGAGTGCAGTTGCATATTGGTTAAGCCTATGATATAATTTAGATTATATATCGTTAGATAATTTTCATATGTTATTGATTTATTAAATATCAAAATTTTCGAATACCGATATTAACTAAAATTTTCAGAAATCTTCTATTGAAATGAACTTTAAATACTGATCTATCGATATCGAACTACCTATTTACCAAAATTTTACCAACCTTGCTGAATTTAAATTAGCATTTACACACCTATAAACCACTCCATTTGGGCTTTGGGCTTTGGGCTTTTCTGAGTAATTGGGCCCATTTTATAAAGAATTTCAATATTTTTTTGGTTTGGTGCTTACAAAAAGTTACCACCTCGTCCCTCTCCAAATTTTAAAATACGTCCTCCTCCCATTGTCTTTCCGGGTTCCACCGCCGACCGTCACCACCTTCGTGGTTTGGCTGTTTGCTTGCCTGCTGCTTGATGATTGCATTGTTGAGGTGTTTTACATGAAATTAAAGAAATTTGATTATCATTTGTTGGTTTAGGTATGCTGAGTTTAGCTGTGTTCTTTTCCTCGTTTTAGGTCCATCCTGTTCTTTTGGTGATCGGGTTGGTTATCTTGAATGGTGAAGGTGATTCGTCGTTCCCTTTGTTCGACATGTTTCACGGATGTAATGCCCCTAATTCAATGTAGCTAGTTATTTGAAAACGACCACCAACCCGTTTGCTCTACTCAAATCAAATCCACTCGCACAGAGCCCCAGTATCGGTTTCCTTTTCCTTTTCTTAATGTAGCAGTGATGCTAAGAGAAGTTTGAAGTGAATTTGGTGATTTGGATGGCAAATAATTGCGAGATAATCAATTATCTGATCGCTTAAATAAATGAAATATGAGTTGAAGATGCCAACACCGTCTTTTATTTTTTTGCATACAAGACAGTGCCAGGTGCTAAAAACTTTAAAAAGATGGTGCATTTAAGTGTTCAATCTGCAGCATTTTGTTTAAGTGTGATCGGTGTATGGGCTGCTCATAAGTTCCACACTGAGAAAGTAGTTGATCATTTCTACAGTCTTCATTCTTGGCTGGGCCTAGCTTGTATTTTTCTGTTTGGCCTTCAGGTTCTCTCTCTCTCTCCTGAGTTCGCGATGCACGAAATTTTGTTGATAATGCTGAAAAACTAACGAGACTTTTGTCGTCTATCTTTCTCCAGTGGGCTGTAGGATTCTCGACGTTTTGGTATCCTGGCGCTTCAGTTGGCAGTAGAGCTGCACTGCTTCCCTGGCACGTTTTCCTCGGAGTCTACATATACGCGCTTGCCATTGCTATGTCGGTCACCGGGATTCTTGAGAGAGCTACATTCATGCAGAGCCACAACATGATATCGCACTACTCCTTCGAAGCAGTGTTGCTGAATCTCTTGGGGCTGTTGATCGTCGGTATCAGAGGTTTCGTAGTACTTGTAACCATCAGACCCTTGAACGGTAAAGGCAATGGCTACATTCCGGTTCACTACAAGATGCAAAATCCCTCAACATGAGCAAAAGTTGCAACTGCTAATTCCCCAACTTATCGGATGTGTTTTTGTTCTCACACAGACATGTATAGAAACTGAACAAGAAGGCTATGTTGATTTGCCTTCTATATGTCAAGACTAACTGTACTAAACCGCCCTATAATGAAGTTATACTCGGAGCCATAGAATTATGTGTGTGGGGGAAATTTATATTAAAAATCTACGTAAATAAATATTGTCTTAAGATTTTACGATTAATCATTGTCGATTGAGTTCGAGTTTGAGATTCTGCACGAATTCCAACGTCCAAATAGGATGAGGCTATAAAAAAATGGGTTTAAATAGTTTTATTGATTAGACTCATCATCTAATCAGGAAAATGGAACCAACCATACAACTACTTCCGACCTAATTAAGATGGACGTTTTATTTTGTCAAGAAAAGGACCAATCCATCGGAATCAATTAAAATATGGTAAATTATTCTCAGGTCTCTCACTGACATCATCAATCATTTTTTTCTTGTAAAATGACTAATATACCCTTATAAAAATTAATTAAAAAATAATAAAATAAACATCAACTCTCACGTCGGGCCGACGGGTTCGTCTCGTGGAGTCGAGACCGCCATGGAGACCTTGATCTGGCGGACGACGACGACGACGAACCCTCCAACCGACCATCGTCGACCTGCTCCCTCGAGGCGGGCTCCAATCTGGGTCTTAGGACGACGACGACGATGAACCCTCAAACTGGGCGTCGTCGACCCCGAGGCAGGCTCCAATCGGGGTCTTAGGAAGACGACGACGACAAACCCTCCAACCGGGCATCGTCGACCTCGAGGCGGGCTCCAATCGGGGTCTTAGGACGACGACGACGAACCCTCAAACTGGGCATCGTTGACCTCGAGGCAGGCTCCAACCGACCGTCGTCGACCTCGAGGCGGGCTCCAATCAGGGTCTTAGGACGACGACGACGAACCCTCAAATCGGGCATCGTCGACCTCGAGGCAGGCTCTAATCGATCGTCATCGACCTGCTACCTCTTTCAAGCGGGTTCAACGATGGAGCTGGGTTTCTGATTTTTTGATTCCGATGAATTTAGAGGGCTCCACCGACGGTGACTCTCCAACTGGGTCAACGACAGCGAGGGAGGCGGTGCCAGGACGGGCTCGACGATGTCGTCGTCTTCTAAGGTGAAGGGGTGGGCGTAGAAGGAGAGGAGGCAGTGGTGTGAATTTTTATTTCGATTTTGATTTTTGGTTGTTGGACAAATTTTGTTCCTCGGAAAGATGACCGGAGGTTATAGTTGACCGGACCAAGGGTATAATGGTCAATTTAGTAATAAAATAATAATATCTTGACTGTTGACATCAGCGAGGGGCCTGAGAGTATAATAAAACCAAACCTCGGGGAGTTTTTAATCGATTACCGGAATACAGGGGGCAAGCCTTAAATATAGTAAATACCAGAGGCCTGAGAGTAATTTATCCTTTAAAATATGCACATATTATTATGCCAAAATTGTCGAGAATACTACACTGCTTAATGAAAAAATAATGACCAATTTTATAAGTGTTGAAAATCTATCTACTCAATGTTTTAACATTTAAGCTTCAAAAAAAATATTTTAAGATTTTGGGTTGGATATAGAATTCTAACATGATATCAGAGCAGGTTGATCCCGTGTCCATGTTGTGTTCGTACGATCCCAATTTATCGTACGAGTATTGAAAATCCACCTACCCACCGGATATATAAATTCTAGGGTAAATTACTCTCAGGCCCCTGGTATTTGGTATATTTCACGCTCGCCCCCCTGTATTCTGGTAATCGATTAAAAACTCTCTGAAGTTTGGTTTTATTATACTCTCAGGCCCTTCGTTGAAGTCAGCGATCAATTTTTTGAGTAAATGACTTATATACCCTTACAAAAATTAGTAAAAAAGTAATAAACCAATTAAAAAAATCCATCTCCATCTCTCCTTCAACACCGGCCCCGGCCCCGACCTCGCCAGAGCTCGTTCTTCGATCTGGGTTTCTCCATGGGTGTTTGTCGATCTGTTCTTCGACGACGTCTCCCTCGCTCGACGATGAACCTCTCCCCTCTCGCTGGTCTGTTCTTTGATCTGGGTTTGTCCATGGGTGTTCATCGAGATCGACAACGTCTCCCTCGCCCGGCTATGAACCTCTCCTATCCTGTCTCCCAAACACGCCCGAAGCCAAACCTCTCCTACAATCTCCTCCCGTCGATTTGTCTTTCTTCTCCCTCTCACTCTCCACCGACCATCTCTAGCAACACCAAAGCTGGGGTCGTCGAGTTGCTGTCACAGTCGTCAATTGGACATCACTGGTTTGAACATCAATTGGATATCACTGGTTTGAACATCAAGAACCCGTACTGTCACGACCTTCAATTGGACCCATCGTCGAATTTGGGTCTCCGACGGGAGCTTGAGGACGACAGGAACTGGTGGGTTCTGAGCATGTCGCCGTTGTCGGCGTCAAGGCAGTCGCGGTGAGCTCTTCGTCCTTGTTCTCGGCGTCAAGGCGATCGTCGAGTAGCTGGGCGGCGGGGTTCTCTTTGATGAAGTTTTTTCCAAGGGTATAACAGTAATTTCAATAACAAAAATGAAAAAAATTGATCGCTGACGTCAGCGAAGGGCCTGAAAGTATAATAAAACCAAACCTTGGGGAGTTTTTAATCGATTACCAGAATACAAAGGGACGAACATGAAATATACCAAATACCAGGGGTCTGAGCGTAATTTACCCTAAATTCTAAGAAAAGGGAAACTACAACCAACGCACCTTTTTAGCAGAAATTCTAAGTAGCTAGCTTTTAGTTACTTTGTCAACGACCTCGAAGCGGCGGCACCTACTTCCCCCCCGAGGTCGAAGCCTCGGGCATTTTGGAGGAGACCTTTGACCAAACAAAACCATGTGCTCTTCTACCGCTGCCAATTCGGCGCCGTTTTCCCGGGCCATCAACGCTCCCTCCCTTCTGCGACGCCGTTTCGTCCCGTCCCCTACTTCAACGCGGTCGCTCCTCAGATCGAGAAGGTGCATCTGCCTCTCCGCCTCCTCGTCCGTCTCCTGGATCCCCGACCCCGACGACAGCCACTTCAACGGATGGTCGGTCGCCCGCCCCCCGTCTACTACTACCCCTCCCAAGAAAAACCCCTCAGGTTTGACTTCCCCTGAACTTCAAAAGAAATGGAAGAAAAACAAGGCATAATCCATTTCTTCTCCATTGCAGTGGGGGCCACGGTGTTGATCGGCGGGGCTTGCGCCGGCGCTCTCTTGGCCGCCGTTGCTTATTTCTCGCTCTCTTCGAATGGTAAACGGCTTTGAATTTGACTTTTCCAATCTTTTTTCCCCTTTTGTTTCTATTTGTTTTGACCAGTGACTTTCGTCCTAGGGTTTAAGGTGCGACTCCGAAACCCTCTCGTTAGATCGATCACGAATGTAGAGTGCCGCGAGCCTGGAACAAGTGTGTCCGCAGACAATGTGAACGAGGAACATCAACATGTGTTCCGTGGTGCTAGTGTTTCTGAGACTCTTGGTACGCTCCGGATAGTAAATGGTATTTGTTGTTGGTGGTGCTGGGGTTCATGTGTTCTGAACTTTTGTGCTTACAGCGTCCTCTGAGAAGGTGGAAGGCGTCAAGCTAATTGTTCCCGTGGATTCCACCCAACTCGAGGCTCTCTCCGTGCTCAAGAAACTGAAGGTACCTTCTTTTCTTATCGTTTATCTTTGTGTTTCATTTCATCCCGAACGTTGGTTCTGTTGCACAAGGATTTCTTCTCGTGATGGTGGTTTTATTTCATACTGTTGAATAGATCCTATTTTGATTCGATAATTGTTGGAAGTCAAAGCTTCAGTTAATCAAAAGTTTAGAGAGCATTAGAAGCTGAGTGGTGTAGACTTTAGACCTGGGATTCTGTTTTTGGTTCCCAATTTGTGAAACAGTGATCTTTGCGACTGGAGGTTTCCTTCTTTGTTCTGACCCTGTGGAGGTTTAAATGAGGTGCAGATTGTTGAGGATGATGCACGGGCTGATGAATTGTGCACTAGAAGAGAGTATGCTAGGTGGCTAGTCCGACTGAATTCCCTGTTAGAAAGGTACTGTGCCACTCGTGATTCTATTTGAGCTTTTGCATCTTTCTTCTACAAGAAACTGATTTAGCAGTTTATTGCTTTCGTTGCAGGAATCCGAAGCATAGAGTTTCCCAACCAGTTCCACTCTCTGGTTCTACGCCTGCTGCATTTGATGACGTGGGTGTTGCAGATCCAGATTTCGGATTCATCCAGTGTATGAGCCTGATCTAGTTCTTGCTTTATAATTTAGATTACTGTGAGCCCAGAAAGTTCTCTTGAAAATGTCTCGACTTGAAAACTTAGCTCTAGCGGAGGTTGGCATCATACCCAGCAAACTATTGGTTGCCGGTTCCAGTTTTGATAGTTCAAAGGAGAAAGACAGCTGCTACTTTTATCCTGATAGGTAAGGAATGAACACTCTTCCTCAGTCATTTTGAGAAACATACACGTTTCTTTGTATCTCTCCTCTTTTGGAGAATAAACTTTCATTTTTGTCTAACATGATAAATATATTTTGGCTCTTAGTCTTGTTTCTCGAAAGGATCTAATTGACTGGAAAGTGCAACTGGAGTATGGTTTCTCGCCTGAGCTAATAGATCAGGTAATATGTGATTTAAGTGCGAGTTTGGAGATTTTAGATAATTGATGCAGGTTGAAGAGAACTTGCCTTGAGCTTTTTCCTAGCTTCTGTAGCTCTTAAAACCTGACTTGTTTACAGTCCAGATATCAACACAAAAAATAGAGTATATGGACATGAGAGAGATCAGCTTAGATGCATCACCAGAATTTCTTGTGGACATATTGGCTGGTGACAAGAGTATAATCAGAAAAGTCTTCGGTATCCTCGTTATTCTTTGTCCTCGTTTTCTTATGTTTATTTGTTAAGAAATCATTTTATTCTGGGCTGCTACCAAAGGCTGCACCCATTTAAACATCACTATACTAGAATGTTTATGTATATGCACAATTAGAATCAGATTTTAGGGGGAAAGGGTGCATGACTACTATTTATGGTCAGCAGTAAGCAGAGCTGTTTCTGCTGAGGAAAGGAACAAGATAGATAGAAAACTTGAACCGTTATAGAAGTCTCAAACGGCAAAGTTCCTCCTTTTAGATTGTAAAATATATCTAAAGACAGAGTGGTTTGAGCTCAAAGGAATTGAATTGCCATCACCTGGAGATGTTAACATGCTCATGGTCTTTAGTCCAAATTAGATGGCACGTGGTTCTATATTGTTTCTTCAAAGAAGAGCCAGACTGGATTTAATCTTTACTCCTGTGCAGGGCAGAGCAGAAGGCTTCAACCAAATAAACCGTTATCACGAGCACAAGCAGCTGTGGCGCTTATCAGTGGTCGAATGGCAGAAGCAGTTTACAATGAAATGCTTAGACTGGAAGCTGAACATATTTCAAGACTAGCTACAATGGAAGAAATAAAGTCCGAGTTGCTTGAAAGAGGAGATATAGAGAGGATTTGGGATGATAGAATCATGGAAGAAAGAGAACACCGTTCAGAAGTGGAGAAACATTATACTGTTGCCATGGAGGAATTAGAAGCTGAGAAAGTCATCCAGGTAAAAGCTCAGTCGGATCAATTGAAGGAGAAGGCAGCTATGGACTGCCAGAGGCAACTGCTTTCGAGACTCGAGGAAGAGATCGAAGATATGTCAGAAAAGCTTGCATCTGAGAGAGCAACATACGTAGGCGAGCAGTGTAATTTACATCAGTCAGTCACTGAACTAAAAAATGAGCAAGAAAGGATAACAGATGCCAAGTCTATTTTGGAGTCTGAGGTAGAAGCAGTTCGAATTCTAAGGTAAGGAGAGATAAGGTTATCCATTCCAGATTTTTAGATTAATTCTCATATGGCTATTGAACCTCTGATTATCATTGCAATGTCTTCCTTCTTTGTCGGAACTGATTCCGCAGCTAAGATGTCAAATAAAATCCTCGAATTTGTTACTACTGACGATGTATCGCGTGCTCTATAACTATAACTTCTTCTAATTGTGTCGATGCCCTGCTATTTTCCATGGTGCAGGTCGTGGGTAGAGGATGAAGCGAGGAAAAACCAAGCCCGTGCCAAAGTTCTGGAGCAAGTACTACGAAGATGGAATTGGGAAGACGAAAGCGCTTAACAGAGAGTTGATCAACGATTAAACAAAACCAAATCACAAGTCTCCGTGTTTGATTTCCTTTCCTTGAATACGAATTCGCGGTATGTAAGAAAGATCTGTTCTTGACCAAGTTGCCTGTTTTTTTTAATATTAAGGAAATCAAGTTGTCTGTTAGAACTATTAGTTTGGCTAATGTATTATGGCGCCCGACTGCCTTGTTCATGGATATTACAGCCAAATAGAAGAGCCAAGCTGTTTGAGCCGCATCTGCTTTTTGTTATCTTTTTCGGTTCGAAAATATTTAGCAACTGTGGACACGTATTGAACTAGCCATCGATTAATCAAAGTTTTAAGTTAAGATTGTCTTAGCATGGTATACTTTTTCTGCTCGCCCGGGGTTTGAAACTAATTGGGGAGAAAAGATTGGACAATTGAGGTGAGATCAAATGTAAATGTAGTTTTAATTTTTTATTTAGGATGTGATGGCGTTCACTTTTCTCTTTTTCGTGGGGCAGGGCTGGGGTGTGTAGAGTATGCTATAGCCCAAGCGCCCGATTGCTTCTGCTTGGTAATATATTTTTTGGCCAACGTATGCAATAGGACTCTTTTGGGGAGTAGTTAATACCATGAAGAGAATTATTTTTTTTATGAAGGGTAATGAAGAGAATTATTTTTTTTATGAAGGGTAATGAAGAGAATTATTGACCAGGGTTAAATAAATGACCTTATTTTAATATTTTAGTTGGATCTGTGTGCGCCCATCTTAAATTATGTACTAGTCCAACTTTCATTTCCTGAGCTTGGTAGGCGCAGACGCAGTAGGAGAACTTATCAAACATGGCTCACTTTGGACATTATTTCATATTGTCAAATTTTTTATCTAGTGATCATGAATATTTGACACAATTTTGAAATAATTTAATATTTTGCTATTTTTTCAGAACATTTTATCACGATTTTATCAGATTTATTTTTGGGTTTTATGTAACTTTTTTATTATTATAAAAAAGCATCAGTTTTTAAACAACAAAAACCTTCTCCGTACTAGATTGGGGACTGGGGTTACCCTATCTATATTGACTGAGGAAGGTGGAGAGAGAGAGAGCCACAAATGATGAAGGGCAGACAGCCGCTAGATTGGTTTTTGGATAACAGTTTGTCTGCTTTTGAGTTTGTCATATCACCCTTGTTTATTTCCATTTTCACTTCATTACTAGGGAAAATTGGTTGGTTTTGTAGTTAAGAAATTTCCAACCACTCCCTAAATTCCAAGAGCAAAAGATAAAAACTTTAGGGAGTAGAAAAGCCAAAAAGGAACAATATTTGGTTTTAGTACCAAAAAGTTTGGCTACCATTTCATGTGCTTGGCTCACATCTAACATATGCTCCACTCCATTAGGCAACCAGCCAGAAAGATCTCTACCTGTGTGCCATTTTTTTCTAATCATTGTCTGCTTAGCACCACTAGTTCTATGAAATGGACCCACTTCCTGATATTGAAGGGTTTATCTAAGGGCTTATCATTTTTAGTGTCTTTATTATTTTGAAAATATTTTTCCGTCCCTTTTAATCAATATTTGATTAAATGTAATTCTCGAATTTTCGTTGATATCATTATTCAATTTATGTTTTATCATGAAAACTACAAATATACTCTTACAATTTTTTTAATAGTAAAAGTATTAGAAACGATAAAGACATTGGCCCATTTGCCAAAAAAAGTATGTATTGTCCACATATTCAAATTCTAGTTACCAGAGTATCAAAAGCTGAGCTACACAGGCAGGCACCGAATATGTTTAAGAAAAAAAAATGTAGCTAAAATGTAGGTTATTTTACAGCTATTGATAACCAACAGTCAACAAAGTCCTTTATTATATAACCAGGAAAACCCGACAGTTCGCTTTAGTTGTGTACTCGTGTTGTGCATAGACTGCGATCCACCCAGTTTACGAAATAAATAATTAATTTTTTTTTCAATCGTATTTAATCTAATCCAATTATATATTTTTATACCCACAGCAGTAATCAGTTCACAGAATAAATAAATAATTTATCTTTCATCTACATATTATCTACTATCATTTTTTAGAATACTAAATTAGATAGAAATATTCGAAGAACAAATGGAAGTTGAAAATGATAAATTACGAATACGAAAATTTCAAATTACAAATACAGAAATTTTAAATTACATAATTAAATCTAAATGGGGAAATTTAAAAGAAGAGGTTATGTAGTAAAAGAAGAGAGAATTTTAGATGGTGTATGACAATATGTTAACATTAGACTCTATTTATATTTATAGAGATTTGAAAAATAATAATTTTCATATTTTTTTTAGTTTTGCTAAAGATAAGGTCAGTTTAGATAACCAAAAAAATATTATCCGAAAAAATCTATTTTTTACGAATAATATTATGCCAAGTGGAACTAAATAGATAGATAGGTAAAAAAAAAAGATGAGTTAGCCGATTGGCCGCGCGCGAACAGGGAGCATGTCAGGCTCCATTGCGCGGCCGAGCCACCATTTTTCACCTATTTATTTTTTTTAATAATTAAATAACCACCCGTGCGAATAAATGCTCGCTATTGCGGGTGGTCTTAAATCTCCAGTAAAGCTGGTCAAGTAAATGTTAGAATATTATTTGGTTTGGACCAAAAAGTTAGGTTAACTATGGGATCCCTTAAATTTTTACCACAGTTTTTTGTCTCTTCAAATCCTCTCAGGGCCCTTAAACCGCAAATGCCTTCCCTGTGAAGACAAAATGGTTGTGTGAGTGACCCCACAGGAATTGGCCAAATGTTGGATGGCCACTAGTCAATTGGTGGTCGCTGTAGCTCTTAGCATTACAGTTGGGTGTTTGTGTTGGTTCCCTGCTTATCACAAACTCTTTTTTGTCTTTCCTTGCAAGGCTTGTACACCCCACCAATAATAAAAAGGGATAATGTGAATACTCCCTTCCCATTCCCATGTTTATAACTTAACTGGATATATCGTCACTCATCGAGTTGAGGGGTGTTCGTTATATTGGTTCTATCTACTAACTATTGTGTGGTGTATGGCCTGAAGCCGTAGTTGCTGTTGTTTCAGGCTACTAATGTCTTTGGTGTTGGTTTTGTTCATGGGAGCGTGGATGTTTTCGACACGAATTTCGGGCACCTGTATGATATGATATGATATGATATGATATGATAATAAGGTTAGGATTTCTGGTTGCTGCTTCTGTTGCAGCCTATGCAGTTAAGCAGGCAAATGTCAAGAGTTCGAATCTGTCTTCTTCGTCCTCCGCCAAGAGTTTAGGTAACTTGGAACTACAAATTGAATGTCGAATCGGATTCAATAGTTGTGCTTATGTTTAATGTGTTGGAGTTTATGGTTGTTTTGTTGAATTGATGCTCAGAAAATGAGGGGCAGGACAAAGAGCTTTCGTATGCAGTTGGTGGTCTTAAAGAGAAGGATGTAAGTGTCTAACTGTAGGATTTAGTTTAAGTGTCAATTTAGCATGCTTGATGTTTTTATCCATATTGCAGGAGGAAGAGGAAGAAGAAGTCAAACTAATCAGTAGCATCTTCGATCGAGCTCGGGACAGTCCATCAGGCGAAGACGATGATTATCTACCCGAGTTCGAAGACCTTCTGTCTGGGGAGATTGAGTATCCACCAATACCTGGTGGGAAGTTTGATAATAATGCAGACAAGGACAGAATGTACCAAGCCGAGATGGCTAATAATGCTAGCGAACTGGAACGCTTGCGCAACCTCGTTCGGGAACTCGAGGAACGAGAAGTGAAGCTCGAAGGAGAGTTGCTCGAGTATTACGGACTGAAAGAGCAAGAGACCGACATCATGGAGATGCAAAGGCAGCTGAAGATCAAGACGGTTGAGATCGACATGTTGAACATCACCATCAACTCGCTTCAGGCCGAGAGGAAGAAGCTGCAAGAGGAGATCGAGAAAGGCGCTTCGGCGAAGAAGGACTTGGAGTTCGCGAGGAGCAAGATTAAAGAGCTGCAACGACAGATTCAGCTCGAAGCTAGTCAGACAAAGGGCCAGCTGCTGTTGCTGAAGCAGCAAGTCTCTGGTCTGCACGCGAAGGAGGAAGACGCCATCCGGAAGGACGAAGAAGTCGAGAAGAAGCTCAAGGCTGTGAAGCAATTGGAGGTGGAAGTGGTGGAACTTAAGAGAATGAACAGAGAACTCCAACATGAAAAGAGACAGCTCATTGTAAAACTTGATGGTACACAAGCAAACTTAGCCGCCCTTTCGAATATGACAGAAGTAAGGACCTTTTGTTTCTTGATTCTCTTGTGTCCGCCTCCTCGTGTTCGTAGTTCGTATAACTTACTACGCTTTCGAAATTGCGCTGCAGAGCGATATGGTTGCGAAGGTAAGAGAAGAAGTCAATAATCTGAAGCATACCAATGAAGACCTGTTGAAGCAAGTGGAGGGACTTCAGATGAACCGGTTCAGCGAAGTAGAGGAGCTAGTCTATCTTAGATGGGTCAATGCTTGCTTGAGATACGAGCTCCGAAACTACCAAGCGCCACCAGGACGATACTCAGCCCGCGAACTCAGCAAGAACCTCAGCCCCAAGTCTCAAGAGAAGGCTAAGCAGCTGATGTTAGAGTACGCGGGATCAGAACGCGGACAGGGCGACACAGATGTCGAAAGCAACTTTTCGCAGCCTTCGTCTCCGGGAAGCGAAGACTTCGACAATGCTTCGATGGACAGCTCCACGAGTCGATACAGCAGTGTCAGTAAAAAGGCGAGTTTGATCCAGAAGCTCAAGAAATGGGGAAAGAGTAAAGATGATTCAAGTGCTTTCTCATCACCAGCTAGATCTCTATCAGGTAGCTCTCCTGGTAGGATGAGCATGAGCTTAGGCAACCGGAGGGGTCCGTTGGAGTCCTTGATGATGCGAAATGTAGGCGATAGCGTGGCGATCACTTCGTTCGGGAAGAATGATCAGGATGCCCCGGAGTCTCCCGAGACTCCGAACCTTCCGCGTTTTAGAACACAAGTTCCGACCGGTGACTCGCTGAATAATGTTGCCTCATCTTTCCAGCTGATGTCAAAATCTGTTGAAGGAGTTGTGGACCAGAAGTATCCTGCATACAAAGACAGGCATAAGTTAGCTTTGGAGAGGGAGAAGAACATCAAGGAGAAAGCAGACCAAGCGCGAGCGGTAAGGTTTGGGGGCAATGTAGTATACGAATCGAAGGCGAAGGGAGAAAGAGAGAAACCGTTTAGCCTACCACCATCACTTGCACAGATAAAAGAGAAAGCAGTTCCTTCTACCGACTCGAATGACCAGCCTGCTGATGGTAAGGATGCTGATCCTCAGTCAATAAGCAAGATGAAGCTTGCTCATATTGAGAAAAGGCCGCCTCGGGTACCTCGTCCGCCTCCTACACCATCAGGCAGTGCTGCTCCTTCGAGCGGGATGGCACGTCCGCCACCTCGTCCACCTGGTGCACCACCACCCCCACCTCCACCACCTGGTGGACCAGGCGGGCCACCACCTCCTCCTCCTCCTCCCGGAAGCTTATCGCGGGGGCCTGGTGGTGGCGATAAGGTCCACCGAGCTCCTGAGCTAGTCGAGTTCTATCAGTCACTGATGAAACGCGAGTCGAAGAAGGAAACATCGTCTTTGTTATCTACATCATCGAATGTGTTGAATGCTCGGAGCAACATGATCGGCGAGATCGAGAACCGATCGTCCTTCCTCATAGCTGTAAGCAAGCTCATGGCTTATATGCAACAGACATGTTTCTCTCTGTTTATCAGGAAGACGCTGACAATTACATGTGCTGCATTCAGGTAAAAGCCGACGTAGAAACGCAAGGCGAATTCGTTCAATCGCTGGCTGCAGAAGTTCGAGCTGTGTCGTTCACCAACATAACCGACTTGGTCGCTTTTGTGAATTGGCTAGATGAAGAACTCTCCTTCTTGGTATGGCATCTATTTCTTATCGAATGCATTTGCTAATAGAACTCTTGCTTTTCTAATCACGTTTGTGATTCCGTTCAGGTCGACGAGCGTGCAGTGCTTAAGCACTTTGATTGGCCCGAAGGCAAAGCGGATGCATTAAGAGAGGCATCGTTCGAGTACCAGGACCTGATGAAGCTAGAAAAGCAAATGTCTTCCTTTTCTGATGATCCCAACCTCTCCTGTGATGCTGCTCTGAAGAAGATGTACAAGTTGCTTGAGAAGTAAGTATATGTATATCCTCCCTTCTGATACATTAAACGGTCACCTTTTCGATTGATCGATTCTTACACGTCGATTGCTGTTCACCAGGGTGGAGAATAGTGTATATGCTCTGTTGCGAACAAGAGACATGGCTATGTCAAGATATAGAGAGTTTGGCATCCCGGTCGATTGGCTATCCGATACCGGAGTTGTTGGCAAGGTATGCGTAACGAAATCGCTCGTAGTTCATCGTTTGTAGTTGCTCTTGAGTCTCATTCCTATCCTACTGCAGATCAAGCTCGCATCCGTGCAGCTAGCAAGGAAGTACATGAAACGCGTGGCAGCTGAACTCGACGCGCTGGACGGTCCCGAAAAGGAGCCCAACAGAGAATTCCTAGTCCTGCAAGGCGTGCGTTTCGCGTTCCGTGTTCATCAGGTACATGTTGTGCACACCTCTTCCTTGTCATGGCATTATTTTGGTGATCTGAAGTCTGATATTTGGTGAATGTGTGGCTGCATTTTTCCAGTTCGCCGGAGGGTTCGACGCCGAGAGCATGAAGGCGTTCGAAGAGCTGCGAAGCCGTGTGAATTCGAAGACGGGAGAGGAAAGCAAGATGGAAGCAACATGATCATTTCCCCCCATGGATTTTTGGCTGCATAATCTTTTGAATATCTGTGTGCATATAATAGAGCAAATGGTATAAAACAAGATTGCATATTGTATGTAGTACAGTCGGTCCACGGAAAGATGCTCTATACAAATCCAATACGTTTATGGATCTTATCTCCCTCGAAGAGAGACTCCTTTACATTCGAAACTCACCCAACAATCAACAATCTTTTACTTTCCATGTGTGATTCCTCTCAAACAAAGTTATCAAGTTGAAGTTTATAAGGACATGACATGACGTTGCCACGGAATCAAATGATACAATGTTTTTTTTTTGATAAGTCAAATGATACAATGTTAGAATTTAAGTTTCCAACCCAAATGGGTTCTTACCCCTCATTTTCACTATAAAAAAAAAATTCAACCAAAAATCTTGCTACTTCTAATATAGGGTTTTTCAACACATCTTTGCAAATAAAATACTGAAATTTGTACGACTTAATACTACCTTTCGTGCTTTTAAAAAAGATCGTGCGAGCACAATAGGTCACAAATCTCATATGGACAATTGACTTTAGAACATGTTAGTATCAGAACAGAAACTACTGAACAATTGACTTTAATATCAATTGACTTTGATTTACAAGTTTGGTATTCCATCTTATAATTCAGTTTCAAGTCGGATATAATTTTGGAAAGAAACAAACTTGTCAAATACGGACGCGCTGCTGTCCAAAAAATGGAAGAGAGAGGAGGAGGAGTTTACCAAGTCAGCCAGGAAAAGTCTTTCCCAAAGTCAACACAAGAGCGCTCGAGAAATGGAAGAGTCCCACCGCTCCCCGGAACCGGAGGAGTTGGAGTCCGGCCATTACAGCGACGAGGAGCGAGTCGTACAAGAGGAGACGACGTCGGGTGAGGAGCGGGACGACTGGAAGGAGGCGATCAACAAGGTCGTCCCCGCCGTGGTCGTCCTCCGCGTAACCGCCTGCCGGTCGTTCGACACCGAGCAGGCCTCGTCGGGCTCCGCCACTGGCTTCATCGTCGACAAGAAGCGCGGGATCATCCTCACCAACCGACACGTCGTCCGCCCTGGTATTGTTAATATATTTCCAAGGAAATAACCGCCAAGTGTTTGTGAAAATGACAGCGCTCTTATTGAGATAAGAAAGATGCTCCAATTTGTCATATCTCGTGGCGTATAACAACTGAGTTGACCACTCATTCGTGTTGATGGAAAGACGAACGGAACTGCTTAAATGAAGTATAAAAAAGATGGACGCTAACTCGTTATTGACGTTAATGTTATTGTATGGTTTGCTTGTTTGATGTATGGTTTTATGCTCGGTGTCTTTCCCTACAGGACATTCTGGTTTTTGACTCGTGTTGTTCTGTTATTGTAGGGCCTGTAGTTGCACAGGCCATTTTTGTAAATCATGAAGAATTTCCAGTGCGTCCTGTCTACATTGATCCGGTAAGTTGGTTCTTGATTTGGCTTTTAACTTTGAGGCTTGTTGCAAAGGAAACTGTGTGGAATGCGTCAACGAATTCTAGAATTTTAAGTGCATGAATATGGTATGATTATTTGAAGATCGACGACTTCTATGTCCTTGTTTCTTCACCAAGAAGACTGCATTGGTTGCAAACCTTTGGAAATTTCTTTTACAATATTGAAAAACCACACAGCCATCACGGTTAACTTTATTGAAATCACGGTTTACACGCTCATGAAACTATTTAGTAAAGAATTACACGTGAGAATCACTTTCATTAACTCGCAACCAATGTTTCAGACCGCTGTTTCTTACCTTTAAGGTGCTTCCCATTCTACTCTAATTGTTTAATAAGTAGTCGTATACTTGCATCTGGATCGCTTGTTAATCTTTCTGGACTAGCTGGACAGTCAAGGTGTAGATCTGAGATACTTTCTTTTTTAAGTGGAGATTTGAGATACATTCTTCAGTGCATTTTAGGTACTGTTAATTTAGAAGTAATTGTTAAACCATATTAGCAATGCATACTATATTCTTCCTTCATTCGCGCCATGTACCCAAAAAATTCATACCTTATTAAAAGAATTTGAACAGAGTTGTCATTTGCAAGTTTAAAATTCTTTTTGTTTTTCTTTTTATGAAATGAATCATGTGTATGCGTAAGGATCTTGTTAAATGTGTGTGAGCTATTGAAATGACTTGAGCATGATAACAGTTGATACATTATCCTTTCCTTAGGTTCATGATTTTGGCTTCTTCCAGTATGATCCTGGTGCAGTACAATTTTTAGAATATGAAGAGATTATTCTTGCTCCTGAGGCTGCTTGTGTCGGCCTTGAGATTAGAGTTGTTGGTAATGATAGCCGTGAAAAGGTATGCATCATTTACATTCTGTGATCCTTTTACCTTTTTCGTATGTCAGTCTTGATTGGTAAATCTTGTAATTATTTGCATTATTAATTTTCCTTTCGGAGCCTTTTTGGGTTCCAATATGAGAGGTTCTTAGTTTCTCACTACTCGTAGAGCTATTTTCTTCATGTACTTTTGACCAATCTCATTTCTGGCACCAATATCTAATCCTTCTGAGTTCTGAGTTGGAGGACGGACTTCTAGGACTCATTAGCTGTAATAGAAAAGAATCTGGATTTCTTATAACTACTTTCTTCAGTTAGACTGATGTTATTGTATCCATTTTGAGGTTCTAATTAAGTTCTGATATTTTCAATTTCTGGCATATTCAGCATTTTGCTGTATTGTGCATTGTTGTATCAGCTGACAGTTTGTGGTACTTTTCAACTGTCTTGCTCTAAGATATACTTGCACTCTCACTCAAGAGTACATATCCAAACTGTACTGTACATGTGTAATTGCGAAAATATGATGCATGCTTCTTGCATTTTAACTTATAAATGCATGGAAGATTACAGGTACTCATAGCCAAGCCTAATTGTATGAGAAGCTAGGTCACTGCTTAGCGCCTAATGCTTTCCCTCTCTGGAAAATGTTGTGAAAATAAGATAACAGCTCTGCTCTTATTGAAGCTTGTCTCAAAGACTTGGAAAATTGACATGATTGGGATCCATGTAACTAGAAAGTCTTCTATGTATTGCCGATGTGCCTCTTTTACGTAGTAGTTCGAAATGGTCTATTATTAATATGTGCATCCCCGTGCGACATTTTTTTAATATTATCTTGTAGGTGTCCATCTCTGCAGGTACACTTGCTCGGTTGGATCGAAACGCTCCAGCTTATAAAAGGTGAGAATTCTTCAGTCTCTCTAATTCCTGCTGTTTGTATTTGACAAGTGAGATGAGTCCCAAAACTATTTTTTGACTGCAACTACTTCTCTTCCAAATGGTCGATCTTTTTTGTCATATGATGTTCTTCTATGATATGCCATGGATTCATGAACATCGGGATGGCGATTTTTATTTCACTTCCTTTTGCGCTTCTTTTAGGTGAAGCAAATAAGAGTTGTACCATAAGGAGAAAATTTTTCCTCCTAGAGATGAATATAAATGACAATGAATTTGTTGTCTGGACAGAGTTGTTTCAATTTATTTTTCCCTAGTAAAATGTTTAACTTATCTTTGTAGAAGGAAAATGTATTCTTAAAATTCACAATAAAGTATGGTTTAAGGGGGCAAGTCCTCTCGTTCTTTCAACTCTTAATGAGCTATCAGCTAGAAATTGTTTAGGGGATGGTCTGGATAGACGAATTTATAGCAAATCTCTTTTTCCTGAATCTATAATTTTTCTTGTCAACGTTTTGCATTTATAGAATCTGTAGATCACTCTTGTTGTGAATGATTTTGTAAATTGCTGCACCCCTTGGTGTCTTTTGATGTTTTGCCCATCTACGAATAAGGAAAGAGAAAATGTTTGATCTTGTCAGCAAAGGCATTGCCATTTGTGATACTTTTAAATGGTAAGGGGACTGATCAAGATTCCTGGAACCTTTCTAATTATACTCTCTAGGATAAAGTTATCACACATGAAATGTGGCCGATGAAATTTTTACTGCAGACCTGTATTTACTGCACCCATTCACATTGTAATCAAACAATGTTGCTTCCTGCAGTGATGGATATAGCGACTTCAACACATTCTACATTCAAGTAAGTTGCTAGCCTTTGTGTTTTTTAAACTAATCAGGAGTTTATCATCTTCCATAGTAGTGAGAAAAATGTTTGCCAAATTTTTTTTCCCGTTCCCGTCCCCCTTTATTTTTTCGTGTCACAATAGATATAAAACTAAAATAAGGTTGATATCCAACAAAAATAGATTCATTTGGCATGATAGCGTCCAAAAGTGCCATTGGCACAGGTTGCCAAACTAGGTGGAATATCATTACAGTATTCAGTGCACGATTGCTGCCTCTTGTAACCATTGCACTTTCAGGCTGCATCAGGAACTAAGGGTGGATCTAGTGGCTCCCCTGTAATTGACCGGCAAGGTAGGGCTGTGGCCATGAATGCTGGTTCCGCATTGTCAGCTTCAACTGCTTTCTTTTTACCTTTAGAGCGGGTAGGTAATTGCTATCATAAATAATATCTAGCGAAGCTTATGTTGTTTTATTCTTGGGAATGGAATTTAATTTTCTTTATTTTAATTAAAATGGTATGTTTGGAACCACTTTGCACAAGGACACAGAAATCATTGCCACTAAAAGTTGGAATTGAAATCCTTGTGCAAAATAGTAAGATTATTAAAGACTAAAAAGGAATTGTGAGTCATGTCCATAGTATTCTTACCCTTCTTCTTATATTATATGTTTTTAATGAAAAATATTCAAATAAATTCCAAAGCTTTAGTTTAGTTTGAAACACGAAATAAGGAAATGAGTTCCTTTCCCTTTTCCAATAGAAATGGATTTCATTTCCTTAAAGAGTCGAATCTTCGTGGATAATGATAATTAATAAAGAGCTAGTTAAGTTCTGACTTTGAATCAAGAACGTACATGTGTTGTTTAACATCGATTTTCTCCTATATATATTTAGGTGATCTAAGAGGATATAAAATTGTACCTTTTCCTCTTTCCTATTTATTAAACTGGACTATTTGCTTATTATAATTTTTACAACGAAGGTAAGAACTGTGACCTTGTTCTTATGAATGCTGAAGTAAGCTAGTAATTTGGTAGTTAGATTGTCTTTGAGACTTACCATTTTGGTGATGTTAGTGGAAAAAGTTCAATCATTAGAATATACCATTTGTCCATACATTGTATAGAAGCTTTTATCTCCTTTGCTAATTGTTTTGCTGTTTTTGAGAGAGGACTGGGAGAAAGTTTGACCGGGAGGAAAACTTCCTTTTGGTTTAGAAGATAGACTAGAATTTTCTTGTTGGTATAGCAGGGGATCTTTTTGAAAGTGTTTGTTGAATATTGTAACTCCCGTAAATGATGTAGCTGCGCGTACGTATTTGGTGAAATGAAATGGTCGGGACACTCCTACTGTAAATTTATTATAATGATATGGTCAATTTTCCTGCATTACATCATAGTTGGATTTGTAGAGGGTCTTCTAGAAATTTAATCTTCTCCACATTGTTATGATTTATTAAGACATTCCCTGACTCCTGCCTCTTCTGCACTCCAATTAGTATGATGATATTTGGATCTTTAGTATATGACTGGGCTGGTGGGACCTGAATAATACTTGGTTTGTTGTTTGATAAAGTTAGATGAATGATGTGTCTCCAATGTAGCATTCACTGCTCCCATTATTGGTTATCACATACTTATGTGGCTCAGCATAGAGTATGAAGATACTCTTAGCTTTTGAGGTCTCTGCTTCTGAAATATTTTGAGAATGATACAGGTGGTTAGGGCTTTAACATTACTCCAGATGGCTAGAGATTCAGGTGTGAAGTGGAAGGCAAATTTTATACCTCGTGGCACACTTCAGGTCCACCTTTATTTCTTAATTTAATTGTTTTGTCCAAATAGAATATCTTTATGAACTGCAGGCACGTAATCTGACATGAAGATATCATAACATGAACATCTACGAATCCTCTCTAAAGACCTCGATTTGATTTGTGTTTGTTTCTAGATATGCAATCAAATAAGCTAAAATCCTAGAAATAGTTGGATGCTTGATTTTTTGATTGCATGGCAAACCCATAACGAAACCCTTATATCCAACATGCATTTGCATGATTTCACATGTTGTATTTTAAATATAGGTTACTTTCTCCCATCAAGGTTTTGATGAGGCACGCCGCCTAGGTCTACAAACCGAAACAGAGAAGGTATTTATAATCAAGAAGTGGACAGTTTACTAGGAATTACTGTGTACAAGACCGAATCCATTCGATTATAGTGATGCATTGTGCTTATGTTTCGTTTAGATGGTAAGACACGCTTCTCCCATTGGTGAAACTGGAATGCTCGTTGTTGTCTCTGTGGTAAGCAAGATATCTTGTTTGTCTCACATCCATTCGTTAAGAATAAAGTTCTATTGTTTCGTTTCTGAATTTGTAATGCATGTTTGATTTGGTTCTTGGTGTAGGTTCCAGGTGGTCCAGCGGAAACAAAGTTGGAGCCTGGAGATGTTCTTGTGTGTGTAAAGGGGGACGTGAGTCACTTTGATCACATTGCACTTTCAAGTCTATTGTAAATGAGTATAATTGCTGTGCAGATGAGTTTATGCATGTATTAGAGATCATTATTTATCCATCTAGTTCAAAAGAAATATTTCATTAAAATTTTGAAGTCCACCTGTTGTTCCTATTATAATCCTTATTATGCCATTTCAGAGGATATATTATTTTGGATGGGTAAACCATTGGCCCCTTCCCCTGTCTCTTTTCATCTGTGTCTCAGATGGCCTTTCCTTGTTAGGAGTTGACACCCGCCATGTCGCATGTTTTACCTCATTAAGTAACCTGAGATGAGGTCTGCTCGTGGGAAAAGTTAGTAATTAAGTTTCATGCATACAAAGTTTTTTGTAGATTCCATTCTCTAGTAGCACACCCACCATACAAGGTCCCTTGCGAATTTATTTTTTGGATCTTCTAGAAGATATTTTTTTCTCGTGCACCGTTCAAATGACCACCTTTCCTTTTGTGAATATAAGTTATAAGCTTGTTTCCACTTCGTTATTAGTAATTTTTTTATACTGAGACAGCCATGATTTATTGTTAGGTAACTACTCGCTTCTTGAAATTGGAGACGCTCCTTGATGACAATGTCGATCAGCAGATTGAAATAGTGGTTGAAAGAGGTGGAACATCAATAAACGTAAACATAATGGTAAGAGCTGAGAGATCATGAATGTCCTCAATTATACCTGAACGAGTGTGTCTTGGAATCCCTTTTTCACTTGTGCTCTAACCTATAGCTTTCACATTTTATTGGTGCATGTAATCTTTCTATCCTCGATGCATATTCTTTTTGGATCTCCGATTGCTTTAAAGTACAATAGCTTGCTTTCTGTTGCATTGTTTTTTATGAAGTTCAACATCATGGTTCAATCTAGCCAAAATTGATGATCCACACTCTTTACTCATATACACTGGATCAAACTGTTATTTCTGATCCTGGCATATGTGCCTATCTTTATAGAAAACCTGATTATGCATATCCTGTCGTTTATGCTTAATATCCTACTATTTTGAGCATCCCCAACTATTGATAACAATGTGATTATCTAGATACCTGCTGATCTTTTGCTGTGAATTCTAAACCAATTGCAGCTCTTTTCCAACGCCAGATCAGTTTCATAGCATTATGTTATGCTGTTCGGAATTCATGTATATTGTGTAGTACGATTCTTTTGGATAGCTTCTCAAAATGTTTGTCACATCTCAGAAATTTAACTGAGGTGTGTGCCACTCCCCAGATTTCCACAGCTACTTCTGCCAAGTCTCTTAACTTAGACTTCTTGTTTCAATCTTGTTCTGTCACCAGTATAATTTTATTCCATTCTCATCTTATTGGGAAACAGATCAGTGGAGAGTCCGGGTCATATCTAAGTTTGACCAAGTTACTCAGTTTTGTTTCCGACTATCCAGTTTTATTGCTAGCCCCGTCGTTTTAACATGCTTCAACTCTTGCTATCCAGGTTCAAAGTTTGCACTCTATAACTCCAGACCATTTCTTGGAAGTGAGTGGTGCAGTGATTCACCCTTTGTCCTATCAGCAGGTACAACTAATATGTCTGCCATATTTCTTCTAAGCACAAGTAGCATGACTCTGATTAAGATAGAGCTGTTTTTTTTCGTATTTTATTTTTCTTTCTTGTCCAATGCCTAATATTTTGTAACTCGGATGTAGGACAGGCCAGAAACTTCCGGTTTGAGTGTGGCCTTGTATATGTTTCAGATCCTGGGTAAGTAGGTACTCTGTACTGTTAAAATTTTCAGTTTCGAAACATATCAATTCCTCTGTGCACATGTAGACTTGCAATTTCTCATTCATTGCTTGTTGTCACCGTTGAAGCTCTAAGATTCCTCTTGGAAAAACATCAATGATTCCAAAATTGCATCTGCCGTGGAAGCAGTCTTAAATGTATCCTAAACTTAAATCAATCCTTCAATTATTAAACTGCATTTTGCATGTAATATCTCCTGATGAGTTTGTCCAGACAAAGCGTCACATTTATGGAACTTCTGACATCGGATAGTCTTTTATCATCTTTGGGTTGCTTTTTTCAATGCATATCTTGCATTTTTGTTCCTGATGTACTAGTGGATTGCTTCCATTTTCTATGACATACATTAAGGGCAAGAATTCTGTTCTTCTTAGTTAAAGGCTATTGAGGGTTCAAGTCAAACAAGTAGCTTATACAAAGAAGTCCGATTTGATATGGAGGTTTTATCCTGATTTGATATCTGTAATTTATAATTTCAGGTATATGCTATATAAAGCTGGCATTCCTCGGCATGCCATCATTAAAAGATTTTCAGATGTGAAGATATCCAGCCTCGAGGATATAATCACTGTTCTTTCTAAGCTTCCTAAAGGTTCAAGAGTCCCTTTAGAGTATATAAACTATAAGGACCGCCACAGCATGAAGGTCTGTTGAAGTTGTATCCTTGTCTTGGGAAACAGTACTGGTTCTGTATCACCAATTTTCAATTGTTCTCCTCGATCATATTCCAATTAAATAAAATAAAAAAATTATATATGTTATTTTTCAATAGGTTACTTTTTAGTAAATTCCTTTCATATACCAAACAGCTAGAACTCACTACAAATATGAAAGTTTCTGTCCTTCCTTGCAGGCATTTACTCCTCTTCGTTAATATAGATCCTAATGTTCATTGATATTTTCTCTTGCAATATTTGCAGTATGCACTTGTCACAGTTGATCGGCATGAATGGTATGACACTCCAAAAATATACACTCGTAATGACGAGTCCGGTTTATGGAGAGCAAATCATGCTTTAGTGACAGAGTCCCATCGGGTGCTTTCCAGTAATGATAATGCCGGACAAGATACAAGCAATCTAAATTCTTTATTGTCCAGTAGATCTACAAACGAAGCTGACGCTCAGAAGTTGACAAGTAATTCTGTTGAAGGCACTTGCATACCCACAAATGAGGAATGCAACATAGGAAAAAGTAGTAAACAAGAGTTACCCACTTTTGGAGTTGGTCTAGCGAAAGGTTCCTTTAAGCTAGTGAGGGAAACTAAGTTCGATGCCACAATACCCCCGGAGGAAGGAAAATCAGCTGCCACCAATGCTTCCTATGCAGAACGCCGTCTGGAGCCCGCACTTGTTAAATTGGAGGTACAGGGTTAGAGTGTCTACTTTTTATTTCCAGGACTAACTCTTTAATCATAACTTGAGTAACTCTTGTTGAGTAATCAATAAATAGAATATATACATACGAGAAAAACCGAGCAATTTATATACAGTTGAAACTTAAAATGATTATCCAGATGTATTCTTCAGAATAAGGAAAGAAAAATACTCACTCTCTAGTTAAATTGTTAACTTCCTCTATTAGTATGTATTTTCCTGATGAACTTCATGTATAATCAAAAACCAGAAAAAGCTTCATGTAGAGTTGATTCTAAGAAGCTAACTTACTCTTTTGCTAATGTCCCTGCTATTATTTTTTTCAGGTTGATGTACCGCCATCATGTTATATAGATGGAATTCACTCCAGAAATTATTCCGGGACTGGCGTCATCGTATACCATTCTTCTGATGTGGGATTGATAGTTGTTGACCAGAACACAGCTGTCGTATCAGCATGTGATGTTATGATTTCTTTTGCAGCGTATCCGATCGAGATACCTGGGGAGGTAACTTAATAAGCACCGGATACATCATGCAAGATATGCAATATAATAATTAAATACTAAACAATTCATTGCAGGTTGTTTTTCTTCATCCAGTTTACAATTTTGCTCTTGTTGCCTACGACCCTTCTGCTTTAGGAACTGTTGCTTCTTCATTGGTTCGGGTTGCTGAACTACTTCTGGGTAGGTTTCTTTTCGTGACTAAATTCAAGTTCTACCATTAGCTCAAGATCGTTGTTGGGATTTAGATCTGTATATCTCTATATGGTGCTTGCACTTAAATTCCTTCATGTTCGTTCTGTTGGATTGTTAGGCAACGCTTTGATTGAGCTAATAGCTTTTAGGTACTGGTTAACCATGGGCGTGTTTTATTTCTTAAATTTTGTTTTCATATTTTCCTGCAGCTGCCTTTAGGGGTAATGACATTAAAAAGAACAAAAAAAAACCATGTTATATCCTTCCTTGGTTGTCTTTAAATTTTTCGGCTCTTTTGGACAATGCCATTTTGGATAACCTCAACCAGCTAGCAAGGAAAATAAGCTGAATTTGTTTGGTTTCTGCTATCGCCAAATGACAGTGTTGGGAACCGAGAGGACCCACACAATGCCCACAAACACACAAGCGAACTACAATCACAAAGGAGAAGCACGAGCTAGCAAGAAACCAAAGGAAAAGCACAAGAGACAAGATGTTACCCGGTTCGATCCACAACGATCTACGTCCGGGGGCGTACCAAGCCAGGAGAGAGATCACTATGCTTTTGAGCTTCACTTGCTCTTTACAAGAAAATGCCACACTTTTGGCACCTATACTCACCTAGGGTTTTCTCTTCCTCTCTAGCCACTCTCTCTCTCTTCTATTCTTGTTCTTAGGGGTTACAAATGAGTTACAAGGGGTATATATAGAACCAACAACCCTAGGAAGCAAAAGCAACACGCAGGGGCATTTTTGTCCAACATCTGGCGAAAGTTCGGAGTCCAAACGCGGGCCAGCTGGCACCCGCCGGGAACCCGGCGCTCGCTGGGTACGGGAGAGGTTCAAGGGGCCGGCGCCCGCCGGGACTTCTTGGCTTCTTCGTCTCTTCGTTTTAGCTCCGTTTCTTGATCCGATTGATCCTCTCGAGCGTCCTCGAGCACCGGATCACTTCGATCACTTCTTGAACCGCCTCTCAGGCTCCATACCCAACAGAGAGCTTGTTTTTAAACAATAGCTACTCCACTGAATTTATATGACAATTAATTTTTGCATGTCAATGAAAGATTGTATATCTGCTGCATAGTACTTCCTAGCTAGTGTATATCTCCAGGAATAAGCCACATTTTAATTTTCCATTAATAGAAGGCCCTTTCTTATGACAGAGCCGGCATTAAATCCTGGAGATCCTGTATGTCTTATTGGTTTAAGTAGAAGTTTACGCGCGGTGTCAAGAAAAGCTGTCGTAACAAATGCATCCCTCAATATAAGCACTGGCTCAGCGAACTCCCCTCGTTTCAGAGCAATAAACATGGAAGTGATTGAGCTGGACAACGGTAAAGAGAGCTGGTAAATTTTCATCCATCTTTGTGCTAGATTCCTGACTTGTCTAAATGTTGTAGATTTTGGTCCTACATTTACTGGGATACTCAGCAATGATGATGGAAAGGTGCAAGCTCTATGGGGGAGCTTCTCAACTTCAAAGGTATAGAGGCCAATTTTCTGGTCAATGTATTCTCCTATCCCTGTAGAATCTTACAAGTTTAGTTTTGTCATGCAGCTGAAATCCAATGGCACTAAAGAAAATGCTCAATGTGTTAAAGGGATCCCGATCTACATGGTCAGCCACATACTTGATAAAGTAATTTCTGGTGCAAATGGAGCACCTCTTTTTGCAAGCAACATCAGAAAGCAAATGCCACATGTTAAGATCCTGGGGGCTGAATTTTGTTCTAGATTGCTCTCAAAAGCCCAAAGCTTTGGTTTACATGAAAGTTGGATCCAAGTATGCATCCTGTCCTGGACTATCTTTTCTTTCATCCTTCCATGTGCAATGTGTTAAAATCTCCATATTCACCAAAAATCTTAAGGCAATGCGTAGGTAGATCTTCCACACTTATAAACAAGCCCACCACACTTGCAACTAGCTATGCAGTAATCTCAACACGCCCTCTCAAACGAAACCCATCGGGCTGAAGTTTGCATGGGCTTGACTTCGTCAACGTGCCATGTTTGATGAATTCTCTGAAAGTCTAATTCTGATGCTTTCCACTCGGAATGAACTTATTGCTTGTATGCTTTTTTTCTTATCCTTATGTCGAGTAATGTCATGAGGTACCTCAACTTTCATGACAATATCAGCATACTGTTTTAATAATAAAAATGGGCTTGGAGGTTCCTATATCAATAATCTGGATTATCTAGTTTGGCAAAGTAGTCTAGTGGAAGGCAGGTTTATATGATCAGTGGTGAAGTAGTGCCAATGCAGGATGCATGTATCTAGTTTCCACGTATTGGCTTCTGCGACTTGGGATGTTTGCTTATAGTTTAGTTTTAAGAGTAAAGTTCTGTAGTCTGAAATATTACAAACCAACTTAACCTCTTTTGATCTAGAGATAAAGTTTGGAGTAGTTGTTATTGTTTCGAACAGATGTGATGTTTAAGGAAAATTCATAGTTGGTAGATCGTCTGCCTACTCTGTGAGGCGGAGGAGGTGATCGGGGACGGCTTACAGTTAGAGGGTGTGAAGCAAGAGCTCTTGATTTTGAGTAGTTTCTGGCTTCTGAAGTAAAAATAAATAGAGAAGGCTTCAACCCCTTTGGTATTTTTTGGTCTCGCGCACAGAAATGTAAAAGCTTAAAGCTTTATCTGTGGTGGAGACTTTACATTGCGAGTTTGTGCATAGTTGGTAAATTATCCACCGGTAAAAGGAAAGGTTTTCTGTGAATTTTGAATCTTTTTGAGGATTATAACAGCTTTATATGATGTGGATGGATGTGTCCGTTAGGTGATTATTAAATAAAGGGAAACCCCTCTAAGATTGTTCATAACCTTTTCAATAATTTTGTCAGGTGAACTTCTTTTAATTGTTGTGACATTTAACTATCAGAAAAAGGAAATGTTCTCTTCCATCAACTCATTTTCCTTTAGCAAGTGTGTGTGTGTTTCAAGTAATTCCAGCAAATTTGTTTTCTGACATTCGTACTTCAGGTTCTTGCAAAAAAAGATCCGATGAGAAGACAAGTCCTAAGGGTTAAACGTTGCTTCGCTGGATCTAAAGCTGAAAAATTGCTTAAAGAAGGTGACATGTTGTTGGCCATCAATAATGAACCAGTTACCTGCTTCCGTGACTTGGAAAATGCTTGCCTAGCACTGGAGAAGTTTGGAGCGGAAAACCAAAAGCTTAGCCTGATGATATCTCGGCAGGTGAATTGATCCTATATGTTTCAGTTGACCATTTCCTATGAAACACAAATAAACATTCCTTGCATCTCTTATGTTATGCTATATGATCTGTGTTGAATGAAGTTTTCTGGTTTATAATTTTTTTCGTGCATGTTTTATTAGGGACGTGAAGTTGAGCTGCAAATTGCAACAGATATCAGAGATGGGAATGCAACAACAAGAATTGTTCACTGGTCTGGATGTGCTCTTCATGAACCACATCTGGCAGTGTGCGGTCTTGGTTTTCTTCCGAAAGAAGGTCATGGTGTATATGTATCAAGGTGAGTATTATGATAATCGTATAATGTAATGTCAACTTATATTTAAATTAAAATATCGTTAACAAACCTCAAAGCTTACCCTTTCTCATGAACCTCGTACAGTGAGATCATTCTGAAACATGGTGGATAGTTGGATGAACTTATCCAAATTTCCATTGTGATGAATTTTCTGCAGCAACAATACTCTTTTTCAATGAGCTCGCCTAATTAAGTTAGATCATGATTGAGAAGTTTCGTAATGTTTTTAATTTTAACCTGTTTCCTTTTACTACGTTTCTCATTCTCGCCAGTATTGTTGCTGCAGAACATTTTCAGGAACTCCTGCGGTTAGATATGGTTTACATGCCCTTCGTTGGATTGTTGAAGTCAATGGAAAGCGAACACCAAACTTGGATGACTTTATTAATGTGACCAAGGTAGAAAATCTGCTTTGAGTTGTGCCTAAATTCATAGTTCGGTCATTGTTTATCATATTCATCGAAAACTTGGTTGATCTTAGTTTTCATGACCGTGACCTAAATATCAGGACTTGAGATACGATGAATTTGTCCGTTTGCGAACTATCGACCTGAATGGGAGGCCACAGGTGCTGACACTGAAGCAAGACTTGCACTACTGGCCAACATGGGAGCTAATGTTCGATTCAAACACTGGAAGGTGGTGTAGGCAGACCATCAAAGCAGCAATTGACTGCAGCAATTTGTGAACCAAGTTGTTCCTGGTAGCTTCATCTTTCAAGGCATTTCCTTGTTCCGAGTCTTTGTACAGCAAAACTCGAGGAAATCGATGCACGCAAAATGTTTACGAATCTCTTGTTTCCCGAACTGCCAACGGCCACGATAGTGTATGGTCTATGTCCATAACTGTAAATGCATGTGCAGAAATACACATATTTCAGCTTGCTGTTGTGATTTTCCCGAACTTTTATTATCTGCTGTAACCCAACCCATTGAACTTTTATTATCTGTTGTGATTTGGAATTCTTGCAGTGTATTAAACTTATAATGTACCAGATAATTTTTAGTTGTTCCACAGAACAAGTCTCTTTCCCGATTCACTAACCACATTGTGTCTCATTGGTTTAAACCAATGGACACCAACATCATATTGTTACATGATTAGGATATGCATTCCCATAAGAAAGAAAAAAAAAACCTTCTAGAATATGTCGGCAAATCCTTACATGGGTTGTGTGAGAAGTGACAGGCTTTCCCTTTTGGTGATGCCGATCGTTGGTTTGAAGTCATTTTCCGAATTGGACTTCCATTAAAAAAAGCTTCTCAACTTTGATGTAACTTGGAAGCCAACTTGACTGATATCAATTGGTCACATCTCAACCGGTAAAATGAAATGTATCACATAAGAGAAACGAGTGTCCATATTAACCTCAAAATAGTGTTCACTTTAAAAAATGATGGGCCTCTTAGCTCGACGGTACTCGAGTTTAATCTAGATATTCAAAAAGATAAGTGCAATAGTAACCGGACAAATATTCTGAGCCTAATCTTCCCGTGATTTGTTGTTTTTTTTATAGAAAAAAAAGTACTGCTTGTTGTTAAGAGTTCAGTTTTCTGTTACTATTTGTTCGGTCTTTTATTAAACAAACCTTTTTTTGGCACTTAACTTCGATCCATGTACCGCCTTCAGTATAAGAAGCTAGATTAACAAACAGTACTTGGAAGTAGAAGTGAACAAATAGATCAAACCGGATCGATTCGATCCGACCTAAACCATAATAATCAAAAATTATTTAAGAAAAAATATGAAATTCGGACCAGATCATTTGCTCATTAGTTCTGGACCAGAACCAAACCAATTTTGTTAGTTTAGTTTGGGTTCGGACCAAAAATCCAGAATTAAAAAAAGGGCACTTATAGACTTGAGAAATACAATGAGAGAAAGTAAAGAGGCCAAGAGGAGAGATGTCAATTAAGATTTGACATTTAGATTTGCTGTTTGGGGATGCCAAGCACTCATAAATTATTTGTCATTGCACTGTGTGAGAAAAAAAATTGGTTGTGTGACATTGCCACACATGAACTTTTTTATCCTTGTCTCTAAAAATCATGGTTTGGTCCGGTTCTTCATGATTCTTATTTAAAAAATGAACAAAATTCGAGAACTATTTTTTGAGAAAATAAAAAACTGTTCCAAACTAATTCTTTTTTGTTCTGATTCTAGACCAAATTTTTTAATTTGGTTTGGTCTGGTTCTATGGTTCTTAATTTTTTTTTTCACCTCTACTTGGAGGTATTGGTGGATCATTGATATCTAGAATTTGATATAAATTATTTTATTTTACCATGTAACTACTAATTAATAAATAAAATATTATAATTATCAAACATTTAGATGAATCAGCAAACAAGATATCTCGAGTTCCATAATGCGTATGTTCTTTTTGTCAGGTGATAATATGAAGGTGCCCGGGTAATATAGTCGCCACGTATCGTATTCGTTCATTTGCCCGTTTTCTTATTGATCCATCCATCTAAATTAAAGAAACCAACCAAATGATCAAATTTCAATCATAACCATGAAGCCGTTATCGTGCCTTCAGTGCTACTCATGTTTCCAAACACTTCAAAAAAAATAGAGGAATAACTAATGAATTCAATAAAAATAACAAAAACCAGAAAGACAAAAACAAAAGTGTTGCACAATGGAATTGGACGGATTTAATTTCCATTTATATCTCAAAGAACGAAAAATTAATACACATCATGCGATATTATCCTCGTAACCTGATATTGCTACGATATTTTTTTTATCCACGAATAAATATTTGATTACTCTCGATAACAACAACATTGCTACGATATTGTCTTCACAAGCATCATTAACCTATAGAAAATAGTTCACGATCAATATATATATAGTCATCATCAAAACAATTGAGAAAATATTGTAAGAGATCAAAAAATATATGATGATAGTAATGTCCTCCAAACCATTAGAGAGCTCTCACTGTATATCTTTTGTAATCAATTAATGGTGCAACGGGTTGGGGCCGGTTGGGACACGGCGTTTTTCATCTCCATAGCGAAGTTCATGTTCTTCTTCTTCTTCCCTACTTGGTGAATGTTTTGTTCTTTGATCTTGATGATGGTACTGCTTTTGGAAGGGAGAGAAGTCGAAGCTACTTGCAGGGACTTTCGGGTTGAGCAGACGACGAGAGGCGACCGATGAATTGTAGCTTGTGTTGTGAGGCTCTTGCTTGATGATCTTGAACTTGGAGATGTGCAATTCATGAAACACTATCAAGAAAATGGACAACCAGAGGAGGGTTGCTAAAACTTGGGGAATTTTCAAGGCCATGGAGGGTGGAGGGTTGGAGGAGAACTACTAGAAGAGGAAGCATTGAAGTAATGTTTAATTAGTTGGAGGGAAGGAGGTAAATGAGATGGAAATTTTTGTTTTAGGTTTGCCTCAATCCAATGTATGAAAGGAGAGATAGTTGAGGAGAAAGGTTGAGATGTCTAGTTGTTGTGTGTTTGTTCTTTTTGGGTTTTCATGTGAGATTTCCTAATCGTTGTCACATTTGGTTAATGTAATTAACTTATGGGTGACTTGTATCTGGTGTAGGGAAAAGTGCAACCCACATTTTTTACGGAAAAAGCAACATGGAGGGTTGTAATTATTCTGAGGGGGAAAAGATGAGTACCAATGTATAATTAAAATAGACCATAGGTTGATTCAAGTGTTACAGAGATTGAATTCTAGCTTGATATTTTTATCGTCTGTCCAGAATTGAGTTCTTAAATTTGATGGTGGATTTAAAAAGTTATATAAGAAGTCTAAATAACGCTTACATTTTCTATCTTATGATGACTGTATTATTTTGAGTTACGGCATTATGAATAGAAAACTAACAATTGAGAAAATATTTTCAAATTTTTTAGTATAAATATCAGACATAAAAAAATATGATAAGCCTTTTCTCTTCGAATCTTTTCGTGCACTCCCAATCAACGGTATACTTAACACTGAGTTTTCGTTAACAAAGCAAAACAATTATTATTACCAAAATATTAGTTTTTTGGTAGAATGTTATCAAAATATTAGTATAAACAGCAAAGAAAGGAAATAGCGGTTTTGTTTATTTACCTTAGACTTGGGCTCATGGTTTCGACACAGCCGCGAAATCATTCATATTGATCATAAAGTCGGTGCATCAACCAGTCAAAAACACAATGGTCAAATATACTATGGGCATTTGCTCATTGCCCTAGTTACTAAATTATTTATTATTTAAAGATGTTATTACTTTATCAAATAATTTAACGAGATTTTAAACATAAAATAAAGCCTATAACATCATGTCCAGAGTCCGATTAGTCACACCAAATATGCCCAAAATAAAATCATAGATCCACCAATAAGCCCTCGAAGAAAATCCCGCAAGGACAAAAATGAAAAAGAGATATTCTTTGACGGATCCGAAGGGAAGAAGAGAAGTGTGTCCGTTAAGCTGATCCTTAACTTTGTTAATAGCGTACTAATTTCCGTCTGTTTTTTTTCTCGACAAATTTTGTCTCAATATCAGCAAGAAATTTTGTAAGTGTCGGAATTTTTTTTGACGTTATGTCTCTGAATGCCTCTGATCAAAAGAGAAATTCTCAGTGTTATTGACTTGAATTTTGCCATAAGGACTGACTACTTTGTAGCTTGAACATGTGAGAGTACCTCTAATCGAAAAAGGAAGATGAAAAAGTGGGTGGTCAAATAGGATGTTCATGATGATCATTAAGAAAACTATTCAAAAGAATTGAGAGACAAACGCCAGAAAAAATTCGGACAGTTAAGAAATTTCTTACTGATATTGAGACAAAGTTTGTCACAAGTGTACCAATTTTAACCTTTTTTTCTCAACAAATTTTATCTCAATATCTGCAAAAAATTCTATGTTGTGTCTTTGAATGTTTCTGGATTGACTTTCTTAATGATTATCTTACCTTACACATTCTATTTGACTCCTCCCATTTTTTTCATCTTCCTCTTTTGATCAAAGATACACTCAACTTTTAAAGTTGTAGTGTAATCAGTCTTTATGGCAAAATTTAAGTCCATAATACAGAGGACTATAAGAAATTCTTCTTCTAGGGTTGAAATTTGTCATTTAGCATGGAGATCGAACTAATGTTGGTAGAAATAATAGCAGAATTATTCATAGTTAAATCAGAGAACATAGACAAAAATATAAACAAGCTCACATTAGTATTAAACTAAAATAGTAATAAATTCAAATAATAGTATATATCATTTCAAGATATCGAACACTCCATTAATATTATATCTTTGAACAAAATATTAACTTGTAGGTGATATCTTGTTATAGCAATCGAACATTGATAATAAGAACATGTCAACTAATAAACATTCCCTTGAACCGATTTATTATTTACATATAAAACCAAAAATCATTACATGTTCATCACTACACGAGTATATGCAAGCACAACAAATATTTATCTTCCTTTAGGTCGATAAATATATACAAAAAATGCATACACACATTCAATTTTCATAATAGAGGTCGCTTGGCAAAGTATTGTGTCAATCGATCCACTTTTGAATACATATAAATATCTTATATTTGAATTTAATATACAAAATACACTATTTTCAAGAAAATAAACCAAATAAGTCATACATAATGTAATAACTTTTATTTCCATTAAACTAACTTTCCATGAATATTATATACAATGAAAAATTGATGTTTACTATACTATGACAAATCAAAATCATATAATATAAAGATGAACAACGGCTAACCAAAATATAATTTGTCAAGAATTACAATGTCCATAATTTTACGGACCCTAATCCACTAATTCCTTTCATGGTTATTTTAGCAGATCATCAAACCGCATGTTGTATTCCACGAATAACAGAAACTTACCAAGGAAACATTTGTTTTTTTTATAATAAGTCTCAGGATGTTCATAAACAAACCAAGGATTTCAATCCCAGAGAACATGGTCATGGAAACATGAACATTTGAGGACAAAATAATTTGGGTCGCAATGCCAGACCAAAATTTGTGTTCATGAAACCCAAGAAAAAAATTAGAATTAATCCTTTAAACCCAATGTTATTGATTCATACGAGAGTAATTAATAGTCCTACCAGATCAATAACATGCGAGAAACTGTAATCCCTCTTTTACTGTGTACGATTTTCATTATCAAAGATAAAAAATTAATTCCACCAAGATTTGCGAAGGATCGCAACCAAATTAATACCTTTATATTGTCCTTTAGTCCAAGAAACAGAAAGAAGAACAAGTCCAATTCAAAACCCAGTTCAAGATACTAACCAAATTAAACCTAGTCCAAAAAGAATTTGCGACAGCAACCAAAAATTGGGTTTGACGCAAACCAGACTGAATCCAGAGAGAGATATTATCATCATATCGATTGTGAAATCATAATAATCTAACATGAGAGCATCTGATACTATAAAGATAAATTTTAATGATTTCATGTAAATCATTAAGATACACTAAATACAAAAGTGTACCTAAATTTATGGCAGTAGCTGAGTTTGGAAGACGAGTCGGAGAGAATTTTATTAGTTTTCTCTAACCTATTCTCCATGAAAAAAATATTATAGAGCGGGTACTTATATATAAGCAAAAACCTTTATTCTTGAATTTTCAATTTTGCGCCTAACAAAACTAAAAATTATAGAGTAAAGATTTTACACCCTATTAGATACGTTAAAATCTAAACGTTAATTTTTTACAATAAGCTATTCTGTATTAATTTATAGTATTGACGAGACTATAAATTTTTACAATAATCTTCTTAAATTTTACTATCTTATAGATTTATTCAAATTACTAATTTTTTGAGTTGTGCGTGGAAAATTTTTATTTATAAAGATGTTATTAGTTTAGCAAATAATTTAATGAGATTTTAAACCTAGAAAAGCCCATCTCATCCGGCCCAAAGCCCGAGTAGGGAACGACCGCTCACCGACTAGGCCCAAAATAAAATCACACCTCCAGCAATAAAGCCCCCGAAGAAATTCCATAAAGACAAAAATCGAGAGAGAGAGAGAGAGAGAGAGAGAATACGTTGAAGAATCGGAAGGGAAGAAGAGAAGCGCGTCCTTTAAGCTGATCATCAAAGATGGTACAATCCCTATCGCGGCCGCTCTGTCTTTGTTCCGATTTCAATTGTTCTTTTTTTTTTTAATATTTGGGTTCCTGAATTAGGGTTTTGTCTCCCAATATCTGCTTGTTCATAATTGCATCGCTTGTTGAATTATTGAAATTGTTAGTTTTGTGGGTCTCTCTGTTTTTTTATGGTGGAATTGAATTTTGATGGGTGTGTTTTTAGCTCCCCTTTTCGTCCAAGATTGCCCTTTTCAGGAATTTTTTTGGGTTCTGTCCTGTTTGAATTCTCGTCGATGTATTATGGTTCTCGAATTGCCTGGATCCAATAGAAGGGCTACTTTTTTATGTTATTTTTTCCGATGATTCTGAATTTTTTTTTTGTTTTGTTATTGCAGTCTACGCTTGCTGCTGCTCGAGCAGACAATTTTTACTACCCACCAGAATGGACACCGAAAAAGGTACGTTCTTTAGGATTCTGTTTGCTGTGTTGATAGTCTGTTGTATTCGAGTTTTTGTTGTTTAACCCGATTGTGATTGTTTTCAGGGTTCTTTGAACAAGTTTAATGGTCAACATGCCCTGAGGGAGAGAGCAAGGAAAATAGACCAGGGCATATTGATAATAAGGTATACATCATTGATTGGTTGTTTATAGCATTGACGTTTTCCCGAGGAACATTGATCAAAGCCTTTGTTGTATGCGTTCACTTTGCTTTTGGTGCTCAACAAACAATGATTTAGGGTTTTATTGATCGAAATCTTTGTTGGGTAGCAAACATTGTTTGACAGCTAATAGCAAACATTGTTTGGTAGCTAAGGCCAAACATGGAGTCTTAAATCAGTTACACTTGTCGGGAACTAGTGAACGATTAGTTCTGCTGAGGGAAATTGTTCATAGTGTTACTGTAATAGAAATTATTCTGGAATTTTGGAATGAGTGTTTATGTTATAAAAGATTATGGCTATGCACATGGTAAAAGTTTGAATGGTAGCAGAGAAGTCGGTGTTCATTTTCAATAAATTGTAATTGCCAAGAATCAGAAACCTTGAGATTTTTTTCTCTCCTGTGATGTAATTGTAGCACCATATTTCTCTGTATGCAAATTACAGCATCTCGGATCCATTTTTTGGTTATTGGTGTCTGCGGGATTTGTATGTTGGTTTCTGATGTAATTTTTATTTTTTAGGTTTGAGATGCCCTTTAATATATGGTGCGGAGGTTGTAATTCTATGATCGCAAAGGGTGTTCGGTTCAATGCTGAGAAGAAGCAAGTTGGAAACTACTATTCCACAAAGGTAGATTTCCTTAGCTGGAATAGTTCACTTGTTTAGAACTGAGATGAATTAATTTCGTTCCTAAGTTAAATAACAAAATGGAGGAAGAGATGTTGGGTGGTATCCTAGTTCACTTCTGGCTGTCTAGTGGATTTTGAGTGCATTTTCTGCCCTTCGTCTTTTTCGACGGGATGTGTGTGAAGAAGCATTCATCAAAGGTTTTCAGAGATGTTAAGAAGCTTTGGTATCAATTGAGTCATTTATCTGATGAGTTCATAATTAGCTGACCCCTACTAATTCTGTTTCCTGTAATTTAGATATGGAGCTTTTCCATGAAAGCTGCATGTTGCAAGCAAGAAATTGTTATTCAAACGGATCCCAAGAACTGTGAGTATGTGATTACTAGTGGGGCTCAACGAAAGAATGAAGATTTTGATGTGGAGGATGCCGAGACATTTGCTCTCCCTGCTGATGAAGGTTAATACTAGCTCCCATGAATCATCGCACCTGCATTTCATCAGATCTCGAATTTACTGCAATTAGGCTTGCAAATTCCGTACTTTTGCAGTTGCCTTACAGTCCTCCCACATAGTAATGGATTTTCTTTACCTATGTTTCTATGTTGTAGTTGATCCGCATGCATGCTGTTGTATACTTGGGTGGATAACGATAGACATTGTTGTCTTTTAAATCAACTTTCTAACTTAATAAATTTTCCAGAGAGAGGCAAGCTTTCGGATCCATTTTATCGACTGGAGCATCAGGAAGTGGATCTGCAGAAGAAGAAAGAAGCTGAACCGGTGCTAGTGCGTCTTCAGCGAGTATCTGATGTCAGACATTCAGACGATTATGCCCTCAACAAGGCTCTTCGTGCCCAGCTCAGAAATCAAAAGAAAAGAGTTGCTGAAGAAGAAGCTGCTTCCAGGAAACTGGGGCTGGCCATAAGATTGCTTCCAGCTTCCAAGGAAGACACTACAACAGCTTCACTTGTGAGCTTTTCGTCCAAGTTTGAAAGGAATCGGAAAGAAAAGCGAGCACGGATAAGTTCTTCATCAATTTTTTCTGAATCATCTGGATCTCGCACACCTGATCAAAGGCAATTGGACTTGCAATCCAAGAGAAGGAAAATCCATGCAGCTCAAGCCTCTAACTTGCTGACCGGTAGTTTCAAGCCGTCATCGTGGTCACAGAATGCTTTTTCTTCATCCCGCAAAACGCAAGGTCCCGTGGCCTCGAGGAGACGCTAAACATGAGGTACTTTGTACGTTAAGAAAGCCAGCCGATTGTCTGTACTCTGTAGTGTCGCACTTCATGTTTCTCCTAAATGTATTCTACCTCAGGATAATGTGATTTGCCGAAGCAGTCTTTCCAATGAATGTGGTCTCTAAATCGCTGGGTCTTGTAAGATTTTTTTTGTTGAACTTCTGGCTTTCGGACTCGAGCACTGGTAGGACCTATTTTAGAAAGTGGTTTTTCAATGGTGTTTTTTATATTTACAAGGGTTGGACCCAAGTATGTAAATCCAAGTTTCTTACCTGGTTTGTAAGATCCCCTTAACTGCAATGCCATCCGGGGATATGTAGTAAAGTTTGGAATCTCCGTAATTGTAATTTAGCAAATCTTTAAAGTTTGTGTTCAGTTGGATTGGCTTCAGCATGAGTTACCGATATTTTTTACTCGATTATTTTCTCTTAAATCCAGATAGAAACAATTTGTGCTAAGAATCTAAGATGGTAATTAGATTCGAATTCGGATAGTCTATCCGGTCCTAAAGTCGACGGATTTAGGATTCATTGACTTTGATCGGGTTTAGGATTTGTTGATTTTGACCGGGTCTAGATCTGATTCCTGCCCTTATATATATATATATATATATATACCCCTAGTTCTTTTGAAAGATCCTCCTGCAAAAACCTATGGAAAAAAAAGTTTTAAGGAAATACGGCTCCTAACTAGGGGCCAAATAGTAGCCGGAAAAAGAAATTAAAAAGGAACAAAAACTAAATTTTTAGGAAGGTAATATGCAGGAGGATCTAGCCTAATTAAACCAGAAGTTGTTAGAACTAATGTTCCTAAACAAGCTACAATGACTTGAACATTTCCTAAATAGATCGCCTAATTGAAGATAATCAATATCTTTCAAAAAAAAATTTAGGATAATCAATCTTCTAGATCTTTGTTGTTGGAATGACCATAAATTTAGTTAAATTCTGTGACTCTTGAATAATGACTTTAATAAAATTTTCTCGAGTCCAACTCTCCAAATAAGTTCAAAAATCATCTCATTAAATTGTAACTTGAAATATTTTACATGCATTTTACGCTCTCATAATTAGTAGATAAGCCCTTAAAGCCCCCACGATTCACATCACAATTCAACCTTTTTTTTTTAAGAGTACAACTCATTCAACCAGTTATAGCAATATATAATAGCTTCAGAGGTTAAAATCATTGTGTTTTCTCAGCCATTTGTTTCATTGCTTCGAGTACAAGCGTCTTATTCAATCCATACAATGGTCATAAAACTTTATAGACGCTACTCCACCTTTCGGCTTTCTTCTGGAAAATAATATTATATATCTATATATAAATATATGAAGGCAATTCAATTTTGAACGTGGTAAAGAAAAGAGACGACCTTAGGGCGTGGAAGGAATGATTGGACTCAGACGCGCATTGTCCCAGTGTTAGGATACAATATTTTACAAAATTCGGCTAAAGTCACCTTCGTCAAGAGAAGTAGTTAGCTTTTTCTATACGCACTTATCCGGACATTAATTAGACCAATTAATTTAGATTTGAGATATGTACAAATTTTTAAAGATGATAAAAATTTCTAAACAAATATTTGATACTAAAATATTTACAAGTGGTCAAACTCGAGAAGATAGATAGATTGTCAAGGGACAACTTATAAACCCACGATACAAGACAGACATCGTTGATTATAATGGTGTTCCTTTTCCATGATTAGGACAGCCTGACTTCACAAGCATACTGAAGATAACGATCGTACAGAGCCATTTGATTGGGAAAGATTTTGATTTTGATTCTGTTTCCAATTGAAAATTGTTTTTTTATAAGGAATTGAAAGATATTGTTGCTCAATGCCAAATTTTCCATCTGATGGTCCACGTCCTATGAACTAATTATTCCATTCCGTTTGTTTGGTGCTTTCCCCAACTGCAAGGACTAATTTTATTTGAGGACCTTTTTCTAAATTTTGATGTGATATATATATATATATATATATATATATATATATATATATATATATATATATATTCCAGAATGTAGTTAATCAATTTAGTCCATTATTTCTAATGGTTTTTGTGGAACCTAACGAACTGTTAAGATACATAATTCCAACAATTCTCGGATTTACTTGAGCCTCTATACCCTCGGTCTACAGCTTCACAAGAATAAAGAATTCAGAATATCGACACTTACTAGTGCTTTTCGCGAGATTTTTCGTTTTTGGTATAAAAAAAATTCTCCAAATTCTTAAAATGTTACAAAATAATACTTTTTAAAATGGATATTTTTTTAATAAAAAATATTGAGGTTGCCTCCCCGTGGACTACACTACACGTGTTAGCTACCTCGGAAAAAATTTAACAATTATTATAAATCGGAGAATACATACTAGCAGGTTGTATCACGCTGGAAGACTGCTACATGGCACACTCATGTGCCATTTTTCTAAAAAACATTGTCAAAATCTTTGCATAACGATAAGTTTGTGTCTAGATGTGTCTGAATTGAGAATCTTTTATTTCGTAGCATCAAAACTCTCCTCTTAAATTCATCTTCCTCCTGATCTACTTCTTCGTAGCGTTCGTTTATCCGAAGTCGGGAGAGTGATGGTTTTAGAGAAGCGTAGAAAATTCGGAAAGAATGGGTGCTCAGGAGAGAAAAGACCGATGCGTAATAACTCCTATTACATAAAAAGGAAAATGGTGAATTAATTTCCATTTCCCAACATCTATTATTCTTCCTTTAAAAAAACATCTATTATTATATCCATGGATGTTACAAGCTCAAAACTAAATTAAACGAAAATACTCGCGACTTCTAAGTTCAAGATTTATAAACCGGTTAGTTTAAATCAAATTAAGTTGAACTCCTAGCCTTAGATACGGTGGAGCCGCAATTGGACTCCCTCCGTTGGCTAAATCAAGAAGAGCACTAGCTCGATCTTGCTCACGACTGATCATGTCAAGCTGAGATCAGATGCAACTTTTAATTTGGCATTTAAGTGGCGGCTATGTGAGTCTCCGTCACTCAAAATGATAATGTACCACTAAGATTTTTTATACCCCATCTAATAACGATAAACTTTATGTTGGTAGCTACATAATATCACATGGTGACATGTACCGACGGATTTATAAATAATAAGCGCATGGGTGACACCACAAAATAATCGCTATTTATTTTTTGTAATTATCTATTTTAATGATGAGAAACTTTATGTTTGTAGCTACATACAATCTAAATTTTGTTTACGTGCTTATCTCTACTTCTATCATGGATTGTGTTAATCGCTCTATCAACTTCAAGATCGGGCCGGATAAATTTTGAGATAAGCTTGGTAGAATTGACCTCCTTCGAGGTGGATAAAGTATATTATTGCTCGTTGAATGGTGTACCATTGCTCGCATTTCCTATTTAAAGTATTTATATAACTTTGGACAACTTGATTATACCAACTTGAAGTTCTTTATTTATATAAACACATAAATTGAACCATATATAACAATATAGATAATTATTCTTTGATTTTTAAATAGTTTTACCAAACTATTTATATTTGATAAGAAGTCGTCTCTTCTATAACTCATTAAATTAACTGAGCTATTCACCAGCGGAAAAGTTATGCCAATTCGATGCAAAAATAAATAGATAAACGAGCTTAAAATTTATACCTTACTTAATTATTTTTCTAAGAAACCAATTTGTTAATATTCAATATTAGCATAGTTTTAATAAACGTGGTCCGACTGGTAGTCTGACAACGAATAAAGCTAGTTTATGTGCCAGATTTAATGGTTAATATAGGGACTTGTAAACCGCCCAATATCCGGTCGATCCGGGAGGTTCTCCCAGTTTTTTCAGCCATGTCAGATGGTTCACCCAAAAATGAAAAAAAAAACTTTACAAAATCCTTACAAACTTCTCGATTTTTCTACTTTTTTGAATTTTGGATTTCTCTAGTAGTTGGATTCTGGAATCTAAGATGAATAAGGTCATTTTCAGGCATATATTTAGTTATTTAGCCATATTATTTACCTATAATTTAAAATGGTTACTAAATTTTTTTTAAAGGCCTGATCTGATTGGTTGCCTGATTAGTCGAACTGGTCGACCCAGAGGTTGGATCAAAATTTGGGTCATTCTCCGAGTAGTTTTTTAAAACTATGTGTATTAGTACATTTACTCAACCTACTAATTTAAGTTGAAATTAAGTAGCTTATCTGCAACAAAATTTTAATATTGTTGCTTAAGAATCCACGTACGTAACACATGAACAAACGAGGTCGTATTTTAGTGGAACTTTGCACGATGGACGAGGTGTATCATTACCTGTTGCAAGGTGTACATGGTGTACTATTACTCAATGCATGTTGTAACATTGGTCCAGTGGACCAGGCAATTCATCAACAAATGATAAACGAATTACCCGAAGTAAAATTGGTCACTTAGCAAAGTATATTATTGCAGCATTTGCTTGTTGCATAATGTATCATTGTCTACGACATGATACCATTGCTCGTATTTTTTATTTATATAATATCAAGTTTCCAAAATTGACTATTGTATTTCAAGTTTGCATTTTATAGTGCGCCGCTCATATTTGTTGTCTGTGTGATATACGAGAAATTGACAAGCAATAAGACGCATAATCAAATAGTGTAGTGAATAAATAGAGTTTCGAACTAAGGGTTGAACACGAAATTAATGCAAGTAATTATGCGAAGCGAGAGAATTAAAGATTTATAAGGTTGCAAAAGTTTGTAAGTAAATAAACGAAATCAAAGACGCAAATAAAAGAGTTATAAATTCGATGGAGACAAACGAGCACGATACCCTATGGATTGACTACCTATGTTGAGATTATGGTTCTTATGAAGTTCCAACTAGTACCCGGAGTATTCTAATGCATCACACTAATGCTTTCGCTCATTAGAGAGATAAAACTAAGATAGCAAAGACCTAAGTTACTAATTAACACTTTCGCTCATCAATTAGACTTAGAACTATACTAATCGAAATCATGATGATTTCTCCTACCAGATTATTTTTACGATATCAAGACGTCTCATTAATACCTAAGAATATGGTAATTTATTTTTCTATTAATTCGAGTGCCTCTCGGTCCACTCACATCAATTATAATCATAGCCTAAGTGATCAAGTTAGGCCAAGTATTAAGTACACTAATTAACAACTAATACTTAGAATATTTGAACCATAATTCACATAGGCAATCAATCACATATTAGTGCATCGCACTCTAAAGAAATCTACTCGCTAAGCATAACAACGAAGCAAGAGATAATAATAAAGAACATCATAACGAAAAGCATAAGTAAGAAAAAGAGGGGGCTTAGTCGTTCGAGCAAGCCTTGCCAATCTCCTCTACGAATCTGAACGAAATTATGACTTTATTGATCTCCCAAAGTTGCCTCAATATCGCAGTAGAAAGTCCGAATAAAACCTAAGAGACTATCACCTATATATAGCCAAACGACTAAGCTAGAGAATAGAAAAACCTAGAGGAATTTTTCCCAAGCTCGAAGACTTGCTAGCCAAGTAATAAGTAAAATATAATATTCTAGGGCTAAAACAATGGTCCAAAGTCGTCCAAATCAGGAACGGGGTGAAAACCCGACAAAATAGGAAGTCTGAAATAAGCTGCTTTCGGAGGCCTAGCGACCGCTGGGAACCTAGCGGCCGCTAGGGGGTCGCTCCTAAGAGATTCTGCCAAACACCCCCCCCCCCCCCCCCCCCCCCCCCAGCGAGGGCCAGAGGGGTAGCGGCCGTTGGGTTGCCTGCTCCTTTGGCTCAGCCTCCTCGTACTTTCATCCATGCTCCAAACGCTCTCGAACCGCTCCAATCACCTACAAAAATACATAGCAACTAGTAGAAATCTCTCCCAAGACTCGACGCTCACATAAACACAAAAGACTCACTTGGACATGATGAAAATGGACAAGAACACCACTAAACACATATGATACGCATAACAAAACATAAGTGTTTACACACTCGTTACTGTGTGATGCTGATGGATCTTATTCCAGATCTAGTCCAGACTCTATCTGAATATATTAAACTAGTGGTTAAACATATTGATTAGATTATTAGAAAATGTGAATTTTAATGAAATAAAAATCGAATATCACTTCATACTAATTAAAATGGTAAAGGTGATACCTTTTACTTCAAGTTGGACCATTTATTACATTATATTTGTCAAAATGGAACAATTATAACCTCTCAGTTAAATTTAATTAATGTAAGAGGAAAGTACTATGATTGTCCATGTAGTTCTTTATAAATATATTTATATATCCACCAACAAACACTTGGAGACCTGCTAGTATTTATTTCGAACTAGAAATTGGATGCAGGCCTGATAAGCATGAGGTGATTATCAAACTATGTTTCAATGCTAATTTATTAAAAATATCAAATCAAATTATATAATCATTACATTAAAGTGTTTAGGATCATTGCAAATGGTTAAGTGTCTGGAGGAACAAACGTCATGACAGGGTGGATAATATGTCATGAAAAAAAACAGAAACCGACAGAACAGGATTGAGCCTCTTTGTGGTGTAATGTTGGTGGGGGTGCAACGATCATCAAAATATTTGAATAATCCATTTAGGAAGAATATATAAGTGCACGATTTCGTTTTTTTCTCTCCCATCTTCCAAAAAGTGAAGAAAAAGTACCTACAAAAAGAATGGGGACCAACGCAGCCACGCGTGTGACCACAGAAAGCGTCGAAACAAAAACTCCATGCGCTATCAAATAGTTAACACAACTCAGGAAAGAGGCAGTGCCTTAATAAGTCGTTTAGATCTTTCCCAGAGAAACGTCTTGATGATAAGGCTGTGGATTTCTTTGGCACATTTTTTTAATTTCCGGTATTAAATGTCGAACACTATTGAATCGTATTGTAGGAGTGACTCTCCTAATAATGTTTTTTATTTTAGAAACAAAATTTCTTACCACTTAGTTAATGTACGTTGCATTTGTTAAGGACATAAAAAGCACCCCGCCGAAATAATTGAAACAATGTATTGCTTGTAGTATATAGATATAATTGGTACAAGTATAAAAGGACATAAATATCCTCAATCAATGCTTCTGTTTTGAAATTTATACATGGCCATTGCTTAGTGAATTTTCCCCTATGGGTCTAATTGTGTAAGCGGATGTCCGTCGATGTTCTATTACTTTTTTACGAGGAAAGTTTTGTAGATATTGTAATTACTTAGGATCCAATATTGATCCCTACTTTAAATCTAGTAAACTCAAAATATCCTAGATTTATACGGTAAAAATAGGATCCAACACAGGAGGTATATGCATTTCAGATTTTTTTCACTGCATGGTGTTGCATGGTGTTACTGTGCAGTCATTTAGCAAAAATCGGCGTCGAAATTTTTTTTATTAGGGATTCGGTGTCCACGTAAGACTACCGAATAAAATCGCATCTGTTGGACCAGGATACGAGTTTTTATCCGGTATCCATGATACGGATTTTTTACCGAAACCCCATAATGTTACACCGCAAATCCCACTTTCCTCTTTGTCTATTTTGTTTAATAACAAAGCCGAAGATCACATGGAATAAGTTATTTTATTTTAATCTGATTTCGAGTTTTAAGAGATGTAAAAATATTAAATACTGTTTTACTATTCTACAAAAATCGTAATAACCTTGATTATAAATTTATCTACTATCCGGATACCAAGTATTAAAAATATATATATATATTATTAAATTGATTAATCGGTATAATGAGTTTTAATAATATGGTGTTCCAAAGTTTTAATTTTGAGTCTCTAATTAAATTAAAATAATATTTTACTATTTAATTTACATGTCTGGTAGTAATTTAATATTCACACTGGTACCTCTATTTTCTTCTCTCTTCATATATATTAAATAGTAGTATTTAATTTATTCTTAATCAATCCAAATTTAGATGGTGAGAGCATGGTTTTTTTCCTAAGCTTTGACGGGTCAAAATTAAGCTTTGGGCATACACAACGTCGGTAAATCGACCAGGATACGGGTTTTTTTCCGGTATCCCGTCAGGATACTGGGAAAAATTCGTATCATAGATATCGGATAAAAATTTGTATGCTGGTAGAATATCAGATAAAAATTTGTATCTTGGTCTAATATACGAGATTTTATTCGGTAGTTCTCCGTGGACACCGAATTCGTAATAAAAAAAATTTTGACACCGATTTTGCAAAATGGTTGCAGAGTAATATCATGCAGAGAAAAAACTCTCCTCCTTATATCAACCCACTTTCCGTCTAGATTGGGCTGGACTGGGCAGAGAGAGGAGTAATGGTACCGGCGACGACAGTTTAGTTAATTTTACTTGTAAAAAAGATATAATAATAATTTAAAAATTATGGTTTGATAATTATTATTATAAAAAAGAAGACATGATTTAGCCATATATTGTTTAGGACGATGACGTGTAAAAACCACCATACAAATAGGATGGTTAAATCTTAAACCAATAACTACGACAACCAAAGCACATTTGGCCTAACAACACGGGGATGTGACGATTTGACGGAGGTCTAGGGTTCAACTTCTTATAATTTTTGGTATAATAATTTAACTTTTAAAAAAACCAGTTACTAGGGCGCTCAATCTTTCCCCCGTGTTGCTCTATGGTCTACTAAATAAGTGAGCAAGGAAGAGAAATGTTAAATAAGACTGGCTGTAGTAACAACGTTGGCTCAAAAATAATAATAAGAATGTTATAAGAGTCACATATATGTCCGGGTAATTAATTAATACAATCCTACTGGTCAATGAGGTTGGCCCTTCAATTTTTGTATGTTATTTCATACCCTTTATAACACAGACATTTCATGTTTTATAGAAAGGATTGGTCCTTCTGAACCCCAACCAACAAGCTGGTGGCAGCGGAAAACTAGGGCTCGTGATGGCAGAACAAGGAAAATTGTGCTACCCACATTTCAAAGAGTTATTAGAAACATCTATTTTCCTTTAAAAAAGAAAAGAAATTATTCCTTTTACTATTTTTCCCTTTAGATATTTTGTTTTAAAAAAAATCTCGAATTCGAACCATGTGAATACTGTTAAATATTTTTTCCGCCCAAGCCAAAAGTGTGAAACCCTCTTCGGTTCAAACCGTCAGTTTATTTGTTAACCATTTCTGTTCAAACCAAAGAGTATGATGAGCAGTTTAACCACCGGTTCAATCACCAATCGTACACTCCAGTTTGAACCGCGGGTTAAACCACAGGTTAAGCAATTTGTGAAATGGTTCAACCTCAATTCGGACCGATCCAAGATTCAGGTTCAGTTCAGGCTCGAGGACCTTGTTGCCATGGTTTGATTTTTGAACCATGATCGATGATTTGGAAACCGGCAGTTCGACGGATCAAAGGCCTCTGCAAATTGAAATATTGAAAAAATAGGAGATTTTGATAGTTAGTTGAAAAGAAAATTTAGACGGAGAATTTTAGAAAAAAAAGTTTATTTAGTATTGCGTGGTATCGCGTCCAATCAATACCCAATGTGTGTAGTACAAAGTGTATATACCAACTATTCCTAAAAAAGTGTATATATACTATATGCCTAGTTCCTAAAAAAAAATACTATATACCTACAATTCCCCAAGCAAGCCCACCTCCTATACCTACCAAAACAAAAAAGGCCTAAGTCCTGATTCTAAAGGGACGGATAACATGTGCCGAAGCCGAAGAGACTCGTGGAGAAGAGCCGCCTAGAGAGAGAGAGAGCAGAGAGGCTGGAGTGTGTTCCAAGACACAATCATTACATGGTCTTGGGGAAGCAGAAAGGGTGGGGGTAAAAACTGGCAAGAATTTTAGGTCTCAGGAACCTTGACTGAGCTAATCAACGGATAAATTACAAAATAGCCCATGTTAATTTAGTAATATAATTAGTTTTCTTTTATTCTGAGAAATATTTTTGGTAATGAAAAATATGATTGATTAAAGTAAAACTATTTTTTAAATAATGTGAGTATTCTTTTATTCTCACATAATATTACACCATGATTACATTGCCGATTCGAACTCCGGACTTTTCTCTACTTAATAATATCTTGTGCCGTTAAACTATATGTCTTTTTCGCATATGAAATTCCAATCGATATAGGTGAATCCGTCATACACTCAAGAAAGAATCCACATCCATAATCGAAAATAAAATACCATGATCACAAAAGTTTCAAAATCTTTGATTGACTATTTCCCCAAATCGAATTCTTAATACCTTAAATAAAGGATGAGGTCTCTTCTTGCCTGGTCAGGCCGGTCATGCTACGTTGCTTAATAGACACTAATAACAACAATGCAACTTAAGATTTCTTTTTTTATGATAAAGGGAACAAGTATTTTAATAAAACTGTGAGACATATTTTCTGCAATTCATATCTAATGTTTTTCGTACATATGTAATTCCAATCGATATTTCTTTAGGAGAATCCGTCAATTAAATTACATATAGGAAAATTTTCGCTTTATTCTCCCAGTAACTTTCTTAAGAGCCCACTCCAGATCTTTACATATGGTAATACTTTTATATTAAATAATAATATTTGTATTATTAAACTTTTTGATAAAATCTACAATAATTAAAGTGAATCTGGCCGAATACATCATAACTAAAAAAAATTAAAAATCTTAACCGTTAACTATATTCAGAAATATTTGTAATGAATTATTGTAAGATTTTCGTTCCTAAATCTCACGAACCGAACTAATCCGAACAGTTATAAAAAAAATGAAACGAAAAGTGAAAGGGTTTACATAATCCATAGGAAGCCTTTTATCATGATGAATCTATCAGCCTTTTTGGGGGTTTGGTCGGTCGACAATCTGTGTGTTGTGTGTTCACTGTGTGTTGTTTTTGTGTTTCCCGTCCACCACCGCCACCACTCTCTCTCTCTCTCTCTCTCTCTCTCTCTCTCTCTCTCTCTCTCTCTCTCTCTCTATAGAACATAGAGTAATTATATGACTTGAACCAATCAAAAGGCAACAATATAGTACTATGACTTTTCTTATCATAAAAAATATATATTGCCAAGACCATATTTTTTCTCTTTGTGGAATTTATGGTATTTCGACTCCAGCAATATCCGGCCTTATATTATTCATATAGCACCTTTTGGGTGTAGAATAAACAAAAAGATATGTATCCACCTTCCTTCCTCCTCCCCCACTCCTGATAGCTACAGGCTTGGATAAAGAATGCCGTAAGGAGAAAGGAAAGGTGACTAAGAGTACTCATACACACACTCTCTATATAATTATAGTGTTGGGAGAGAGAGAGAGAGAGAGAGAGAGAGAGATTTTATCTTTATATAAGAGATAGAGGCTGAGAGGAGAAGTGGAGCTAAAGAACAAGGAGGGGAAGCCAAAAGATACCAAGAAAGCACCAAGGGACAAGGAAATGTTATTCATCTCACCCAAATTAGGTTTTGTGAAGCAGAAGGACAGACGGGCAAAAGTCCATATATGCCAAGTGAAAGGGGATTGAAGCTTAGGAGAGATTTCATCAGAGATATTGTAAGAGAGTAAGAGTCATCAAAAGTCAGCTTCATTACATGCCCTTTCTTTGTTTTGGCTGTCACCAAGAGGGTGAACCATAAGCTAATTAATGAAAGAAGAAGGCCAACTAGGAGGAGAGTGCTCCCAAACAATCCCTAACCTAGAAAGCTACCAAGATCAGCTACTTCTCCATCAACAACAAGTATCAATGCAACCACCACCACAATCATGTAGTGACATGTTTGGATCAGTTGGTAGAGGATCATCTTCCTCATCCTCAGGGCTAATATTCCCTCCTGACCCCTCACAACTACTTCCATGGACTCTTCCTCAAGTCAACTCCTTTAACCCATCACCACCTTCTCACTTCCCTCCAAACCATGAAAGCCCTTTCTATGGGAGCTTGTTCAATAGGAGGGGCCCTCCTCTCCACTATCAGTTCCCTTATGATGGGTCAACAGTTGACCACCACCACCTTAGGGTCTTATCTGATGCAATTGGGGGGTCAGGTCCTTTTGGGTTACAATCTGAGTTGGGGAGAATGAGTGCTCAGGAGATCATGGATGCCAAGGCCTTGGCTGCTTCCAAGAGCCACAGTGAGGCTGAGAGGAGGAGAAGGGAGAGAATCAACAATCACTTGGCCAAGTTAAGGAGTCTTCTTCCTAGCACCACTAAAGTAAGTACTATCAATAATTATTTTTTTTATATGTAAAGTTTTAATATTTTTACAAAAAGTCTAGAAGGGAGATTACACCAATTTGTATTAAATACATCAACTAAGAAATTAGATAGAAACAAATTAAAAACTTATGATAAGTGCTATCTAGTACATAAACCTATAAGTATTTCCAAAAGACCGGCAAGGTCTAAATATAAACCTGCAATAACACCAAAACAAGGTAAATATGTAAGATAATCTCCTAACCGTTGTTAATGATTGTTTGTTACATTTTTTTTGGTGGAAGAGGAGGGAGAAAAACCTCTAGGTGTATAAAAGAAATGGCTAATCACATCCTACTAAGTGCAAGATCCCCTCTCGGTCTCTTGTGAGATTGCGACTGCCGGCCTTTTGTTTATTACATATATTATATCAAGCAAATCACAACAATCCTCTTCTCAAAAAACCACAACAATCCAAACCCTTGGAAAATTTTTGAACAAGAACAAAATTTAGTTTATCTGTTTCAATGATGGCCTGTCAATCTAATGCAAAGATTCTGGTTACATGAATTGTTTGGTTCGGAAACATTCCGTCGAACCCTTTTTACTATTTTAGGTACTAAAGGAGGTCAGATTTTCTTTCAAAACTTTTCCTGCGGTTTTCTGTCTTCCCAAAAATGTGTTAAGTGTAACACTCTTTTGGATTCTAGGGAGGAGAGAATTTAATGGGTTATATACTTTGTTCTGATTCCTTGGTATAGTTCCGAGGAGTTTTAAGAGAAAATCTTGAAAATGGGTAAATTTATAAGCGTCGATGTCGCTAAGTTGGTACAATAAAGAGGAACCAAGTTGCAGTTGAAAAAGCTTCCATGGAATTTTCTTGCCGGGGATTCATCAGCCAATACTTGTAAAAGTGGAAGGGGAAGATGAAAAGATGGTAAAAAAGAAGGAGAGACAAAACTACAAGTCTTGTCAGTTTTGTGTTCTTTTACCCGTGCCCTAATCTAATCTAAGATCCTCGCCTAAGTCTCTCTCGGAACACCTATATATGCTCTCTCTCTCCCCCCTACTAATCATCAAAGGGTTAATAATTTGTGAATTATTTTATGTTAATAAAGAGGTCTAGAATTTAAGTACATAAAAATATAATAATATTAAATTTTTATTAATAAAATTTTGTCATTTTTTATAGTTCATATCTGACTCAAATCAGCTCGATACTTATTTATAAATTTTGATTTGCTATATATTATATGCTCTGTCTGGCGTAGGAATTTATCAAAGGGTAATGAAGGGTTATCATGCATTCTTCTTTTTATTTTCTCTAGTCGCTCCTTTTCACGAAGAAAAACACTAATTTTTTTTTTGAAAGGGGAAAAAACAATAATTATGACATGGCATGGTATTCGAAAGATCATAAACCTTTTGGAACACAACTGTCTGTATATGCGTTGATATGATTGTTTGTTGGATAGTTAAAATTTTTTTCCTTTTAATTAATTAAATATGTACATTTTTTACTTTTTATAAATAAATTTTGTTACATCTCTGAAGAGTTTAAACTTTGTTCATTTTAACCTAACTTTGCTCATCATTGCCGTTATAAATTTACCTGGTTATGTAATCAAACTGCACCTACCAAGTCAATTTCGTTAACATAACCTCAATTTGGTAAGTAGAAACTTCTAATATTTCCCATGGAAATGGAAGGGGATATCTTACATGACATTTCAGATTTAATTAGTAACATCATGTCAATCCTTTTACTAAATTAATTTTTGTTTGCTGTGTGGAAGGAAAAATATTGGTATGGTTTAGAATATTCTAAACAAGAGAATTTAATAGGGTTTTATAAAATATTGTGTTGGAATATGAATTATGTATTGCCTACGAATGAGACATAAATGAAATACTGCAATAATAAATTAAATTTTTCTTACAATTGTTCTGCAATTTTTTGTTGTATACAAAGAGTCTAAACAATATCTTTCCTTTTTAATTCCATTTAATATTCAATAGACTATAAATCTCTTGACTTAATATGTTTTACTTGCTCTTTTTGACATGAAAAATTAAAGACGGACAAGGCGTCGCTGCTCGCCGAAGTAATCCAACACCTGAAGGAGCTAAAACGGCAGACATCCATTATAGCCGAGACAAGCCCGATACCGACGGAGTCCGACGAACTCCAGGTGGACACAGCCGACGAGGATGGCAAGTTCGTAATAAAAGCGTCACTCTGCTGCGAGGACAGGTCGGACCTCTTACCGGAGCTGATCAAAACCCTCAAAGCCCTCCGCCTAAGGACCCTAAAGGCCGAGATCACCACCCTCGGTGGCCGCGTAAAGAACGTGCTCTTCGTCACCGGCGAGGACCAACTACTCCAAGACCACTCTTCCGACGAGGAGCAGCCGTTACAATACTCGATAGGCTCGATACAAGAAGCTTTAAAGGGTGTAATGGAGAGGGCTACCGGCGATGAGACCTCGTCGGGAAGTCTCAAGAGGCAAAGAACTAATGTCATCAACAACAACATGTTAGAACACCAACAACAGCTAAACAGGTCTCTTTGATATTATTAGTATAAGAGTACCAAAATAGCGGGATGTTAGTTATAATTATCTATCTAATCTTATTTTAACTTGTGTTTGGTTTTTTTGGGGTGTTCTTAGTTTGGTCTTTGTGTGTATTTTGGGGCTCTTGAACAAACAAGAGGCAATGATGGGGCTGTGTGGCTTGTTTCTTTCTTACGTGTGCTTATTGTCTCTGTCTACGTAACCAACTTAAACGTAATGTTGAAGGAATCGATATGTGACGAAACATGTTTGGTAATGTACTTATTAGCACTATATATTCAAGAAAAGTACAAGAGACCACAAGGAATCATGTTTCCGTTCGGGTTCGTGTTGGCTATGATTTTTGAAAGGTGATAAATATTTGTTCTTAATGTGTTTTAAAAAATTCGAACTCGAGTTAAGTCACAACAATACCTGGTGTAAGTAAATGTTGGTAGATAGCTAGGAGAGGAAGTAAACAAGTAATAATGGCAATGACGCAATATTAATTCCATGTAGTTTTTGATCTACTACCCACGAACAAGATACTTGGCCATTCTTCACTTGCCAACAAAAACAGAAAACCACATTATAATCTCTCTTGAGTAAGTAGCAGGTTGTATGGAATTTATGGCACATCATGAGGATCGGGGATGATGAGGATGGTAGTGGCTTCATGTGTTACGACCCGAACGTCACTATCATCCTAATTAATTACTTCCTTCTGTCGGGACAACGTTGTTTTACCCTTCTAGCCTTCTTCGGGAGATCAATTTATTCAGATTTGGGGTGCAACTACTTGCTAGTGAATAATCCGATAACTTCGAGAACAATTAAGTTTTGGATTCACCTTACTCTGGAACTTTTGAATATCTTGTTGCGCGCTCCTTTTTTTGATCAAGATAAAAAGGAAATGACATCATAAACAAAGTTGGAAAAATGCAAATTGCAACATATTTAGTGTCACAAAACAAAACTGCTGGAGGCGATAGTATTTGCGAAGGCGCCATCTATCTAGCTCGGAAGGGAGGTGAACACGATTTGAATTTGGACGAATTTGAATTATAATTTGTCGAATTCAAATTATATAAATTTGGCTTCGTATAAGTCGATTCAAATACGAATTAAATTTAGACAAATTATTCTCAAGTTCCTGGCCTTTGGTCAGCCTCCCCCTAGGGTCCCTGATTTTTGAAAAAAGATTATCCCGTCCCTATGTTTTGATGATAATAGACTATCGGATCCCTGGAGCCAGAATATTCTATATTCTCCAGCGAACTCCCATTTGAAATGACCAAAATGTCCCCCCACTTAAAAAAAATCCTCTTTCCTCTCACCTTCTTCCCCAATTCATCTTCAATCCCTAACCATCACCGCATTAAAAAAAACCCCATTTTTTTCAAAACCCAGAAATCAAGATCAGAACTTCCAAACCCCGGATCAATCTCGATCCCGCCTCGAGGTTCCACTCCCGCCAACCCACCAAACGCCAAAAATGGCCTCCACGTACCGGGACTGGTCAGCGGAGTTTCGATCCCGAACCCAAACACTAAGACGCACCGTCTCCATGTTTGGAACAGAACGCTGAGAACGACGCCGCTTCGAAGCCGCAGATCAGACCGCCTTCTTCCAGATCTCCCAGAAGATCTCCCGCCTCGCGCAGGTGGTGAAGTAGTCGTCGATATTCAACGACCCGACGGTGGAGATACAGAAGCTGACGACAGTGATCAAGAACGAGATCATGGTGCTGAGCTCGGCGCTGGCGGACCTCCAGACGCTTCGGGGGATGGAGATGGCTGGCGGTGGGGGTTACACCGACGATAGCGTCGTCCACTGCAATGCATTTTCTGACGACCTTAAGGCGAGGCTCCTGCCCGCCACCAAGCGTCTCAGGCAAGCCAAAGCTTTGCTGCTCCTCGGTGAAGATGAGAGGGATGCCGCTAGGGATAATTAGTTTTGTTCTTTATGTTTTTGTGAGTTAGTGTTCCTTGATTGTTTCTTGAATTGGGTTGAAGATGGAGGAGATTTGAGTTTGGTTGTTTCTTGATTGTTTCTAATTCGAAAATATTTAGTTTTTTTTTTCTGTTTTGATTTTGGTTGAAGGTGGGATGAAGAAGAAGGTGAGGGAAAGCGATTTTTTTTTATTTTTTAGTGGAAGGATATTTTGGTCATTTCAAGTGGGATATCGCAGGAGAATATTCAATATTCTGGCTCCAGGGACCCGATAGTCTATTATCATCAAAACTTAGGAACGGGATAATCTTTTTCCAAAAGTCAGGGACCCTAGAGGGAAAGTGACCAAAAACCAGGGACTTGAGAGTAATTTGTCCATTAAATTTTCAAGGCACTCGTGATAGGGTTTTGATGAGGCCGGCGGTCGCAACCTTACAAGAGGCCGACAGGGGGCCTTGCACTAAGTAGGTTTGTTATTGGCCATTTATCTCAATATATAGGGACAGTTGCCCCTCCACTTAACCCAAAAAAAAAATTCATAGTTACCCCTAGTCATACTAAGGGATGAAGCAAGATTCACCCGAAAATATATATATATTCTTATATATATATAATGCAACTGTATCATGTGCAACATCAATTTTGTGCATTTGAATTGAATACAATTATAATAAGCAGGCCAGCTAGGAGGGAGGGAGGGAGGGAGGGAGGGAGGGAGGACTTATGGGCCTCCGATCTACTGAGGACCCAAGTCATCTTTCTGGTCTTGTTGGGTTTGGATAAGGAGGGAGTTGGATCTTTTCTTTCCTTTGTAGGTTTCTTCCAGATAGGAACAAATGACAAAATATCTTTTCTTTCCTTTGTAGGTTTCTTCCAGATAGGAACAAATGACAAAATAAATGGCCCACGCAGGTTTCGAACCTGCGACCTTCGCGTTATTAGCACGACGCTCTAACCAACTGAGCTAGCTAATAGGCCTTGATGTTTTCAGCCGAACCTTTAACATATTTTATATCATTTACTGTCATCGTAGTCGCACCATGCCTCTTTTCACCAATTACTTCGTCCATTTTGTGAACGATTTAATTATTTTTTGAAGGTGAATTATCATTCTGTGGAAGAAAAATATTATAAATTTAAATTATAAAATAATTAACACAAAGCAAATGACTAAAATATCCATGCTATGACGTTTTTATGCTTCCAAGGACTGAAGACTGCATAATTTATGATTTTTGGGAGCTTTTATCATAATCGCCATGTTGGTTAATCATAAGGTCAGATAAAATTCAATACCGCCGAAGCAACTATTGTCTGGAACGGAAGAATAAAAAGCATTTTAAATTTGATCAAAGAGTTTTTCCATTAACCTGTAAACTCAGATTGAATTTTATTCCCTTATAGGTATCAACAAATATTCAATAACAACTATTGTCGGCCTTATTATGAGATGTGTGTACACTCAGATACACTGATCAGGTTGATGAGAAATTAGGAGAGTATTTCACCCCGAGTAGATGCCTCTGCTGCCAAGGGACTTCCTTTCCCCTATTTATTTCTAGTGTGCGCAAATTTCGAGGCAGGAAGCTGAGGTTGTTGAATCCATGGACGAGGAATTGGTCAAGTTAATGACATTATTTGCAGGTCAAAAGTGGGGGATCTGGCGGAAGAAGTGCAGCCAACTAAAATGCCAAAGCGGACCGTCAACAGGAGATCAACGAGAATACCTATGCCTCGTAAGAAATATTTTTGACTTTTCCTATGGAAAAGCATTGGATGTGTTGTTTTATTCCCTTTTCTTATGATAGATTTTATATTGATAGGATTTAGGTTATTTTGACTTCCCAAATTGTAGGCTAGTTTGAGAATGGTTCTCCCGTCTAGGGTCCGGTGTTTTTGGTTCTTTCTTTCTTTTTTCCTATTTTTTATTTATAAAATTTGCTGGTCATTAAAAAAAACTAGTGTGCGCTGAGGACTTGAGTTAATGGTGTGCACATTGCTAGAATAGCCCTTGTGGGAACCATTTGTTCTTCACAGACGACTCTCTACTCTTTACCCGAGAATATAAATGGAAGCTACGACATATCTTACCTATTATGCTGCTCTATAAACAAGTGTCGGGAAAAAGATCAACTTGGCAAGAGATCTGTCACTTTCAGTAAGAATATGTCAGAGGCTGACAAAGGGCATCTTTGTGCTATACTAGGTATGCATTTGGCTGCAGAGGATGAAAAATACTTAGGCCTACCAAAAATTATCGACGTTCAAGAAAGGCTTAATCTGGAAGATCGAATTCTGGTCAATGTGGGTATATGGAAGGTTCACTCCTATTAAGAGCATGTGAGACACCAATATAGTCAGTATTGCATCCTATCCTAACCTATATTATGAGATGCTTCTAGTTACCCTCTGATACATGTGAGGACATTGAACAAAGACTGATAGATTTCTTTTAAAGGAGCACGAATGCGGAGAAAAAATTACATTGGTAAAGTTGGAGTAAAATGTGTCGTAGGAAAGAAAGGGGCAATAGGTTTTAGAAGATCACACAATTTAAATAGAGCAATTTTGGCAAAGCAAGCCCAGCGGTTAATTTACTTTCTTAAATCCTTGACAACTCAAATCCTAAAAGCTCGGTATTTTCCACGATGCGGCCTCCTTGACGCTTCTATTGGATATCTTCCTGTTAGGAATTCAGCAACTAGAGAACAAACGCGCAAAGAACACGGACATAAGAGGTAACGTAGTTCGGCCTAGTGCCTACGTCCACGGTAAGAAAGGAGAATTTTTATTGATGGATCTGAGTCACAAAGCCATATTCAAAATTCTTGGGTAACATGCCTTTATATAGAGGCAAACTCTTGTACATCAAGTAATCTATTTAGGTCGAATTAGGAGCCCGAAACAAAACAGAAAAATAATTCTTCTTGTACTTATTCCTCGCCAAACTCAACAATCTCCACCTTGGTGAGAAATCATCCCGTGGACAAATCATGAAGCTCCATCCGAACTTCAACAAAACTCCACCTTGACGAAACACAGCCCCATGAAGAGATGAGATTTTGCAAGACCAATCCGACTCCACCGACTCCACCACGGACCATAGATACACCGCCATCAATAAGACCATCTCAACTTTCTCACCGCTTTTGTTCAATCACTTGGAGCTAGCCCCTAAGCTCGAGCTTCTGAGCTTGTTTGGCGCCTTCCCTCCAACCTCCATTGAATCCCAATTAGCAAGTCCACCTGCCGAAGCAACCTTGTGACCAATAGACACGTCCTCTATTTTTTGGTCAACCCTATGCTCTGCAACCTCGAATTATTTTTCCGCTGGACTTTGTTGTCTCAAACCAATGCTACGAGCCATAGCATATAAAGGACAACCTTTTGTTCCACCAAGTAGAACCCTCGACATGCCACAAACTCTGCCGTTCGACTTTGAGTGATATACCTGATTCGCCTATAGTGTTACCAACGGCTTCGCATTCTCCATGCAAAACTTACCCAACACCTTTGATATGTACGTGCCTTTAGACAACCATAGCGGAAACTTGCTAACTTTGTCTCCACGAATCCCAACTCCACTCAAACCATTCATGTGAAGCCTTTGCTCTATCACAGAAGAACTTTTCTCCCCTCTATCGAAACCCAACGAGGTGACTCCACCTACAACCGTGTTCTGCACTAACATGTAGGTATTCCTAGCATCTCTTTTACCCTTCATCACCACCACAGCATCCTTCTTTGCCTCAACTAGTCTGCCTACAACCTTATAGCAGTACCCACTATGATCCAAGGCACATAATGAGATCAAATTTTTCTCCAACTTCGGAACATGCCTAACCCCACACAACTTCCTCTCAACACCATCTCACATCTTAATCCAGATATCACCTACGCCAGTAATTCTACAAGTAGAACCATTATCCATAGTCACCATACCTAAATCAATGAACTTGTAGGTATCTCTTAGGCGTCACGTGGAAAGAGCAAGCGCTATCCAAAATCCAAGAATCAGAAAGCTTTGGACCTGATAAGATAGAAAGAACATTACCATCTGACTCGTCCGAATATGAGGCCATATTCACGGAACCCAATTATTTTCTCTCGCGATCCCGAGTTCTTCTCGGACAATCCTTCTTCACATGCCCTTTTTCTCCACACTCGAAGTAATTTCCTTTGAACCTTCTTGACCCCGACTTGGATCCCTTCCCATCTCTTTCTCCTGCTCGACCATGGCTACCTCTCACAACCAGTCCCACTGCTTGATCATCGCTGGTTTTTCTCCTTTGATGAAACCCTAGCAGAGCATTTATGATATTTTTCAACACCAGGGACTCCTTCCCCCAAGTTAGAGTCATAACCAAATTTCTGTAGAAGCCAGGTAAGGAATTCAGCAGCAACAATGCCTTGTCTTCTTCCTCAAACTTCACATCAACCTTTCTCAAGTCACTCACAAGTTGACTGAAACCATTAATGTGTTGGCTCAAATCCGAGCCCTCCTCGTCTTGAGCCCGTACAATCTTTACTTAAGATAAAACTTGTTTGACAAAGACTTAGACATATACCTTGCCTCTAATTTCTTCTATACCTCAGCTGGTGACTCCTCATCCATGACGTGATACATCACATCGTCCGTGTCGCGACCCAGAAATAGAAGGAACAATGTCTGAGGTATTAATTATACCGAAAAGCGTCAGACTTTTATCACGAAATAAAATGATTATCCAAAACAAAAATTCAAAACATCCAAAGAGATTTAAATATTCAAAAATTCGAATAAATACTAAAAGCTAAAATTTTGATAGTCTTTATTATTTGGGCAGAAAACTGTGATGATGCATGCAGGTGAATCACTCAACTCTCGATCCTGGATCCCACCTGAACGATCTGAAATACATATAGCTAGGGTGAGTTGATTAACTCAGTAAGTAGAACGAAATAAACTAAACGAAATATAGGAAAATGATTTTACCTTGCAAACCGAAAAGATCCCATATCCGACTATCTAACCAACTAAACAAATCAGAATTTTGGAGCATAACATATCAGAATTTTGGAGCATAACATATCCACATGAGTATTCCCTAACCGACTACCCTATCCGACTACCTTAACTGACTACATATCATACGCACAACAAGACTTATCATAATTTAAAATTCGGATACCAGTACGCACAACATAATTTTTCACACTCAAAATTCGGATAGTAACATTATCAACATAAATTATTAATAGTTAGAGGGATCGGCTTAAGACAAATTCCGAACTCAAGCCATACGTGTTCCAGACTGAGATGTGAATCATCTCAGGAAACCTAAACTCCTCGATCTACGAGGTAACACAATTTTCACTTACCTGTGGAGTACATCCGAATATGTGGGTAGGAGAAAAAGTACCACTAGATTCCTGATATCATCTGCAAGCCCATCCTCAAACTTTCTAGCTTGGGTATCTTCATCTAGTGCAGCCGCCAACTTGAAGATCGAGAGTCTAAAAAAATTTTGATCATACTCCGTCACCGTCAGGTTCCCTTGCACCAACTAGTCGAATTCTTGTGCCATTTTCCTCCTCTTGGCTGGTGAAATGAAGTGACCCCTGAAGTCTCTCAGGAAGTCTTCCCAGCCATACACTTCCACTTCCGCTACCTCCCCTGTCCTCTTGTCCTGATGAATCCTATCCTGAGTTTTCCACCACCTACGGGCATCGCCCTTCTGTACATAGGCAGCGTACTTCACCTTTTCTGTGAACTGGGTGTTAGCAATCTCAAAGGCCTTCTTCATCTCGACCACCCAATCCTCTACCTGGATTGGGTCTTCCTAACCATCAAAAGGTGGTGGCTTGACCTTCAGGAATTCTCGATAACCCCCAGCGGTGGGTTGCGGTTGGGGTGCAGGCTGTGGCGCGACTAGAACTGTCTTCTGGTGTTGCTGAGCTAAAAGGGTCAGAATCTGCAAAAGTGCGCCCTCGACGTTTAACCCTGCTGGGTTCAGAACAGGAGCAGTATTGGCAGGGGCAGCAGGAGCACCGTTAGCTGATTCATTATCCCCGATGTCATCATCCATACCAGCGATATTATGACTGCATCCTCCACATGGTCAGAGATCACACCATGACCCCCAACTTGTTCCGGCCCTATTTATGTTCTCGGTTGTTGCCCTTGCCCCCTGGATGCACAGCTCTCATCATTGGTGCCACTGATTCGTATCCTGATGTGTGAACATCACTAACGTATTCAAACACTTATATTAAATAGTTTATCACAATTTACGAATCCATAATCACTAACAAGATATCTTAATCATGCATTATATTCTTAACAAGATTATAATCACAAAATCTGAATATTATAATCACAGTACCATATAATCACAGAGTGCATCATATCAATATCCATTATCAGCGTATCTCATTAATCAGCCTATCTCATTAATCAAATCGGAACACTCTGAATCCCCCCTCTAAACGCTACAACTAAACCCAGACACTCGTCTCATACTCCCATCGTGTCGTTTACCAAATCGGAACACAAAACTCCCAGAAAATCAAGTTTCTTCCTCTAAAACCACTCAATAATTTTGACAAAAACTTCAAATGGCCGTAATTTTCAAATGGCCATAATTTATCGCGACTCAAAAATAGAAGCGACAATGTCCGAGGTATTAATTATCCCAAAAGGCATCAAACTTTTATTACGAAATGAAACGATTATCCAAAACAAAAATCCGAAACATCCAAAGAGATTTAAATATTTCAAAATCTGAATAAATACTAAAAGCTAAAATTTCGACAGTCTTTATTATTTGGGCAAAAAACTGTGATGATGCATGCAGGTGAATTACTCTACTCCCGATCCTGGGTCCCACCTGAACGATCTAAAACATATATAACTAGGGTGAGTTGATTAACTCAATACGTAGAACGAAACAAACTAAACAAAATACAGGAAAATAATTTCACCTTGCAAACCGAAAAGATCCCCTATCCGACTATCTAGCCAACTAAACAAATCATAATTTCAGAGCATAACATATTAGAATTTCGGAGCATAACATATTGACACAAGTATTCCTTAACCGATTACCCTATCCGACTACCCTATCTGACTACCTTAACCGACTACATATCATACGCACAACAAGACTTATCATAATTCAAAATTCTGATACCAGTACGCACAACATAATTTTCCACACTCAAAATTTGGACAGCAGCATTATCAACACAGATTATTAATAGTTAGAGGGATCGGCTTAAGCCAGATTTTGAACTCAAGCCATACGTGTTCCAAACTGAGATGTGAATTGTCTCAGGAAACCTAAACTCCTCGATCTACGAGGTAACATACTTTTTACTTACCTGACGTTGCTCATGACGAGCCTAATCCAACGATCTGTTTGGGACTCCCTCGAATCTGACTCGTCCCTTCACAGATTCACCTTCTCCACCTTTTGTTTAAGAGACAAACACGTGACTTATAATAGGAATCACTTGGAATCGAGTTTACGTGGAAAGAACAGTGTTAGTAACTTACCCTCCTCGTACAACGATCCTCAGATGGTCTCGTCCTCTCTTGGCACTTCCTCCTGAGTCAGATTTTGCTCCTCACCTTCACAGTGAGAGGAAATCAGTGGGTGTTATTTAGGCTGACAGAATGGACGGCCTATAAGCCTATTTATATAGGCTTTCGAGGCTAAAAATCCTAATCTGTCCCAAGTTACCCTAATTATAGAAAATTACCCTTTGCTCTCCCAAATTTTATAAAGTTCTCACTTTAGTTTCTCGATTCTTACATTCTTCTCCATTAAAATAAAGTTTGTCCTCAAACTTACTTTTGCGTTCGAAGAGGTAAGGGTATTTCTCCTTCATTTCAGAGCTCAATTCCCAGGTGGCTTCCTTCTCTGTGTGATTACAGTCCGCCAAGCACAAGTAAATTATCGCCACCGCCTTGGCCACCATCTCCTTCCACTCTTGCTCCTCCATCTTCTCTGAGAGCGCGATAACCATCCTTTGTTGCATGAGGAGATCCTTGACATGCCTTTGCTATAACCCAAAATTTGATAAACCATCAAACTTTACATGAGCAAACTTCGCGCCGTGATTCGACATCCTCCAACCTTAGCTCTTGATACCACTTGTTAAGAATTCAGCAACTAGAGAACAAACGCGCAAAGAATATGGACATAAGATATAACGTGGTTCGGCCTAATGCCTACGTCCAAGGAGAGAAAGGAGAACTTTTATTGATAGATCCAAGTCACAAAGCCATAACCAAAACTCTAGGGTAATATGCCTTCATATAGAGGCAAACTTTTATACATCAAGTAATCTATTTAAGTCGAATTAGGAGTCCGAAATAAAATAGAAAAATAATTTCTCCTTTACTTATTCCTCGCAAAACTCAACACTTCCAAGTCATGCATGACAAAATTTAAGAGCTGGTTTTTCGTTACTGGCCAATAGCCTTAAGTGGAGAGTTGGAAATGGCATCGATATAAACATATGATTGGCCAGTTGGCTCCTCAATACCGATCTTAGCCACTGCCAATATTCAGTTCGTTACACCTGGTATCAGAGCTATGACGGGCGTAGAGACACGTTCGTCCGATCTCAAGAAACTTGAGCAGCTGATCATCTCGTTATCTCAAGAAACCGATGCCAAGTTACATGCGCAATGGGAGCGAAAAGAGATCATTGAATATCATTACTACTCTCATATCCTCTTCAAACTCTTCTCCTCTTCCTATCTATCTTTCTCCCTAGTTAATTCTTCTTCTTTCAGTTCAGATCCTAACACCTGGTATCAGAGCCATACCGCCATGGAGACACGTTCAACGGATTTGAAAAAGCTCAAACAATTGATCACCTCCTTGTCACAGGAGGCCGACGTAATGAACTAAATTGATAGAAGTAGAAGTAGGGGAGAGACGTTAGAGTTCGGAGGGAAGACAGAAGAGAATTTGGGTTGAAAGGATAATATGTATTTTCATTGATACTTGCTCATCCGATCTCAATACAATTTATAATCAAATCAACTTGGGGTGATAACCCTCAACAACTATCCTGCTTGAATTCAAACGTGCCACTAACGTAGGGATTACATATCAGATCTCAATAAATGATGAGCTAATCATGCAAATGCTAACTAACTGGTGTGACGTGGCATTGACCACGCCATTATTGAATTGGAAACGTGACATACGATCCCCGTCAAAAGAATTATTGACCTCAAAAATTCAGAGTGGCCACCATTACTCCGGATTGTAGCCTTGTTCGACTTCTCCAGGAGATCTAACCAATTGAGTCCATGTAGCATTGCGATTCTATAGGGACCAACCATTTAACCAAACCTCACCTTCTTCATTCAAATACAAGCTCGCTAATTTGACCTTTTGAGCATCCGCTACTTGATTGATTTCAAAGTAATTTTCACACTTGTGAATCCAATGACTTGGATTGGTTGGGCAGAACTTGGGGAAGTTTAGCCTCATCTCCGGATAGCCCTCTCCATTAGGTCGATGGACTATTGTCACGCCCTGAAAATAAACGTGACAACCGCCCTCAGCACCAGACTTTATTATAGATCAAACTTAAAATATCCAGGTCTTCGAATTGAAATAGCAAACTTAAAACAAAACCAAAAATTGAGAAAAATATGTCTTTATTAGCGAAAGGAAAATGTGCTGATGCATGTAGCGGAAATCTTCTATGGGCCTACTCCCGATCCCAAACCCCTCCTGATCGATCTGTCCACATAACATATAATCTGATAAGTTTATAAAACTCAATAAGTGGAACAAAATAGATTATCAATACACTGTCAACCTTTCGAACCGTACGAAATCCGACTATCTTATCCAACTAATATAATAGGACTCCAGAGCTTAACAGAACCATGTCGGGGTTCTTGTGGGGCACAGATAATACCATTTCATTCCCATGCTACAGGCCATATGACAAAAGGGTACCCCTCCACGAGCCCGGATAGTACCCACGCTCCCCGTACATTCGATCATACACATCTAGGGTTACCCGGTATCCTCTCTATAGACTGTGCACAAACCACGGGGCCCAAAAGGGCATGGGAGCCATCCCACATGTCATATCATATCAGAACATATCAGAACTTATCAGATCTTATCAGAACATATCAAAACTTATCAGAAGGTATCAGATCATATCGAAGCATACAGAACATAACAGAAATCAATCGAGACTTATCAAAGAATCAAAAATCCAAATCCGGATCGCCGATGAGTCAAACATTAACATACAAAAATTAGAACTTGTCATACCTCGTTTCATTATCCCCGATTTTCAGAACTTAGAATCACATGCATCGAATATTAACATATAGCCACTTACCGAACGTTGCTCCTAAATCCCTAGCCTTCACGAGGAAAGAAACCCTCCAACGATCTTCCTGAAACCCTACACGAGATCCATGTTATTTTTCTGAAACTCTACCACTCAAAAGAATGAGGTAACATAAAACTCACCCTTCTTCTCCTAAGAATTCACCTTGTCCCCCCTTGTCCCCTCGAAGCCGTCGGATTAGTTGGATCATCTTCTCCTAACACTTCCCTCCGAGTCGAATCGTCCTCTTCACCTTCACAGTAAGAGGGAATTTCGTGGGTTTGGGTTTTCTATAAAGACGGCATGTGGCAGTCTAGAGGTCTATTTATTCAAGATAAAACCCTAAATCGGCCCTATGTGGGTTTTGTAAAAAATTACTATTTGGTACCCCAATTTATTAAGGCATGCTGATTGTTCCTTAAACTTAGGAAAATTATCATTTGCTTTCTCAATTCTTACATTCTTCCCCCCTTAAATAAAGTTTGTCCTCAAACTTACTGGTACAACTTACTTACTTGTGAGTTCGAAGAGGTAGGGGTACTTCTTCCTCATTTCAGAGCTCAGTTCCCAGGTGGCCTCTCTCTCTGAGTGATTACTCCATTGCACTTTGACATATTCAATTGTCCTCCTGCGGAGTTGTTGAAGTTTGGCATCGACAATCCTCAGAGGCACCTCCTCATAGCTTACATCTGGACGAATCTCAGTCGGAATTTCTTGCACTACATGTCCCTCCCTTGGGATATATTTTTGTAGCATAGACACATGGAATACATCATGTACCCCTGCTAGTATCGGAGGTAAGGCCAATCGGTATGCTAACTTTCCTATCCGTTGAATCATGTCAAAGGGTCCAATATAACGTGGGCTCAGTTTACCCTTGACTCCAAATCTCCGGATTCCCTTGGTAGGTGAAACCTTCAGAAATACATGATCTCCGACTTCAAAATTTACTTCTCTGCGATGCTGGTCTGCAAATTTCTTCTGCCTATCCTGAGCTACCTGAATTCGACTTCGTATCATAGGTACCTTTTCAGTTAACTCCCTGAACATATCCGGACCCAGGATTTCCTTCTCCCCTATCTTGTTCCAGCTGATGGGCGATCGACACTTTCTACCATACAGTGCCTCATATGGAGCCATTTCTATACTTGCCTGGAAGCTGTTATTATAGGCAAACTCCACTAATAGAAGATGCCCTTCCCAATTATCCCCAAAGTCCAGCACACAAGATCTCAATAAGTCTTGCAAAGTCTGTATCATTCGTTCGGACTGTCTATCTATCTTTGGGTAAAATGCTGTACTGAATTGTAATTTGGTCCCCAGTGCCTTCTGTATACTGCTCTAAAACCTAGACAAAAATCTGGTATCTCGATCCGAAATAATGCTCACTGGTACTCCATGTAGCTGTACTATCTCTTTTATATAGAGTTCTGCCATTTGCTCAATAGACATACCTATCTTATATGCCAAGAAGTGAGCCGACTTGGTAAGGCGATCCACCACTACCCACACTGCATCCTTACCTTGGAGGTTCCTCGGGAGCCCAGTCACAAAGTCCATGGTAATCTTTTCCCATTTCCACTCTGGAATCTCTAACGGCTGTAAGGGACTGGCTGGTCGTTGGTGCTCTGCCTTAACCAATTGACACACCATGCACCTGGCCACAAAATCTGCTATCTCTTTCTTCATACCAGACCACCAAAAATTCAGCTTGAGGTCCTGGTACATTTTTGTTCCTCCTGGATGTCCTACATAAAGAGCAGTATGTGCTTCTTCCAATACTTTATTCTTTAATTCCTTGGCCGCTGGAACACATATCCTGTTCTGGTAATATAGATAGTCATCAGCTCCAATGTGAAAATTTTCCAGCTCTCCTCATTCAACTTGTCGTCGGAGACCAATAAGAGTTGCATCTCTGCGTTGCCCTTCGCCTAATTGGTTTCGTAATGTGGGCTCCAACTCCATGCTTGCCACTAGACCGTTCGGACCTTCCGAGTCTTCCAATGCCAAACTCTTCATTTGCCGTATCAGTGTCTCTTGCATTGTAAACCCGTTCCCAGTTATCCCACCTTGATTCTTCCTGCTTAGAGCATCTGCTACTACGTTGGCCTTCCCTGGGTGATAATGTATCCTAATATCATAGTCCTTAATCAATTCTAGCGACCTTCGCTGTCTCATATTCAGTTCCTTCTGCGTGAAAATATATTTGAGACTCTTGTGGTCCGTATACATATCGCAGCGTACTCCGTACAGGTAATGCCTCCACACCTCCAGTGCATGAATTACTGTCACTAGCTCTAGGTCATGAGTAAGGTAGTTTCTTTCGTATGGCTTCAGCTATCTGGATGCGTAAGCGATCACCTTATCATCTTGCATAAATACGCATCCCAAACCATTACTTGAAGCATCGCTATAAATAATATAGTCCTTCCCTTCGCTAGGTTGTGTCAGTATGGGTGCTGTCACTAATCTTTTCTTCAGCTCCTGAAAGCTTTGCTCACATTCCTCACCCCATATATACTTCATCCCTTTCTAAGTTAACCTTGTCAATGGCATTGCTATCTGGGAGAATCCTTCTACAAAATACCGGTAATAGCCTGCCAAACCCAAGAAGCTGCGTACTTCTAAAACATTACTTGGTTGCCTCCACCCTACAACCGTCTCAATCTTGCCGGGATCTACTGATACTCCTTCCTTGGATATAACATGGCCAAGAAAAGCTACCTTCTCGAGCCAAAACTCACACTTCTTCAGCTTGGCATATAACTGCTTCTTTCGTAGTATTTGCAGTACCAATCGCAAGTGTTCCTCATGTTCCTCCTTACTTCCCGAATATACTAGGATATCATCAATAAATACCACAACACATTTATCCAAGTATGGTCCAAAAGTTTGGTTCATTAAATCCATGAACTTAGCCAGAGTATTTGTCAGTCCGAAAGGCATCACTAGGAACTCATAATGGCCATATCTGGTGCGAAAAGTAGTCATGTGCAAATCTTCCTCCTTAATCCACATCTGGTGGTAGCCTGACCGCAGGTCTATTTTGGAAAACACCTGTGCTCCTTTTAGTTGATCGAACAAATCTTCAATTCTTGGCAAGGGGTATCAGTTCTTGACAGTGAGTTTGTTTAATTTCCGATAATCTACACACATCCTCATGGAGCCATCTTTCTTCTTTACAAATAATACTGGTGCTCCCCATGGTGAAGCACTTGGTCTGATGAAACCCTTTTCCAGTAGGTCCACCAGTTGAGTTTTCAATTCCTTTAGCTCCGCCGGGGCCATGCGATAAGGTGCCTTGGATACTGGCCTTGCTCCGGTAATCAGGTCAATTTGAAACTTCACTTCACGATTCGGTGGCATCCCTTGCACCTCTTCGGGAAACACATCCGAAAAGTCTCTAGCTATCAGAATTTGGTCCAGTGGAGTCTCGCTACGATTGTCCAATGTAGTAGCTAGGTAGGCTACCGCACCACCTTGTACCAGTTTTCTTGCTTCCATCACAAAAATTATACTCAAGGGTGATTTAACACCCTCGCTCACATATATAAATTCTCCCCTTCCTGGCGGCCGAAAGACGACTGACTTACACCTGCAATCGATGGATGCGTGCTATTTTGCCAACCAATCCATACCCAAAATGACATCGAAGCCCATCATCCCCATATTGCAGAAGTTTCCATTGAGTGGGTGGCCACTTGTAATGATCTTGCAATCACAACTCTGATCTACAATGATAGCCTTTCCAAGTGGGGTTCTAACTGCCATCTCCTCCTCACATCTATTTCTTCTCAGTTTATGCCTCCTTACGAAGTGTTCGGCAATAAATGAGTGGGTTGCACCAGAATCAAACAAGGTATTTGCAGGATAATCAGCTACTAAAAATTTACCTACGATAAAGTCCTACACTCAAAATGACACTCCCTTTTTGGCTTAATTAGGTACGATGTTAAGCAAAGTTTACATGTCACCACATCGCCCCTTTGTCCAGCTTCTATTTGATTCAGCGCATACACCCGTGCTGTGGTCCTCGTCGTCGAGTTACCTCCTGCAGAATTACCACCTGGGTATTGGCATTGGTTATCATCGGAGTTTGGGCACGCATCTCAGGGCAGGTCACCAGCTAGTGTCCCATCTTTTCATAATTAAAGCAAGCTCCGGTAATCCACCTTAGACAAGTGCATGGTAATTTAGACTCTAAGTCTCCTGATTGATTGATAAATAAGAATTATTAATACACTATTCACCTGCACTGATCCTGTGTATGGCCCGTCCGCTTGCATCTCCCACACCACGTGTTTGTGTTTCTAGCAGAAGGTGGATTGTATGGTCGCTTGTTGGGTTCAGTGTATTGATTCCCTGCCTCATGTCCCATCCTTCTCTTTGTTGGCTCCCTCTCTTTTCTCTGATGCAAATTCAGATCTTGTTCGATCACCAGTGCCCTCTGAAGTATCTCCGAGTAGGTGGGCAGGAGGAGAGGCACCGCAAGCTTCCTGATCTCATCTGTCTGCCCCTCCTCAAACTTCCTAGCCCGAGTATCTTCATCCAGTGCAGCCGCCGACTTGAAAATCGAGAGCCTGGAGAACTCATGATCGTACTGGAACACAGTCAAATTCCTTTGTACCAACTGATCAAATTCCCGTGCCTTCTCTCTCCTCTTAGCTGGTGAGACAAAGTGGCCCCTAAAGTCTCTCAGAAAAGCTTCCCAGTCATACACCTCGACCTCTGCTACCTCTATCATCTCTTCTGCCCTCTTATCCCAGCGGACCCTTGCCTGAGTTTCCCACTACCTACGAGTGTCTCCCGTAAGCACATAAGTAGCATACTTCACTTTTTCCGTGGGATGAGTGTGAGCGATGTCAAAAGTCTTCCACCTGTATTGGATTCTCTGAACCATCAAAAGTGGGTGGCCGAACCCATAAAAATTCCTAAAACCCTCCAGCAGCAGCGGCAGGTTGTGGTGGTGGTGGTGGTGCAGGTGCAGGTGCAGGTTGTGGCGCAACTGCTGCTGCAGGCTGGTGTTGCTGAACTAATATGGCCAGAATCTGCAAGAGGGCACCCTCGATATTTAACCCTGTCGGGTTCGGAATAGGAGTAGCAGGAACAGGGGCGTTGGCAGAAGCACCTTCAATGTTGGCCGCCTCATTCTCATCATTGTCAACAATATCATCAATATTGTCAGTGTCTGCAATATGACCAGCAACTTGTCCCAATTCGGGCTCTTGCTCTGGCTCAGGCCCTTGCCCCTGTCCCCTGGATGCTCCAGCCCTCGTCATCGGTGCCATTATTTCGTGCCCTGATCTGTGTTCACTAGCGAATTAAGTACTTGCATATACCACTTATCACATACGCCATTTAAATTCCCATCCCTAAATAATGTAAGTTCTGGCATATACCACTTATTTTGTACCCCTATTTTATACCCTTATTTCGTTTTAAACATATATCACTTATCACATAGAATCAGGTACAAATTAACCAAATAGATTGCATATGCCATTTTGAATAACTCTAAAACATATATAAGACTAACTTCCTTAATGTAGTCATATTATGGACAAGTCGAATCCCAAAATAATATCACATACACATCCTAATACGTCACAGTATACACGAAAATGTCATCACAGGAAAAATTTTGCCTGAAACCACTTAAAATATTTTATTCTTTTTGTGTCAAAACTTCAAACGCCCGTAACTTTTAAACGGCTTGGAATTAGGGTGCATGAATTTCGGTTATAGCAGAAGGCGATAACTCTTGTAGATCTTGAAATTCCCTTTCTGAAAACATATTATAATAGTAAAACGGACAACCGAGTTAAAAGTTATGGCTCTTGAAAGATTAGGCAGTTTTGGGATCAAAACCACTTATTTTCAACTCAATCCTACTACTACTCTAAACCACTCACCCTTTTTCAAATCATCCCCACGCGCAGCAGCACACACCCCTCCCTTTTTTTTAAACACATAATACAATTCGGACACCTAACTTTTCCACTTTTACCACCTGGCCCCCAGTGATCTACGACTCCCTAATGCATGACATGCATGATAAAAACAAAAAAAATTTTATGCTCTGATACCATTTAGTTGTCACGCCCCAAAAATAAACGTGACAACCGCCCTCAGCACCTGACTTTTTTATAGATCAAACTTAAAATATCCAGGTCTTCGAATTGAAATAGCAAACTTAAAACAAAATCAAAAATTGAGAAAAATGTGTCTTTATTAGCGAAAGGAAAACGTGCTGATGCATGTAGCGGAAGTCTTCTACGAGCCTACTCCCGATCCCGAACCCCTCCTGATCGATCTGTACACATAACATATAATCTGATGAGTTTATAAAACTCAGTAAGTGGAACAAAATAGATTATCAATACATTGTCAACCTTTCGAACCGTACGAAGATCACTTATCCGACTATCTTATCCAACTAACATAATAGGACTCCGGAGCCTAACAGAATCATGTCGGGATTCTCGTGAGGCACAGATAATACTATTTCGTTCTTGTGCTACGGGCCATATGACGAAAGGGTACTCCTCCACGAGCCCGGATAGTTTTCACACTCCTCATACATTCGATCATACACATCTAGGGTTACTCGGTATCCCCTCTATAGACTGTGCACAAACTACGGGGCCCAAAAAGGCGTGGGTGCCACCTCGCATGTCATATCATATCGGAACATATCAGAACTTATCAGATCTTATCATAACATATCAAAACTTATCAGAAGGTATCAGATCATATCGAAGCATACATAACATAACAGAAATCAATTGAGACTTATCAAAGAATCAAAAATCCAAATTCGGATCGCTGACGAGTCAAACATTAACATACAAAAATTAGAACTTGTCATACCTCATTTTATTATCCCCGATTTTCAGAACTTAGAATCACATGCATCGAATATTAACATATAGTCACTTACCGAACGTTGCTCCTAAATCCCTAGCCTTCACGAGGAAAGAACCCCTCCAACGATCTTCCCGAAATTCTACACGAGATCCATATTATTTTTCTGAAACTCTATCACTCAGAAGAATGAGGTAACATAAAACTCACACTTCTTCTCCTAAGAATTCACCTTGTCCCCCCTTGTCCCCTCGAAGCCGTCGGGTTAGTTGGATCGTCTTCTCCTAACACTTCCCTCCGAGTCGAATCGTCCTCTTCACCTTCACAGTAAGAGGGAATTTCATGGGGTTGGGTTTTCTATAAAGACGGCATGTGGCAGCCTAGAGGTCTATTTATTCAAGATAAAACCCTAAATCGGCCCTAGGTGGGTTTCGTGAAAAATTACCATTTGGTCTCCCAACTTATTAAGGCATGCTGATTGTTTCTTAAACTTAGGAAAATTATCATTTGCTTTCTCAATTCTTACAACTATTGGGATCGCATTGGCTCCCGTAGTGGGTGTTCCCATCACCTCCAATTCAGCTGGCCAGAGAGGAGAAGCCCCAAGGATCCCCTTATCCCTGTCCGAACGTGCCATGCTAGCCTCAGCGAAAGGCCGAAAGGCGAGAGCTTAGAGCTCGGCGTGCACTCATTCAAACTTCACTTCAAACTTGGCATCGGACTCGCAGAAATGGCCTTCCATCGGCTCCCATTGGTCCTGCAACTTGGTATTAGTTTCTTGAGATAACAAGATGATCAGCTGTTCGAGTTTTTTGAGATCGGACGAACGTGTCTCTACACCCGTCATAGCTCTGATACCAGTTGTAACGAACTGAATTGATAGAAGTAGAAGTAGGGGAGAGAACTTAGAGTTCGGGGGGAAGACAGAAGAGAATTTGGGTTGAAAGGATAATATGTATTTTTATTGATACTTGATCATCTGATCTCAATACAATTTATAATCAAATCAACTGGGGGTGATAACCCTCAGCAACTATCCTGCTTGAATTCAAATGTGCAACTAACGTAGGGATTGCATATTAGATCCCAACAAATGATGAGCTAATCATGCAAATGCTAATTAACTGGTGTGATGTGGCCTTGACCACGTAATTATTGAATTGGAAATGTGACATCGGTGTTAGGATCCAAACTGAAAGAAGAAGAATTAACTAGGGAAAAAGATAGATAGGAAGAGGAGAAGAGTTTGAAGAGGATATGAGACTAGTAATGATATTCGATGATCTATTTCTCATAGGGTAGTCGTACATTTATACTCTTCAGCTAGAAGAGGATCTATACTACTACCAAACTTCCTACGTGCATGGCACTTCTCTAGGATAACAGCAGCTACTAGCAATTAAAATAAATCAATAATAAATGGCCACGTGGGCAACAACTAATGAGATAAACTAAGCTAATGATTAGGGAATAACAACCCATTATTTGAAAACGTAAGACGATAATAAGCATGTGACATCCGCCGACCGTTGGAAAATATTCTTGTCTTCAAGAATTCAATTTCTCGATGTCAGGAAACTGGGTCTCCTCACCTTGTTCGACCTCTCTAGGAGGTCTAGTCAAGGCCCCAACTGTCTCTTCCATTAGATTAATTCTGTTAACTTATTTTTTGTTACAAAAATGCTCCTTAAACTATTGTTCTCCACATCGACGACATGGGTTCTCCCGAACGTAGGAATTAAACTTCGATCCAGCAGGTGGTGGAGTTGTCGAAGTTTTTGGTCGCATAGGTTTGTCTTTGCTTGCTAAATTGATAGCGGATTCATGTAATCAGCTAGCTCAATTGCATCGCCCATTAAAGCTAGAAAATGTGTACGGACTAATGAGTTTATAGTATCGGTTAGCCCACTAATAAAGCTATACACGAAATACCTATCCGAGAGAGTAGGATTTTCTCGAATCATCATGCCCTTGAGTTCCTCGAACTTGCGCACATAGTCATTGATGCTTTCGGATTGCTTGAGGTGGTTGAACTCCTCGATGACGGTAGCGGAGCTTCGAGATCCAAATCATTGGCATAGGTGGTCAACAAATTGAGTCCACGTCGCACTACGGTTCTGTAGGAACCAGCCATCGAACCAAATCTCACCTTTTTCATCCAAATGCAAGCTTGCCAATTTGATCCATCGAGCATCCACCACTTTATTAATTTTGAAGTAATTTTTGCACTTTCGGATCCAGGGTCTGGGATTGGTTGGGCAGAACTCGGGAAAGTTCAGCCTCATCTTCGGGTAGACCTCTCCGCTAGGTCGACGGGCTAGTGGAATAATATTGGCTCCTGTAGCGGGTGACCCCGATACCTCCGATTCGACTGGAGAGGCCCCAAGGATACCCTTTTCCTTGTCCGTTCGCGTCATGACAGACTCACCAGAATTTTGAAAAGCGAGGGCTTGGAGCTCAGCGTGCGCTCTTCAAACTTTGCTTCGAACTTGGCCTCGGACTCGCGGAAATGGCCTTCCATCCGATCCCATTGCGCCTGCAACTTTGCGTCGGTCTCTTGTGGCAAGGAGGTGATCAATTGTTCGAGCTTTTTCAAATCCGTTGAATGCATCTCCATGGCGGTATGACTTTGATACCAGGTGTTAGGATCTAAACTGAAAGAAGAAGAATTAACTAGGGAGAAAAATAGATAGGAGGAGGAGAAGAGTTTGAAGAGGATATGAGAGTAGTAATGATATTCGATGATCTCTTTCTCATAGGGTAGTCGTACATTTATACTCTTCAGCTAGAAGAGGATCTATACTACTACCAAACTTCCTACGTGCATGGCACTTCTCTAAGATAACAGAAGCTAATAGCAATTAAAATAAATCAATAATAAATGGCCATGTGGGCAACAACTAATGAGATAAACTAAGCTACTGATTAGAGAATAACAACCCATTATTTGAAAACGTAAGACGATAATAAGCACGTGACATCCGCCGGCCGTTGGAAAACATTCTTGTCCTCAAGAATTCAATTTCTCGATGTCAGGAAACTGGGCCTCCTTACCTTGTTTGACCTCTCCAGAAGGTCTAGTCAAGTCCCCAACTGTCTCTTCCATTAGATTAATTCTGCTAACTTGTTTTTCGTTACAAAAATGCCCCTTGAACCATTGTTCTCCACATCGACGATATGGGTTCTCCCGAACGTAGGAATTAAACTTTGATCCAGCAGGTGGTGGAGTTTTTGAAGTTTCTGGTTGCATAGGTTTGTCTTTGCTTGCTGATTTGATAGCGGATTCATGCAATCGCGCTAGCTCAATTGCATCGCCCATTGAAGCTAGAAAATATGTACGGACCAAGGACTTTAGAGTATCGGTTAGCCCACCAATAAAGTTATACACGAAATACATATCCGAGAGAGTAGGATTTTCTCGAATCATCATGCCCTTGAGTTCCTCGAACTTGCGTACATAGTCATTGATGCTTCCGGATTGCTTGAGGTGGTTGAACTTCTCGTTGACGGTAGCAGAGCTTCGAGATCCAAATCATTGGCATAGGTGGTCAACAAATTGAGTCCATGTCGCATTGCGGTTCTGTAGGAACCAGCCATCGAACCAAATCTCGCCTTCTTCATCCAAATGCAAGCTTGCCAATTTGATCCGTCGAGCATCTGCCACTTCATTATTTTTGAAGTAATTTTTGCACTTTCAGATCCAGGGTCTTGGATTGGTTGGGCAGAACTCGAGAAAGTTCAGCCTCATGTTCGGGTAGACCTCTCTGCTAGGTCGACGGGCTAGTAGAATAGCATTGGCTCCTGTAGCGGGTGATCCCGATACCTCCGATTTGGCTGGAGAGGCCCCAAGGATACCTTTTTCCGTGTCCGTTCGCGCCATGACAGTCTCACCAGAATTCTGGAAAGCGAGGGCTTGGAGCTCGGCGTGCACTCGTTTTTGCTTCGAACCTGGCCTCGGACTCGTGGAAATGGCCTTCCATCCGATCCCATTGCGCCTGCAACGTTGCGTCGGTCTCCTGTGACAAGGAGGTGATCAATTGTTCGAGCTTTTTCAAATCCGTTGAACGCGTCTCCATGACGGTATGGCTCTAATACCAGGTGTTAAGATCTGAACTGAAAGAAAAAGAATTAACTAGGGAGAAAGATAGATAGGAAGAGGAGAAGAGTTTGAAGAGGATATGAGAGTAGTAATGATATTCAATGATCTCTTTCACATAGGATAGTCGTACATTTATACTCTTCAGCTAGAAGAGGATCTATACTACTACCAAACTTCCTACGTGCATGGCACTTCTCTAGGATAACAGGAGCTACTAGCAATTCAAATAAATCAATAATAATTGGCCACGTGAGCAACAACTAAGGAGATAAACTAAGCTAATGATTAGGGAATAACAACCCATTATTTGAAAACGTAAGACGATAATAGGCACGTGACAACTTACCCTGGATCTGATGCTTACTGTACAGTCTCAGAATTGAAGAATATGGATGATAACATTTGGAATGTTGATACGGTGGAGTCGATTTTCTCGGTACAGGGTTCACTCTAGGCAATGTCGACTAGTACTCGTCATCTTGAGGTTGTTCTCCGCAGAAAATTCACGACAAATAGGGTCTACATTGTCCGCAGCGGGTACCATATGAATTTTGATATCAGGTGAATTACCTCTTAGATGACGCATTCCCCCTATGCGGACTTAGATATGTGTAACAAATGTTGGGCCTTATGATGTCCCCACATTTCAAAAACTTATTGTGGAGAGTTCTTGACAACAATCTCCCGGTCAAGGACAATCTTATGAAGAGGGGTCTGTTGGTGGATCTTTGGTGTCCCCTATGTCATGCTTCGCTGGAACCGGTCTGCCATTTGTTCTTGGAGTGTCCTACAACTTCGTCGCTGCTCCTATTGCGAAAGGATTCAAAAAATTGCTATCGAACTTAAATGCCAATATGATCTGCACCCGCTTTGTTGCGTGTCTATGAGGGGTCCGGAAAGCCAAAAATATTTATGTTTCTGAAGCAGGCACTAAAGTGAATCCAATACGTGAGCTAGAGAGGGCAATCAAGGTAGGCGCCGTCGTCCGAGACTCCTTGGACAAAATTGTCGTGGCATAAGTACGGATTATTGATGGCACGGTTCACCCCCCCTTGAGGAGGCGAATGCTCGGTACAAACTGGCTGATGATACACATCGGAGGGATGTCCAATTTGAGTTTGATGATTTTGTATGGACAATTTTGACAAATGTCTGCTTTCCTGATCATGAGTATAATTGGGCATGTCGAGGTCATTGACAATATTAGCCCCAATGCTTAGCGTCTTTGTCCGTCCAGCCATATTTGCACTCCTCGGATGCGTTCAATGTAAAACACTTTATTCTTTTCGCCGGTGATGATTCGTGTGGAGATAAAGTTGTGTTTTTAATTCAAGAGCGAATCATTATAAATACCGGTACTAGTTCAAGGATAAATATCAATATAAATACCTATCTAATTAGAGTAGCTCTTTAGATAGGTTATTATTTTTTATCATTTATGTGACAGGTGCTAGTATAACAACTGCTAAGTGTAAATACAATTCTTCTTCTTAAAAACAAGAGATAATTACTGAGATTGACTTTAGGGAATAGTCAAATAGACTTTGAACACCCTATAGTTTGGTTATTATTATACTTTCGAGTCCCTAACTAATTTTTTTTCTTATTTTATATTTGAAATGACCAATATACCCTTGCTCCGGTCAACTAAAATCGCCGGTCATCTTCTACGGTCATTTTTCCGACGAACACCAACTCCGATCATCATCTCCAACCACCCTCCGACGACAACCAAAATCAACCCAGACCTAAACCTAACACAACATTAATTTCAACATTAAAAACACTCAATTAAGCATCCAAGAACACCAAATCTAAACAATTAGGGATAAACCAAAACGTCGGACCCCCAAATTAGAAGCGATGGAGGTGTGGTCCCACCGGACGAACTCTGTTGTTCCGCCGCTCCCATCCCTTCACGCCCTTGCATAAATTTATCACACACATCACCCCTCTCTCTCTCTCTCTCATAGTATTACTGTTTTTGTCCTTCTTTGTAAAATCTGAAGAAGAGAAGTTCGAAGCTTTACTTTTGTTGTTATTTATCTGGAAAAATGATCGAGATCGAGGAGACTTCGGAGTTTGCCGACCGGGGAGGGGTTGCATGCTCGCCGATAGCGGGCCGGAGCTCGATATTTGAGTCACTGGAAGGGAGGGGAAAGGAAGAGAGGGACGAATGCGCGGTTCAGTCACCGGCGCAGTAGTCGATGACGGAGGAGTTGTCCTCGATCGGGAATAACAGTGATCTGTCGACGACAGATGATGACGATGGGAGAATGAAGAGGTCCAGTAAAGGGTCTTTGGGTTCAATGGATGTGTTGGAGGAGGTTCTTCCTATTTGGGTTCAATCCATGGGTTAATCGGGTGTTTGATCTGGGTTGGTCTTAGAATTGGCTATTCGATTTGGTTTTTGGTTTGGGGATTGGAACACCCGAGATCAAGGTTATGACCTAATAATTTTATTCTGAACTTTATGCAGAAGAGGGATAATTTTATTCGCCAGTCCGGAGAAGATGATCAGCAATTTTAGTTAACCGGAACAAGAATATAAATTAAGAAAAAAATCAGTTAAAACCTCAAAAGTATAATAATAACCAAACTATATGGACTCAACAATTAGTATAAAAATTACAGGGTCTTCAAATTTCTGTCAGTAATTATCTCTAAAAACAATGGACAAAACAAACGTCTCATTTCAAAACATTATCTTTTTTTAGGAACACATTTCAAAATATTATCGGTATTAACAAAGATGTAATATCAACATTAAAAAAATTAGACAAAGCAAATGTCCTCGTTAAATTAAAACGTCTACCCATTTACCTTGAACAGATAGATTTAGCCTTCAGCGTGAAAGCGAAGCCTTCTCTCGTTAATCAGACAAAACAAATGTGTCAGTCCCAACCAAAGGCACATATGTTCATGTAATGGAGACGCTTTCCCTTTCCCCCTTCTTCACTCTCTCTTTCTCTATGTCCCTGGGGGTCTGTAATTTAATTTCTGATCCAAATTAAATTAATTCGCATCTCTCCTCGGAAGCTTCAAACCCAAGCAAAGAAGAAAGGAAGGAAGTAATGAGCTGGAGGAGGGTGGCTAAGTCCTTTCAGACCCTTGTCACCCATGGCTTCCTCTTCTCCTTCACTCTTTTGCTCTCTCTCAAGCTTGACCACTCCGTCCCTTACTCCTGGTGGTCCGTTTTCTCTCTAATTCTTTTCTCTTTATTTATTGTCTTTTTTTAATATGGGTTTCCCCATGAAGGATTAGAAAATTTTGGAAATTTTCTATAAAGCTTTCAACTTTCTTGTGTTTTGAGGGATTCCTTAGATACCCAGTTCAAATTTTGGGTTTTGTGTAATTGTTTATGGATTTCCTCTTTGTGTCAATGTTTTGAAGTTTGGATTTCTTTTGGGGTGGTTCTTGGGGAATGAGGTTTGATGCATCTATTTTGTTTGTTCCTTTCTGAGCTAGATAAGTTTTGTTTTAGGTTTGTTGTTATTATTATTATTTATTTAAAATGGATGGATTAAAAGTTGAAATCTTGTTGTAGAATATAACCCTCCCTGACAGAGTTAATTGTCTTTGATTGTTGTCACTAAGAGAACACCGACTACATTGTGAAGTCTGTCTGATTCGGTAGTCATGCTTCAATGTGTAGAAACAGAGTAATGTTTTTGGGATACCATTTTTAGATCTGTTGGCCATTCTTCAATGGAATGAAGATGATGCAATTGCGCCAAAGCTCTTCCTTTCTCTTTTCTCGTATCCGAAGCCTAGCAATTAACAGTTTCCATCGTGGCGTGCAGGAAAATTTTCGCACCTCTGTGGCTATTTCATGTAGTCACCTCGCGCGGCCGTTTTTCATTGCCAGCACCAACATTTCCTCATGATCGTCATGTATGCTATCCACACTCGCGTTGCCTTTTTTTAATTTAACCTGTTTCCACGTACAAATGAAAATGAACGATCTTTTTCCCTTGGACAGTGGGCACCATCTCATGCTGTCTTGGCGACACCATTGCTTGTTGCTTTTGAACTGCTGCTCTGTATACATCTAGATACCAGCTATGGTACTTTAGCCATTACTTTTTATTCCCCTTGCCTTTCGACTTTCCTTTCATTTTCCGTATGTTCTAGAATTGTACTTTACCATGTAGTGTTAGTAAGTCATGTTTACTTATTCCTGGCTTCCAATTCTGCTGCAGTTGTGAATTTGAAGATTGTCTTTCTCCCGTTGTTGGCATTTGAAATAGTAATTTTGACTGATAATATCAGGTAATTTACTGAAGCAGGTCACCCATTTTGTTTCCTGTCCTCCACTAGTGTTTCATCGGTAACATTTACTTGTCTTGAAGCCTTTTCCCATTCTTTATGGGACTCTTTTTGATCCCAAAAGAGACGATCACCCTTGCATAGGCATACAATCCATAATTCTGTTGACTAGGCCTGCCATGAGCACTAAAATAAGTTTTTATTTGTATCCTGAATTAGTGAATTGTTTTCTGTGTTGCCAGTTGCAGGACTTGGTCAGAATATTATTTTTGTTGATTTGTTTTTTTCGCTTTGCATGATAGGATGTGTAGAGCTCTAATGCCTGGGGAGGAAGAAAGCATGAGTGATGAAGCAATATGGGAGACTCTACCTGTGAGTTCAGCCTTCTTTCCAAGCACTGCTTTGAAATTCATGATATGAGAGAAACCGGTTGAATTTAGGAATCTGGTTGTATACAACTTGATTATTGATAGGAAAAAGAGCTCCTGTGCTAAGAAAAAGAAAATATGGAGAGGCTTATTAATGGCTTTGAGTTCCTGTCAGTTACATCCAAGTATACATTGAGAAATCGCACTAGAGCGTTTCGAGTTGGCTAATCATTGAAGCTTTCCATCTTCATGAATGCCTTTAACTTAAGGTGTACATTGAACTAATAATAATAAATGTAGACAAAGTACACTGTTTTGTAACTGATGGAGAATCCGTATTTCTTATAATGCTGGCTCTTCGTGCTATAGGCGAATGAGTGCAACAAAGTGACAGCATCTTATTTAATGGAAGCTCTTAGAGACTGAACTTTTCTCTGAAATTGTTTTTAGTTAATCGAGCAGAAACTGCAATCCACTGAGTTCTACCATTGTTAAATATCTGATTCCAGCTGTTATGTGCTCAAGTTCTTTGTTACTAAATCTGCTACGGAGAGCAAACATTCACAATCTTGACTTTTTTTCTTTCTTCGCAAGGCTATTCAATGTTTCTACTTCTTGCTTTGTAGCACTTTTGGATTTCAATATCCATGGTCTTCCTTATTGCAGCAACAGTGTTTACCATTCTCAAATTATGCGGTAAGCTTTCAGCTTTATATCTTCGTTAAGACTATTTGAACACTGCACCTAAGTTGGAAGTTTTGAGAATTGGGATTTTGTTACTTCATCTTTTAACTTTAAAATAGGATTTAAGTTGTGTACTTCTCTTTTTCTTTCTTCATATCATGTAAGCGGGGTTCATTGCATATGAATCCGATAGCTTCTTATTGGGCCTCCAATTGTTTGTCAACGAATCCGTGAGTTGCATGCTATTGGCTGGAAAAACCAAAATGTGAGGTCTGATATAATGAAGAAAATTATAGATATTCTTTGGCCTGACGCCTCTTTAGCCAAATAATGAAATCTGGGTAAATTGAACTTGAGGAGCTACTAATATTACCCGTGGTTTTCCCCATTTCATTTTCAGGTGATGTCGAAGCTCTTGGTTGGTGGGACTTGTTTATAAACTACGGGTACTGAAATTTTGGAGTATACAATCTGTTCTTTCAATTGGAGGATGAGCAATAAACTCGTCATGTTTTGGTCCACTTTGATCAATCTTCCTTTGCAGTATTGCAGAATGTTTTGCTTTTCTTGTTTGCACGAAGTGGCAAAATCCAGCAATTCATAGGCATTCTTCTAGTGCAAGTTCTAGTACACATTCGATGGCTAATAGATATGTGGAGTGGAATAGAGGCCCAGTGGGATCATCAAATGATGACCAAAGCAATGGAATATGCAACCTGCAGGACATCGGTGGACATTTTATGAAAATTCCTTTCGTTTGTTTTCAGATAATCCTTTTTATGCACTTGGAGGTATAAAAGCGTTTAAAGTATCATTCTTAGACATTTTTGCATTTTGTTTTTTCTCACAAGGAATTTTCCATCCTTAGGGTACACCGACAGGTGCAAGAAAAATTCGATTCGTGATTCTCTTCTCACCACTACTCATGCTTCAAGGAGCCGGGGTGCTGTTTGCTGCATATAGATTTGTAGAGAAAATTGTATTACTGATTCATGGAGGAGAAGGCTCTTCAAGAAGATTTTCTGCTCTATCTGGGGTTCAAGATATTCTCGGGTTCCTGCGTCATGGATCCAGGTAAGCATTCAAATTAGTATATGACCCGCAGTTTCAGTTCACCACATTCCGTGGAGTTAAAAAGATATGTGATTATCGAAGATCAATGTTTGCTAATGTTTCTGCAGGTTGCTTGGTTGGTGGCGGATTGATGAAGGAAGCAGGGAGGAACAAGCCAGACTGTTCTACGATGGAGGTTTAAGGTATTTATTGCTCCTAATCGTATCAAGTACGGACCTTTTTTCTCCTTGAGATTTTTCTATTAATTGAATTTTTTAATGTTTCACATTTATATTTGAATATTCCTGCAATCAATGAGATACTTACTCTGTTCTTCCTGTTCACAATTTTTTCCTGAAACTTTATTGATTAGCTACAACACTTTCTCACCCGACTCAGTGAGGAAGACGCCAAAATCCGAGCTTGTAGATGAGGTTAGAACAGTCATAAAATCTCTTCCTCTTTTCTCGCCTCTATTCCTTCTTCCTCAAGGAAGATATGATTTGGGTTTCCCTGGTCTCAGATATGGAGACTACAAGCTGCCCTTAACGAGCAGACCGAAATTACCAAGTTCAGGCAGCAGGAGTACGAGAGGCTTCAAAATGTACCCGACGTTTTCCAATTAACATCCTTGTTCTCTTGTCCCCATACTAACAAAATTTCATGATATCTTTCAGGACAAGATTCTATGCCGAATTTGCTTTGACGAGCAAATTAACACGGTCCTCCTGCCGTGTCGCCATCACGTACTTTGCAGGTACAAATATCTATTTTCCAGATTCTTCCTTCCATTTTGGAACTCGGGCATCGAACGCCATACGAGCGTCCTCGCGTTCGGGAAACGTGGGTCTGTAACAGGTTCCGGGATACCATGTTTTTTATTGTGGAACTGTCATGAGTTTGTAAACTAACTCGCATCTTTGGGGATCCAGTGCATGCTGCGAGAAGTGTAAAAAATGCCCCATCTGCCGTGTGGTTATAGAGGAGCGACTGCCTGTATATGATGTCTAGCTTCCAGCCTCCAACACAAGAACCGTTGACTTCTTCGTGCTTATGGTTTTTTTTTGGTCAAAGCATATGGTCCTGGGAGTTATTCTCATATATTTGTATAGGAATCTTGTGTTTGTATCGTTTTTTCAACTTTAATTTATGTTATCCCTGTGGTAGAGTGGCCAGGGCGGAGCCTTTTCTAAATAGAAGTTCAGGGTTCGTTTCTCGCGCCTTCTACCTCTCCATATCTTGTAAAAAAAGGAACTTTTGAGTTAAATATTTTGGTTCTATATAGTTTGGTTTATTGTGTTAGTCATTGATGACTTTCAAATTAATTAGGAGTCTTTTTGGTTGAATTTCTATTTTTTATGATGAAAACGCGCTTGAAGTCACTCAAAAAAACTATAATTTATAGTAGTAATTTATTATTCGATTGAAATTCGGTTTCCAAAAAGATTTAAAATTAGAAAATCATAGGATGGTCGAAATTCGTCAACTAGTATTTTATCCAATGGTAGGTTGAAGGTTAGACCTCGTTTGATTCAACTGATAGGTAGGTGAGTCACCCCAAGGTCCCAAATAATGACAGGTTTTGGCTAATTGAGTCGTGATCAGCTAGTGTCTAATTTTTTTAATATTAAGCTTTTTTGATTTAGTTGGTCTTGATAATTCAAAAATTATCTTTCATGTTACAGATTGGAATGAGTGTTAACATTTATAATATGGATTGTCCCATTCAGAGTCAGACAAAGACCTTTGATTTGGTAAATCTAGATGCACTTGCCCGTCGAGCTTTGCACTGGGATGAAGGACATTTTTTGTCATTGCATACAATTAATGTCTATGCAAGCAGGGACGGATGTAGTTTAGAAGATTAAAAAATTATGGGTATATATTTAATAAAAAAAGTTTGCCCCAATGATATTAACTAGTTTGTTCCCATAATTGAAAAAAAGATAAAATTGCCTAAGGATAAAATTGACACAATAAGATTTTAAGATATTTTTATTGGCCCACAAACTCCTAAAGGAAAGAACCTATTTGGCCCACCAATCACAACCACTATGTTTTACCAAGAAAAGACTACCCACCTAGGTAAAAACTCTTAAAAGATTTTAAGATATTTTTATTGGCCCACAAACTCTAATGTCGTGAATATTTTTTTTTTCAATTTCATGAAGTACATAAGTATTTTGTCCCCGTAGTATAAATTTTTTGGATCCGTCCCTGTATGCAAGGGCATCAGATTAAGTGCTGACAACATAGAGTTGCCAACACCATCATGACAATATAAAGTTATCTGATGCGCTATTGCAATTTGCTTGATGTTCCCTTCAGGTACAACGACACATCAATCAAGATCAACAGCACATCAGGCCAAATTAACTAAGATCAACATTAGTTTTGAAAAGTAAAAATGGATGTGCCCTCGTTCCTTTTGCCTTTGAAAAGTAATGTGCCCTTAATCTATTTGGCTTATTATTTTTTGGGCAAATTACTCTCACATCTCTGACTTTTGGTCATCCTCCCCCTAGGGTCCCTGACTTTTGAAAAATGATTTTTCCGTCCCTAAATTTGATGATAATAGACTCTCGGGTCCCTGAAGCCGGAATATTCATTTTTCTCCGGTGAAACCCCACCTGAAATGACTAAAATGCCCTTCCACTGTTAAAAAAAACCCAGAAACAAAAATCAACACTAACATCTAAAAATCCAACAGAAATCAAACTAAAATCTAAGATTAGAGTTGAACTCTAAAGTGAGAAATTCAACAAACATTGAACCGAGAAACTGACATTGAGCCTAAAGAGACTGCCTTTTTCTTCCTTTTATGAGAAATGGCGTCGTCTTCATCTTCTTCTTATAGTCTTGGTCACTGATCAGTCCAATCGGCGGCGATGAAGGCAATCCCGTAAAACTGATGATGTGTGGTTAGTGTAGTGGACCTGGGTAAATGGGTGTTGGGTCTTTTTAGATTCTTTTTGAAGCAATCCCGTTGTTTGTTTGTTGTGTGTGGGGGTTGTCAATTGTGTTTAGATCTAGTCGAGGAAGCGGGTGATGGGTAGGTTACGTTCTTTGCTTGTCTTCGGGTCAGTGGTAATGGGTAGGATCTGTCTTGTTGGGCTCCCTGCTACGGGATTTCTGTTGCTGGACATAGTTAGGGTTTTACGAGGGAGAAGTGGGCGGCGACGGGGAACGGCCAATGTTGGTGTGAGCTCTCCATCAGAATGGCCAGGGCGATAAATGCCTCGGTTTGCTTCTCACCTTTGCACCGGTGAGCTCTCCATCGAAACCCCCAAGTCTGTGGGTGCATCGGGCGCCGGCACCGAACCCGATGGTGTGAGAGTTGCTTCAATGAGGAGTTGAGGTCGATTGATTCAATTGAAAATTTCTGGGTTTGGTTGATTCGAGTATTTTTTTGGTTGATTGATTGTTGAGAATTTTTCTTGCTTAAATGTTCTCAATGTTAAATTGGGTGTTTCATCAATTAGTGATTCTTGGTGTTCTTGGATTAATGTTCTTGTTCTTATTGTTAATATTTTTTTTAGTGGGAGAATATTTTGGTCATTTTAAGTGGGGTTCACCGGAGAAAAAGGAATATTCTGGCTCCAGGGACCTGAAAGTCTATTGTCATCAAAACTTAGTGACACGAAAATCATTTTCCAAAAATCAGAGACCTTAGGAGGAGGGTGACTAAAAGTCAGGGACGTGAAAATAATTTGCCCTTATTTTTTTTTTACCGAATTTCCCTTTGATTTTTTGATGTTACAACTTTGTCATTAAAAAGTTCAGGCGTCCTTGTTGTCCCTTTGGTGCAGTAGTTGAGCTTCCAGCAGCACCGAATATGTGCCCCTATACAAGACATTGGTTTTTTTAATGTGTCTTCATCCAATAAGAAAATGTCTCTTGTAATTACTAGAGTTTTCTTGGAATTATGAGAGTTCTTCGTAATCAAGAAAAATTCTAATTATGTAAGGAAATGAGAAATTATGAGACTTCCCCTTAATAAAAGAGACTTTTTCTATTTAGTCTTAAAAAATGATAGCTATTATCATTAATTTTAGATTATATTTCTAATTATGTAATTAAGATTCTCAGTCGTTAATTTTAGAGACAATGTGTACCACTACTTACAGCATGGTATACCATTATTTCCTACATAGTGTACCATTTTTCGGTACGTTTACCTAATAGTGTACAATTACTTGTTGCATAGTATATTATTGTTGGCTGCATTTACGCACATTTACTAGCCTTGAATTTTTTTGAAGGATCTCATCCTTTACTTTGACCGTTAGACAAGCAACATGTCTAACCGATTTATTAAAATAACAAAAACTGGTAATTGGTGGATGGAGGAGATACGTACGTGGCAAGATCCCCAAAAAAATTATGAGGCAAGGATAATATTTTAATGCAGCTTTAGACGACACTTTAACATGTGTTCAGCGATTATGGGACTATCTGCAGATCATGGTACGAGGCTACCTGCTGTAAGAATGGAAGGCCGAGACATAGAATTACGAGACATAGAATTTGAAAAAATATTTACTTATTAAAATTTTATTTGAGTTTTTTAAATAACTTATGTGTTATATTTATTATTTTGAATTATTTGATTGACAGTTGATTTTAACTTATGTGGCATTAATACGATGATATAGATACCACTTATATTAAGTGCGTATCATAGAAAAATGAGTTGGAGAGTGTTACTGTTATTGTTTTTTTATAAGTAAATTTTGCCAATAGACCCCACCTTATCCACAAAATAAATCCCCTAAATTTAACCGATTCAAAGGTTCTAGTTAGACAAGTTCAAAGTTCTAAATGACTCAATTTATAGTATAAGGTGCTAATTAATTTTTTAAATTATATGATTTTATTCGATTTTTGTTCCTGTATTAAAAATACATATACTTGTATATTACATTTTCTATTATGTACTTTCAGCGAATTTGTAATTATCCGTTACTAACACAGTATTATGTTTTTACCATACATACCTATTATAGTTTCAAAAATACAATTATATGATATATAACACTTCAATTTATCTACATGAACATAGTACTTTCGACCAGCAACCGTACAACACTAACTACAACTATATAGTTGAATTGAATCAGCATAAACCAAACCTCTCATTGTTGACTTTCGGTTACTATTTTTTAAACTACTGGACACATATTGGACCAAAGAATTAAAGTTCAAATCGAATAGTAAGTTTAATAGTAATAAAACTCTTTTTAACTTATATAAAAAATTTATTTAATAAATATTTTTAAATATTCTTATGTATTTATAAAATTCAAATTAGAGAATACTAAGATTGCCAATTAATCAGGCGCTGGTTCCTATTTTGGATAACTATTAATGACCACAGAATTGTTCTCTTTGAGGGTAACAGATAGTAGAGAATAAATTACTTGGAGGTGACACGGTGAAATTCCCGACAAGCACACAAAATGGCATTTATTCATCCCGACGGTGCACAACAAATAAAAAATAAAACCCCAAATTATTAGTGCCATTTTTTTTTCACACCACCAACGACTCGATTTAATACACAATTTAAAATTCACACCCCCGAACACCTGGACCCAAATAACATAATAATTATTAATTGAAACGAAATAAAGTACTTTAAAAATGAAATGGGGCCCCAGCCTAGGCAGCTGCCACCGTCGGAGGTTGATCAACCAGTGGCTTCGGTTTTCCGTCGCAGCCCACACGCGCGTTGTCGTCGCTGTTTTTGGTGGCGTGGACCGTGTCGTTTAGCCTCTCGGCGAATTCGCCGTAGCAGTCGTCCAGCGTACGGAAGGGCTCCTCCGGGTACAGTTCCGTCGCCTCCACGTCGTTGGGACCGTCGACGGCGAAATTCGATTGGCAACCTTTGATGAATATGTCATGTGTGAATGCTGCCACTACGCTCTCCGGGAAACGATTCTCTACAAAAAATAGTTCAGTTTCGTGATTCATATTACACATTGTATTTTTCGAGATAAAAAAGCTATATAAATATGTCACATTAAATTTTCGTCTTCCTCTTGCGGGTTCTCTAAAGTTTTACTGTAAAACAATTTTACAAAGGTTGTCAGCCGCAAATTGAAAAGAGGGGATCCCATCACCATAATAAACTAGAGAAATCTTCAATTAAGAGGTTAGATTACAGGTAGATGTAATTATATTTTATTTTCGTATTTATATATGAGAGAGTATTCCTCCATTTAAAAAAACATGTCACATTAAATGTTCCCATATATATATCCCATCCATTGAAATTTTGAGCTTGTCCTCGTACTATAATAATAAAAGCAATGATTCTTAACTTATTTGATCATTTCATTCTGACATTTGTCCCCACTGACTTTTGTTTTTTATAAGTTGAGGTATTTTATTAATAAGAAAGAATAAGTAATATAAAAGAGGCCAATTCCAGCACCAATCTAAAAGAAAGTAGGTCCCCACTGACTTATATTTATGGATCAGTTCTTTTCCGATATATTATGAAAATTTGTGGATTTCGCTCACTCCAACATTATTGCATTTACTGTATTTGCCCAAATTATTGGATTTTCGTGACCCGACAGATCGTTGGTGGTTATACACCATCAAGGCAATGTGTGGGCTCCAAATATTAATTCATTTTCTCCTCTTTCAACCTTTGAGAAGATAAATTTAGTTATGTCAGCTTTAGAGAAAAATAGGAATCAATTTAATTAGACTGACCTGCGGCTAGGGCGAGTAAAGCCTCTTCGGTGACGGTGACACGTGGGAGTGTCCTCCCAATTTTCTTCTCCCACAGAGAGGCGAGTTCGTTGACGTTGTAGTAGTTGCAGGCTGGTCGGAAATGGACCACCTTGTTCAGTGTTCGGACGTCGTCCAATGTCTTCAAGGTGAATTTGCCGATGTCGGTGCCGGCGACGAAGTACGCTGCACCAGAAACAAGTTTTTTTTTTTTAGAATCGCGGGGCAAAAAAATCTCTAACGAGGTCGTTAATTGCACAAATCAGCTTCGTTAATTAAATATCCTACGTATAAAGAATTAATTAATGGTTGCTGAAGGGTACTTAGTACTTGTAGTACTTCTTAAAATGAATTATTGGTCCCCCAAAAAAAAGTATCATTGGCCACTTGTAACAATCAAAGGTCCTATCAATCAATGGCAGAAACGAAAAGGTCAACCAATTATTTTTAGATAAGTCTATCTCTTATAAAGAGAATTCATTATACATTCTATTCTGGACTTAGTAGGTTTTGTAAATAATTCAGGAAAATTAGCGTGAAGGAGGTGGGTTGGTTGAACCTAAGGCTAACTAATTAACTAATTACATATTCTAAAAAAAATTAACAAATTACATGAAACAAACATCCAAGAAAAATAGGCTAATTATTTAGGACTTTTTGGTCTGACAAGACAAGCAAACCACTGCAAATTATATATATGACAAGTTGCAGTAAATTCCATCGCGGCAGACGTCATTTCAGTTCCGAAAAGTTATTGTGTGGCAACATTTTCCTTTAAAAGATCCGATCGGAGTAAGTTACAAATAGCTATTAAAAGTATGCTATCAGGCTATCAGCCAATGAAGAGACGACAGTCAGTTGATACTGTTGTTACTCGTATGATACCATCGTAATTTTTTTTAACAAAGTATAAAAAATTCTAACATTTTAACATCACTTCAATCATGGATCCTATTTAAATCTGGACAAATTGATTTTACCTCAGATTCAACAGTCCGTAGATCTGTAATACATAATACATATGATCGGTTCTTCTTCTATCGTAAATATTATAATAAAATTTTACCATTCAAAAAAAAATATCACCCACGACCACGAGGTCTCGATCTTTTGTCAGGCCTGACAATTATTAACAGGTAGATATTATACCTTGTCGCATCCAACAGGGTATGGCTTTTTTAAGGTTATCATCGCACATGCATCTAGGGAAAAAGAATGTCCGTAGCGACTAATGTTATTAATACGGGCGGTATTAATTCTTTCGGAGTGGAAGCTTTTTGTATAAATATAGTTTCATTTTATTCTATTGATGAGATTTCAATAGATCTATGGTAGGTTCGATATGTTGATTGATTGAAATATAAATTTTACAAGATCGAACTGAACGACTTTTCAAAAAAGCATAAAGTTGTTATTACCTTTGACGGTACCATCGCCGTAGATTTGGAAACGATCCAACGGCGGGAGGATCTCGGAAGGGTGAGTGTTGTCGTAGTAGGGCCAGGAGGCGATGGAGTTGCAACAAATGTGCGTGTAAGGGACATTGTGTTCCTCAATCAACCGTCGCACGCGGCGTTTCTCCAAGTACATCCTTAGTCCCGGCTCCATCGGATCCGCCCTGTCCACGTCGTGTCCGAATTCGGATGCCAGAAACCTCTGCCGTTTATGAAATAATATTAATATTATTGCTTTAAAAAAAATAAAAAATCAAGAACTATTTAACCACATGCATGATGCCGTGTTTGAGCATCCAATAATTGACAAAGCATGTTATAATTACCATCCAAATGAACGAATTGAAAATTAAATAGTTATGTTTTTAAATTACTAATAAAAAGTTATGGGTTTAAATTGAAATAGCTGAAGCTAGTCACCTTCACGGTGCCAGCTTCTTTGATAGCCTCAACCAGGGTAAGCTGGTGCAATAGTGTCGACCCACCGACAGCTGAAATTACGATATCGATTTCTTGCTCTTTTAGCATCTTCGCCATTCCTTCTTTGTCATTTATTGACCCCTTCAAAAACATAATTCAACAGATGGAAATAATGAGTTGACCAAAAAATAATTAATTAATTTTTTTTCTAAATCCCTCCGTTCAAATTTAAGAAAAATTATCAATTCCTTGACATAGTATTTAATTAGCCTTGTGACTATGTGCACAAGGAATTATACGGTAGAGATGTGAAAGACGTGGAATGCACCACCATACATGCAAGATTATTGCACCCTTTTCTTGGAGAGAACTGATAACTTTGTCCTTGATAGGGTTGCCGGAGCCCGGCCGGACAAGCACATAGGTGGGCCGTCCGGAGGAAAGGCTGGCCTCGACGACGAACCGGCCGATGAAGCCGGTGGCTCCGGCCACCAGGACTCTACTCTTGACATTGGTCACTGGAACAGATGAAACAGTCATGATTCCTAATAAAAACAACAAGCTAAATGAATAGGTATTGAAGTGAACAATTTTTTTGCAAGTTGACAAGGTCGGTCGTTGTGCCGAATATTTGGGAGGAGGCATGCATCTATATAGGGCTGCTTTAGAGGGGTATTATGGTCTTAACGCACATGAAAATCTTACCTAATTTAGTATTATCATCCCTCGAACGTTTTCAACTACTCTTCCACTCTCTACATGGGAATCGCCTAAACTTTCCGAATAAGTTTGGATTGTAGATACATATATAATTAATGTGGCCAGCTGAAAAGAGCAACGAAGAATTGTACACCCTGAGCCTCATATTGTCATGTCCAATTTTGGGATTGACTTGTAGATCGGTCTCTAATGAAAATTGTCAATCTATAATTTTTATATCAAGAGTCGAGAAATACCGAACCGGGTGACCGTCTCTCCTAGCAGTGAATATGTGGCACGGATCTTCTACCAACCACTCGTTACCTTCGGGAATCATTTATTTCCATGATCTCTAATATACTGTATGCAATCCTCTGTTGCATGCATCTTCCACCAACCACATGCTCGAATTTGTTATCTACCACATGCTAATTTATTTATGCCAACATTCTTTACCTTATTTAGTATCGGTTTTCTTCTTCCAATTCAGTAACCTTAGATGCCGATTTCTTACTAATTCTAACATATGTTATACGCATACACAGCCAAAAAAGGGATTGTAATTTTCTGGACTTGGTTGTCAGTCGCTAGTCATTGCTTGTTTGAATCTTGATTGTCAAGCTGTATGTGGCAACAACATCACTTCTATATATATAACCCAAAATTTTAAGAAATATGTGGCAATTCTTTTTATGTTTCCCATTAATCTGATAGGGAAGGAGAATTATATCAACCCGTAAATATTGGCTGATGTCTTTGTATGGACAACATGGTCGGAAGAAAATTTTCTTCTTATGGTCTTTAGAAGAAAAAAAAATTAGGTTAAAGTTTGTGGTAGTTGTTAGGGCTGCGAAAACGTAAACACAGATGTGTATAATATTCATAATAAATAGCAGTGAGAGATAGGAAGAATAAGAAAATATGATATACGTGATTCCATTAATTGACCTACATTCACATGGCTGAGACGATCATCACTATAATATGTGGAGATACATGGTACATAAGTCATAGACAAGCGCTACAGCTCGAGCCTAAATTTCTCTCTATACTACCAAGCAAATTAAGTCATGACCAAAGAACATCTAACTCCTACCCTCCTATTCATAGAATCCATTCCAAAATGCTATAAAGTAGGAATAGAAATATAATCTAATTATCCTAACAATCTCAACCTTGGACCAAATTCCAAAACCAAACTTCAGCCGCTCATCTTCCACATCAGACTATCTTCACAGTGTGCCTCTTTATGTAAGCTTCACGCTCAACATATCAACCTCCTCAATCTTGAAAACTCCATCTCGTATAGAATCTTTCACAAGTATCTCAACAACATATACTCACCATAAGTCTTCAACTATGAAGAACCAACACGATAGGAGAAAATCAGCATGGACATAAATCGATAGTCAATCACATTGAAAAGAACCACTCCAATGCCCATAATAGTGCATAAATCTCATAGGCCAACTTCAATCCCAGAAGCTCCAGCACAACCAGTACTTCCCCCAAGTATGTTGTACTCTCACGAGATAACTCTCAAACAATTTCTCAAACGACATAGCAGATTTCACCTCCACGAAAAACCTCCACATTCATGTGGATATTGACTGTTAGGGTTATATCGATGGGTGAACACCAATCTCAGTCGAAAATAGGAGACGGGAATACTAGCTTTCAGACTTTACATAACCTCCTCGTGAACATCTTACTAGACAATAATCTTGTTGTTATTCTATCAGTGAAGAGTAGATTTTTGGGTCCACCTTGTAACAATAGGGAGCACGGGTGTAATGTCGAACCACAAGGAGCAGGTTTAAGATATCTCGAGTGAGATGCAATTAAGATTAGGTTGATTAGTATTTTATGAAAGGTTTGGTGAAGCAAGCACTGATACATAGTAAGTTGAAAGGGTATAAAGATAATTTAAAAGAAATTGAGCTAGGTGCCCTTCATACATACTTACGTACTGGGTCTCACTTAGGCTTTTATGTCCATGGTGGGCCTAGGTGAACTAAGGCATGTCGCTTCATGGCTAAGTACTTCACGCCACAAAGAAGGTATTAGGGGGGTCCCGGCGAGAACGTCACTCACACCCAATGTTGGTAAGTTGTCAACCTCACCTAGATGTTGAGACTACCACTCTTGTCCCCCTAAATCTCACTCATTAATGCACCACCCTTGGGCCAACTACACACTACCAGTCATGGCAAAGTCTATTTTTACGGCAAAGTCCATCAGGTAATGCATAATCTAGCGGTTAGGCTTTTCCACGCTCTCTTTCATGGCTAAGTACTTCGGGTCACACTACAATCGATTGGGAAGAATTCTAGGTCGTTACTAGTGCTACTCGTCCCTAGGTTCCAACAGAGTTCTGTTACCCAACGCATTATTCTCTCTAACCGCGACACACTCTAAAGGTTAAGCCCATTCAAAACTAAGCATTTTGGGAGCACTAAGGCACCCGACCCAAAAGAAAATTACTCACACATCATCATTTAATTAAAACAATAATGCATGAAAGGGAACAATGTCACAAGAGCGGAATTAAAAGGAAGGGATAGAGAATACTCAATCGTGATGATATCCCGCTCGATCCTCTCCCGACATCCACTCCTTGCTCCTTGAGCTCCTCCTCCAACTACTTAAAAACCCTAAGTTTTAGTCCTTTGTCAAGGCTTACAAAATGAGAAGTTGAGGGGGGTATTTATAGAGAAGTATCCCCCTCAACCCTAAAATAAGGTAAAAATGTCTGAAAAGCCCTCAAAATATCTAGTTCTCCCAGGCAAAATTTGGCAAAAATGTCATCCGATGTAAGTTGCACCATCCGGCGAGCTGAGTTGTAGCGATTATGGGTCTTGGGCACCGACCGGGGGGTGCGGACCTCAGTTGACGGCTTGGGCACCGTCCGGTGGGCAATTATGCCGTTCGGCGGGTTTTTCATGAAAAGCTCACCTCTATTCTCTGTGAATGCTGCTCGGTGGACTGGGGCACCGTCTACGTCGTTGCCGCCGGCTTTGCCAGCATCCGTGCCGACTCCAAGCTCTGAAATCCCCAATTTCTGATCATCAAAACCCTAGACCCCGTCGTTGCACAAGCCTGTCCAACGTCGATTAAATTTGGTGAGTTGACCGAGGAGGTTTGCCGGGTTGTTGAGACCTCAGGGTTGAGTTGTACGAAGTTTGCGCTCCGACGAGGGAGAGGTTCATACCGGAGACGGGACCGACGCCATCTTGCTGGGTGGACTCGCTCTGCCATTTTTATGAGATTAGAGAGAGAAAGAGGAGAGAGAGGTTCTGGGTGGACCAACGACGTTTTTCAACGATTGGTGATTTACGGGATGGGTTAGGTTAAAGAAGGAGGAGCTTGTCAATTTTAATGGAGAACAAAGAGAGAGGGATGGGGGGAGAGAGAGAGAGAGAAAAAGGAGGGGATAATTTTGAAAAATATACAAAAATTTGGTACCATTTTAAAATTTTATGACTTGCCACAGCCCGGAAAAAAATGTGTAAACCACAGGGTACTAAATTCCCAATTTGAAACCACATGATCTTAATTCTGAAAGTCTGAAACCACATAGTACTTACAGAGACTTTCCCCTTTTTTTTATTTACTTCCTCGTATACCAAAACAATACAGTATTTTCCTTTCATAATAAGAAAAAGACTAAAGGCAAATAGCCCCTTGTATTTAGACATGTGCTAACGGATACTAGTGGATGTACTAAATAGCAAATTTAATTACTTATTATTTTTGTCTGTATTTCTTTTTGGTAAATAAAATCTATTTATAAAAAATATAGCCCTTTGTACTTGTCAATAAAGTTCTCTTTAACATCCTAGACTCAAATTAGATCAATTAGCACCACATACTTAATAATTTGGAGCAATTAATACTATGCAATCAATTTTAATGACAAGTCACTTAGTTATCATCCATGCCATTTCAAAGACCATTTATTAATTATTTGACTTAATTTGAACCATGTATGTGTAGAATTAATTTTTTTTAAATAAAATATCTAAAAATATATTTTAAATAAATACCTTGCAATACTAAAATTTGAAAAAACGTAAAAATTTAAAAAAAATCCTAAAAACTTTATATTTAAAATAACAACATAATTGATCAAAAGATAATAAAAAAAACTAAATTTAACATTAAGTAAAAATTTTAATAAATTAAAGAAACTATTTTCTTTTGAATGAAAAAGTTGGTTTTCATATCAACAAAGGCTAGTTAGGGACACGACTTCTCTCACGATCTCCTTCTGCTATAGGAATTAGGAAGTGTTCTTCCTTCCTCAACGCCGCTCACAACACGGGAAAAAAACTACTGGGAAGGAACTAACACAAATAAGCTTACTCACAGTTTCTCGGTTTTACAGTTTTAATGTGACGTCAAAGCCGGAGTAGGTGGTCAGAGAAGGATTAGCTAATGGCGGCGAAGTGGTCATAAACACAATAATATATATTGAATAAAAAAATCTAATTAATGACATAAAAAAATCGCACAAAATATTGAAGTTCTATAACGAAATATTCCAGAAAATCTAAAATAGAAATAACATAAAAAATAATATATTTCAATATTCAAAACTAAAAAGCAAAATTTTATTAAAACACTAAAAAAATAGTGCCAGAGGAGGGATAGGCGAGAGTTTTTCTTAAATTTTTATTCAAAATTCAGTATTTTTATTAGTATAGGGAAGTTATTATTTTAAAGTAGATCAATTTGTAAAGATTTTACTATAAGTTGTTAAAGTACATAAAAGAACAAATAAGAAGAACTATTTGGCCTTTATTCTATAAAATTTTTGACAAAGTAGTGCCCATATTTCAACGTTTTTTGTCTTCCTTTTCTGATAAACCGTGTTTCCTTTTTGTTCTCTCTTTTGAGTTTCAATAAACAATGTTCCCTTCTCCTGCTGACATCTCATATCTTGTCTAATAACAATACTAATCTAAGTCAATAATTGGCTACGAGATGTTCTTCCTCGTATTTTCTTCAGTAAATAATTGGGAAATCCAGAGAGTGGTACCACGAAACCCCTTGCGTGAATTGACAGATCGGATGAGCTCTGACCAATAATTGTTTGAGAGGTACCACTGAGATTCGGTTTATTAGATCCAACATCATGGATTTGGATTTATTAATTAATCAGTTGCATGATGCATGCTTAATTGGCTGTGTCATAACTATGATGTATAATCCATGATTGTATTATTGGACTAATCCTCGTGTTCTCCGTGGAATGAAAGGTGAAACGTCCATACCCACATGCAATTTTGTACTCCAGCTCGAAAGCTACTCGATCGGAAATTGCCAGTACATATTTTACGAACTTTTCTATTAGATGCGCCTATGGTGTGATCACACTGTGACTTGCTTGAGCTTTTTTTTATCTCCCCGTTCTTCAGATCTCATGTAAAATAATTTGAGATCGTTCATATAGAAACAGGGGAACATGTTCTGACATGCTTGAAAACATGCCTTGTGATAGTTCACACATGATTCTGCAATTCACACCAAGTATCACATTTTGCTACATTCTTCATTGATGCAGGATCCTAAATATGCGTTGTCGAGAGTCGTTTTTGCAAGCAATCACCAAAGGGGCCCGTAGCACATGGCCATGCCCTGAAGCATTTGTAGGAAAGTTTTGAGACATATCAAGACACGTTAGAGATTGAAAATTGGATCTTTATAAATTCTTGATACACTTTGTGTTATTAGATCAAATACTTTTTGGCGTGACTTGCTTGAGTTAATCTATTGATCTACATACACATGCTTGAGTCGAAGTCTAAGAATTAAGTAACCCTTATTCATGTTTCGGATGCATCTATTATGAGCGAGAGTAGTTCGATCCTTAATGGCACTGGACTTGTTTGACTGTTTCGACAGATAGGTGTAATGTTTCAACAACATCATCACGGAAAGGGCCATGAAGGACAAATCATAAAAACGTTATGATTCAGTTCAACAACCAACCAAACAGTTCACCAACCGAAAAATCACCCGAGACCCACCCGACCGCATTAACTCTGTCGTCCACAAAGGACGCTGGACGAATCAAGCGCAGAGCTCAAGAGAGTGTTCATGGTCTTTCTGTATCCTACCGATACTTTATTTGCCTCGTACCCTACTATCGAGTCTAAAGTATCTCGAATTTTAGAGCTAATATATATATTATGGATAGAAATATCTAGCTAAAGTCTTACGAATGGTCCAAATTAGGATAAATGGGTATAATATGACAGGACTCATACCCTACCATAAACCCTACCTTCAAAAGTGGACCAATGTCAACATACCCTAGACCCTGTGATGTGTGTCTAAAACACTCATTAAACGCATATGATTTTAAGTAGTTTATAAATATTTATATTTATTTTAGTATCAGTTTAGTAAATATTTAATTTTTAGATGACTAGTTGGTTGTTTATATTATTTTTTAGTAAAAGGGCAAATTTGGTGGAGAATTGAACGAAAATCCAGCAGAGACAACTGACTTTGGAGGATATTTTGGTCATTTTAAAAGCAGAATATGAAGATTGTTGTTTGTCGGAGGGTTGGTGTACTTGATTAGGATCTACGGCAGTCGAGGCAAGTGTTGGACACTTTCTCCGTAAGACGAGATTGCCTCGTATATTTCAGTGCGGTACGGGCTACGGCAATCGTCCCCAAGATACAACGACTGTTAGGGCGTTTCCAAGAACGTTGCACACGTATCTCAAAACTTTCGGGCGTTTCCAAGAACGTTGCACACGTATCTCAAAACTTTCGGGCGAACCCTTATATACCCAGAACTTTCGGACTCTTTGTAAGTGAAGAACAGGGGAGAGAAGAAGACAACAATGCTATGGAGAATGCAGTTGCTGCTGGGATGAGGATAATGGCAAGGGGGCAGGCCTATTTATAGGCTGGAGGAGGCATGGAGGCAGCCACCCCGAAGGGACGCGTCCGTTCGGCCAGCTGGCTGGCTGGCTGCGCTCGTGGCCCTTCGGTGGCTTCTGGATCCTTCCAGGCGCGCCCAGGCTGTGATGGCGCCCTTTCGTGAGGGATCTCGCACCCCTTCGGCCTTCTGGAAGTCTCCTGCACATTCCTGCCCGTCGTGCCTCTTCGGTGACCAACCTGAAGGCGCTCGCAGCTCCTCGTCACTCCGGTAGCTGCGCAGCTCTCTCCGGACCCGGGCAAAACACTTAAGGCTCCTCCAGCTCCTCGCGACGATGCGCACGTGCGAAGTGCGCCACAAAGCGCCCATTGCGACCTGCGTCCAATGCGTCATGCGCACACGCACACGCGCGTGCGCATGCGCGTGCTCGTGCTCGTGCTTCGCACCGTCCTCGCAGCTAGCGGTGGGTCAGCCTTTAAGTAGTCAACCAAGTTGAGAGGTAAGGAGAGAAATTTCTTATAAACAAGGAAATCCTCCTTGCTCTATTCAATGTGGTACACAACCACTCCTTCTTGACTTTGGGCCTTCCACTTGGGCCTTTCCAATTTGGGCCAAATGCATTAAATATGCATTCAACCCAACAAAGATATCTATTAGATACGTAATTGAAGTGTCACACCCTAGAAATAGGCATGCCAACCACCACGGAGAAATTTTTTTCTATAAAGCTCAATTAGTTTCAAGGTACGTTATAAATTTCTCTGAGTATGCTATATAGATGTAAGTGTTTCAGATATGGTGTCTCACAGACAATGAACAAATCTTTAGACTTGCAAGAAAAGTATACAGTTTCGTGATGAAGTTAAGAACTTCTATGAATCATGAATGCTATTGTGTATACTTGAACCCTATAAATCACACTTCACCCCAGTAGTGATTGTCGTGTCGTTGTTCCGCGCTAAATCGGCCATGGCGTCGCTTGGTTGTTCATGAATGCTCTAGAAATCAATCCATAATCTCATATGAGTTACTCAACTCGACACATATAGATGACCTCATCAAGTGTATATTGCACTTTATACAACACTTTTTTTAAGGGATGTGAGAGTCGTTAAAGCTTAAGCTTAACCTCTTACAATGTAATCTAGCACTTTATCATACACTATAGGAACTGACTAAATAAGTGCTACAGTGATTAACTCGTGACTTGTTTTTAACCATATGAACCTTTTTAAGAGAAATGCACTATAATTTATCTACTTGATAAATGTGTCTAGATGATAAAGACAATGTGATAGTATTCATCGACGTAGATGACATGTTGATTGATGGAAATTTTGGTGGAAATGAACAAAAATTGATTTAAGTCGTGCAGAGACACACTGTCCTGAAGAACTAATTTCACAGATGGTAATAGTCCTCCAGGATTAAACATACCCTATCATGTATAAACTTAAGTAACCTAAAAAGTAGCAACTCAAAAATGGAAAACGGAGGAACAAAATAGTCTCTAAAAAATAGTCTTTACATATAAAGGACAACCTTCTTATATAGTTGCAAGTATCCAAAGGGAAAATAAGTACGGACATTTATTTTAGTTTAAAATATAATTATGTAATTAATATTTAAAATTCCATATTAAATCATGCAATAAATTTGGAATGTCATGAATGTTACAAATTTAAGAAATATAGAGAATTTTTCTCAAACATATATTTATTATTAATTTTGAATTTTTGATGTAGATTGTTACAATATTATAGCATCTCATATTAAACTCTCAAATTATTTAAGCACATTTAAATTTCCTTTGAATCATCATTTACTAATTCGTTTTTCTCCAATTTTCCAACAGAAGTGGCTCTATGCTAGACGATGAAAAGAAAAGAAGTGATCTGATGCTTTGAGTTTAAGAAGCTTTGATGATCACTAAAAAATGGAAAATAATAAGACTGGACTTTTTTATTGAACTTCCAACATTAGAATTAAAAAATCTTCCCCGACACATGTATTTGATTCTATTTGTATATGTATTTCATGATTCTACATATATATAAGTTTAAAAAATATTTTCTTTAATAAAAAAAGTAGTTTAACTGGTCAGATCGATTGACCTGAAGGTCGGACCAAAATTTGGGTCGGGCTCTGAGTCGTATTTAAAAACAATGGTATTTATTCAATCTTTCTGCATTTTGTTGCATTGTGTTGCATGCCAGCGATAAAATTAGAGAGGATTACGCTCATGCCAATGACCCGGGATTACGTTGCTAATGCACGCAAGATGTGGCGCAAGTAATTGAAGCATCTTATTAGCTTTAGGGTTAACAAGGATCGTAGAAAAGTGTTGATGAAGTACATATTTTGCCTACTCGCCCCCATACTAGCTACAGCCAAAAATATTCTCCCAAGGTTAATGCCGGTGCAAGAAGTCCTCATATAGCTACATTACCGTAGTAATAAAGTGGAACTTATTGATTATGAGCAGAATAGGAAGAATTAGTAGACATTGTTTTTTTTGGGTAAATTACTCCATTGTCCCTGGTATTTGGTCATTCTCTCGCTGGAGTCCCTGATTTTTCGAAAATAATTTTATCACCTCCCGTCTTTGGTTTTAGAAATTCTCGGGTCCCTGGTGCCGGAATATACCATTTTCTTCGGCGAACTCCCACTTGAAAAGACTAAAATGCCCCTCCCACTTAAAAACAAAAAAATCGGTTCTTTTCCCTCTTCATCTTCTTCCCCACTTCATTTTCTTCCTCAAATTTTTAACTAAAACTCAAATCCAATGAATACCAAAACAAATTTGTAGGTTGTTAGAACTAAAACTCAATCTCAATCTCAAACCCTAACTTTTTTTAAGTAAAAATAAAAATTAATTAGAGACAATCAAAATTTAAAGAATTCTAATTTAAAAAACTCTAATTCGAAAAAAATCTAGAAAATTAAATTTGAGAGTAGGTTCTAAAACGAATGTTCTCAAAGCCCGCGTCTTGTTTTTTGTTTTATCTTGGGAATGATCCTGATGGATGCCTTCTTGACTTTTTTTTTTGAAAAGTCAAGAAGGCCTTCTTGCCTTCTTGACTGAGAGTTGAAGTTTATTGGGATGATTCAGTGGTATTTGGGTGTTTGTGATGAGGCTGAGATATACGAGGATGTGTCAGACCAGATGCAGTCTTTAACAAGAAGAAGCCTATAAGGTTTGGTTTTGTTTTCGATTTTTTTGTTTTGGTTTTGATTAACTTTCAATCTGGAAGGGTTGTTTGATTGTCCCTTCCACTTTGACTTGTAGAATTTCGGCACTATATTTGACAGTGGATGGATTCCAAAATTTAAAGATCTGGGTCGTCTCTTTCTCATGTCCAAGTGATAAAGTTTGAATCTTTAGGGTTGGAATGATGAATTACTTCCTCGACGAGGTAATCTTAGTTTATATTAGATGGTGGAGTTTGTCTAAATTAAAACTAAAATATTTAGAGGTTCATCAATAATCAAATTTAGGGTTTTTTTAATTTAGAAAACGATTTAGGTTTCGAAATTAGGATTGTTTAAGTTTTGATTCTTTCTAAATGATTTGGAGTGTTCAAAATTAAGTTTTGGTTTTCATTGAAGGTGGGGGGAAGAAGATGAAGTGGGAGGAAGAAGGAGGTGAAGGTAGAAGGCAGAAGGAGAGAAGATTTTTTTATTTTTTAAGTGGTAGGGGCATTTTGGTCTTTTTAAGTGGCAGTTTGTCAGAGAAAATGGCATATTCCGGGGAGAAAATGGCTTATTCCTTAGAGAAAATGACATATTCTGGCAACATGAACCCAAGAGTTTCTAAAACTAAAGACTGGGTAAAATTATTTTCGGAAACCCAGGAACCCCTGGAAGAGGATGACGAAACACCAGGGATAAGAGGATAATTTACCTTTTTTTATATGTCTGACATTTAAAGTATAGTATTGCCATTTAATATCTGGCATTTAAAACAGGATATGCTTTAACGGATTTAAAATATGGATTTTGGTACGACCCGAATTTTGGTTTGTCTTCTGGATTGTCCGGTTCGACCGGTCAGACCAAACACTTTTTTGCTGTTATTCGAATAATATGTAGGCCAAATAGTCAAAATATAGGTTCCAAATTAACATTTTAGAAATATCAACCAATTTATAACATATAAAGTTCATTTTCTTTGTTGATTTAGAGAAATTGAGCATATGATACAATTATTTTATTTTATTTTTTCTGATTTGGATAAAATTCGGATAGACCGGGCAGTTCGAGTCAAAAACTAGTGTGAACAACTGGCTCCGACTAGATTTTGGGCTATCCGACCAAAGGTCATATAAACACTAAAAACGATACGATTTCTTGGGCGATTTGCGGTTCGACAGTCGGACCGTATTTTTTAAAACTATGTTCATAACGCTTGAACGAAGACATCTTTAATTGATTACAAGTCGTTTATCATTTGTACAAACTCTTACACTATAAGGTTTTGAGAAGACATATAAAAGTAGAAGAGCTTTTTTTTTCCCTTTAACAGCTAAGAGTTTGATTATTGTGTCCTGGGGGAAAGCAAAACCCAGCATGGATGTTTGGCTTCAAAAAATATAGCCTCGTCAATTTTTCGGTTAAAATTTCATCCAGAATTAGAAAGAGTGCCCACTATTGTTTGGACTTCCATAATTCAGCGACTAAAGACATGGAATTTTGTCATACTTAGAAGTTTAGATAAATTGTAATAAATAAACTTGGACGCGAGTTGGATTGAATGGATTTGGATTCAGGGGGACTACATAAAAACCATCCCCATGGTATGGACTAAATATGGGCCTTTAGATTTGATCAAATTCTTTACAGCCAGAATCTGTTGAGAGTATTTTTGAGTTTTTATCCAAACATACTAATTAGGTTCCACCAGTTTCCTATATAATCCCACAAAAAAAACCTTCCCCGCCGCCCCCCCTCCCTTCCTCCTTCCCCGCCGCTCCCCTCCCGCCGTCCCCGTTCATTTTTTTCTTGAAGTCTCATTCCCTCTTTTATTTAGTCCTTTTTTGGATTTTTTCCACCAGCTTTTTCGTTGATTATTTGGTCCGAAAGAAATGAATCATATGCTGTTTCGACTTTTGATTATTGGTGGATTGGTCGATTTCATGTGGTTCTGATGATTTTGTATTTAAAGATTGGGGCTTTATGTTGGTGTTTGATTGTTGTTTGAACTTAGTGCTTAAAATTCTAACAAAAATTCATAGATGAATGATACCAATATTAAAGTAGAATGATACCAATATCCTAGAACGATGATATCAATATTCGAGAAGAATGAAACCAATACATTCAAATGATATATATTTTCACTTATAATGGGATACCAATATTGGAGAAGATGAAAACCAATATCACGGTGGAATGAAACCAATATCATAGTAGAATGAAAGCAATGTCATAGTAGAATGAAACCAATAACATAGAAGATGAAAACCAATATCATAGTAGAATGAAACCAATAACATAGAAGATGGAAACCAATATCCGAGAAAATGGAAACCAATATTCTCATACTTGTATTTCCATAAATTGTATTATTTTGCTAATATTTTTTTAATTATTTTAATTATTGTATTTTCAATATTGCCCATATCCCTTTCACTGGGAATTACCCATGTCCCCACTGAATTTGCACCCCGCTTGAATGATCCCTGCAGTTACTTTTATTCATCTTGTATACAACTATCGCCGTGCCATACATGATTACTTATGTGTGTGTATATTCTTCCACGATTACTTCATGATCAAAGAATATATAGAGATATATCAATAAAACTTGGTTAAAGTGGACATTCAATCAAAAAATTTGGTTCAAGTCTTACAGATAAGACTCGACAATATGTGATTCGGGATAATAGAAAATCGCAATATATATATATAGTCATAAGTGAATTTGATTTTCTTAAAAAGCTATTAAATTTAAATCATATAAATAAAAAAAGTTCGTAATGACGGTAATCCTCTTCAATTTATATTATTACCGGTGCCTCTAAATCTAGTGACATCACTGTTCATCGTCCATGCGCGCAAGTCAATTCTCGAAACCCGCGTCCCCTCCTCTGCCTTTACTTCGCGAGCAAGAGAGTTAATTTTTCACACCAAAACGATCCGGTCTTTTGCCCGATTCGTGATTTAACTGGTCGGATTATCAATTAGACCACATTTTTTTAAACCATACCAATGAGCAAGAAAAATAAATAATGCGTCCGACACAAAAAAGCAATAACAAAATTCAATTGAAGAAGGAAGGCAAGAGAAAGAAATTGCCAACCAAGAAACAGTAAACACGCTTTCAAGCAAAAATGTTTCTTTAGTGGTCAACAAAGCTGGACCTTAATTTTTGTAATGAACTATTTATTTATAAAATATAGCTTTTTTCACACCAAAAAATGAAATAAAAAGCCCCTTTTGTGTTTTTTTTTGGCTCCAATCTAGGATTCGAAAGACAAGGGGTGTGCGAAACAAGCAAGGGGAGTGACGAACTTTATGTAGTTCTCACTCTCTTTCTTCTTCTTCTTCTTCTTCTTCATCCTTCGTCTCTTCATCTCTCGGGTCAAAACAAAGACAGGTCTCTTCGCCTTCTTCGGTCACTCGTTTGTTTGCTTCTGTTTCCCATGGCCGGGTAAGGGTTTTCTCTCTCTAAGGTCTCGAAAACCGCATTGACTTTTCCATTGACTTCTGGGCTGTTCTTTGTTCTATTGATTAGCTATGGGCTTCTGGGTTTTACTGGGTTTCTTGAAATGCTCCCAAAGATTGAATCTTTACGGTGACCCTTTTCGTTTCAGCTCACAATATTGCGTTTTTAGTAGCAACTTTGTGGTGAAATTTTCTCTTGGACGAGATTCTGTGGGTTGTGTTTTACTTCGGGGGAAATGATCCGGGCGGGTCCCTGCTGTTAGTTTGGTGATTTGTTGGAGTATTCTGAATCACTGGGATAATGATTCCTTGAATTCTAATCTTGAGCTAATTAGGGCAAGATCAGTTGTTCTGTTGATTAGGTACTTGTCAGTACTTAAAACCCTTTATGTTGATGTTGGTTATGTGTACATAGAATTTGTATTCGTATTTGAAGGGTGCGACTTATGATTGCGGGATATGGATTCGCATTCTCAGGGCGGTACCATAACGTGATTGAAATGGAAGCTGATCAAGTCTGCATTCTGCATTTTATGGCTTTTGATGCGCTGCACTTATGCTAAATGTCGATAGTAGGTTATATGTTAAGGTCTTCTCCAATGCATTTCATTTTCGTTTTAACTTTGAGCTTTAGTCCTCGAGTGCTTTGTGCGGCAGTTGATCAAGCAAGAGGCCTAGTAGTTGTTCTCTGTTCACATTCTTGAATTCTGTGTTTGAGTGATTGTTGTATGAGTCTTCCTTCTGCTTAGAGCTTGAGTGGATTGTACTTAATAGTTGGTTGTCATGCCTTCTCTATCTTCGACTCTGAATTCCGATACTGCTGGATTTTTGGTGCTTGATTATGTGTCCCGTGATTTTTTCAGGCCATCGTGGCTGGTGGACGGTAACAGAATTGCGACGAAGATTAAGAGCGCATGTCATCCCGAGAGAGTTATATGGGAGAGTAATCCCTCAAAAGCATGCCCTAATTGCCAGCATGTCATTGACAACAGTGATGTGAGTCTTTGAGCCCTTCTTGTTTAGTTGATTATTTGTTTGTCATGCCAATTTGTAAAGAAATTGATATCAATTTCTTGGCTGCAAAAAGTCATTTCTCTGTCTACTTATCCATATCATATGTAATGTTTCTGGCTGCACCTATTGCTATGAGCTTGGATCTTTTAGTTGCTAGCTACACACACCTGTATTATTTCAAATTTGCCGTAGTCTTACTCCTTTTGGCTTCATGTGATATGAATCAGATTCTGCTTGCTTTTAGAACATTGGAGTCTAACTTACAATTCTGTAATTCTGAATAAATCCGATGCAGAAATCGCCCTAATCCTATGATTTATATTTAAAACATGAAGCTTTTGTAGATCCTATTACTTTCTTTTCTTTTCTATGTAAACTGTGAAGTTGCTCTATTTTCTATTTCACAAGGCATCTTGTATAAAAATATGGTGCAGGTTGCTCATCAATGGCCTGGGCTACCACGAGGGGTTAAGTTTGACCCAACTGACCAAGAAATCATTTGGCATTTGCTTGCCAAAGTTGGTAAGGGTGATGCCAAGCCTCATCCTTTCGTTGAAGAATTTATCCCTACTGTAAATAACGAGGATGGCATCTGTTATACGCATCCTCAGAATCTGCCGGGTTGGTGTAGAGAGTTCAACTTTATTTTATCGATTGGTTTTCACAGATTTTTCGGTTTGTTGGATATTTAATTTGTAATGGTTTAGGTGTTAAACAAGACGGGAGTCCGTCCCACTTCTTTCATAGAGCAATCAAAGCGTACAATACAGGGACTCGAAAACGACGAAAAATTCAAGGTGATAATTCTGGTGATGTTCGCTGGCACAAGACTGGTAGAACCAAGCCCGTAATGCTGGATGGAGTCCATGTGGGAAATAAGAAAATTATGGTCCTTTACATGAGCTTAAGCAGAGGTAAAGCTGCAAAGACGAACTGGGTAATGCATCAGTATCACCTGGGGACCGCTGAGGATGAGCAGGAAGGAGAATATGTGATTTCAAAGGTATCCCTCCAGCAGCAGCAGCCCAGCAAGAGTGAAAAGACTGATGAAGGTCTCACTGAAAGTATGAACATTGTTAAAGTAGATCCTGTGACTCCCAAGTCAGTTACCCCTGAACCGCCTCGTCCTGAGAGGCGTTCTCTAGACTCTGAAAAGGAGATTTCTATTCATGGCATTGATGCATATCCCGTTCCTGAGGTGAAGCCTTTTGTTTCCCTCTATATCTCTTACCAAGATATGCTCTTTGTGGATCTTCATTCAGCACAATCAAATGTCAACTTATGCTCTTGAAGCATGTGCTGATTACCAATTGTTTTGTTTGCTCTCTTTAGCTGCCTCAGCTGGATTGCTTGGAAGATTATGTAGGTCTTGAAAGTGTCACCAATATTTCTGATGAACAACCCAGCACCGAAACTAATCAAGTGACAGTTCACAGCCACCACGACGTTGAAGAGGATAACTGGTGGGAAGGAGAGTCCCAGCTTTTGTTGGATTCGCAACAACTCGTGGAAGGGTTATCTTTGTGCGATGAGCTTCTGCAAAGCCAGTCTCCTGCCAGGGATGAGGAAGGCAATGAGAAAGGAAATGGCAAACCTCGCCTCTCTGATTATGCTAAACTAGGACCAGAATATTTGAAGAAGGATCTCGAGGAATGCCAAAATTTGGATCTTGATCCAGCTGACATAGAAATCGATACACCTCCAGAGTTCAGGCTGAGCCAACTTGTATGCATCTTCCATTAACATTGTTTCTCTTTGAATATTACTGTTTTAATAACGGTGCTCCGTATTATTCACGCTGCAGGAATTCGGATCGCAGGATAGCTTCCTTGCATGGGGTGGCGGAAGATGATCAAGCAGCTTCAGCTTTTCGTTCGGTCTAATGTTATCTACTCTTTTGCTACTTCGCCTGTTAAATCATCAACGAAAGATGTGCACAAGTAAGGTGCACCATTTTGCTGGACTTCTGATGTAAAGTGATGGTGGCGAAGTTGACTCTGCTGTAATACGTTATCCTGCACAGCACCATAGCCGTGCTAAACTGCCGATCCCTCGAGTTGATATATTAAAGTTTTAACACTATCATTTTTCTTCACTGTGAAGCTAGAAATCGCGATCCCTTGCGTTTTCTTCAAAACTGTTATTGTATGAAAATTCTATTACAAAGGCGGATATTGCAGCTTCGAGCTCATATGCGCCAAATCCTCTAGTCTCTGTTAACTGCTATTGAGCTGATATGTTGCAGAGGTCAAAAGACGATCATCAATGGAGTGGAGGGGAAATCTTTGAAGGAACTGTGTGGGACCCTTCAGGGCAATGTAGGCAGTTGTGCTATGTAACACCAAAGGGAACAATTCAACGACACATGATTGTTGGAATTCAGTGAGAGTGAGACAGACAAAGCATGAGATGAGGCTGGTTCAAAAGACATGAAACAAACTTGCAATAAAAGCAAGCATTATTATTAGAATCTGCAATGTGATTCCCTGTGCTCCTGGGACAGGGCCCCTTCGAGGCTTGTTCGCTCGGACGGGTACCGGTAGGCCTTGTTCGTGGGTATCCAAGCATGATTAGGTGTGGGGGAAGAAGGAAGAAAGGTGGTGTGTAATAACAACAGCCATCCTAATTCACAGTTTCATTTTTTTTTCTCAATAAAATTTAGGTGGGTTGATTTAAACCCCGGGGTTCTAGACGGTATTGAGTTTTGTTCTCTTAACAAATAAAATTTTGTCCCACCGACCCCTGGCAAACGATGCAGGATCTTTTACTATCTTACCTAGCCTGTGTTGGTTCGCAGTTGTTTCATTAGTTGGCAACCCGGCCGATATTTCTGTAGGAAACCATTTAGGGTCCATAATTGAATAGGCGAGTTTTACATGTAAAAATTAAATTTCATATATATATTTTTTGCATTATAATTAAAGTTATAAATGATATGACTCATAAAAAATGGTTGGTAATTCAATAAGTTCGAAGGTAGGATCTTGATTCTAAGGATACGGGGCTCGGTCATAAATATTAAAAAAAAAATCGTAGACTATGATAGAGTCTAGATTTAATATCTAAACATGGGGTGTGAATCTTGAGAACTACTCCGAATCTCCGATACCGAGCAAAGAAGTTGCTCGCTTCAAGGAATTTAAAATTTATTTTTCAAAGAAATAATGTAAAAATAAAACCTAAGAAATAAGTTGAAAATGAGACCTTTAAAAAATTGGAAATTATAATAATTTTGTGTTGATAATCTTGATCTAATCAATCATAACTTTTAAAAAGCGGTAAAAAAATATCTAGTGAATATTTAATTAATGCTGATTAAGAGTGGTGTAAAAAAAATATCAACACATTGTTTTTATATAGACATTCACCAACTCGAACGGTCTGATAAAACGTTTGTGAAATTAAAACTCGTACAAACTATCGGAACAACTCCCTGAAATGCTTGTTGTATTCTTTCCGGGTGATTGGAAAGGAATCCGACCGACATAGATGGTGGGTGGTGGGGTTCCAGATAAGGAGGCGCACGTGGGCTTCACAACAGCTTGTTGCTAGTTTGACCAATAACGTCCACATTCTCTCTCGTTACCTTCTTACGTGGCCGACAACAAAATATTATATTTCGAATTTCAGCTTCTGTAGACCTGACACCTAATACCCCACGCTTTCATGAACTTATTAGCCAACGAGGAAATTTTCTTTCTTTTTTTTTGAGGAAATTTTCTTTCTTCATTTTCCAAATTTAGCTCTTACTGTATCATAAAAAATAATGTAGATCATACTTCAGACGGAAAATAAATGCAAGAGTTTGTTCATTTTCACCTCCAAGGACCATCCCATCCGACACTTTTGTTAAATTTTCGTCTGTACGGGAAATGCTTGTTTGGTTAGTAGCCCAATCAAATGCGAATTGTATGATTCTATCCAACTGATTGAGCTAGTTAACTGTTTGAATCTTAGCACCATTCAAATATTTGATGTTTAAGTAGCAATCTCGAGAGTAAGTGCAAGGTGTTTGATAACACAATTTAACTAGCTGATTTTCAAATTTATCTTAGAAAGTTTTAAGTCAAATAAAGTTCATTCTTTATGAATCACAACAATCACATAGATTTATAACTTTAATACATATTCTAGAAGATCGTTTCAGCACCAGAGATCAAGAGTGATTCTATTCTTATTAGAGTACCACACTTGCGGACCCGAGCTGGGTTAGGTAGGATAGGACAAAAAAAACAAAAAGAAAATGAACGACGCGGCCGAGCCAGTGCAGGATGGCCTGACAGGTCCTGACACGCGGCTTCGCCCCCGTTATTTTAATTTTTTTTTGCTTTTCAATCTACTTTAGTTATACTTGGCACAATGTTATTCGTATAAATAAATTTTTTGGATATTATTTGTGTGGTTATAAAATTTGAAATTATCTTTAACAAAACTAAAAATAAATAATATAAAAATTCTTATTTTTTAAATCTCTATAAATAGAGTCCAATGTTAACATATTTGCATACACAATCTAAAATTCTCTCTTCTTTCACTACATAATCTCTTCTTTAATTTCTTAATCTCTTTTATATTATTTCTACTATGGATCCAAATGATCATAATTTCCCAAATTATCAACCATTCGGATCTTATAATCCTTCATCTTATCTAAATTCTCGAGAGTATCCTTCATCTTCTTTAACTTTCAATCTTTCGTATTTGTAATTTATCATTTAAGGCATCTATTTGTAGTTTGATTTATTTCTTTCTAATTTTGTATTACAATTTTTATAATCTTAATTTTGTTACTTTGTTATAATTTTTTCCTTGTTATAATTATAGAATAATCATTGTCGTATATTTATTATAATTTATATATAAACAAAAAATAGTAGTAGATAATATGTGGATGAGAGAAAAATTAATTATTTATTACGTGGGGGACCAGATTTGATCCTGAAATAAAGAATCCAGGACCAATCTGACATGGCAGAATGGAAAAAAAATAAAAAAAAGGACACGTGCGATTTTCTCTTTCCCATGTCAAGGGAGTATAATTAACTGATCTTATCTTTGTGCGTGACTTTTTATTTTTGTTTGGAGGAGAAGCACGTGACTTTTTACTTTTAATATTTGGAGTGTAATTTTTTGTTTTAATTAATGTAAACTTTATTTTTAATAATAATATTTTTAATTAATTATTTAACTTTCTTATTATAATTATTCTTAATAGCTGGATATATCATTCGATATAATTGAGTATACTATTTGATATAACCGGGCATATCATTTTAACATATCTTCGATTAAATTCATCTGAAAAAATCACAATCAATATATTAAATTAATTATTTAATACGACATATCATTTGACATAACCGGGTATACCATTTGACATAACCGGACATACCACTCGATATTATTTAATTAAGTATTTAATTTTTTAATTATAATAATTATTAAATAGTATTTAAGTTATTATACATATTCGAGTATACCATTCGATGTAATTGGACATACCATTTGATATTAGTGGGCATGTCATTTGATATAATCGAGTATATTAGTGGGCAAACTATTGTATCATAATTGTGCAACTATTCGATCATAGTCGATCAAATATTTTGATCGTGACATAACAAACTATTTTATCATAACATGATAAAATATTGTAGCGTAACTGCGCAAACTATTGAATCATAACATGATAACTCATTATGTCGTAACTGTGGAGATCATTGTATCATAACATAATAAACTATTGTATCGTAACTATGCAAATAATTGTATCGTAGCATGATAAACCTTTGTATCGTAACTGTGCAAACTATTGTATCATAACATAATAAACTATTGTATCGTAACTATATAAAATATTATATCGTAACCGGGCGTACTATTTCTAACCACGAAAGATTATTTACCATTTTAACGTAACCAACCCAGAAACTAACCAAAAATAAAAATTATTTGAATCATCAATAACACCAACACTCTAATCAATCTTCTTTAACCATTGAAATCCAAGCTTCCCATTACATATATTTAGCAGCAACTTATTATTCTGCTTCCAATATAAAAGAAGAAAAATTGCATATCTTTTTGTTAATCTAATTACATTCACGACGCATAAATAAACTACCATTAGGATACTTGCAGGCTGAAAATAATATTTTTTGGGAAAAGTCCACTTTCGTACCTTGTGGTTTGAGCTTTTGACACATAAAGGTTTGTGGTTTCAAAATCATCAAAGAGGTCCCATGTGGTTTCCCGGGTTCATCAATTAAAGGCTCGGATAGATGTCCGAGCCTAGTCAGCATCCTTGTCGCTTGCCATGTCAGAATGACGACGTTTTTGTCCTACGTGGCACCCTTCCTGAACCAGAACCTAAAGTTCTCCATCTTCAGTGTCTTTTTATAGAAGTTATGGACATCCCAATAGGAAAAACGATCTACTTCATACCCACCCGGAGTCTTAAACTTCTCTCCTCCAACATATTTCATACCTCCACCTTCATCGTCCACCCACTGACCACCAAAATGGTAAACAATGACGAACAACTCATCCATATCAGAAAACAAATCTGCCAAAACCAACAAGACCAATAAAAAAATTAGGGTTTCAACAAAATTGGTTTCAGAGCAATGTAATCTCAATCTAAGGTTTTGAACACAATAGATTAGGGTTTCGAACACAGCAAGTTAGGGTTTCGAAGGATACCAGCGAAAGATTAGGAGTTCCAGATGAGGCTCCTTCGAACGGTCGCCTGCAAGACAAAAAAAGGGGGTTGAGAAAGGCAAAACGTCCATTCGAAAACCAAAACTCCAAGCATAAGTCATTCACAGACCTCGTACAAAAGCTCAAGCAAGTTGTCTTCTGCGAACGATCGGGAGGAAAACCTTGGATTGGTTGATCGACATCTCAATTATTGTCTTGGATTGGGTGTGTTCTCTTGAGTTCTTTTCAATTTTTTTTCATGGAGGCGAGGGAGGGAGTCGAGAAGGAGAAGAGGGAGTCGAGAAGGAGAAGAGGGAGGTTCTGGGAAGGGGAGAAAGTGAATGGAAGTGTAATTTTTAATATAAAAGTGGGTGTCGGGGCAGCAACTTTTAAAAAAAAAATTGGATTTTTTTATTTTTTTTAAATTGCCACGTCATCAAATTCGAAAGCGGATGGTGTGCCACGTAGGACAAAAACGTCGTCATTCTGACATGGCAAGCGACAAGGATGCTGACTAGGCTCGGACATCTATCCGAGCCTTTAATTGATGAACCCGGGAAACCACATGGGACCTCTTTGATGATTTTGAAACCACAAACCTTTATGTGTCAAAAGCTCAAACCACAAGGTACGAAAGTGGACTTTTCCCATATTTTTTTTATCAATAATCATGTAGTATCCAACAAAACTGAAGTATGCCAAATGATTTAGAATTATTTAAAAAAAATATCACAACTATCTCTAATCCAAAATTCCAACAAGGCAATCACATCTCTAATCCCGATCAGTCTTCTCCCCCCGATCTGCTTGTGTCATCCTCTTCGTCAACGGGCTCCCCCTCTGGCTCCTCTTTCTCGACCTCGTCTGAGAACAAAAAAGGCATGCAAAAAAGAAGACGGCGATGATGAAGCTTTTTCGGGGACGCCGTGGGCTGAACGGCCTCCACACTCTTCTCCTTCTCCGAGAGCCTCCTTAACCTCTACGAGGAAAGACAGATTGAGTCGTTGCCCGCCGTCGACCAAACCCAGGATTTGGCCTCTCCAAGTGGGTTGTGCTTGCCGTTGCTGGGAAAGACGGTCTGAGATGTGCTCACCGGCGAGCTCTAACGTCAAGATGTACTCGCTGCTCGTCTCAGATGTGCTCACCGCTGGAAAAGAAAGACGGCCTGGGATGTGCTCGCCGACGCACTCGACCGCGTGAGATGTGCTCGCCGGTGAACTCGACTGCCTGAGATGTACTCGTCGCTCGTCTTCTGGTGACGGGGAGATAGAGAGAGAGAGAGAGAGAGAGAGAGAGAGAGTGAGTGAGAGAGAGCGTGTAGGGATTGAAATGAGAACAGGAGAGAGAAAGGGAACATGGTAGGCAAAATGACGAGATTACCCCACTTTAATATTGACTGTCAGATCAGTATCATTTTTGTTGGGCTTCATCCAATGACTGAAGTAACATCTAGGACAGGCCTGGCATGCTTTATACATCCAGGACTGAATCCGCTTCCACGTTGGGGTGGGTTGTGAGTGTGGGTAGAAAAATATTTAATTGGGTTAGGTTGGGTGTGAATGAGAGAAAAATTAATTATTTATTCCGTAACTTATGTTGGAATGAGTTGTGAGTGTGGATAGTCTTCGAATTACAATTTAGAATTCTAAACAAAGAGTTACAATTTAGGAAGCTAAGTTTCAAACTTCAGTTTTTTTTAGGAACATTAGTTCCAACAACTTTAATTTTATTTAGGTTATATTTAGCATTCCTAAAAGAATTAAAATTATTTTTTCTTTCAAGCCACACTTTTAACATGGTTAGGAGTGGTTCATTATAAATTCTTTATAACAATGAGCATATATAACAGATATGGAGGCTTAAACAATGGGGAAAGGTGAAAGGAACAAGAGATTTGAACTGGTTGAAGATTAGGCGCATTCACCGTATACGTGGCGCGGCTGGACGTGGGATGTAAGTTCGTAACCCAATAATTGGACCAGCCCCATAAAATGTGTATTGACCACGGAAGTTTCAATAAAAAGGGTGCACTATTTTGGGTTGGATTGGGTACGGAGTGAAGGAATTGATTCCGAACGGTTTGGAGTGAAGGGGGACTGCAGCGGCAAGCGCAGGTATGTGATAATGTCAAGCGCAATTATGTGATAATGGCAAGTGCAGTTATGTGATAATGGCATTTTTTGTGAAAATGGCAAGTCCCCGTTGATGATAATGGCATGCATAGTTTTTTATTTTGGTCTCCCATATTTTAATATTTTTACAAAAAGGTCACACTGACATGCGCAGTTATGTGATACTGGCATGCACAGTTATGTGATAATGGCATTTGTATCCGGCCTATGTTTGTGCGTGGATTTTTTCATTTTGGTTCTCGTATTTTAGCGCGCTTGTAAAAAAATTTCCGTGTGTCTTCATTCTAAACGGTTCGGAATAGTGGCATTCCGTACCCAATCCATATCCGCACTATTTTTTCCTTTTTTGTGCCATTCTTTCGAGACAATTGTTTCTAGGGTGTCCAAATCTATTTAGAAATTGCACATGTTGAATTCTTTACGGATTTTTCCTCAAAATAGTGTCCATCCAAAAAAGTTTAACAAAAATGGGGTTATTTTGAAAAGTATTTTGAATATGGAATTTAAACATAGTATGGAAAAAAACTCGTATTGTGTGAACATAACATACTACATTTTTTTTTCTGTACTGTGCTTGACTACGAATTTCTTTTGTTGTAGTGTTAATAAGAATACTCATTTAACTGGTATTACAACGCAGTATAGAAAAAAATCTATTGTATGTTCATACAGTACTAGAAAAAACTCATTATATTTGTAAACCATATCGGAAATATTTTTCAAAAAAACTGCATTTGCGTATTATCTTTCGGCACCATTTTGGGGGAAAACCCCTTGTTTACGGACAAGGAAACCACAGATTTGGGATTAAATATAGTGATTGGTAAAGGAAATTGACTCATAATCCAATTATACATCTAGTATATGTAGAACCAGTATTTGATAATAGGTGATGACGAGGATGATGATAATAATGTAACGATAATCCTCTACTGGTCATCTGAAGCCCTAGGCCTTTCTGGACTTGATTTAGTTTAAAGTTAGTAGCCGAAAACTAGCGATTAATTTGGTGATTAGACTATATATAATGATAATTTTTTTAATATCTAATATTTATAGTTGAGTACTGTCCTGTCTTATTTAGAGATGAGTTTTTTAATAGTATCTTTAATTTAAGACTAACATAATCAATTTTTTTTACCGCTTGTATAATTATCACATCGCATGTTCGAAGGGATTTTATAGTTGCATTAGGGTGGGTAAACTTCATGTCAAATTAAAATTGATGGGCCTACATTGACATTAGTTAGTTGGCCCAGAATGCAGAAGCTAAGTCATATACTCATACTAAAGTCAAACTAAAAGCCAAATTCTAAAAAAACCAAGAGCCAAGAAACTCATAATCCTAATTTTCTATTTATATGATACATAAGAAAAATTTTAATATGATACGTAAGAAGAATTAGACTTGTTCAATTAAAAAAAGCTCAAGTTTTTTTTTAGGAAGAAAAAACTCAAGTTTAAATAATGACATCTTGCATTCAAGCTCAAGTTCTTAAAGCTAGACTAAATATATTTGGTTGCAATAGCACAAAATGTTAGAAAATTTCATGGAGTTTTAGATTTTAAATTTGGCATCGTGTAAAAATTTACCACTTCAAGAAAATACTCCCAAACTCGTAATACATTTAATTATCACGAGCAATTGATGAGCATTTATCTATCTTAGTGTCATTTTCGTAAGAATTTTTCAATCATTTATAATCGAGTTAAGTTCGAAGACACAAATTGAGCATTTAATCTATTTGGAATAAACCGTGTGAGATGGTAATCAAAGTCATAGTCCATTCCATCCGAAATATGTATACAATTAGACCCAGGAGAGGCCAATGAATATAACAAAATTTGCTGAAAATTTTCTACAACGAGAAGAAAACTCCATTATCCTCCTCACCCTAGCCCTTCCTATTTACACTCCACCAAGAAAGGGGGAAAAATAGATTGGAGAAGAAAAACCCAAAAAAAAAAAAGACTACTGCTACAAACTAACTAAAAAGAGGAAAATTTTTAAAGTAAATTAATCATTCCAACAAAGGAGCATAACCACACATCTCTTAATAATGTATAGCCTAGCCCTTTGCTCTCTAAGGGCAGCACCAAGCCCTCTACTTGAAAGCCTTCTCTTTGAGCTCCCATTAATGCTTCCACTGTTCATCTTCATTTCAAAAAAATTGGAATTGGGATATGATTTGGTTGGTTTCTGGAGAGCGAAAATTAGAGAGAAAAATATGAGTAATTAATTGTTGGGTTTTGTTTGAAGATGAGAAGAAATGGACGTAAGATGGGTTTGGTTATATAGGGGGAGGGAGAGTGGGGTGTGGTCCTGAGTCACGTTGGTCGAGTAAAGAGGCAACGATGGGGCATCAAAGGGCGTGCACTGTCCCCTATTCCAACCAGACACTAACGCTTGGGCCCCACCTTCCAACTTGGGAACTCCCAAGTTCCATCACACTCCCACTACTACTTGCATTATTATTATTTTATATCTGATATTAAAAAATATTTTTTTTGAGGAAAATATTAAAATAATATTGGAGGTTGGTTTTAATAACGATGGAATAATTTATTTGTGTGTGGGAGAAAAAAAAATATTGGTGGAAGAGTTTTATTAAGGAAAAAATTAAACTGTTTTACTTTTAAACCTTGAAACGTAAATTGCGTTAAATTTCGTGTTGATATTTCCACGCCAGCAATTCTTTTAACGACTGAGATGCCACGTGGAATGGGTGAGGTGTGTGTTCCACCTGGCCAGGTACATGGAAAAAATGTGTGCGACTAAAATTTCATCGTTGTGAAACTACGATAACGAGTTTGATGCACTTTTATTACAAAATATTAAAGTAAAAATACTCAAAAAGCATGATAAGAAAAAGTTAGTCAATTTGCATCGACTGGCACCCTAGATAACTCGTGTAGGTGACACCCACCAGCACAGTGGGTCGACCATTACCTCAATAAGGTGACAAATTTGTGGTGCCTCATTAAATTTGCCTTTCAACTTGTATATGATGACATTATATATAAAACATGTATTAATACAGTGAATATTAGGCGATATGTGCTTACGAACACTAATAGTACTAATAAATAAAAAGTGTAACTACTTACTGTTATGACAATTTTTTTTTAATACATATAATTTTTTTAGGAGAATAAATACAATCTACTTATAAAGCATAGGGTGACTAAAATCAGATTTTCTCATAAAATTCATTAGGCTGTTGAAGAAAAAGTTGTTCAATATTTGATTCGCGAATTAAATAATCCTGGCCGCACTGGTAGAATTAGTTCTTTCAACTATTGAATCACTTATTATTCATCAATATATAAGTTGAAATTTATTGTTGAGCGGTTGACAATGAAATGACTAAACCTAATCTTATTTGATGTTCGATTTGATTATACGTTCAGTCTATTTCCATTGTGCTTGTTGTTATGCAATTATTGTTGGATCCACCTAATGTGGACAACAAGAGAAGGTCAATTGAATCCTACAAATAAAACCATTTAGAAATGAGATATCGTCTTAATCATTCTTTTGACTACTCAACCTGTGGGGCATAAGGTCCCCGGCGGCAACAATTGTTGGTTACAGTTCAAAGACAAGTTATTGCCTTATCCGCAATTTAGTTGTCTTGTTCTTGCTTGTTCATAATTTGATTCAAAAAATGCAATCTTTTTCAAAATCCTAGCCCATTCTCCCTCTATAAGCTCAGTCATATCAACAAGGATTTTTGTCGACCTCTTTTATCAGCAGCAGTCCACCCAAATATTATTAGTTTTACTTTCTTTTCAATAGTGATCTCTATTTTTTTCAAAAAAATCTCTTTTTTAATAAGAGTTTGTTAAGATATATTCTATTGGTCTAATGATTTAGGCGTAGATGATGTAGTACACTGATAGATCTAGCATAACACATGGATTTGCTATTTGAGAATTATTTTCGAAAGGTCTCCGTTCAGATGATATTACGATGATTATCAAAATTTTCTAACTACAAGAAGATTCAAAATTTTATATCGTTCATAAGAATTTTTGTAATAGAATTGTTAGCGACTACAGTTTTCTTTAGCTTTTGTTGCAAGGATTGAGTTGTTCAGTTGTTGTAAAACATATTTTGATGTCAGAAGGTACCCTCGATGCAATTATTTGGATAAGTAGCGATCAATGGAGAGTGCATAAATTGGCCCATACCGTGGTTCACTGAGTAATAGAAATCGTGCTGCGAAGAAGAAAAAGAGCTGGCCACAAAAACATGTAGCGAATAAGATCCACCGACCTGGTAACTCATTGAGATATGCTGGAAATTTGAATCCTAGCTAGTTCAAACCTGGCAATCAACAGATTGTGATATTCTCTGAAATTGATGTGCGGTGGACGATTTGGCCTAGAAGGATTGTCATTTTTTGGTGTGGATCTAGATGATATTTCATTAAAACATTGTTTAAAAAATATGGTCCGATCAGTAATCGGAGTGGTCGGAAGGTGACTCGAGACGGTTAATTTTCATACAAAATTTGGAGGGGGTTGGAATGATTGTAAATACTGTTGACCGGTAGTTTATTTGGTTGGACCGATCAGTTCACCAATTTAAGTTCGGCTAGTCTACATCCAAACTAACATTTTTTAAACAAATGATTGCTAGAGTTTTTTATATTAAAAGTTATCAATTAAGATTTTGGTTCGTGAAAATGACAAACTTTGTAGTAAAATTAGAAAAAATTAATATTTTTTTTCCTTTTCATTTTAAGTATAATTAATAATAGAATTATTTCGCAATGCGATTTTAAAAGCATTGCTTTAAACATCCCCATGGGAGTTGTTTTAAACATCCGTCGGAAAAGGTTTAGTTCCTTATTACTTGGGCTAATTCTAATTTGTTAAACATTCCTATTTTAAAGAAGAATGAAGTGAGTAGTCAAAGGAAGTGAAAATCCATGGTTGTAGCCAAAGTCATTTCTAAATTCATTACAAAAAAGTTCATAATTATATAGTAATAAAGTACTGGGATAGACCAAACACCCAATTGAATAATTGATTAAACTAGATGGATGATGGTATTCTTGACCATAAAGCAAGGTCACCCACTTGATTGGTATGGTGTCCCTTCCATTATATTTATATAACGGCACAAACTTCCATTTCCCCTCCATCTATTCCAAGAGACAATTAAAATTTGCCGTAATGACGTAATGACTACTTAGGACGATTTAGCTGTCCATATTAATTTAGGAACTATAATAAAGCTACTATGTTCCCCTTACCAAGCTTTGTGCTCTTTCAATCTTTTTTTGTTTTAGGAAATGCTCTTTATAACTTTAGACAAGATAAATAAGATGCTATCTGTAGTGCAATTTCACACATGGACCAAATATTTCTCAGGTAGCTATCTCCATGTGTATTTGATCCTTGCGTCCTAGTCGAAATAATTTTGCTCATCGGTTAGGATTGTTTTTGTAATTCTTAACTAACTATGCATCAAATTTGATCAGTATATTCCCTATTAATAAATTTGACATAATATAGCTTCAGGAATCCTGAAGCTAGAAGTAATTTGTTTGGCTGGTTTGGTTTGTTGTGCATCTTTTATATTTTTCTCCTTATTAATAGAATGTATTGATTGATAGAGCAACAGAATCGTAAACATGAATGTTTAGAACACTCATAACAAATAGTAGTAAAAAATACTAATAATAGAGGGCACACGATATACGTAGTTCGGGTAAAAGAAAAACAAAGTTAATATCTTCCTAGGCTGACTTGAATTGACCTTTAAATTGAAGTTGATTTGATCCATATAATATCTGTAAAGCAAAGACAAAACAAAGTTTCTGATTTTCTCTATTGTATCGGGTTATGTTAGTCTAATATAAACCAAAATTTAATCAAATATATGCCGGACAATAGAGTAAAATATCTTGGGCAGATTTTCGACGATGCAAACTGTAACATAGAGCTTCTCACGCATTCTATCCATTTCCGTGCTAATGAATGGATTCTCTAGGCAAATTCAACTAGGGACATTGAGTACCAGGATCTCCTCCTTTTCCTAGACTCTGTTGTGGATGATTAGGATGTTTGTTTTGTAGGTTTAAGCTGCTGTCCCTTGTGTGGGTTCTTTTTTGGGCGGCTATTTTTGACCTTCAGCTTATCTTCTACTCTTTCCCCTAAAAAAAAGCTTATCTTCTACTCTTTCGAGTGGGGATTCTGTTATTGGTTTGTAAATCTTCTCAAAAAAAAAATATATATATATATATATATATATCGATTTTACTGACCAAAAAAATCTTGGGCAGATTTCCATCAACATGGACTGCGTAGAAAAGGGCAATGACCATCCAAGCTTAGCGAGTGGACTTATACGATGGATAAAAGCCTTAATCATCTTTCTTCCTTGATCTCGGCAACGTTCAAATTTGAACTAACCCTAGGGATAATCATCAAGTCAACTAGTCACATCAAGTCTGACTTAACTAAATAATGTAAGCTAATGACTTAAACTGGACTTAAGAAATACTCGACCACTAAAGTCACAATACTGATTTCGTTTAGTTCGATTTCTAAATTCCACCTGAATTGGGAAACGAGGAATCAGCTGAAAGATAAGTAATAAGTTTATGACTTCGAGTCCAAATGAACCAACTCTGAGAAATAAGCCACTGTCTAACTCATTAGTAAGACAAGACATTGCTCATGACCGATCCCCTGATGTACTAGACTTATCCCAATGCATGACTAACATAATATGGTACAAATTATAATTTATTTAAGTACTCTTGTACTAGTATGCTTAGTCTATTTCAACTCATCTAAGTCGAATTCTGATATGCACTTAATCAAAACTCTAAATAGTAAATACATCTTCAAACCCCAATTTCTAATTTGAAAAAATTACCAAATTGCCATTGCCCTAATCTCCCTTCTGAGATAACGAATTTGCTAATTATTTCTCAAAACAATTATGAATCTTCCATTTCCCTTCAAAACATAACCTCGAATTTTCAACAAATTTCAAAGAGTCTCTTTAAAATTTGCCACTCGAATCAATACTAAACACTCGGATACTAGTTGTTAGGGCAATAAAAGTATAAATATGAATGTTTAGAACAACTATTATAAATAGTAGCAAGATAGAGGACATATGATATACGTGGTTCGATGACCTACATCTGCATGACCGAGACGATCATCCATATAATATATGGAGTACATGAGATACATAAGTCATAGGCGAAGCTACGCCTCGAACCTAAATCTCTGTCTATTCTACTCTACACATTGCCAAAGCCAAACTAAGCCAAAGAACTCCTAACCCATGTAGTCCTATTTTTAGGAGACATCACAATTTGGTACGCGACAGGAAACCTAATTAACATAGAAAATTAGAATTGGAGAGAAATTCTACCTAATTAACATAGAAAATTAGAATTGGAGAGAAATTCTAACATCTATTTATAAACATGACAACTTTTTTTAATCACGTATATTTTGTATCTTATATAGTTAACGATTGCTTGTTTTATTCATATCGTTAATTGTATTTTTCTACTAAAGTTTGGTCTTACTTGCATTTATACTGAAAAAATATTTAATCTCCTTAATTTTTTTCTTTTTATGTTGAGAATACCACATTACTCAGCACAAAAGTGGTGGGCTATTTTATAAGTGTGGAACATCCACCTACTCATTGTCTTAAGATTTTTGGTTGGATATGGAGATTCTAACATAGAACGGGTTGATCTCTCGTCTATTGTTATGCTTGCACGACCCTCATTTCTCGTATGTTGGTGAAGTCAAAGCCCATGCGATCTTCGACCCGAAGGGTCTCGTTTAAGGTGGCGTATTGAGACCACATTACTTAGTACAAAAGTGGTGGGCTAGTTTATAAGTGTGAAAAATTCATCTATCCATTGTCTTAAGGTTTTGAGTCGAAAATGAAGATTCTAACATTTTAAGCTAACGATATCGTATAACTCTACATATAGAGAACTACTAGTTTAATTTATGAGAGATAGAACTCCATCTATTCATATTTAATTTAGATTTTGCTATACACAAAAAGATTTTAACAAGGTTTATTCTGTTACCTGTTGTACGACTACTAGTTTCACGGTACAAGAGAAAAAATAAAGCCTATTAAACCTGGTCCTTTTATCATTTTCTTCAAAAGTAACTTTGGATACTCAATATTTTTAAGTTAGAATATTAGAAATTCTAATGTATATATTGACTATAATAGTATGAGTAGGCATATATGCAATGGGTCAACTAATTGTGTAACAAGATCAACAAATTAATATTGTCATGCTTAGCTGGTTTTCTGTGGGAAGCGAAACACAACTCATATCTCTAACGATATACTAATTAAAGATATAGTGGGAGACCCAAACCTTTGGGAGTCTACAAATGCAGATATAGTTTTAACGTGCACATGTACATCATAATGTATCAATAAATAATTAGTGTATTGTATTGCAGAACAGCCTAGTGTTTGTCAGATTATGTTTCAAGTGTCTCACGCCGTCGGGTTTATTGAACTATTTTTTTTTCTTAGTTGAGTATTGTCAAATTATATTTTAGTGAGTAATTATGTTAATAATATCTTTTAATTCTCATCAGTAATAATAATTTGTTCTTCCAGCGGACTGGCCCATTGAACTTTAATATTTTTGGTAAAAAAGTTATAGCCATATTGTAGGAGATCAGGAAGGTCAGAGTTGCACGTGGAGGTCTCGTGATTTGCAAATTCCGCTTCCTGTGAAAGCCTCAACAAGCTCACAGTCTATTATTAATCTCATACCTGTCAAAATATTATTATTTACTTCTTTTCTATATGCATTGAAAGCCGTACATGTAGTTTATTGGTTACACCCATGCATACATGTTTTAACGTGCTTTATTATGAAGCAACTTCAAATATCTTTCCTCGTTGTTCTCGCTACTCAAAGGAACAACTTGAAGATATATGTATGTGTATATGTATGTGTATATGTATATATATACATTGTCGGTTGAAATAGCCATACATATGATCATCTTGTACTTTTTTTGGAAAGGTAAAAATATATTAATCTTGGTGTTATGTACATATGTGCAAAAGGGTGTAGTCTCACATGCAAAAACGAGGGGCAGCAACAATCTCTGTACAACCCACACAGAAAACGAGCAGAGATCAACCAAGACAAGAACAAAAACTAATGAGGAAGATTTCCTTGGCAATAACTAACACGTAATTGCCAAGCCAATCTATCCAAAGCAACCCCAGAAGGCCAAAGCTCGCCAAGAACCTCCAATGAGCTGATCCATGATATTCTGCAGCACCATTAGCAAGTCTTGCCTGTAAAACAAGTCTCTAGAGTCAGTCCAATTTGTGTACTCTTGTACTTAATTTGTGTAAAATACTCAATATATATTTTTACCAATGTTGTAATCTCAACATGTCTTCTCAAACGAAGTTCATCGGACCGAAATTTGTACGGGCATTTACTCCGTCAATGTGCAATAAAATAATGGTAGTATGAAGACAACAATAGACACGAGATCAACTCACTCTGGTACCATATTAGAATCTTCATATCCAACTCAAAATATTAAGACAATCGGTAGGTGAATTGCATACACATATATACAATTCAACGTTGTTACTAGCAATGTTGTAATCTCAACATATCGATAACAAAAAGATGTATTGTTGAAATTAATTTCAAAATAAACCGGGCCGGAAGCTAACACGAACGTCCTCTGTATTAACTCTGTACGAATTATATTTAAGAAATTAATTACTTATATCAGAATACCTTGGTTGACTAATTGTAGCCAGCAAGGTCCCGACTGTTTCTAATGGAACAGAATACCTCTCTTTCACAGCTAGCCAAAATTTGTAGTTTATATATTGTGGGCTAAGTACAGTAACAGTTGTTAATCCGATGATAAGTAGTTCGAAAGTGCAACTAAAGTACGTGGAAGGTGACTAGTGTATGTCCCATGGTTTTGCTTCCTCGCCACCTTAAAAAATGTTGCACTTGCCTTCATTATTGTCACCGACAATATTGAGCTTTGTTGTTCTACTAGAGGATTTTTCAGTTTAGTAAAAGGTGGGGATTGATCAAGGACTTCTAAAAAATAGGTAGGATTTATTGTTAACAAGTATTATTCAAAATTGTAACAATGAATCAAAAGTCACTTGCATCTATATACTACTTTAAGCTCTTATTAAAAATAAAAATAAAATCAATTTTAAACTCTAAACAAAACTATTTTCTGAGTTTTCGTAAGAGTAAATATAGTTTTCAAATGACATTTGGTCTAATGAATGAATGGGTATGACGATTTGACAGAGGTCCAAAGTGTAATTCTTGGTGTAAAATTTTTACCTTTCCAAAAAATATAGTTTTTCAAATTTATCAAAATCACAAAAAGTAATTTTTGATTTAATCATATTAATATCAAAAATCAAACTTGGCAACAAGAAACAAGTAGGGTTTAGCTTATCAAAATCCAAAATTTTCTACAGAAAAATAAGAGAACAGTACTTCAATATATGACTTTGAAGTCTACAAGAGTAATGAACAAAATGTTTAAATAATGGTCAAACAACCCTTTTTTATGATTGGTAGTCCACATACCTATCGTAATTACAATATGACTAGAGTTCTCACTAAAATTCTGTCTTCACCATTTTCAATCGATAAATCTTCAACAAAGAAAGTTCATAGTGTAACGAGATAGAATTTTGAAATGTAGTTTTACAGAACCTACAAAATTTGAAATCCAATATGTTTAACCATACATAATGAAAATTCATGCATGACCACCGTTTGCCAAGTCCCTCTCTTGCAATTTTAGGATCAAATGTGTTAGTTAAATACTTTAAAATTGACGTGATTCTTCTCCAGAATCATGTGGTGCATATAATCTTGTCAAAACCAACTGCCAAAATACGTATTTGTGTGCTAAGGTAAATAAATTGTAACTAGAGTTGCCAAAATTACCAAGAGGAATCCAAATAGAAAGTAAAGTCTTAGTGGCCAAGTTCCGGTATAAAATTAGACCAGCCAAGTCATTTGTGAGGCCCAGAAGAACGGTATAAATTAAAATTTTATGGCACTTCCTTACACTTTAATTTTTTTTGGCAATTAATTCCATGTCAGTGGCCTCTACTCAATTTATTTTAACTTGTACGATCATTAAAAGGCAAAAATAATGAGCATTCAAATGAAAATGAAGGCTTAAACAAAACATAAAGACTTAAAAAGTTTTCAAACAAATTAAATGGAAGACACTCGTTGCTTTGAATAACCATTAAAAACCAAAACCTCAATCTAATCAGCTAGCAATAATTGACTACTCGGAGAGGAATTAAATGTTTTGCTTTGTTTAATTGTACGATGCGGTTGTGTTTGTGAAGGGAATTCATGAATAGTTAACATAATTGTAAAATTGAGCGTTTAAATATTGTCTAATTAGAGAACTTAATTTATGGTTCTATGAGTATGAACATAATCTATATGGACACTATTCACACCCATAAATTTATTTTATCTGAGACCCAACAAACCTTAAATCTGTTTCGCTAGTTATGAACCCTACGTGTAATATTTTGGAGTATAAATAAAATTCATCTACTTACCCAAAAAAAACACACCTTAAATCTGTAGGATACCGTAAGAATTTGACCGAACATAGAGTGACTACAATCTATCTTTCTTATGCAATAGCGTTTTAGGCAATTCCAGTAATAAAGGCATGATGTAAAATACACAAGCTTAATCTAACCTTCTAGAATTTGCATCTCAAAATAAGAAAAAAAATTGTTGATCATTTCTAAAAATATACTTCCCACAAATGAAAAAAAAAACAACAAACCACAAAATTCTCTGATCTAAAAAGTTGACTTGTTCAAAGTTCCAAGTAGGGCAAGCAAACACCGCAGAATTCCCGAGTAATAAGCAAAATCACCAACTCACCCATTAAAAGCTATCTTATATATACAAGTACAGTACCCACGTTCAAAATCAAGGGAAATAAGTACAAATCAACATTGCAACATATCCCAACTTTACCATTTAAAAGCCTAAACGAGATTAATTAAGAGAGAATTAAAAAAAATGGCAGGTAAGGGTGTTGCCCTCTTCGTGGTGTGCCTTTTGTTCTTCGTTGCTGTGCAGGTCCCCCGAGCCTCGGCAGTCCAAGATGAAGATTTCGCTGCGTGCTTCAAGTCGTGCGATGAACTATGCAAAGAAGAAGGAATGGGTCAGACATTCTGTGAGATGAAGTGTGATACCGACTGTTTTAATAAGGAGTTTGCTGGTAATATGAATATTTCAATCTTTTTACAAGTTTTAAAAAATTATTTATTTTTAATATCTGCTGTCATATGTTATTATTTGTTCACGAACAATCTGTTATCATTTTTAAAAAAAAAATAAAGTTGATGTTGCTATGTTGTAGACATGTGTTTTTAAATTTTAACTCACGTTTGGTGATTATTGTTTGTTTGCAGCCCGTATCCATAAACCTCATAACCTTTGAGGAAGGCGAAATTCACCACTGGGACCAATATTGTGCTATCCTGACCAGAAGATGTTGTATTATTATATAATTAATAAAAGGATCACATGATTTGTATGGTTTCTCGTCATAAATAAAATAATAAAATATTCTCGAGATTTGCTTGTAAAAAATTATCATATTCTTTCTCATTCAAGATCAGCACCATCTTTTTAATTAGCAAGAATATGAAGGATATGAATCAATTAAACAAATATGCAATAGACTATAGCCACTCAGTTGCGCTTGATCCCTCTTTACGTTGCAAATTTCAATACAAATGCTGAAGCCAAGGTTTCTCGGCCTTTCCTAGAAGCTATAGAGAAAATCGTCCTTAATTTATTACTAGCCATTTTCTGTCATTTATTAGCAAACTCGAGCATTCTATGCTCGAATAATGTAACTGTTAATTTAAGATTGAGTATTTTAATTTATTTTAAGCAGATAAGTTTGAAAATGTTGAAAGATCCGACATGTGGAAGAATTTGAAAGATGTGTTGAGCGATCAATTTGTGCTTTATCAAAAGTTATGATCTTTCAAAATATTTGTTCTGTTGGATGAAATATTTCAAATGCCTATGTAAAAAGATTGTATGTATTCCACAATCATCATCATCAAGTAAGTCCCAATTACACTATTAAAAGCACATGCCAAATATGACCGACTGTCCATTGTCGCCTGAATTTTTTTACATACAAGTCAAAACATGAAAATGTGAGTATCTACATACAAAACCTTTACTCTTCTCTTGGGATCCACCTGCTCCACCACAGGCTCTTGCTCCGCCTACTAATCTCGTCTATGCTCTGATTTAGAGTTCTCACGACCTTCCGTTGGAGCCGAAGGGCCGCCGCAAGACCGTTGCGTTGTGGACTCGCCTTTCTCCGCGGTTCATCACTTTCCTAGATAGACAACAGATCAAGGGAGATGAAAATATTAGCAACCTCTCCTTGCTTTGCAGGGGAGAGAAATAATAAAGTACCAAGTTTCAGAACAGACTCTTAGTTCTTGAAGCTGAGCCTCTGTGAAGCCACCCTCCTTTTCGGTTCCCGACTTCGCCATCAGCTGGATAACCCACGAAGCAGCTTCGCTGTAATCCTGTTGTGTTGCTCGAATGAACTGAAACTTCAGGCTCTGCATTAAGGACAAAACTAATATTCCTTCCCTGTCAAAGTAAGGATGAGCCAAGGCCGCTTTTGCGCTTAATCTCTGTCTTGCTTTGTATCGAACCATTGAATTCAGAAGCTCCCAGCCTATCCCACCATCTAAATCCAACAACTCGAAACCCTTTCGTAGTTCGGAACTAGCTCGTGGCTCCACTGTTTTCCTCCATTCCTCTAAGTTATAATCGTTCCTTTTTAGCTGACGATTGAGCTGTATCAGGCTGCTATCCGAGCGTAGTCCGGGAAATGCCTGAGTGACAAAAACAGAAGAGCTGAATCACTTGCATTTCCAACATTAAGAAAAGATAAAAGCAAATGGTACGAGCTAGTGAAGTTACTCGAGACAATTCGAGCACATACCATTTGTAGGAATATCAGGCCTGCGCTGTAAATGTCGAATCTATCCGGCAAATTCATCTGTTCGGCAATGTCATCAAAACCAATAAACCAAATCACTTCTCTTGGAAGGGTCCAATATCACAAGAACAAGATTAGAATACATATAGTTGGGTCGGGATGAGACCTGCCATAGAACAGGAGAAAGTGCAGTTGCCACCGGAGCGGAGGGTGCCGATGGAGTTTGAGTGCTCATGATATATTGCTCTGGTGCAGCATACCTGCAAAGGGAATTTATATTAAAATCTATCACTAAAATCTACACCAGATAGGAAAGATGACTCCTCCATGAAAAGAAATTACCTGGGATCCAAGAGAAATTCATTGGGGATATAGTTTATTCCAACCCTCAGATCTGCTGCAGCCCCAAGATCAATTATCTTGAACGATCGAGAGTCTGTTCCAATTCATTCAGAATAACTGATTACATCTCAAAGCTCTGTGTCACAACAGCCGAAGCCGTTACAAATGTAAATCTATTACCTTCAGAGAAGATAATGTTTTGAGGCTTAATGTCCCTATGCACAATTCCTGTGGAATGAAGACCGTCCAAGGCAAATAGTATCTGTCTCATGATGGCTTGAATGATTCTGTTTTCTCTTTCCACCCCCTTCGGCATGTTCTGAACGTTTCCAACGATCTTCGTTTCTACCTGCCAAATTGTCAGAAGCCACTAATTCTAATATGCACTTGAAAGAAAGACGACTTCTGCATGTTATATGCAAATTACAGGAAGTACTAGCTTTGTAGCTTAGTTCTCGAGCATTCAAATAAAAAGATTTTCAAATCCTTAGTCAGAATCGGACACAATACACAATAAAGAGTATGTACCAACATTATAGGGGAACTCTCTGCTCTGCATCAGATCGTACAGCGTGTCCTCCCCTTCAAACTTCCACAACAACCAATACTCGCTTCCTTTCTTTGAAGAATTCTGATATCATCACGCAGATAATAGTTAAATCATCACATCAAGTCTAATGGAAGAAATGAGGGGCAAGATCCTTTAATATGTTATAGGTCATAACAGAGAAACACCTCTAGAAATCCATACAAATATTCAGCACAGCTGCTGGCACAGGCTCGTCGAACACGCTCATTCATCCAAATTTCCACTGCTCCGTAGTCGGTTGCCTTTTTCAAGACTAGGTCACCATCTTTCTGCAACCCAACCAACGGAAACTGGCATCAGCATTTTATAGTCGCGTAAAGCATGCGGACTCCAGTAGCAATAGAAGCAGAGAAGAATAAACACTATGAGGAAGACTCCAGTAACCCATAACACACTTAACATTTCTGCCAATTTGATATCCGTGAAGCATCAAACGAAAAAATCCATGATCTAATAAACGATAATTGGTGTCATTACAAATAGCTATTGACAAAGTTCAGTAACAATGGTTTTTTTTTTGGAAAATTCATAACTACAAAACTGAACAATGACAATTCGCCGCCTTCGAATTCTCAATAGGCTCTGATTCTAAGCTCTAACCAATACATGAGCATGAAACAAAGTCAAAATCCAGAGAACTCGAAGCAATTAAGGGTAAAAAAACCTCAATCTTACATATTTTGTAACCTTGGAAGAAGGCTTATCTGCCAATGAAACTTTGTAAACCACTCCAAAAGCACCCTCTCCCAACTTCTTCCCCAACGCAATATCATCCTGTTGAAATCACCACCAACAAAGTCCATCAATTTAATCAAGTCTCATCGGATGATCATATCTCAAGTTAAAACGGTCCTAAAATACCCACACACAAAAATCACAAACCTTTCTGAAGGTGGGTCTAAAGATCCTCTCAACAAAGGCAAGGAAGAACATGTCATAAAACCCAGGAGCAACACCAGGAGTAGCCCACAGGTAAGACAAAGTACCAAGAGCCAAGACCACTCCAGGGACTGTAATAGTCAACCCAGTTGACTTTGGGAGCGTGCTCCTATATATGATATCCCCGCACTCCATCACTGTGCACGGGAGCCCTACCCCAACTCCCAAGAACAGATTTTGAACCACATCAACGACCCCTCCTCCACCTCCTATGGCTACAACTGAAAATCTCCTCCTTGGGTTATAAAGACTGGTTCTTGGGTTTGGTCTGAACCCAACAAGTTTCTTCCCCAAGAAGGAAGAAGACGGGGGCTTTGTTTTCTGGGCGAGGAGCTTGGTGGGTACTATGGTTGTTGCTCCTCCACCACCCGAGGCGACACTGGCCATGGCTTGCACCGCTTTCCAATCCACGAAGAAGGTGGAGTTGTTGTTTATCTTAAATTTTCCAATGGAGAGGATATTTCTTTTGCTATTTTTCCTCGGTTGGAGAGGCTTCAATTGTAGGCCACAAGTTTACGAGTTCTTGTTTTTTCCGGAAATAGAGGGAAAACACACACACATATATAACACAATTATATTCAAAATAATATTTTCTCTTTTGAAGTTGCGACCGCCAGTGAAACACTCTTACAGAAAATCCCAGTGGAAAAACCCACAGAAACAAAGAAATATATCGGTAAGGTAGATATCCGTCTCGACGTTTGTATTACTATTATACATGATCTTGTACCGTCCATATCACCAGTCTTACGAGTACATCGAAAAAGATTAATTTTTCACAAGTTATCTAAATACAAATCAATACAACTAGCTAAAAGTACATCGAATACAATGCTTGGTTGCCTTCCCCCGGTGCGCACTCTTTTTGTTTGCCTATTTTTTTTTTGTGAGACTCTTTTTGGTTTGTTGGTTAGTTGAAGTGGCGAGTTACGGTTATTTCAGGTAATTTTTGTGTGGAGGTGGTGGGCTGACGAGGATTGAGGAATATAGAGACCACAAATGACAAATTAGATATATTTTTGCTTTCTGGGCTAGGCCTCTTCTCAACCGAAGTGATTCATGAGCAAAGGATTTATTTGGGTTAAGAAACCCACGGGCCTCTTAGTTAACTGCATGACTCTTTTCCTTCTAGATTTCTTCTCCCCCTGGGGTAATGGGTTGCATTCTCGTAAGAAATAAGAATTATATCCGGATATTTACCCTGTTTTTAAGGTTGAATTCAGATTATTATTTATTCTCTTTTTTAAAAAATAAGATTTTTGGTTGGATTTGATCCTAAAATATTAGTCAGGATCATGTCAATCACAGTAACAATGAGCCACTTAAAAATGTGAATACAAGTGATTGATTAACAAACAAACATAAAGAAACCATACAAATAAATTAAACAAATACTAAGTTAGGTAGGTTGAGATATGGAATTTGATTTTTTTAAAAGGTAAATTTTTTTACACAATGCCAGGATTTGAACCCTTAATCTCTATGAAATCTTTTGAGGCCTTTTACCGTTAAACTAAATGGTCTTTGGCTATAAAATTTGATTTTAAGTTTAGTAATTATATATATAATACTTAAATATTATTTTAAAATTTTTGGTAGGATCCAAAGAAAATCCTATAAATTTATATTCATACACTTTATCTTTAAAAATTAAGATCAATACATGCAGTCTAGATTCAATTAAAGTTAATAAGTCTTAGATTTTTCGAGTATGAATCTAGATGTAATTGTCTAAGGAATCTGGACCGGGATCTTTAATGGCAGCTTTGGGCGGGCATTTTCCCAGAGGTTTCACAACAATATGTTCCCTATGGTAACTGGTTTTTTGAGCCGAGCCATTCCCCTTTATAATACTAGGCTGCTCAAAAAACCTTCCCATGGCATATAAGCTAATAATACGTTTTTGTTCGTTTGGAGAAGGGGCTAAAGTACGAATATTGGCTCGAGGCATTTTCTCTACCCCTTCTTACCCTGAAAAAGCAGGGACACCCTGCGTCCTTGAAAGATTTCGTTGAAATTGTTCGTTTGGAAATTTCTGATGGGCTTTTCAAAGATAAAAAGAATCTTCCCTTTTTATATTTTAATAATATTTTATATTTTAATAATAGATGTCTTTACCATCTAAGTATAACAATAAAAAAAAATTATCAAAATCAATGCCTGATACAGAAAAGAAAAGAGTCAAATACAGAAAATAGTCCAAATTTCGGTTCCACTAGCACAACTAGTTAGTGTCCATCCAGCAAGTATATATACAGTTCTCTTGAATTGTAGATACAAAAAGAATTGAATTCCAAAAGCTTCGTATTCATATTCAGCGATTTTGAATTCGAATTGTGGTTCTTTCATCACAATCCAGATTCCTTGAATGTCATGAGAGAGGCCCTTAAAGCTGTCAGCAGGAGCAGCGGTAGCTGCGGAATCTTCTACTGGTACTTGGACAATCCATTTTTTTATTTCTTCAGAGAAAACTTTGGCTTCTTGGGAACCTTCCGGTACTTCAATATTGAATAATTCCTAAAACAGTGCATGAGACTTTCATCTCGCCCTTTCGTGCGCAGCTTAGGTGGAAGGCGAAGAATGACTATTAAAATGAATATTTGCTAGAATTAATATTAGAATTGTCTAGAATTCGAGCATTGATTACTGCCGCTTTCGTTATTGCTGCTGACCCTAGAAGGTTCTGGCCCGCGAAGGATTCATTTACTCAAGGGACCGATTTTTTTCTTCCATTTGAATACATTAATCCATATCTCTTCCACTACTTTTCTTCTTCGTGCTTCTTAAGAACTCTCAATTCCAAACACAAATGAACAATAGGGGGAGGTGACATTGAAGGCACACACATGTTACAGTAAAGATCAAATTTTTTTTCCGTAATCTCTCATATTCAAAGTCGAGTATTGTCAGACCATATTTCAAAGGTAATTTTTAAATGATATTTTTTACATTCATAAATCTTAAACCTACAAAATTCTTAACTAAATCTTAATCTCTTATTACTTGGAGCAACTTTAATGGTAAAGATCCTTTTGATTTAGTCTAGAAGAAAGGTAAGAGTAAAAAAAAGAAAGTTACTGAATACATTTATCTGGTATGATAATATGCGACATTTGTAATATATATTATTCTTTTATAGTATTATATCTATATTTTCATGACGTAATTTTGGATTGAAAAAATATAGAAACCATCGAAATAGCCAACTATTATGAACATCTTGTTTTATTAATGTGCTCATTCAAAACTATCAAGTATCAACTACATCGTAGCACATTTTATCGGACCGTATTAAACTAATCGTGCTCGTTGATACTTTGTGTTAAGATTATTGCTCGCTGGATGGTGGTCCCAGTCATAAATGCTCCCTCTGCAACAGGGCAGCTCTTCAATGCCGACCTCCCGAAATAGTAATTCAGTAACCTTTAATTCAAATTAAACAGATCTGGATTCTGAAGCACCAAACCAGAGAGAGGAACAAACCCGTCCTCATTCAATATCTATTGAGAGATTTTTATCTGATAAAATAAATTCGCAGAAAAGAATTGAAGATCTCCAGGCGAGATTCTTTGGCCAAAACAATACCACCAGAAATCATTTAACTTTTTATGAACAATTAATTTCTCTCACATTCATATATGTATATTATTTATACTAATTTTCATTGAAAATAAAATAATTGGACTCTATACGAATTGAAAATATTAGACTCAATATAGAGAATAAAAAATATGATTTTTAATTATAGTGTCACTAGATTAGACTGAAAAAAATACGAGGAATAATTACTCTCAGACCCCTGGTATTTGTTATATTCGATACTCAGCTTCCTGTCTTACAAAAATTGATTAAAAACTCCCCGAAGTTTGATTTTATTATACTGTTAGGCCCCTCACTCACGTAAGCAGAATGTTTTTTTGTCGATAAAATACTCTTGAAAAAAAACTATCTTCTTCGATCTCTAGATCTCTCAATATGAACACCAAGAACCAAACCTACAAATAAAAAAATCAAATAAAACCAAACTTCGGGCCCCGTCCACCACTCCGTCACCGCCCCTGCCGGTCTCCAGCCCTCCCCCTCCGGCGACCCCGGTGACCATCACTTCTCCCGAGCCCTGACGGTGCCGCCTCCCTCCAGCTCGCTGCCTCCCCCCCCGTCGATCGTCGATTCGCCTCCTCCTTCCACCCCGTCCACGACCCCCTCGCCTCCCCCGCAGCCGAACACACCCTCCACAGCTAAGAGCTCTCCGCCTCCGTCGTCGTCCTCCGGCGTCGTCGTCGGGGATATCAACGGGGCTAGTGGTGGGGATAGCCATTGGAGGGATGGTGGTATTGACGGTTTTCTTCTTGTTGTTTATTTGCTGCAGGAAGATGAAGAGAAGAAGAAGATACGACGATGAGGGATTCAATTTTTGTTGATTAGAAGTATGAGTTCTCTTTCTAATGAAATTGGTTACAAAAGAGTCCTTCGGATTCATGTTTTGGAATAACTTCATGTTGGGTCAGAAAGAAATTCCATGGTTACTCGATGAGGAATAACTTTTGTCCAACTTCGGAATACTCGATCTCGAATGATTCCTCGCCAAGAACCACTGACTCGTCGTTTTCGGTTTCAACAGTTGTATGTTTGTTGATTTGGGAATTCAATTTTTGTTGATTTATGGGTTTGATTCATGGTGTTTATAGTGAGAGATCTAGAGGTTGAAAAAGATATTTTTATTTTTTTCCAATTGTATTTTTGTCATTTGCATGACAAAAAATATATATGCTGCCATCAGCGAAGGGTGTGAGAGTATAATAAAACCAAACTATATGGAGTTTTTAATCGATTGTCGAAAAACAGGGGGTGAGAGACGAATATGCCAAACACCAAGGGTCTGAGAATAATTATTCCAAAATATAATATTGCCTTAACCCGGCCGTGTGTCAGTTTTAACTTTTTTAGGGAAAAGTCCCATTTAGTACCCTGTGGTTTCAGGCTTTCAGCACATGGCCTTAATTCTGAAAGCCTGAAACTACAAGGTACTAAATAAAACTTTTCCCTTTTTATTTCTTTGTTGTCTTCTTGCTTAACCTGGTGGCCATTTGTGAGTGGTCTAAGAGTCACAGCAGGAGGCCCACCATTCAAAGAAATTCCAAATCATCAACCTATATATTTATTTTTTTTCTAAAAAAAACAACGACCATCCTTCCCTTTCCCCATCACCACCACCCAAATTAATTAAAAGAAGAGGAACCAGGCCCCCTCTATAATTGTGAGGGATTAGAATTAGATTATATCACTTTCCCCATTTTCAGACACCACTTTAAGTGACCCATTAATTTCCAGTCTCAACCCTTTACCCTCCGCCCACCGCCAACAGCAGCGGTTTGAATGACTAATTGTCCACCGTGGTTGAGCCAAAATTCCCACGTAGTGGTCTTTTTTGGTTGAATCCCCAATAGACTACGTCTCAAAACTCAAAAGGACCAATGTCTAAAAAAATACAGTTCGACAGGCACTCCAACAACGACCCAAGATCAATTTCAGATGTTGGTTCAACTGATCGGTTCATATAAAACAGCAAAAAAAATATAATGAATTTTATTATATTCAAAAATAATTAAATTATTATTTAATACATATAAATTTCTAAAAAAATACAGATCAATTTCAGATGTTGGTTCAACTGATCGGTTCATATAAAACAGCAAAAAAAATATAATGAATTTTATTAGATTCAAAAATAATTAAATTATTATTTAATACATATAAATTATAATCTTTAATAAAATTAGATTATATTTATAAATATTTGGCATTTCAAAATTTAATATAATAAATAATTTATTTTATTTAAAAAAATTCAGTCATCAGATCAAGTCTTTGAACTAGAAAACGGGAAGAATTCTGAATCACCGTCTGGTTCATTTTTAAAACATTGAAAACGACTCCTAAACTTCAATGAGAGTTGGTAAAAAAAAATATTAATTCCAAATTTTACCGGAAAATTTGAGAACTAATTGCGATTAATAACACGTTAATACTCCAAAGTAACGAGCTTATTACTGCTAAACGGAATACCCGAAAAGTATCGATACTCTAAACTACTACAAGTACAAACGTACACCAGTGGCAAAGTTGTAATTATAACAAACAAAACAATGTACAGCAAAGTGAAGCGCCGGGAACGCGACGATGCACCATCAGGAGTCGGAGAAGAGGTCCGGGTGGCGGTAGAGGTCGTAAGGGGCCCACAAGTAATCCAAGGGGCATGGGTTCCCGGAGTCGAGGCGGAGCCAGGGCTTGCCCTTGCCGCTCCAATGGAGAAGGCTGACTGGGCCCGGGTGGAGGTCCCGACAAAGCCCCCGTAGGTTGTCCCCACCGAGGCCGTGCTGGTTCCACCTGTGCTCCACCCCCTCCACCTCCCCTCCGAACACCAGTAGGAACGGCGGCAGCGACCCCAGCTCGTAGATCCGGCGCCGTTTCTGCACCTCCATCCAGTACTCCAGCCGCCGAGTGTACCCTCCCGCCCGCCACCGCGCCAGGTCGATCACCATCACCCCCGTGTTGAAGTAGCACGGGGGACGCGCCCGCGCGTGGAGTGCCCGCGCGTGGGAAGGGTTGGCCCAGAACTGCCGCGTGAAGTAGGAGGAGAAGTTGGCGTGGCAGTACTCCGGCGCGGCGAGGACGGATGACGGGAGCGGGGTCGCCCAGAGTTTGGCGACGTCGTCGACGAGGACGAGGTCGGAGTCGAGGTAGATGACGCGGCGGACGGCGGCCGGGAGGACGTCGGCGAGGTAGATGCGCGCGTAGTTGAGGGGCTGGTCGAGGGCGGTCCGGACGGAGGAGGAGATCTTGTTCCGGACGAGGGCGGAGTCGAAGGGGTAAAGACTGAAGGGGAGGTCCGGGAAGACGGCGGCGACGGTGCGGAGGAGGAGGCGCCGGCGGGAGGAGTGGAGGAAGTGGAATGCTACGTTCTCCGGGCAGGCGGCGTGCTGGAGGACGGAGAGGACTCCGGCGATGGAGCCGCGGAGGTAGGTGGTGTCGAGGGTCATCGCGATGTGGATGGTCGACGACGGCGAGGCTTTCGGGGGGCAGCCGATGCCGTTCCGGAAGATGGGGGCCTCCCGGAAGGAGGAGGGACGGAGGGGCGGTTTCGTGGGGGCATTTTCGTCAATGTAGGCGCGGGATGGGGTTATTACGAGGAGGAGGAGGAGAGCTGGGAGGAGGAGGGTATTATGCGTCATTTGGGTCTGGGAGTGAGGGGTGAGTGAGCTAGCTAAAAGATAAGGAGGGTTGAAGAGCGAGTGAGTCTGTTCGGGAATGGGTTTCGGGGGTGATTTGGGAATTTCGTATGGGTTTTGGGGTTGGTCCTCTCATTCATTCTGTTGCTAGTGGGATGAGAGGGTGAGTGACAGCCTGGCAAAGACACGCGTCCGTGATCGAGGAGACGGGTATATGTTATGAATGTGATCCTCTCTTTGACGTGAGGGAGCTTTTACTTATTAGGTTTTTCCAGTTGCAACTTTTACTTATTTTTTTAGGGTTCAAGTCTACTTTACTTATATTATGTTAGAATATAATATAAAATACAAAGGTAAAAGAGTTAAAATTTGCCTAATTTCTATTACAACGAATTCTACTTCCCAATCAGTTACCCAATATTTTTTGTCAAAAAGATAGATGCTAGTAGACAAATTTTCAATTGTTGAGATCGCGCTGCGAAAATGGGTAGAAACCATCGAAACAGCTGACTTAATAGCCCTCAACTCTGCTTTAATAGGTAATGTAGCGGACAAAAATTTGGTCTGATCTCTTATGATAAGGCATTAATCATCTCTTGCGATAGTGGCAATGCCCACCTAAGGATGTGAATAATTATTTGATTAAAATTTAAGAATACTTTCTCTATTAGTTCCACGTAACTTGTTAAAACACATTTCAAAAACTATTTTATCTAATGGCACAAAACATTAGAAAATTTTATAAAAATTAATAGCTCAAATTATGTCAAATTATATTATGGTGTAAAATTTACCTTTAAAAAATTGTTCAAACACAGAGGTACTCTTTTATGTTCTCCAACAAGCATATTTTGTTATTTGTGGTGTCTTTTTCATATTGATGTTCTTATTTCATCATAATCAATTAGTCAAGGTCATCATACTAATGTTCTTGTTTGGTTCTAAAAAAAGTTCTAGATCAATTCATCACCATCTGATCTTAGAATAATATGAAATTTTTGTTTGTCATATTGTTGACAGAGTTGTTATTAGGTTCATCTCTTGAGTTCTATTAATTCTCTGAAAATATTTTTATATTCATGCAAAAGAAGAGATATAATTGAATTTAAAAAAAACATAGAGGGAGAAAGTAAATTGTGGAAGCAATACAGGAAGAAGAATAACAGCAAAATAATAATAATAAAATTGTAGTCAGAAAGTAAAATAGGGTAAACGATGCACGAGGCGGAATAACAACAAAACTTAGTTGCGACAATATAGTTTTGTTTATTGACTTTTTTAATTAGTCACGGAATGAATTTTTTTATAGATTATTATATGTGGATTGTATTATTTGGGTTTTATTTCAAGTATTTAAATTATTTTTTAAAAGTTTTATTTTTGTTAGACAAAATGGCCCTGGTTGTATCATTGTATGTAGATAACCAGGGACGTTCCATTTATTTTTGAATTCGAGAAATCTAACCTAACTTTAATATAGTTAAATACTGTTTGCTTTTTAAGTGTAATTGCCCATTACTTATTTATTTGTATTTTTTCCGACCCGGATAATTGGAATTATTCCCTTGTCAGGTTTGGCTTGTCCAATCCAGTTTATTGTAAACTAAATTTCCCCATATATAAAAGAGCTATGCAAGAATCTAATTGACGTGTGCATGTCACGGGTGACAAGAAGAGTGTCCTATTACGCAAGTAAAAACAGTTCGGAGCAATTTTTTTGAGAAATGGTTCATAGCAATTTGATATTGAGATAATTTATTTGCTTATTCCATCGACAAGCGTCGATAAAGTTGTTATAGGTTAGTTTCGGATTTAAAATCTTAAAAATACAGTAACGTTAGATATTTATTAAAAAAATTATTATCATTTTAAAAGATCTTATCTAGTTTGAACGTGAATAAATTAGCTCAATATATTTCATAGTCCAGAAGAAACTTTTGAAATGTGACAAAAAATTTTCAACAAATATTTAATACTAGAAGAACTCAATCTCTAATAGAAGAACACTCTCTGGCCATATTCCTAGGTACTCACTTGCACTTTATAACGTTTTAAAAGGCAAGGGAGTGGCTATCACGCAGCTCGTAGAGTTGCATGGCGGATGCCTAGTTAAATAAACTAGTTCTCCTCTTCTGGCGATTCACCAGCCTTTTATATTCGTTGGTTATATAACGAACATAAATTATTTGCTGTTAGAAACTAATGATCTTATATTCTTAGGTATGGGCCCTATCGAGAAATCAAATATTTTTGGGCTCATGTGACGACGACTTCGCCGTTGATAGCTCCATGCACAAAAGATTCCAAGATGAGGCTGTCCTGGTCGTCTATAATCGAATACTACTAATTGAAAAAATTAGTATTTTATAAAATAATATGTGCTACTAGTAGCTTTGTTTAATTGTTAAATTACACATAGCAACATCTTTAAAAAACATAACAAATTATGAATTTACCAAGTTCAATTGTATATATTTTCATAAAATTTATTATTAAAAAATAAATAAAAACAAAAAAGTCATATCATCATATGGAATTTAAATATTTAAAAAAATGTTGTATAAAAAAAGTGTATTTTTTATTTTCTATATTGTAAAGTATAAATGTTCAACAAGAAGTTAATTAGTGTATTACAGTGTAAAATTAGTTTTTGACGATATTGTGACAAAAAGATTAATATAATAATAAATAAATCTTGTATTTTTATTTAGACGGTTAACTTTTCTTTTGGTTTAGATCACATGTATCTTAGTTAGATAAGACATTTGAAATATAGCAAAATTATTTTAAAAATATATTTCACCAATACGTTTTCAAGTGTTCAAACTCTAAATCTTTTAAGGAAAAAGTTTATTTTAGTACCCTGTAGTATCACAGATTCTCACTTAAGTACCATGTAGTTTAAAACGCATAGAACAAGTCCAACATGTTTCAACTTATATTAAAAATAGGTATCGGGTAGCTGCCCATGAGTTTTTTGTTGAAACGAAGTAGTTTTGATGCCTACGTGGACCGCCCAGTCGGTAATGACAAGGATGATTCGATTCTGATGTGGCATTAGGTAAACTATCAAAATAGTACCAAATTTGTTTATAAGTTTTAAAAAAGTCTCTCATTCTCTCTCTTCCCGGGTATGGATTGGGTACGGAATGTCACTATTTCGAACCGTTTGGAATGAAGACACGCGGGGACTTTTTTGCAAATGCGCTAAAATACGGGAACCAAAATAAAAAAAAACTATGCACAAACACAGGCCGGATACAAATGCTATTATCACATAACTGCGTACGCCAGTATCACATAACTGCGTACGCCAGTGTGACCTTTTTGCAAAAATGTTAAAACATGGGGGACCAAAATGAAAAAAACTATGCGTGCCATTATCATCAACGGGGACTTGCCGTTTTCACAAAAACAAATGCCATTATCACATAACTGCACTTGCCATTATCACATAACTGTATTTGCCATTGTCACATACCTGCGCTTGTCGCTGCGGTCCCCCTTCAGTCCAAACCGTACGGAATCAATTCCTTCACTCCGTACCCAATCCAAACCCCTCTCTTCCCTATCCTTTTCTCTCTCTTATGATCTCCCCTACGCTTCCTTCTCCTCCATCACAAACCAAAATTTACAATCCTAATTACCCTATTAATTTATCCCAAAATTTGTTTTCTTATTTTACCTCTCAAAGTTTTGCCTCTCATGATCTCCTCTCAAATTCAATTGGCCTCGATGCACACAAATGCAACCCCACAGTTGGCAAAATCACTTCAATTTCCTTAATTAATAATCATTTCAATTCAATCTGGAAATCAGAAAAATGGGAGTGTCAAACCCTCCTCATCCCAGAGAAGTTCGCCGGAGTGAGAGAGAGAGGACATGAGGCCGCTGGATGAGACCGAAGAAGTCCTTCCTCTACGACGAAGACTAGTCGGAGTGCTGAGGATATGGTGAATGCCGGCGGTGGAGGAGAGAGGGTGTCGGATCTCGTGGGAGATGGTATTTTCTTGTAAAAATGAAACTGGGTTTTCTTGTAAACTCTCGCCAGGACCGGAGCGCCGATTGTGGTGGAGATGGTGTCGTGTGATCCCTCCACCTCCTCCGCCGTAGTTCAAGATCGAGGCGGAGACGGAGTCAACAATAAAGTCAACCTAACGAGAAGTGGGCCCATCTCTTGTCCAAGCCTCGACATTAACGGGAAGGGTGGCGGTTGTTCGGCCATCGACGCTGAAATCAGGGTTAATTTAACCTAGCCAAGATTGGATTTTTTGTCTCACTTGTGCGATTAGGGTTAATTTAACCTAATTGTCAAGCAAGAGTTAATGAAGAGGGACTGGGGTTTTGTTTTACGGTTGGGAGAGAGAAGGATTGGGATTATAATGATAATTTACCATAAGCCATGTCATTAAAATCAATTCCATGGACTGTTAAAGTGGTGATCCACATCATCGAGCGAACTATGTTGTTTTGAAAAAAAATTACGGACAACTACCCGGGACCTGGGACCTGTTTTTAATAAAAATTGAAACATGTTGGACATGTTCTATGCGTTTTAAACTACAGAGTACCTAAGTGAGAATTCGTGATACTACAAGGTACTAAAGTGAACTTTTTCCATCTTTTAATTAATCCAAATAATGCCCTCATTTATCTAATTCATCGTTTTTTTTTCCATCTAATTCATCGTTTTTTTCCCCATCTAATTCATCGTTGGTTTATACGGTTGACCATATGAAAGTCATTTACTCTTGCTCACCAAAACCTTGTTAACGACGCAACAGTCTCCGGGGGAAGGAACATAAGCACGTAGATTTCCCAAAACCCCGGCTGTTTCCATTGGTTTATCACCTGCATGAACGCCGCGCTTAACGCGCCCAAAGACCACTTAATTAGCCTTTAAAACATTTGACAGTCTTAAAAAAAAAAATCCAGGCAAACCTGAATAAAAGGAAATCGCTAAAGTCTAAAAAATAAAGAAACCCTTTAATAAATAGTCACAGCTGTTTACTATCTTCACTTCACCTCCTTGACCCCACGCTTTCCAATTGCATTAATTTTCAGTGCCCCTCTACCGCTAGAGCCCACTCCCGTTTCCCCACTCTAGAGGCAATTTATGAACTACTTCCTTAAAATATAGTAGCGTCAAATATTTTTTGGGAGAAATTTGTAGATATTCGAATATCAAATTTATAAGCTAATTTGATTTATGGTGGCATATTTTCTTTGAAAGCGATTTGGAGTAGTATTTGCCTATTTGGTGTCAATTAGAAACGCCTTATTAATCAAGAAATGCATCGAATTGATTCGGATGGTCGGTCCCTCTCTAAGGTTTTTTCTCTGTGATAGAGTTTCATCCCTCTCTAGGATTTACTGCCGTCACAAATTTCAATAATCCATCGCACATCTTCCCTGTCTCCTCTCGGTCACGATCAAGTTCACGATTATACGGCTACTTATTTTTTCTCTCCATCGTCCACTGGTGTTTCGTTTTCCCTTTTCTACTAATTTTTTCTTCTTCTTTCTCTTGGTTTTTGGCTACTCTCGCTTTTGCTTCTCTGCTTTTCCTCTCGCAGGGTAGATACCCATATTAGGGCGACAACAACCATGGCCTCTCGCATGGTGACTTCGGAGATACGGGGACAGACGGATCAAGACATTCTGGATTTGTCGGCGGAACTCATGGGATTAACCCAGCCTCAAGAGTCTACGAAATTGGTAGGTCTAGTTTGGTCGGAGAGAGCGGCCAACTCAAAGGCCTTTTGCACGGTGATGAAAGAAGTCTGGCGGCCACGGAAGGGAGTGACGATTTCTAAAATTGGGCAAAATTGCTTTATATTCCGTTTCAAGGATCGTCGTGACCTGGATAGGATCATGGGCGATCAACCGTGGCTGTTTGACAAGAACTTCCTCCTTCTCCAGGAGGTGATGGTTGATGTCCAACCTTCTGTTATCGATCTCTTTCACGTACCTGTGTGGGTTCAGGTGCATAATCTACCCATGGGAGGCTACAATTTTATTACTGCTCAAGCACTCGAGAATGTCCTAGGGTCGTTCCTGGCCATGGACGAGACAGAAGAGCTGAAGGGTAATTTCCTACGAATCAAGGTCAACTTGGATGTCAGGGTTGCTCTCCTAAAGTTGAAGCAGATCCAGCTTGGGGGGATGTGGTTAATAGGGTGACGTTCAAGTACGAGAAGCTGTTGTTGTTTTGTTATCGATGCGGCTGCCTAGGACACATTGAAAAAATGTGTGATTTAGAGGAAGAGGACGTCTATGGGATCTCTCTGCTAGAGCAATACGAGGAATGGCTTCGGGCCCCACCCTTTATATCACGCCACCTGCCAAACACGGAATCAGATCGCACTTCTTTTACTAATATACGGGCTCAGCTGGTACGAGGGCCCAGAGTCCTAAATAAGGAACCTGATCCTATGATTTCCCCCACAGTAGAAGATGGAACTTTATCTATGACAGAGTTACAAGCTGCCATACAGGCTACAGAGCTGATACCGTCGGGAAGATCGGATCTGAAAGCCATGCTGAGCCGCTCTGGGAGAGACCGACCTGAGAAGAGGATCGCTGTCCCTGGTCGCGGCGCTACCGAGGAGGGGGAGGCGACCCCTCTCCTCCAGGCTTCCCCTAGCCCTGCATCTTTTCTATTTGGCTTATGTTCGTCACGTTATATTCCTCCTCATCGACGTGTTCTTATTTTGCAGGATCATACACTTACTATGAAAAGTCATCCACAGTTTGAAGAGTGCCATGGGTCATCTCACAGCAGAAAGGGGTAGGAACAGACTTATTCTATGGCAATAGACCATCACCTTGGAGAGCTTCGAGGGTCTCTTTGCAGTGGGAAGGATGATCCGAACAATATACTTGACCAGGATATGGAACTGGACACCTCGGATGGACACAAAGAAGTTGAGCCATGAGAAATGGCACTACAAGCTCTGATTGGAACCTAGAAAGGCAGCACGTTTCGTAGATGGAAGCAAAGGACTCGAGGCGGTATTACTGTAGACTCTCGAAGGGCCCAAGGAAGTGTAGCTGCATGGGGCGATAAGAGAAAAGGTATTTTTAAGGATGACGAGGAGTATCATGCTAGCAAGCGACTGGTTGCTACTTCGGATGCTTTGGATCAGCCTTTGTTTCAGGCGGTGGCTGCTAGGCAGCCCCGCCAAACGCCATGAAAATTATATGGTAGAACTGCCGTAGTTTGGAGAATCCACGGGCAGTTCTTTAGCTACGCAGGTTGGTCCAATCCTGCAATTCCCACCTCCTCTTCTTATCAGAGACAAAACTCAAAGAGTCAGAAGCTGAGGGCCTCAAATGGACACTTGGTTATGAGTGTGGTATTTATGTAGCGTGTCGGGGGACGGGTAGAGCACATAGTGACGGACTCGTTCTTCTCTGGCACCGAGATATGGACATTAATTTACTATATTTCTCACTCCACCATATAGATGAGGAAGTCATGGATTTTTGTTGTTGGAGATTTACAGGTTTTTACGGGTGGCCGAATACGGAGGATAGGCATCAATCTTGGTCTTTATTAAGACAATTAAAGGAGCGGTCATCATTACCATGGGTTTGTGGGAGAGATTTTAATGAGATTACATCTTTGGCCGAGAAGAAGGGGGACAATATTTTTCCTCAGAGACGAATGGACGCTTTTCAGGAAGTCATTCAATATTGTGGTTTTTCCGAGGTTCGTCAGACAGGATTGTGGTTCACATGGACAAATGGTCAGGAGGACGCAGATCACATCGAATGCAAGTTAGACCGTGTCTTCGCTACAATAGACTGGTTTGATCTCTATCCTTTTACTTGTGTGGAAGCTCAACCCCGAATGAGGTCGGACCACTCACCTTTGATTGCTCAGCTTCGGGTTGAAGAGCCTAGGCCTCAACAGAGACGCTTCAGATTTGAACAAATGTAGGAGAGGCACGAGGATATTGAAATTTTTTTTTGACTAAGCTGGGATTGTACGCAAGAGTTGGACCTAGCTTCTAAACTATCGGCCTGTGCACAACATCTAAAGGGGTGGGATAGAAATATTTTTGGTAGTGTGAGAAGACAAAAGGAGGAGCTTGAAAAGAGAATTGGAGCCATCCAGGCGCATCCTATGACTGTAGGGAGGAAGAGGGAGATGAAGGAGCTTCTCAAGTGCAGGGAGGAGATTCTGTCTAAGGAGGAGGCTATGTGGGCTCAAAGATCCCTAGTAGACTGGTTACGCAAAGGTGACCGCAATACTAAAATTTTCCATCATAAGGCTAAGAGCAGAGGCGTGAGAAATCAGATACTGGAGATAGATGGTCCAAATGGATCCAAAATCAGGGGCTGGACCGGTCTGAAAAGGGTGTTTAGGGATTTCTATACTAACCTATTTTCTTCTGAGGGTGCTTTGCAGGTTTCAGAAGTGACATGCATGATGGATAAGAGGGTGACGGAGGACATGCAGCGACAACTAAGTGCTCTATACACTAAAGAAGACGTGTATGCTGCCCTCTTTGAGATGTACCCGACAAAAGTACCTGGACCGGATGGCATGCCCCCCATATTTTATCAGAAGTATTGGAAAGTAGTTGGCCCATCGGTAACACGTTCCTCTCTAGCTATTCTTAATGATGGTGTTGATCCCTCTTATTTGAATGATACCATTATTGCTCTGATCCCTAAGGTTACAAGACCTACTAGTTGCTCCGAGTTTAGACCCATAAGCTTATGTAATGTGGTTATGAAAATCATCACTAAGGCTATCACGAACAAGGTTAAAATTTTTCTTAATGACATCATTCATGAGAACCAATGGGTTTTGTTCCAGGGAGGCTAATCACTGATAATGCCTTAGTAGCCTTTGAGTCGTACCACTACCTCAAAAAGAAAACATCGGGTAGACTAGGGTGGTGTGCCATTAAGTTGGATATGATGAAAGCTTATGATAGAATCGAGTGGGATTTTTTGGAGAATATGTTGTTGGCTTTGGGTTTTCAAGAGTCTTTTACTAACCTTATCATGAGATGTGTTCGTACTGTGAGATATGCTATGCAGGTCAATGGACAGGTAGGAGACTTCTTCACTCCACATAGGGGATTGCGCCAAGAGGACCCATTATCTCCTTACCTCTTCCTTTTATGTGCGGAGGGCTTGGCTGCACTTATAAGGTGGGAGGAGAATGCACGACGAATACATGGTGTGAAAGTGGCAAGAGGCGCCCCAGCTGTTACTCACCTCCTTTTTGCAGATGACTCTCTTTTGTTTGCTAGGGTAACGGAGACAGAGTAAGAAATATTCTCTCCCTTCTGGATGTGTACTCTAAGGTCTCAGGGCAAAAGGTGAATTTGCAGAAGAGTTCAGTTTACTTCAGCAGGAACGTTTGTGAGAAAGAGCAAGTTCGACTTTGCTCCATATTGGGGATGAGGTTGAGAGAAGAAGGGGACACCTATTTGGGCCTACCGACACTAATGGGAAGGTTGAAAAGACAAATTTTCTCTTCAATAGAGGACATGATTAATGCAAAAATTGGGAGTTGGAAGGAAAAATTTCTTTCGAGAGCGGGGCGGGAGACCTTGATCAAATCAGTTTTACTTTCTATTCCCACATATGTAATGAGTTGCTTCAGCTTACCGGTGGAGACTTGTGAGAGAATTGAGAAGAAGCTTTTTGCTTTCTATTGGGGCAGTACAGAGGGTCAACGGAAGATGCACTGGCGGAGCTGGATTCATATGTGTCGGTCTAAGGCAGAAGGGGGCTTGGGTTTTCGGAGGCTTATCAGCTCCAATAAGGAAATGTTAGCTAAGCAGGCTTGGCGTCTGCTTTGTTCTCCTGAATCCCTACCTGCAAGAGTTTTGAGAGCAAGGTATTATCCTAGAGGTGACTTTCTTTTTACAGGTACAGTTTACACACCAAGCTACACATGGGGGAGTATACGAGAGGGGATGAACTTACTTGTTCCAAACCTGGAATGGCGAATAGGAGATGGTACAAATGTCAAGATTTGGGATGACTATTGGCTACCAGGCTCTGAGCTGGGACACCCACGCTACTCTCAGCCAGGTTTAGATGCGTATCACCACGTTTCTGAGCTTTTAATTGAGGGGACTAGTGCTTCGAATGGAGCCCTACTGGAGCAGCTATTCTCTACGGAGGAAGTATAACTGATTAAGGCGATACAGCTTAGCACTAGATTGTCGATTGATACTATTCGATGGAGACATAACAGAGATGGTATTTATACGGTAAGATCAGGTTATTTTATTGATTTGCAGGTATGGTGGGAGAACTCAGAGTTGGCGACTATTCCGACTCATACTAGGGAAGTTTGGAATCGAGTATGGAATCTTAAATGTCCTCAGCATATTCGGACCTTTGTGTGGAGGCTGCTTGACAATAACCTCCCTCTTCGCACTAGCATGTTGAACAGGGGCATGGCAGTGGACATTGTATGCCCTCTTTGCACGCAAGCTGCAGAGTCTGGGTCTCACCTTTTCTTTGAGTGCAGGTCGGCCGAGCTTCTTTGGAGGAAAGTAGGGGTAGATCCGTATCTTTTTCGAGGACTTTCTCTTGTTCAGGCATGTACAAAGCTGTTCGCATCTCAAGATAGTGAGAAAAGAGGTCGAAGAGCAGTCTGGTTATGGGATATTTGGAAGGTGCAAAACGAGATGGTCTTCAGGAATGCACCTTTTGATGCTGCACTAGGGGTCCTGAAGTCGGCTTGCAGATTATGGACAGATTATGTTGCAGCTAATAGTCACTCCCCCACTAGTAGAATTAACCTAATAGAACTATGTAGACCCCCGGAGGCAGGATGGTTTAAAGTCAATACGAATGCTAGAATCGGACCCTCAGGTGAAGCTCAAGTAGGTGCTTTAGTTCGTGATGAGATGGGTAATTTTGTTACAGGTTTTGCCAGGCGGTATCATAATCTTGTCTACCAGACCCTCTTGGAAGCTCGTGGTATGCTAGTGAGCGTCGAGCTAGCCTTGGCTCTTGGACTGAGGTATGTTCGCTTCGAATCTGATTGCTTACCCCTTGTTCAAGCTTTGAAAAGACAGGTACCAGATAGAAGTGATTTGTCCTTGCGTGTCGAGGACTGTATTGAGGCGGCCAAGGGCTTGGAGGATGGCTCTTTTAGCTTCATCAGACCCGGTGGAAATAGAGCTGCGCATATGCTTACGAAGCTCCAGCTGATGGATGAGGTCCAATTCCAATTTTTCTCTTTCCCTCCTCTGATTTTGGCTGATATCTTGGCAGAAGAGAGTGTTGCAGACACTGACTCAGTTCGGGTTCAAGGACGATTGTCGCCTTGTTTTTGCACTCTTCGGGGGTGGGGTGGGTTGGTAGACTTCAGGTGCGGGGTGGGTTTTGTTTTTGGTATGGTTGTATCAGGAGTAACACATGTCACTCAGCTTTAGCAGTGTTATCGCTAGAGCGGGTCTTTCCGCGGTGCGCTATTTTCCTAAGTCGGGTTTATCCTGATTGGGACAGGTTTACCAGATAGGTTTTTACCGAGGCCGGCGGTTGCAACCTTGTACTCTGTGCGAGGGGAGTGTCAAGTGTTGAGGGATAGATTTAGGAGGGTAGTGTTCTCGTGCTGTTGTACGATGAATGTTAGGTTGGGTAGGTAGCATAGGTTGATAGGGCCAGGTGGAGGGTGGTGGGCCTAGGTGGATAGTACTCTTATCGTGCTATTGTGCGATTGGAATTTAGGTTAATCTTGATCGATGTTTATTATGGTTTCTTCTGGTTGTATCAGCTACATTTTTTTTATCAATGAATGAAATATTTTTTCCCAAAAAAAAAGAAACGCCTTATTATCTCGAGGTAACAACCTTTGTAGTAGGAGGCAAAATCTCAGTCCCCTGCAAAAAATGCTAGCCCTTTTTAGATCGTTACCCTTAATAAAACGATGCCCGTTTTATATCACCATTTTAATATAATACCCATTTCGGAAGTTAATAAATTCGAATACAACTCTGAGACGCACATTCGTACAATACTCTAATAATGGTCTCGATTTAATACATCTAATCGTTTAGATTTTATATATTTTTAAATAATTATAAAATTTTACATGATTTATTTGTTTGCATAAATTTTATCAATTTTGTAGAAAATTAAAATTGTCATTTCGTATTTATGAATCACCATAAATTTGCTTTTGAAGATTATGAAGCACCATAAATTAGGTTTGACAAAAGCGACGTGCTTCTTTCCGGTAATCTCTCCTAAATCTCTCTCTCCCTCTTCCCTTTTTTGACTAGCTCCCTCTATAGTCACACGCGCGCGCACACACTATTAGTAAGTAGTAACTCCCGCTTCTCTTTCTCTCTCTTCTATTCCAGCTCATCGTTAGGATACGATGCCGTATCGCCTCCTCCTCCTCCTCCTCATCTTCCTCATCCTCATCCTCCTCCCTCTCTCCTTCTCCTCATCCTCCTTCCCCTATGGTTAGTACTGCTTTCCTTTTTTCTTTTGGAGGGACTCGAGTTAAATTTAATAACTAACTTATAACTAAACCGGCATTTCCGTTAACCGTCTCACAGATGTGAAGTTCTACATAGACTGCGGGTCCCCCACCGACACCACCGACCAGCTGAACACCACGTGGATCTCCGACCGTTACTTCTCCGGCGGCGCAGACACGGTGGTCTCGGAGCCGCTCCACTTCCGCTTCCCCCAGGAGAAGACCCTCCGCTACTTCCCTCTCTCCTCCGGCAAGAAGAACTGCTACTCCGTCCCCGTCCCCTCCGGCCGCTACTTCCTCCGGACATTCACCGTCTACGACAACTACGACGGCAAGTCCCACCCTCCATCCTTCGACGTCTCCGTCGAGGGAACCTCCGTCTTCTCCTGGCGCGCCCCCTGGTCGGAGCCCCTCCCCCGCGACGGTGCCTACGCCGACCTCCTCGCCTCCGTCTCCGACGGCGTTGCCGACGTCTGCTTCTACTCCCTCGCCACCGATCCCCCGGTCGTCGGCTCCCTCGAGGTCCTCCAGGTGGACCCCGCCTCATACGACGCCGCCTCTGACCTCCTCGTCAACTACGGCCGCCTCTCCTGCGGGTCAAACCACCAGTGGGGCCCAGGCTTCACCAACGACTCCGACCCCTTCGGCCGCGCCTGGCAGCCCGACTCCGACTTCCGCTCATCCGCCACCTCGTTTCGGGCCGTAGCGACGGCCCGGCCCATCGCGAAGGCGGGCCGGGCCCCCAACTACCTCCCGGAGAAGCTGTACCAGACGGCGGTTACGGGGTCCGGGCAGTTGGAGTACGTGCTCTCCGTGGACGCCAAGATGGACTACCTGCTCTGCTTCCACTTCGCCGAGATCGACGCCTCCGTGACCCGCCGGGGCCAGCGCGTCTTCGACGTCGTGGTCAACGGCAAGTCGGTCAACCGGATCGACATCTTCGCGCAGGTGGGGGGCTTCGCCGCGTACGACTGGTCGTACATGGTGCAGAACCTCAGCAGCACCTCCATCAACGTCAAGTTCGTCCCCTCTGTGGGCCAGCCACTCGTCTCCGGGATCGAGAATTACGCCATTGTCCCGCGGGACGCTTCCACTCTCCCCGATCAAGGTGCATTTGCCTTTGTTTTAGCATATGGTTGACGGATATCAGATAGCAGATAGCAAATAGCGGAGTTTAAAAATAGATAGTAGACAATGAATATACATACAATGCATGTGAAGGAGATCCGGGGGATTATGAATAGCAGATAATAGATGACATGTGCCGAGTTTTGTTATCTTTTTGGAAACTATGTTGTTGTTGTTATTATATTTTTCTTGATGGAGACTGAAGTTTGTGGATTATGGTGGTAGTGGTGGCAATGAAGGCTTTAAAGGATTCGTTGCGAGTTCCGGATAGGATGGGGTGGAACGGTGACCCTTGCGCACCGACCAACTGGGATGCTTGGGAAGGGGTTACTTGTCGTCCCAAAAATGGCTCCGCCCTTGTTATATCTCAGATGTACATTGCTTCCTTGCTTTTATCTATACTTTTTTTTGTTCCTATACACACGAAAGATTGTGGGGCAATACCAATTTATGATGCTTGTGTTTGTAGTGACTTGGGGAGCCAAGGATTGAAAGGGTACTTAAGTGAGCAGATTAGCCTTTTGACCGACTTGGTAAGCTTGTAAGTATCATCGCCTACCAATACCACCTTCAATTGTGTTGAGTCTTGGGAATGAGTGTTGCTGTTAACTTCAACGAAATGGATAGTTAGGAGTTAGGACCAAGTGATGAGTGTTGATATTTATCTTTTAGTTCTGTTGCATTGCGGTATTGCTGATTATATCTTGAAAATCTTGTCCGTTCAGCCTGGAGGTTCCACAAAGTTCTTCTATCCCATTTTGAGGGCATTCAATTCCAATTTATTATGCTCATAATTGCTGAGAAGTATGGCAATGATCAATGTAGTATTTTGGGTCAATTTCCAGATTTTCTTTGGTAGTGCCGATCCTCACAGTGGTGAAATGCACCAATGTTTGTGCGAAAAGATCCTTTGGGTATAAAATCAAGAACTGAAATTAAAAAGGGCAAGGTTCCAACCCCACCATGTCCACTTATAGCTGGGGAATAGTTGAATGTCATCGTTGATGCTGATTCGTAGTTCTTGATTGTCTATCTCATCAAGCATGGTTCTTTCACTGTTTCCTGGACATTCGAAGAATACGTTTGTTGCCATGTTCTCGTTTCTCAGATTTATGCATATAGCTTTCTGTTATATACTGCATCCGCTGTACAATAATGAGGAGTTAATAGTCAATAGCATTTTTATCAATTTTTTTGTAGCAAGTAATTTTATCAATTACTGCTGTTGCATAAATCGTCACTCTCGATCTGTGCTTATCTGCATTAAACTGATATGTTTCTACCACTTCTTTTCTGTTTGCAATTTCAGGAATTTGAGTTCTAATTCTTTGGGAGGAACTTTACCGGCAGGGCTTGGTCATAAGTCCCTAACAAATTTGTAAGTTCTGGGTTAGAAATCCTGCTGTGTGTTCCACCACTTAGGACATCGTTGTCTCCTATTGGCTGCCAATATTTCTCACGTAGGCTCTTCCTTGCTGTATATGAAGCGAGCTACTAATTAGCGCTGGAAAATTAAATTCTTTGCAACCTGGTTGTTTGGCTCATTGGACCATTCTAACCGTAAACTTAAAGTTAACATTAAGACCTAGCGTCATGAAATATGTGTTCTTGCTTTGGTAGATAACATTTTCTGTCTGCTTTCCTTTCGTTTTATGTCCAGCAATAGAGGGAGCTTCCAACCTGTTGCCTTTAGTCATCTTCTTCATGCTTCACACTTCTTCAATACTTGATAAGCATCTGTGGGAGTGTTTCAACTTTCAAGTCATGATATTCACGGAGTTTGACTATCTTTTGAATGTCTCGTTTTACAGGGACTTGTCAAACAATCAGTTCACCGGTCCTATACCAGATAGTCTCACAACCTCTAGTCTGCATCTTGTGTAAGTTCTCACTCATATATCCTCTGGTGGTTCCTGTGGACTCTTGGCTGCAAGTAAATACCTGCACTGTATAATGTCTCTACAAGTATCTGTCAATGATCATGCATTGATGACGAGAGAGCTGTGAAATTGGTGCTTGTCTAATATGAACTTAGTTAGCCTTTGGTTAAAAATATTCTGGTTTTATGTAATTATCCACTTTTTCGAGTAGGATTTGGGTTGTTGGCAGTGTAGAGATAAATCTGAATCGGGACATTGGTGCTTACCTGTAGATTCTCCTCCAAATGGTTTTTTTTACGTAGAATCTCCTCCAAACCCAATTCTCCACCCCATCCTTTACAACTTGAGCTAGGCCCCAAGGGCCCTCCAAATTGTTTTTTAGTGTACAGTTTTGGTAATGGGCTCCTGAGAACTGTATGTTTCCACCATTTCATGGCTTTTGAAATGATTAGACAGTTCAAGCCTGTGCTAGGTGATAGAGCTAGTTAAACTTGTTGGCTGTTGAATGAACAGAGAAAATGCCCTTCATGAAACTGAAGCTTATATTCTTGTTTGAAAATAAAGTAGATTTTATCTTAGTTCCAATAGGAACATCATTCTATTGGTAAAATTGTTTTTATTGGGCACCCAAGTTTCATGGGGTGAACAGTCAGATGTAAACTTTGCCAATAAAATTGAGCATTACTGGGGTTTTGAAGTTATGAAATGATGAAGTCTGGTATGAAGTTGTGCTAGAAAGGAACCCCATAGTAATACGTAATATGAGCCGTTGGTTATGAACATTTAAGATCTTTCTTTTAATGAATGAACATTTAATTTAATTTTTAATATTTTAAGAACATAATTTATCAAAAGTCGAAAGAAGTTTTTCTCCTCTTGACCTTGATATGTGTTAGTCATTGACTTGCAGTAAAATCTCAATTTTTCTCCCTCCATTTGAAAAGAGGAACTGTGAACTGTTGGACATTTTGTGGAATGATGACTGTTGGACTTGGACTTCACAACCAAAGAAATCAAGCATGTCCTCATTTTTCAACTTCTTATCTGTTTGTATAATTGTGTGACAGCCTAATGGCCCTAATCTGTGTTGATTAATAGTCTCAGCTTTAGAAGTGTTAGATGTATTCATATATATTTTTCTTGAGAATTGTGCAACTAAACAGTTTCCTGGCTTGTCATCCTTTTCTATCACAGGCGGTTAAATAATAATCAACTAGAGGGGCGAGTACCAGAGGAACTTTATGCAATTGGTATGCATGGTGGAGCAATTAAGTAAGTTGCTTACTCTATTTAATCATAATTGCTTAGCTTAGCTAGTTTTTTTTAATTTAGTTCTAAAAGGGTTTTCAGTTCATTGATTGTAACTCAAGCATTAGTGTATGGATGTTTCAAGATGAAATAACTAAAGTAATTTCCATGAAAAACGGGTGATGCTGGAGTATACATCATTCTTTTCAGATTTTCAGACACCACATTTATCCAGAACAAGATGATCTCAATGACTTCTTCATCCTATATCTTTAATGCAGTTGTTTAGCCATCTGTTTGCGAAATCCAAAACTCTGTTAAACTATTAGCTCTATAAATCATCCTTGTGATAATGCAAGAGTAGATACAATAATTAACTAGTTAACCTCCATCATCTCTTTGGCATTTAATCTCTATACGAATGTCATTTTCAATGCATGATGGATTGCATTTCTAGTTGTATTTTGGCACACGTCTTCTTAGCAAATAACACGTTTGTTTCACAGAGAGCACAAACATGTCTTGGCCAGGGAGGGAGCAGATATGTAGTATTTAAAATGAGAAAGAAAGCAGTTACATTAAGCAAATCTATTACAAACATTGTCGGAGATACCAAGTTGAGAACACTAATTTACATAATGAAAGGCATCGGCATGATAACATTTACTTTTTCTCTCATGTTGATCAGTAGTTGTACAACAATTCTGTAAAAACTTGGTTATGAATAAACTGTTTTTTTACAGAACAAGTCAACTTTGTTATCCTGTCATTGTCTCAACCTTTTTATTTGATCTTCTTTACCTAATAGATGGTATTTCTCTTAGTCTCTCAGAAAATAAGGGTTTGTGTGGCGTGCCCTCTTTACCGGATTGCTCTCTTTTGTGGGAAAATGGTCATCTTTCAACTGGCGGAAAAGTGGGAATTGGCATTTCGTGCCTCGTGGTTCTCTGCTTGCTCCTGTTGCTGGTATATGTGTGCTGCATTAGGAGGGGAAGAAATGATTATGACTTTGCTCCGATGCACGACATGATGTGTAAGTATAAAATGAAGTTCGCGTATATGTCCTTTCCATGTTTTTTATCTATCTATTTAATTCACAACATAGCCCTGTCTCTCGACCATGTTATGTGCTAATCATGATCTAAATTATGCTTTGGAAGCGAAGCAATACAAAATTGACTTAAATTTGCATTCCCAACGCTTTCCTATCGTGCTCACTTAGTTATTCTGTTTAGGACACTGATAGTATATTGCCTACGATGGAATTAGAACAATTTTTTTAGCAAATTAATGCGCGACACGGAAAAAACTGGTCGGAAGTAGACTATTAAAACTTGCTTCTCCTGCTGCTTTTTTCCTAAAATTTGATCAGTCCATATTGTAATTTACTCGTTCACTTTTGTGGTACAGCGATGTCTGCCAAGAGAAACAGATACCAGCGGCAAAAATCATTAATGGTTCTAGAGATGGAGAGCCAACATGCCAAAGGATTGTCGTCCCCTACCGGGCCCCACTAACCAAGTCGTCCTGAAAAAGGATAGAATAGATCTTGATAGAGTTAACAGAGCCGGAGACGGGACCCTGAACGAGATGAAGCTACAATGCTCGAGGACAGATGCGAGCTGAATTGCTGCTCGACGCGGATAGCTCCGCGTGAACATCTCGAATGATTGAGGAAAGATGGGGTCCCAAAACCTTCAACTGTCCATAAATCCAGTGCATCTGAGTGTGTTCTCGCAGCTGACAAATAGGGTTGGATAATAAGACTGATGTGTATAATACAACGTCTTCAAGGTAGTCTCATGTGACGAAATGTCAAGTTATTGTGGAGTTACACATTAAGTGGTATTTTTTATTTTTGAGATTTTGTAATTACTAATGTTAATATTGCGAGGGAAAGGCTGTGATTTTCCTTTCATATCTCGTACGAGCAAGAGAACGTTTGTGCACTGTTTATGTTGTTAAACTTGTGTTACCTATTATATATTAAGAATAAACTCGAATTTTACTATAAAATACTTAGATCAATTGATAAGAAGTTATATAGATGAGTTCAAATTAAACTAAACTTTTACAGGACACTTCGTTTTGAAGCTATTCTTGTTAGAAGGTGGTCAAGTTTCAATAGGCTATTAGGATCTGATTAGACAAACTAAAAGAGAGATTTAAATTCGTATTATAAAGAAGAGCTAATTAAAGTCCAATGAACAATAAACTATCCATTCCAGCTAAAACAAACAGGCTCTCAAAAGTTTATCATACGTAAAAACCAGTATCAACCAACTTTGTTACTACTTAGACCAACTTCTATTGATAGATGCAAGCAACTATTTGTTGGAAAAAGGAGCAAAAAGATGGAAAAAAGGAAAAAAAGAGAAATTTGTATTTTTTTTAAAGGGAGTTGACATTTGACTTACCCTTGTACCGGTTTGTGAGGATGGAAAACAAATTTAAAAGAAAGTGTCTAGTGTGTAGATTGAGCCTCGTGCGTATGAAGTGGGTCGAGTTTGAACTCGATTAGTGCATTTTGACGATTCTGTCCCCTGTTGTGATACACCAATTATCGTACCTACTGCTATATGGGTTACATTTGTTTTACTTAAAAAGATATGGTTAATTTTCGGGAACTACAACCATCAATGAAATTAGTTATTAATAACAGTGTCACTCCGTATGACTCATATAGATTATTGCGGATTTTCTTATGTATTTCCCAATACTGTTATGATCCAAGTGGGCATGGGTAGCGATTGTCATTACAGCTTCCAAGAGGGCATTGGAATCTTTCAACATCTTGAACAAGTTGACAAACCACACTCGGGGGTGGATTCGATGGGGACAAGGCTAGTCCCCAAATTTGGGGACTAAAAGAGTTATTAAAGCAATAAGGGATAATTTTGTCAAACTAAAAAAATTAGGGATAACACTCTTATTTATGAAAGCATTGAAAAGGTAAAAACTAAAAACCTATCCCCCAATAGACGAGAAAGACTCTTCACATTCCCAAAGAAGGACTCTTCAAATTTTTTTGAACTTCAAAAATTTTACCAGATATTTTTTTTAAAAATTGAACTTAATATCTTAATCAGTGCCTATAATCTTGTATTTTCTAAACATAAAAAATATCTTCAGAAATTTATTTTTTATTTTGGTCGAATTCATATATCTTCTTTTCTTCTAGTATTTAATCTTTTTCCCTCGTCATCAAGAACATTTCTAGATTAATTCATAAATCTCGATTTTTTTCACTAAAATCCGAGTTACATATGTATAAAGTTATTCAATTCGTAAACCAATATCACTTTATTAGAAAACTAATATCACTACATCCAAAAACTAATACCACTACATTCGAAAACTAATATCACTACATCCGAAAACCAATATCACTACATTCAAAAACTAATATCTCTACATCCGAAAACCAATATCACTACATCCGAAAACCAATATCACTACATCTGAAAACCAATATCCCTACACATGCGAACCAATATCACTACATTCGAAAATCAATATGACCACATTCGAAACCAAATATCTTTACATTCGAAAACTAATATTACTACATCGAAAAACTAATATTACTACATTTGAAAACTAATATCTCTACATTTGAAAATCAATATCACTACATCAGAAAACCAATATCACTACATCCGAAAACTAATATCGCTACATTCGAAAACCAATATCTCTACATTCGAAAACCAATATCACTACATCGCAAAACCAATATCACTACATCCGAAAACCAATATCACTATATTCGAAAACTAATATCTCTACATCCGAAAATCAATATCACTACATCCGAAAACTAATATCACTACATCCGAAAATTAATATCACTACATTCGAAAACCAATATCTCTATATTCGAAAGCCAATATCACTAAGTTGAAAAATTAATATCCCTACACATCCGAACCAATATCACTACATTCGAAAATCAATATCACCACGTTCGCAAAATAATATCACCACATCCGAAAACTAATATCACCACATTCGCAAAACATTCGGAAACCAATATCACTACGTTTGGAAAACCAATATCACTACGTTCGCAAACCAATATCACTATGTTCGAAAACCAATATCACTACATTTGAAAATCAATATCAATATAGACGAAAACCAATATTATTTCATCTGAAAACTAATATCAATACATCTGAAAACTAATATCAATACAGACTCAAACCGATATCATTACAGGTCCAAATCAATATCAATACAGACTCAAACCAATATCTTTACAACTGAAATCCAATATCAATGCAGACTGAAACTAATATTAACACAACTGAAAACCAATATCAATACAGGTTCAAACAATATCGATACATCGGGAAACGTGGAGGAGATCACGTCAAAGGAGCTTTCGGCCTCCAAGAATAGCTCACCGACCATTGAATTTCCTAACCGACTATTATTTCAACTTCAATCAGCCAATAAATTTCTAAACCCTAGCGGAGGAGTGCTCAAGAAGGTGGAGGTCGAGACGGCGGTTACCGTGGAGGAGACTGTGCGTGGAGAAGCCGGAGCGCTGATCGAGCTTGAAGACGAGGAGGACGCGGCAGGGGAGCGGTGAGGAGCTCGAGCAGTCGAAAAAATTTTACCCAAAGTGGGTATTATCGACTTGGCTGAACCGGGAAGAAGAATTGATTCACAATAAAATGGAGAGAAGAATAGAGAGAAGAAGGTGTTGGCAGCTTGGCTTGGCTTGGCTTGGTTTGGCTGAATCGGGACTCCAAGTCGTTTGGATTTTGTTTTTGAAATCTGGGAGAGGAAGAGAACCTTTTTTTTAGAGGTAGGAGGGGGGAGAGGAAGAGAACTAATGTGAGTGGCAGAATAAATATGGGTAGAAACCCTAGTTGGCACTTTTTGGGATTGAAGGTCAAAAATACGCTGATAGGTTAATGACCATTAGATCTAAAAAATTTAACACTTTATCGAATCTGACGATTCATATTTTAATCCCCACCTATGGACATAATTTCTTTAGTCCCCACTCAATCCATTCTCAACCAGACTCACCATGGGATACACTGCACTTGTTCTTTATAGTATTCGTCCTATATATGAAATACATGCAATTCTAAATTGAGGCCTTCCGATTGGTGAAAAGGGCTTTAAATGTTCACATCAGTGATGCTGGAGCTGGTCCTGCCATTCCCTTATCTCCAACAAAATTATAATTGACTTTTATCTGACATTTGTCTTTATATCCCAAGTTCATGTATAGCCTATATTTTGTAGCACTTGGAGTATTTATTGGTTTATATATAAAATTAATCAACTTAAAAAAAATATCTCAAGTTCATGTACCGTCAGAAAAGGTCTTTGGCCAAGAGGGAACCGGCTCATAATATTATGTCCAAAATTTTGATTTAGTATCCTCTATGATTTCAAACACAAGAACAATAATAAAAGTGTTGGTTTCGACACTTTAGTGACTTCCGCTAAATTTCTTCATGCACACCATTCAATATTCAAACACCTAATTAATAAGTTTAGGTATTTCATTTGTTTAGAATTATTTTCCCTAGGCACATAGTATGTTTATGTTTAAGCAATTCTAACTGATATGTTAACTAAAAATCTAAGGTGGATGCCAATAAAGTGTCAAATGAGAAACATATGTATTTGGAACCACATAGCATTAAAATGAAATTGGCCTAATATGAATTTGAACCGGATATATTTTTCAACGCGAGTTTTATTGTTCATCCGTGCATGATTCGCTGATTTTCGAATGCTTGTTCTTTATTGCAACTTGCAAGATATTTGTTGGCTTAATTGATGATATCGCATTGCGACATGAGTCCTATTATATGGCGAACTTTATTTATCTTCTTGAGACTTTAATTAATTAATTTTAGTAGTAATCAAAGAACCGAATTAATCACTAAACAAAGTCATTTTAGCTCCACAAATTTGAAGTTACACTAGATGTTTTATAACTTTGTAAGTAATGGAGGCCCATAGATCATGTGTTGGATATGTCGATCCATGTTGACCTCGTAAAACCCAAAAACAAATATGCTTGACTGGTGTCTAAGCAAGATCCCAATGCAAAGAAATAATCATCAATTATAAGAAACAGTTTTATATGAAAGAAAAATATTTCTCTTTATGAATGGCTTGACTTAAGAACCAAGCCTTTTCAAATGCACTGAAGATTAAAGACTTTTCCAAAAATTAAAAACATTTATATGGCATTTTGTGCAATTTTTTGGTTTATTATTGTGTAAACTACTTCATATAATATCATTGCTAGTAATATAAAGCTACAAGTGTTTTCCTCTTCCTCTGTCATCTTCAAGCATTCTGGACGAATTCCTCATCGTCTTGGAATCGATAAATTATTATAGGATAATTCTCAAAAAGATAAATTATTATAGGATAGACGTTACTAAAAAAAGATCTAATTGCAAAGTAAAGGTCATCTCTGACACAACCACATCTCAACCAATGGGGTGAGTTATGTGGCTGCCAGGGGTGATGGGCCCGTTTTTTTTGGGTTATGGAAGACAATGCTAATTATTAGTCCACAAAAGCAACTTCTAGAATAACATCGTATTCTAGGTCATAGGGAGTGTGGACTGGGCTTTACTTTTCTTATATCACTTTGTAACAAAATATTTAATATATTCTCTAATTTTGGTTTGAATTAAATATAATTTTTTATAATGTCAAATTTCTAATTAAAAAAATCTACAATTACTCTCCGGCTATTCTATTAGCACTGGCCAGTCTATGACTTCTAGTTACTTTAAAATGGGTGTTTTTTGTCTGATTTTATTTTAGCCGTTGTCGGGTAGAATATCCCACTTCCATTATTCTAGAAACAGAATAATAGAGCCGTTTTGACTTCCAGGGTTTCAGATTGGAACGACTGCAGCGGAAGAAAAATATTACGGTTGTCTGATTTATTAATTTTTTTCTAGGGCTATTTGTTTTAAGAAATCCACCCTTTTCGTTTACAATAAATTTGTTTATGGAGATAGGTTTTTGTACCATAAAAGCTATTTATATTTAAAAAATTATGAAATTTGGAGTTAGATCTTTGAAGAACGCAACAATATTAAGCACTTACAATGATAACTTTGTTATTTTACAAAGGTTTTATCGAACTTGACCTGAATTATTCGGCTGTATACAAGTTTTATTTTTTTCATGGGACAATTCATCTTTAGCCAAGCTGCCCAAATACAGGCATCACCGCCCAGAGAAACAAAACTTATAATAATCCAAGCTGCCCTAATCTTCATATTAGCTAACTACTTCAGTTACAAAGGCATCATTGGTTCAGAAAGAAAAAAAGGCAGTCAATAATTTGACTATTCTAAAACACAATTTTAGATCCGAACTTGAAATTTCTATAACTTTGAAACCAAATCTCTACGCTCCTCTCTCCCTCGTTACACTAGAACATTTAAATTGAGAAGCAAATTGGGTAACAGATTGAGTTTCCAAGGCAATTAGAGTTTTTTTTTACGTAAGTTGATTTGTAACTACTTCATAATGTACAACCTAGCAAAAGTCACGACGATGACAACTAATTACAAGAAGGGGTGTTGCTATCTAGTATGAGGAGATCAACTTACATAATTAAAAGATTTAAGTAATAGTATAACACTTGCCTACAAAAAGTTTTGGAGGAGGATCAAGATAATTATTCTTGTATTTGATAGATAATGGAATGTAATAGAAGTTCTCTATTGCAATTTTAGTCCTAGGATCTTGCTCTATTTCTAGACGAGTCAGCATCAAATGAATCCAGCCACAAGGTCTGAGCAAAAAAGGTTGCTTTCCAGTTATCAGCCATAACTAGTCTCTATCTGACATTCATTTCTGCCTTAAAGCAATAGTTTAAACCAATAACAATCCTCGGAAACGAATAAAATATGGCCCCTCATTGGTTTTGGTTGATTAGTTGACGTGGCTTGACAAAAAAAAAAACTAAACTCATCCTTCACGTCGGCGAAGGGCATCAAAAACCATAATAAAATTTTAAAATTGAGTAACGCCAATAGTCTCGTCTAGCTTTATATATAATTAGTATAACTATCTATATTATCTGTGGGAATTCGTAAAAAGTGATGAATACATTAAATTCTTTACGATCTTTTTCTGAGTTTGAAACTAATGAATGTAGGCCCAAGTACATTTGGGAGTTGACTGAGTTTAGGTTCAATCCCGACGTATACAAATATTAGTGTAAAAATTCACTTATAAAAAAATAATAGAGAAAGTACTACTAAAAATTCAAATAAAGTTTAGTAATGCTCAATTCTAGTACACGAAGGTAGACTGAAAAAATCTCTCTATCTTTTCCGATTGAGGTATTCTATCTAATTATTTTCTATGTAAATAACTTTTACACTCAAAATTTAAACATATTTCTATATTCCATGTTCAATTCATCACCTCAAGCTTATCAGTTGAGTTGGGCACCAAGGCTATTCTAATCAATCTAATTGTCTTTTTATTGAAATTGAAAAATACACAAGTTGATGATCGTTTTTCTTTCCGATCTATAATTTAAATTTTTGTGTGAACACGTTGAAGAATAACAAAGTTAGAGGAGGAGATGAGAAGGAAACAAAAAAGGCGAAGGAAATATATGGACTATGCGTGCCGTTGACGTAGCAGATAGCCCCACCATCACGATTAGTCATTTTTATGTCTGACCAATAAAGAATAGATGATGATCCTTGCAGAATAAATTTGGGAAAAAAATCCCAAAAAATGAAACATTTTATGAGGTGGATAACTCCATTTTTATTTCTGATAACGTCATACTTATATTATTTGATGCAATTTGCTGAGTTGGGACCACTAACCCACCACGATTCACTTCCAATTTTATCCAGCTTTAAGGCGCTAGTAGTTTGGGGGGAAATAATTCCTAACTAAAAATCTTTTCTAAGAAGTTTATTATTATTTTTTAAAATATATGCTCTTATATTCAAAAGGAGGTCAATTTATTTAATTTTTGTGTGGGTTCATTTAGAAAGGGTAAAAAATACCAAACTTTCCTAAATGAATACAAAATATATTTTCCCAAAATGGGTAACTTAAAAAAGAAAAAAATTCATAAATTTTTAAAGTTTGATATAATATACTAGTAGGTTGAGTTGTTGGTAAATTAGTCCATCAATTTAAAGAAACCAAACTCGTTAGTCCCTTAAACCATTTTGTCTTAAATTTAGTTAAATTACAACATTTTAGAGCTCGAGAGTTGTTTGCAAGGGATTGACAGATTGACATACGTCACACCTTGAGCGAAAGCAACCGCACTCTTGAAGCACGCTTTTACGATTTCATATGACTGCCTTATTTTTTATGCACAATTATGTTCTTGTATTGATGTGTATCTTGATAACTTGCGGAGAATTAGCCTCCCTCGATGTACTCCTAATTTTAGTAATATTGACAGCGTAGACAACGTGACACAGTTTACACTACCAAGATGCTCTTTCCCTATAGCGACATTTTTCCACTAGATTTTATTGTAATCGGCAGATTTATATATAGGGCCAATGTAATTTTGCTTAACTCTAATAGTAGTGACCGTGTGGAAATGTGTTGCTATCTCCATCGCTGCCACTTTTTAGTTTAACTTTGAATCCCAAAACGTTTCCTTAATATATTAATTTTTCCTTCGAATTTTTAATGCGACGATGAGATGGCATGGCGTCGGTGGAGATGATGTGGAATAGCCATCTTAAGTAATATATTAAGTTATCGCGGAGTAGAAGAACCTAGGGAGTCGGAAAATGGTAGCATGTCATACAAAGGTTAGTTTATGCTAAAGCGTATACAGGTGTTTAGGAAATAATAAACATGTCCATCAAAACAGATAATCCAAATGGTTTGTTTGCGATTCTGGATTAACTCGTTCGGGATTTGATGACATAGCGTCACTTTATTTTTTTAAGGAAAATCTTAACTCTGTAGTATATTTCTTGCGACTTTTTCTTGGTCCATTTGACACTTAAGTAATAAGTAGAAAAACATGGACCTAACCGACTTACATTAGATGCTTCTCATTCTTTCTACCAAGGAAAAAAAAAAGAAAAAACTTAGACTTCCAAAATGAAGAAGTAGAAAAACCAGAACCCAGTAAAAAAATTATCTTACCATGTCACAGTAATATTCAACGATTAAAATATGATGGTATTGATTATTTTGCTCTTCTTTGGATATTTTGGTTGATATCAACTGATATCCGAAGACCCACATATCCAAAAAAACAAGAGTGTGCTAATAGATTGAAAGCAACGTCTACCAAGAAAGTGAGAAGGATGGGCAAGATAAGGTAACCTAGGAGATAAAGCGTGCTTAAAGTGAAAATGGATCATTAAGATGATTAGTTTCCAATCTCCATTGATGAATAATTAAGCACTTTTTCCAATTGAGATGATGATTACGGAGAGGAATTTATTCATCCATGTGAAATTCGTGATCCGATAAGCTGATGCTATTAGTTTATTGTATAAGTAGCTAATTATACCTTGTTTTGCTTTATCCGATAAGAAGATGTTCATTTGTTTATTCCTATTGTTATCTAACTTTACCAGATATTTTAGTGCGATCAAACGAATCTGTGATACAAAAGGGATAATGTAATATAAACAATAGAAGCAATCTTTTACGGCCCAGTAAATTATTAAAAAGGTCTTTAGCAACCAAAATCCATGGCAAAGGGAACCAAAAAGGTAAATTTATGGGATTTCACAGTTCTTGATGGATCATGACCTATTGGCGCCTCATTCAAGGCCATCAATTTGGATGATCCGGGTGACGTTAGCCGTACAATGAAGATTACAAAAAATCAATTTAAGATAGGAAAAAGTCTACTTAAGTACCTTATAGTATCCCCGATTATCACTTGAGTACCCTGTGATTTAAAAACGATAGAACCGGTCCAACTTATTCTAATTTTTCTCACTTAAGTCTACCCAACCCGGTTCGCCCATTTTTTGTTAAAACGCGTCGTCTCGATGCTTACGTGGAGTGCCACGTCATTTTGACTCAGATTATTCGATGATGATGCAGCAGTGGGTAAATTATCAAATCAATACCAAATTTATTTACTATTTTTCAAAAATATCCCCCTCCCCTCCCTCACCCCTTCATCTTCTTCCGCCCCCTCCCTGTCAGTGCTCTCTCCTCTCCATCACTCCTGAAGAGAGGCCGAACCCATTTAAAAAATAGAAAAAAGGATTCCTAACCCCAATCGTTCCTAGCCCACCTGGATCCTCGTGCACGAAGACAGGCGAAGGTGGCAAGTCCGAGCCTGGCGATATCGGTGGGAGGAGGTAGGCGGGGCGCCATGGACCTCTCCCTCGCTAAGGACTGCGATGACCAATCCCCGTCAGAGCCCTCCCCGCTCCCCCGTCACTGTCCCTCGCCGGCGTCACACCAAAAGATGAAGGATGACTCTCCAATCTCTTCTCTCTCCTCCCTCTCTCCTTCTCTCCACTGTTTTCCCCAATAAACGCTAAGCCCCTAATTATTCCTCTCTGACAAAAAAACCCTAAAATTGTTAAAAAATGGAGAAGGAGAAGAAGGGGGAAAGATAGTGGATTCTTCAGCACCGACAAACTGGCCATCGGAGCTTACCATCGACGCGCCACCGTCTCCTTGGACGAGCTGCTACAAAAAAATAATTGGGGGTTTAGAGGGTGGCGGGGTCAAGGGAGAGGAAGGATTGAACCGGAGACTAAGAAACAAGAGGGGGATGGAGAATTGAAGAGCGAGGATGGTGACGGAAGGAGGTTGAAGAGGAAGATCGTAGGAGGTGAGGAGAGAGATGGACATCGTACCTATGGGTTTTTGATATAATTCTTTTCTTTTTTCTGGTTTTTTGTTGGAGATTTTGAGTGAGTGTGAGAGGAATGATTCTCGCTTTGTTAATGTATGTATTTCATATTTTATCACGAGAATACAAAGTGCGTGATTGGTCTAGCGGTTTCATTCTCGCTTTGTGCGTTTGCGAGAGGTACGGGGTTCGAGTCTCGAATGCCCCCATTTTTATTAATTTGTCCAACTTATCAGGATGAGGTGGATGAGAGGAGAACGAAGGGTTCTTTTAAAAATTATAAACTTATTAGGTAGTATTTGGTAATTTAACCACCGCCACATCAACATCGAATAATCGGTGTCAAAATGATGTGGCACTCTACGTAAGCATCGAGACGACGCGTTTTAACAAAAAATGGGCGAACCGGGTTGGATAAACTTAAGTGAGAAAAATTAGAATAAGTTAGACCGGTTCTATCGTTTTTAAACCACAGGGTACTCAAGCGATAATCGGAGATACTACAGGGTACTTAAGTAGACTTTTCCCTTTAAGATATGAACGTCACTTAACCAAATCAATTTTGATTTAGATCATAACAACACAAAATCAATCTACATAAACTAACAACGGAGTTGATTCAAATGATAAAAAACTTAATTCCCTTAAAAAGATTTTGATTCAAGCCGAATGAAAGAAAAAAATAACAATGTGAGAGCTATCATCACTTGATGCACCGCTGTTTTTGTCTAATGTGTCATTGTTTTTGCATGATAAGCCTTTTTTTTTTTTTGCAAAATGACAGCACACCTTTGAAAAGTACTGAAACTTGCAAGAGGAAAAAAAGAAGATGAGTTTTCTTTTTTTTTTGTAAAATAACGACACACCTTTGAAAAATACTAAAACTTGCAAAAGAGGAAAAATAAGAGAGGAATAACAGAGAAAAAAGCAGAGGAAAAAAAAGAAGAGGAAGAGAAGAAAACAGAGGAGGAGCAGAAAGTAGAGAAAGAGGCAAAGAAGAAAAAGGAGCTAGAGGCAAAAAGGAAGAGGAGAATTGGAGAGAAAAAAAGAAATAGGATGAGAAGAAAGAAAGAGGAGGAGAAAAACCAAATTCCTTTTTTTTGCAAAATCTTACTCAAGAAAGAGGAGGAGAAAAATCAAATTACTTTTTTTTGCAAAATCTTACTCAAAATGCCATAGAGAGGAAGAGGAAGGAGAAGATGAAAAGAATTTTACCCAAAATGTCCCAAGACCACACGCTGAAGATCTCAATCATTATATTTCCCCACACATTTTTTTAAGAAAAATGATTGGCCTTGATTTAATTTTGGATGGTGTTGTCCTTCTATTAAAAGCAGCAATCAATTCTTATATGATAATACAATTGACAATGGTTGAATTAAGAAACAAAAGACTAGAATATATTTAAGCTATATTTTGAGCTATATTTTTTTGAAAAGAATATACAATTGTACAAGAATTACTATTTTATAAAATTCCACATTGTTCAATTTTAAATTAGCTATTGCTTATAAATAACACGAATTTAACATTGTTATATTTTCAATATCTCAAATTCGAGACCTCCTAATTAAAGTAAAACTATTTACTCACCAATTTATTGATTTAAATACTTGTTGGTGACTATCTCGTATATTCTACAAAAATAATAGTACCGTACTTATACAGTTCTACTCGGGTTTTTTCCTCGGGGGTGTTTAATTTTCTGACAAATTCCGAAAGGGGGTTGTCAGAAAAAGTTTTCCCTGTCTGGGTTCTGTCTGAAGTCGCACAAATTCGTGCAATTTCATTTGCACAAAATCGCACAAAATAATATAGTTTTTGTCAAAAAAATGCACAAAATCTTGCGGTTTTGTGCAAAAAAAATTTTGCTTTTAGTTAGAGCCGAGCCGTGAAAGTGGAATCAAGAAAAAAATCCAAGAAAATATAGTGCTTTTGGTGAAATTCGAACTCCACACCTCTACTTAGTAAAGTGATGCTCTAACCAACTAAACTACGAGACCTCATTGATTGCACATTTAAAATAAATTATATGATATATAAATACGGACAAATTTTTTTTTTTGGTCGAGAAGGAGCACGAATACCGGAGATTTAAAAAAATATGGGAGCAAATAATTGACGTTCCATCCCGGATTAAAAGGTAATGATTTTTCATCAAACCATGGACAATTTAATTATTAAAAAAATAAGCACGTACTTATATGATATATAAATACGGACTAATACGTTTATACTTATTACAATGAGTGAATTCTATATTAATGTAATATATAATTTAATAGATGAGAATAATGCTCTCAAATTTTTGGTATATTATTTATGCTCTTAAATTTAATCCATAAGTTTATCTAATTTTATACAATGAATGGTATATTACAATGTAGAATAAATTTAATAGAGCATTGTTCTCATCTATTAAATTATATTAACTTGATATAGAATATACTACTCATTGTAATAATAATGATGTTCGGATTCCATAGCTAAGTAGAGAATTACATAAATTGATATTTGGTTAATTATTTTTTTTAATAGTTGGTTAGTTTTGTTGATGTCATTTTGTAAAAGTATAAAGGCATTAGTCCGTATTGATATATTATATAATTTATTTTAAAAGGGTAGTCAACAAGTTCTCTTAGCTTAGTTGGTTAGAGCATCACTTTACTAAGTGGAGGTGTGGAGTTCGAATCTCACCAAAAATACTTTATTTTTCTTAGATTTTTTCTCTGGCTCGGCTCCAACTAGAAGCAAAAAATTTTTTTGCACAAAACCACAAGATTTTATGCTTTTTTTTGTGACAAAAATGGCATTATTTTGTGCAATTTTGTGCAAATAAAACCGCACGGATTTGTGCGGTTTCAGACAGAACCCCAGACAGGAAAAACATTTTTTGACAAGTGACAACCCCCTTTCGAAATTTGTCGAAAAATTCGACACCCCTCAGAAAAAAAACTCGTTCTACTCGTCTGAAATAAAATAAAAATTTCTCTACTATCCTGGGTTTTTGTTTAATCTGGCCCTAGGAAGGATTAACGTGATCAAGTCACGTCAAATTTTAGGGCCGGCGATCCTCTACATATCACGTGAGAGAATATGTCCGAGTACAACTGGTCATTTGCTTGACATAAACTAATAAGTTGATTTGATATTAATTATTTCTTAAAAAATCAAATAATTATAAAAAAAGTAAAAACAAAAAAATCTCTCTGCCCGTCTCTCTATATTATTACTACAGTAAAATCACTCTAAAATGATATTGTTGGGATGAGAAAAAGTATGACATATTTACATTTTTTTTTTGTTGGGATGAGAAAAAGTATGATATGTTTACATTTTTTTCTACAAAAATATTAAAGTTGAGCAATAAATAAGTAAATACCAAAAAATTATTTTGTCTAAATTCAAGTCACTTAAAATCTCGGCTTATAGCGTTATTCAAATGTTGCACTCGATTGAGATAATATTTTTTAATAACAAAATGACCTAATATCTTAAAATATTATTCAAATTTGTAATGTATGTAAAAATATATGAATTTATTCAAAAATATCACTTTGTGCAAAAATTAGGACCAGAGTTTAGCATTAAATTTTTTTAAAAAGTATTAGTTATTACGATTGAGGGGTTATTAAATTTTAACATTAGTCCCGGATCGAGACCGAGACTTTTTATCAATTTAGAAAAAAAAATTTAATTTGTAAGAGATCACTTTATAGATATTTTAATGTACTTAGTACTCACATAATTTAAGACGAGTTTTTGCATTTTTTGGAGAGTTTGAATTTAACTATATTTTTTTACAGCCGTGACCATTTCATGTTTTTCCATTGAATTTCTTAAATTTTTAGGTTTTTGAACTATTTAATATATGTGCATTTTCTAATATGGGTTAATATCGGCTCGACGGAAAATTGGTCCAAAATAATCTAATGGTACATTTTGTCAAACTAGAGAGGCTAATCTAAACTAGAACACCCAATAGTACTTTTTTTTGGGAGATCCATAGTGCATATGTCTAACTATTTCCTGAGAGTCTCTAATATTTATTTATTTTTAAAATATTTTTAAAATTGTAGCTTTATTGATTTTTTTGTCTAACCTTTCTATCTATTCAGATAATTAGTTTTTGAATTTCTTCATTTTTTAAATAATTTATGGTTGTTTATTTTTATGGATTTTTTCAATTTCAGAAATAACTAATATCAAAGTGAATTTATTAAAACATGATATATTCTTGCTAATATGAAAGTAATTTAAAAAATACGTCACTAAAATTAATAAGTGTATATTAATAATTTCAATTTAAAAATACAATATGATAAATAACACAATTTAAAGTATAAAAATGTTAACTATACTTTAATTAACAAGTACATGCGTTTGATCTTTATTCGCGTCCAAGCGTGAAGGATCTCTCGGGGACCCCTAAATTGGGAGACCAAATCAAAAACACCAAAAAGGGGAGGCGAGGTCAGGTGAATATGGTTTTATCAACTTGCACGTGGGGTCCTTCAAATACGAAGGACTAATCCGTACTCAAATCACCTATTTATTTTTCTAAGATCCACCAATTATTAATTAGTCAAGCCACTTTTGAAAATTTTATTTGCTGATATTAAATTATGATGTTTTTTGGGATGAAATAAATATTATGTTTTTTTGGTTTAGAGCAGATGGTGTTATGTTAATTATATGTTCATCCCATTTTTTTCTCTCCTTTAGACGCATACTATTATGTTTTTTCAGGTCATATCGAGATATGATTGACTAATTCAGATTCTAATCGGATGAGACGTGGCAAAATTTTCCTGACAAATGTTCAATGTTGTTGTGTTTTTAATAGCTCAAACTCGAGATCTCTTGATTAAGGTATGGTATACGGAAATGGCAAGTGTTAGTTGGACAAGTAATGGAATAAAGATTATATTTTTGTTTTCCAAAATGGGATATTTATGATTTTTGAGGGATACTAAGGTGAACCTAGCCAATAAGACAAGCCAACTTTGGAGGAGAGGACAAATTAAATCAGGCCAGGTACGATCCCCTTATGGGAGAGAGAGAGAGAGAGAGAATTTCTTGTTGGCTGAGCCATTTGTCGTCGATGTTTATCCATCATCCTTAATTAATTTTTCTCTTCCCAGGTCCACTACCCATCCGAGTGGCAACCCCTTCTCCTTACAATTGTTTTATAAACCCATGTTTCTCTCTCTCTCTCTATTTTTTTTCAAGAACCGACGGCGATAAGGCTGGAGTTTTATTTGAAGATATATATATATATTTAAATAATTAACTAATTTTTATTAATCATATGCTGCTGTACCAAAACTAGTACAAAGAAACAAACTTACACCTTATTTAAAGAAATAGATAAGTCTGAAATGTGGTAAAGTTTGGATTAGGCATCTGCCAAATACATATATATTGAAGCTGATCAACAGAATTTGATGATGAAGCAGATAAGACATGAAAATAAAATAATGATTAGCTGAAATGTATAGACGGGGAGGGGGGAGAGAGAGAGAGAGAGAGAGAGAGAGAGAGGCCATGCTGGGTATTGAGGCAAAGGGGTAAAGGAGCAGCAAAAAGTCGAGGGGGGATGAACTCAACTAAAACACGGTCCATGCTCATGTGAAGCTCGTCAACTTGTATCTCTGTAGGCCCCACACCTACATACACCATATTATTATTTATATTCCAACATTATACATTTGGATGAAACCTCCCAGCTCTCTCCTATTGGGGTTGACCCACCTCAGGTCCACACCTCTCACATACATACCCATATCCTCTCCCTGTGTACCACCAGACTGGACTAAAAGCTCCCTTTCTCATCTCAACACACACATATATTTACCAAAAAGACTTAAATTTTTCTATTAAAAAAATGAGACTTAAATTAAGAAAATATAATCGTGCTAAATAATTCTTACGAGTATTTATTAAATTTTAAAAGTCTTATAGATCTCTTGGATTAATTGTTTCCAAATACCTGACGTCTGCAATCTCGTGCAGTGTAGCGTGCGGGAGTAGTTTGGGCATCTTGATTAGGTGCGCAAATCTGTAATTGTTGCACATAACATTGATGAGATTTATGTTGGATTAGCTTGCATATAGGTGTATGGGGTCTGGTTGTATCTTTAAATCTTTTTCTTTCATTTAATTAATAAATTTTGATAATAATTTAAAATTTTTATTTCCGGATATCAGATAATATAAATTAAAAATATTATATTAAATCAACAAGAACCAAGTGTAGCCATTTCCAATCACAAGAATCCTAATAAAATACTATTGCTAAGCAAGTAGCAGCAACGAGCTACACACCACCAACCAATTACAAAGTTAGAAGTAGCTAGTAGCTACCCCTAGCTCCTTCCCTATATATACCCACCCACAAATCTCCTCACCCCAAACCCAACTCCAACTCTCCCATAAACTCTATTCCTAGTCAACAACAACACCGATACAACGATAATATAAGATATAATATTTACATATAAAACAAAGATAATCATTTTATCATGGAATTAGGAAGCTGTGCGTCATCAGATGAGAGCACGACGACCGAGACGATATCCTTGACCAGGCCGGCGGAGTCGCCGCTGTGCCGGATCGGAAGCGGGACGAGCGTCATCCTGGACGCGGAGGCCGGTGGTGGGGTGCAGGAGGAGGCGGAGTCGAGGAAGCTCCCCTCTTCCAAGTACAAGGGTGTGGTCCCACAGCCCAACGGCCGCTGGGGTGCCCAGATTTACGAGAAGCACCAGCGCGTCTGGCTCGGCACCTTCAATCTCGAGGACGAGGCCGCACGCGCCTACGACATCGCCGCCCACCGCTTCCGTGGACGCGACGCCGTCACCAACTTCAAGCCCCGCCCTAACCAAAACGACGACGTGGAGTCCGCCTTCCTAGGGGCCCATTCCAAGACCGAGATCGTCGACATGCTCAGGAAGCACACCTACGACGACGAGCTCCACCAGAGCCGACGACAGGTCCATCGCTTCCTCCCCGGTCGCCCGAAGCCCCACCAGAACCCTAACTCTTCTGCGTTGGAGCCGCTGTTCGAGAAGGCGGTCACGCCAAGCGACGTGGGCAAGCTCAACCGCCTCGTGATCCCTAAACAGCACGCGGAGAAGCACTTCCCGTTACAAGACAACAATGGCGGAGTGTTGTTGAACTTCGAGGATGTGTCCGGGAAGGTGTGGAGGTTCCGGTACTCGTACTGGAACAGCAGCCAGAGCTACGTGTTGACCAAGGGCTGGAGCCGGTTTGTCAAGGAGAAGAGCCTCAACGCCGGCGACGTCGTTTTCTTCCAGAGGTCGACCACCGGAGATAAGCAGCTCTATATCGACTGGAAGCCCAGGAACAGCATGGGCGGCGGCGGCGGCCCGGTTCAGATGCAGGTGGTGAGGCTTTTCGGGGTTAATATCTTCAATTTACCCAGTGGAAACGGCGCCGGAGGGTGTAATGGGAAGAGGAGTAGGAGCGAAATGGAGCTGTTAGGTTTAGAGTTTACTAGTAAGAAACAGCGGGTCATTGGTGCCTTGTAACATTAAAGGTTTTTACTTGTTAACGTTCGTATACCTCTCGTCTCGAAACAAGATTAGTCGGTTCTGAATAGCGCGTGGTTATCTAAAGAACATTAGTGTACTTTGTTTGTTTGTTGTACATTTACATCAAAGGAAGGAAGCTGAAGAGAGCTTCGGAGTTGTTAGGCGCAAGTGCGATATATCTCGGGAAATTAAAATAAAAAAACATAAAGCAAGTGTGGAAATGGATAATTTGTCAATTTGGAACTGCTTCTAGTCTCTTTTTTGGCAGTTTGCCGCCATTGTTATAGCATCATAGCCTTTTTTAAGTATTCCTATTCCATGCATCTTCCTTTAAAAAAAAATATTTTCGGGTGCTCGTCGTTTGTGTGCTCTCCCAAAATATCTAATCTCTGCATTGACGATTCAAACGTGTAATTAGGTGAAGAAGAGGGGAGAGAGATAAAATTACCGGTTCTATTTCATGAAATGTCGGTTCACTTTTCATCCAAAGGATGAAACTTAAATGGAACCTTGGATCATGGTTCAACAGCCAATGCATGAATTTTTTCAATGTATTTTTCTATAAATTTTGAATATTCACAAATTTACAATTTTATAAGTTGAACTAGCAGTTCAGTTATTAGTTTAATTATATTTCCGAATCACCGATTTGTCTATTTATAGAAATCATAAATTGTAACCAAGTCTATCATTATGCTGTTCAAGTTAAGGTTCATGAATAGTGAAACCGTGGGTCCATAACTAAAATAGTCAGTTCATTAACTATCGGCTCGTCGGTTTAAACCTGGTGTGGAACGGACTTTTTTTGGGTCCAGGGAAAATATTTACTTTTAAACGAGGTGGTTAATTATGATTTGATTTTGAACAGAGGGGACATTTCCATTCTACATTAGGGTAATGTAGTATACACTTTTGGCCAACCTCTCACAATGAGCCAAGAAGATGCTACAGTAGGAATACATGATAGGGATTTGCCATATTGGACAAAAAGATAAAGCTAATAATATCTCTTCGCTTTAATTATATATTTTGGGAAAGAAAAGATAAAGCTCATCAAATAGATTGATCGTTTGTTCTGGCCAATGGAATCTTCTGACCAAGTTGGCAAGTGGGAGCCCTAGTGGGATACAAATCGTTTATTTGATTGGGTCAAAAGCGCATATAGTTTTAAGTTTTAACCCCTTTTTCACTCACCCAACACGTTTTTCATTTAATTAGGTATTTCTAGTGATTTCAGCAATAATTGTTCCACTTCGCACATCAAGTCGTGTTCTTCAGGACTCAGCAAAAACTTAAGACGTAAGCAAAACACAGTAAAAACTATGGATGAGAAAATTATTTTAGTTTAACTAAAAAAATTTGAGTTGAATTATTAAAAATGTAACATTGTTATATAATAATTGTGTAAGTTTAGTTATATTTCAAAAGTTTTATCGAGTTTCAACCTGGATTAGCCTAAGATGGTATAAAATAGCTTGAAAGGTGGCACCAATTCAAATAAACACAAAAACCCGAGAAGCCACAACTTCTATATAAGACTACCCACATCAGCAACCCATCCAATCCAGATCACGGAATAAATTATTAATTTCTCTCTCTTCCATACCAAATTCCTACCCAATCCAATCTACTTACATATTTTCTACCCACATCAGCAACCCAGTTCACAGAATAAATAATTTATTTTTCTCTCATCCACATATTATCTACTCTGATTTGTTTAGATTAAAATTATATATTACGAAAATAATTATATTTTTAATAACACGATTAAATATTGTGATTAAGTCATAAAATTATAAAAGTAAAAATTGAAATACTAAATTAGATAAAAATAATTTGAGGTACAAATGATAAATTACGAATATGAAATTTTTATATTACAAATACAGGAATTTCAAATCACTCAGTTTTTCTGCTTGAACTTCATGGTACAAATCACTCACTCGGGACCATATCGAGGCACTCTTCTGAATAAAATGAAGCTTTTAGAAAAATCATCTCCAATAAAAAAAAATTGATCTCCTTTTCGAGTCGAGAAAAAAAATTCGTATTACATGTACCGACGACCACAGCGCAAAAGACATGCAGCTGGTCCATTTATGTATAGAAAATCATGTCGTTTTGACATTGCAAATAATTATGTAAGTCAACACCCAATGTTGTTGCCGACATTTATATAGTCGATATTTGAGTATCCTCGAGGAAATTATTAATGAAGAAATGCTCTCGACCACGTAAAACCAGATTTCAGACTACTCAAAGTCGGTGACATGCATCTTAAGTAGCTTAATTATCAACATTTTTAGTAATGAGCAACATTATTTAATTCATATGTTGGTCACCGGAAGATTAGATTCCATATCTCCCCAATCTATTTTAGTGGATTACAATCTCTTCACAGTTTTGTCTACTCTTGTTTCCCGGAAATTTCCTCACGGGTCCAGAATCATCGCTAGTATTATTACTTTATTTTTTTCAAACTTATCCGATATTCTAAGTTCATTAAATGACAAATTTATATTCAAGTTAGTCAAATTTTCAAATAAAGAAAAATTGGCATTCACCATACCGACTAATTTAAGTATAAGTTTATAATTGAAGCTCTTCTTGCTAAATTAACATTAATGTTTTTTGTAGTTCAAAGAAAGAAAAATTGACATTCACTCTAGACTAATTTAAATGTAAGTTTATAATGATCACAAACAGAGCAATCAAGGGTCTTTGATCCCCCTTCACTTCGTGCTGGTGGAGAAGTCTGTTTTGGTTGCCTGCAGTTCCAAGCTGTTTGGCTTGGGTAACTTCTTTGGTGGGATGTTTCTTTTGCTTGGCGATTTAGTTACGGTTTTATCTCCTCTCGTAATTAACTGGATGTAACTATTTTGAAATTATTTTTGAGGAGTAATATAAAATTTACTTATTAAAAAAAATAGTTATGATTTATTTACTTTTTTTTTGAAAAAAACGAACCAAGTATATAATAGATCAGGTAGGAAAATCTGTGAACAGGAGAGCATCCAGCTCTTCCAGAGGAACTACAACCCAGTCCCCAGGAAGAGAACCGAGCCTACAAGCCTTACAAACCCAGTCCGAGACAAAGTTCTGAGACCTACAAATGAGACATAAAGAACAACTAGGTAAATCATCCAGCAAAGATCTAAATCCTAAGCACAAGATGTTCGACGTGCCAAAAGACCAAAGATGTTGGATTATTGACAAAATTGTAGGCTAACAAGCAATCAGTCTCTACAACAGAGGTTGGGCGCGAAACTTCACACGAACCAGCTGAAGGGCAAGTTCCAGTGCGAGAAGTTCAGCTTCCAGAGGAGAAGCTGCACACACCACAAGCGTCTGACCTTCTATGATAAGGCCTAGGTGATTTCTTGCAACCACTGCCATCCCAGTAGAAGAAACATCCTTCCAAGAGGCATCGCAGTTGAGCTTCACAGCATCCAGACTTGGAGCATTCCATGAAGCAGGGGTTGATCTTAGATTGGTAGAACTCTGCAGGCCTGTAATCTTATGAATTATTTACTTGGATTAAGTATGTTAGTTGTGCAAAATGGATCGCGAGCGGATCCATATCTGCATTATAGGATCCATTGGGCCACATTTGACTCGACTTCTATCCCATTCGAAATTGGACTTTTCTGGGATTCATGGTCTACCCCACTTATGTCGCGTCCGCCATGAATTTTTAAATAAATAGATAACGCTTCTTTGAAAAATAGATTTCCCCACTCTAGCTCTTCGGCCTTTCTTTATATTCATCCTCGTGAAAATCCTGAACAAGTTGTCCATTTTTTATTAGAATAATTTAATCGGTCCAGATTCTTGAAAAGAAATTTTAACTCCTTGACTTTGATAATATATATTCAGAAATTAACCAAAGAGCACTTATTTAATGTGTAAGAGAATGATGGAGTGGGAGTGACCAGATTCAAACTTGGTCACAACAAAAATTTATTTATCAAAAATATATATATCTACAAATTAATCCCACCACAGAATTGGTCAAGAATTTAGTTGGTATTATTAATCATTTGCTACATTAAAAATTGCGGAAAATAACCATTTATCATCTTGTAGTTGTTAATTTGTTACATTAGTATTAGTCCATTAATCTCCTTTAACAAGTGGATTCCCAAAATTGATTATTTTTTGTGCTTATTCTGTTTTATATTATGAAATTTAGGCTGAAAGGTATGATATCAAAAAAAATTTCTTTTGAATCGTTTATTTTAAACAATTATTGCAAAACTGTTCTTTTCTGGTGTAAACATTATTATGAAACATATGTTGAGTTACCAACAACTAAATTAATACACAATATAATATAATATATAAAATAATATTCTTAAATATCTGTTCTTTTTTATACCATCGGGTATCCAATCTAATGGGCCAACTAATTTAGATTTGAGTCGGTAAAATCTTTAACAAAGCTAGGGGTGAGCAAATGGTCCGAACCGGACCAAACCATAAGAACCGAGAACCATTTTAAGGAAAAAATGAGATCTAAACCAGACAATTTGTATATCGATTCTGGGCCATAACCGAACCAAAATTTTTGGTCTGGTCCTGTTCTGATCCAAAAAATCTATAATTTAAGAAATAAAATAAAAAGTGGGTGATAATAAACTTGAGGAGGCTGATGAGAGAGGACAAAGAGCTCCAAGTCAGAGGTATAAAACAACGACAAATGATAAAGAGATCAAGAGGAGAGATGCCAATCAAGATTTGACATTTAAAATTGTCGTAAATAGATGTTGATGATTGTAAATTGGTTGTTAGTACACACATAAGCTTTTTTTATTCCTTATTACAAGAAATTATGGTTTGGTCCGGTTCTCCATGGTTCTTTTCAGAAAGATCCGAACCAGATCCGAGAACCATTTTTTGAACAAACAAAGAATCGATCCGAACCAATTCACTTTAGATCTGGTTCTGGATAAGATTTTTTGGTTTGGATCGGATCGGTTATGTGGTTCTTAGTTTTTTTCTCATCCCTAAACAAAGCTCTCCCCTAGAATAACGCCCTCACTAGTTAATTAAATGATTGTTGATATTCCTAAATATCTGTTAAGTTTATTTTAAACCAAAACATCAAACAGTTTGATAACAATTTATGCTATAATTTTAAACGGGACATGTTAAATACGAACTCCTCGTATAAATAAGTTTACAGTCCGAGCCTCACTAAAAAATGGATCCATAAACTTTCCGGCCCAAATGTCTATAAGGATCTCGGGCCCACCTCAACCCTCACTTATCTCTTCCTTCAAAAACCACCCCAACAACCGGAGAGAAACCCAAAATGGCGCTCGCTGCTGCTGCTTCTCTCTCTCCTGTCACTTCCTACCCCAAGTCGACATGGTCAAAGTCAACTCTGTTCCCAGGGGCCCCACTCCGTAAGAAGCCTCTCGTCGTGCTCGCCAAGAGATACGACGCCCTAGAAGAGCTCGTCCAACTCCGCAGGTACCCCCAAACTCCCACTTCTCCTCCTCCTTCGTAGATGACCGGTCGTCCCGTTTACCTTTGTCCTACTCGCTTTTAGAGAGCGGGAGCGGCAAAACGCGGCCAAGATCAAGAGACGACCGCCGCTCCGGCGGGGGAGAGTGTCACCCGCGCTCACCGTGCCCGACCACATCCCGAGGCCTCCCTACGTAGGTTCTGGTGCGCTCCCGGCGCTCTCCTGCGAGCCCCAATTCCACGACGCTGAGGGGATTTCCCGTATGCGAGCCGCGTGCGAGCTTGCAGCTCGTGTCCTAAAGGAAGCGGGCAAATTAGTCAGGGTATTGTATTTGAATACAATGTGTTTGATTACTAAGAGCCGCTGATTATGTTCGGTTATTGGAAGATCGATGTTTTGTTTTTGTTGTTTGGTTGTTGTTAGCCATCGGTTACTACGAATGAGATAGATGAGGCGGTGCACAAGATGATTATCGAGGCGGGGGCTTACCCTTCTCCGTTGGGGTATGGCGGTTTTCCTAAAAGCGTTTGCACCTCGGTTAATGAGTGCATGTGCCACGGGATCCCGGACTCCCGCCAGCTCCTCGATGGTGACATTATCAACATCGATGTCACGGTTTACTTGAATGTGTGTTCGTTGTTAATGACTTGTATTTGGTGTGAAATGCGTTGATCATTGTGGAAGGATGCTAATGTGATGGCTGCTGCTCTTTGAATGTTTTGGTTGCCAGGGTTATCATGGGGACACGTCAAAGACGTTTTTGTGTGGGAATGTTAGCGACTCGCTCAAGCGTTTGGTGACGGTAGTTTTCTTGGTTTTTTTGTTGGTGTCCTAATGCTTGAGGAATCTTGAAGTCCAGCTATGTGGTTTTTGCAAACACAGAAATCATGTGGTCCTTGTTAGCATTATACTACCACTTCACCTGTTTGGATTCCCATGTTGGTATTGTCTGTTGTGGCAGGTGACTGAAGAGTGCATGGAAAGAGGGATAGCGGTTTGCAAAGATGGTGCTAGTTTCAAAAAGATTGGGAAGAAGATTAGGTATGATCTCTCTCTCTCCCTTGCAACAACTGCAGCCACGATGGCCTTTGCTTTTAGTGCTTTGATGAAGTAAATGATAAAATAACCAATGCAAATAGACCTATGGCGTCTTGTGTGTGTTCAGGTAGTTAATGTTTGTAAAAAAGAATGAATGTTGGTGAAGCTTCTTTTCCCCTATAATATTGCCAACCAGGTTAATTTGCTGTCAAGATTTCTGAGGATTTTCCTGTTTGTTTTGTTTTTGCCTATTGTTTCAGTGAACATGCTGAAAAGAGAGGTTTAGGCGTGGTAGAGCGTTTTGTTGGGCATGGTGTAGGGACCATATTCCATTCTGAACCGGTCATCCTACATCATCGTAAGTACTTTCTCCATCATAATGCCCCAAGATCATCTAATATAGTCTAAGAATGGTGTATGGAATCATTGCCCAATGCATAGTGAAGGCCTATATCTACCGAATAGGAGCCTCTACCATTATGATTCTTGCTTTCCAAAGCCACAACAAGCCCTTAAATGTAATTGGATAAGTGTACAATATGACTCATAATGACGGTTTTCCTTTCAGTCTTGAGACGGTTCCTTTAAATGTATGTCTGAACAAGGTCTGTCGTGGTTTTCCCTACATAAGTTCCCTGCTCTGCTTAGGATTTCATTTGTAATGTTTGAAATTACTTCACACGGCAGTACATCTCATCTAAAAGTTAACTGCTAATCATCTTGCAGGTAATGAAGACCCCGGGACCATGCTTGAAGGTCAAACATTTACTATTGGTGAGTTCTGGTCATTGTTCATGTTGGATTTGTTTGCTGTTTTACCTATTCTGCTTCTTTATGCATTTTCATGTGGTTAGTATACTGACTTGTTCAAAGTCGCACAATGTGATTCACTCCTACAATAGGTTTGCTAGGGAAGAAACAAGTGTCATGTTGCTTAGAACTTCTTTTATTAATCTGAACGCACGAGTTGTAGGCTTTATTCGGTTGAGAACTTCCACATTCTCTTCCTTTTAGACACACTTTGTTCATATGGAGACTGTTAAAGCAAGGAGATGGCATAATATATATTAAATGTCGGAGCACTATATTTTTTTTTCCTATTCAGCAGAATGTTAGTTAGAACTTTGTTTCTGCAGAACCGATTATTTCAATGGGAAGCATAAAGTGCATAACTTGGCCGGACAATTGGACAACGTTGACAGCAGACGGTAGCCCGGCTGCCCAATTTGAGCATACCATATTGATTACCAAAAGCGGTGCAGAAATTTTGACCAGGTGCTGAAGTAAAAATGCTTAACATATTGGTTGTAAATGTACAGTTGGTAAGAAGCAACCTTGATCTATTTGTTAGTGCTTGATGATACCTTAATTAGATGGCTAAAGAAACAGATTCTGTTGCATTTTGGGCCTGGAAACCACTTGAAAAGTATGCTAACATAGCAGATGAACAAGGTTTGAATTGAATGTAGACCAGACAATATGTAAAAACTGTATTAATTTTCATGTTGGATAATCTATGTCCATCCTATTAAGTTGCATCACTCCGATAAATGATTTATTCCACCTAATTGCTAGATATCATTGTCCGTCACTCTTCTGAAGGTTTGTTTGTGTTAAGTAGCTGCTTGAACGTTCATGTTTTTTCCTGTCTTTCCTTTAGTGTTAAAGTTCATTGGTTTCCATAACTCCCGAGATTTTTTGAGCATTTCGTATAGAATGCTAGTGTCAGTTTATATTAAATCTTTTCAAAATTAAGTTGATTAAGTGTCCTTAGAAATTAAAAGTCATTTGTGTGGAGCTACATGGGGGGGCGTGCTCCGATTATACTTGCCGTTTTGTGTTGTGTCAAAATCATACAATAGCTTGTCGTGTTGTCGTATCTCCGCTTTTGTCTAATTGTCGAGACAATCTTGTACCTACTGGTGTCAAAAAAAAATATCAACGATTATACAGAATATCACCGTCGACGTTAAATGCTTGTTCCGGGACAAGTCAAGCAAATATTTTATTTGCTGTTTTGCCATTATCGGAAGTTGCTCACGATGATCCATCCACCATTGCATTAACGAAAAAGTAGTAGTTACAACATGTATTTTTTTTAATGGGTAAAAAAATTGTATATATTTTCGATATGGGTAGAAACATATGTATATTTTCAAAGTAGGTAAAAATTTAGCTAAAAATATTTGACGACGATCCAATAACAGGTTGTCTTCGCCTGCCTGACCGCCACAGGATAGTACTGAGCAAGTTCTTTGTTATTAGATAGTACGATCCAATAACAACTCATATGCGTAAAGTACAAAAAATTACTTAAAATAAAAAAATTGAATTAATTCAGATATCCGATCAACAACTTATCACTCTTAAAACTTTTAAAAGAATAAAAATTATTACTAGTGAAGGTGACCGAGCAACGAGTCACTTTTTTAAAAAAATTCAATTTTTATAGTTTTTAAGTCGGTGTTCGATTGTCCGAATGAGTCGATTTTTTATAGTTTATTTTTGAAAAAAAATTAGTCTGATTGTCGATTTAACCAGTTGACTCGGTAAACGAGTATATCCATATCATTTTTTAAAAACCATGGGACACAATTATGTTTGGTAACCATGAACTAAAATGTGTAAAAGATCAGTAATCATAACGTGTTTTACCTCTTCAGCCCTTTATGCACCTTTATTTGGACTTGCATATTGGCCAGCCCACCATAATATCAAATGGGCCTTCTTAAACTTCCATGTCATGAAGTGTCATTGAGTTATTGGTTATTTGAGTTCATGCCATCCCACACCTTCATCTACTAAGGGATAGCTTGTGTGAGTGTGAATGTGTGTGTGTGTGAGAGAGAGAGAGAGAAACAATAATAAAGAAGTGGCAATGTATTGTGATGAGTAGTATCACATGAACTGGCCTGTAAATGTGTAGGATACGAAAAAGCCCTTTTGCGGTTGGACTGAAAGGGGAATAAAGAAGCTCCTTGGGTAAAACCCCTAAACAAGTAACTTTTTGGTGGTCCAATTTACTGCTATCTTTTTACACTTCTGTCTCTCTGACAGAGAAACGGCCATAGGCGCCAATCCAAAGTGCTAGTAGTGATAGTTGAAGAGAGAGAGAACCCTGGTTGACGTATGCCGGGGTGAATGCAATTAAAGCTTCATATGAATTGTACTTTTTTTTGACCGGACCGATTATTAATCGTCTCTTTTACATTCGTCTGTGTTAAATTCAAGATTTTTCTTTGAAAAGGTAAATTTATTACTTCAAGAATAAACTTGTCAGATTTTGAATCATAAATTTTCGTCAAATCGTTATACGCGTTATGTCACTAGGATAAATATCCTTTGACTCTTTAATTCAAAATTTAAGTAAGTAAATCTAAATCTCGTATCACATGAACCAATTTTTATTGTTATATAAATAGTACATTAATCTGTGAGCCTTTTGCAAATTTTCTTTCGACATGTCTGCCCCTTCTCTGCAGCATCAATGCATTTACTCTCTCACTCTTATTGAAGCACCTATCCACATTACTATGGAGTTTGAATAAATTCTTCTTTTCGGACATTTTGGATAACACTATGATCGTATTTAATAGATGTGACAGTTTATCTATAGTTTAAGGGAAGCTTGATTTTGGTCGTGAAATCAAACAGTACTAGTTAGCATTTACGTCGACAGCCTTGATTTCTAGTGAAGAAAACCATTTGTAGTTTCGACCATTTACTTTTTCTTTTCTATAACTTCCGTATATATGCTGGAATTATGGGTACAGCATTTTTTACATATCATTATCACATGCAAAATAAAGAATAATTCATGGACATTACGTTGAGAATCCAACATAGATTGCCGTTTTGGTTGTTGGCTCAATATAAAAAGTGTTCATACTAATAACTTTTTAACTTAAAATTTTGATTTAAAAATGAGCAACTTGAACCCTTTGTCTTTACACAATTTCATTTTATGTCATGAGAGGCAATTTCAAACTCATATTGAGAAATTCAACATAGATTCTGTTGTATTCCAAGGTAAAATTTATTAATTCATTATGTTAAATAAAATTTTTGGTTTGTACGTGAAGTAAATAATAGATGCTAGATTAATAAAATATTTATTACAATATGTTAAATAAAGAAACAACTATTGGCGTATAGGAAAAATGGCGATATAATGGCAAATAGCCAAATAGTAGAATAAAATATATATGCTTTATTGGTAACCATAAATGATAAAAACAACAAAAAATGAGTTATATATAGTAGTCACACTGAAAAAAGTTTAGACCAATGAAATTCCATACCAAGCAAGAGCCATCGTAAGTTTATGAAATACTTAAATCTCACTAATTTGATTTATCATATCTTATTTATACGAGGACGATAATAAAATTTTAGGTAGAATAAGTACCTTATAGATTATCAAACCACCGAAAGACACGAGGACACAGTAACTCAACAATGATAAGTTCATCACGGGCTCTAAACAGTGCGTTTTTCTACAAATAACAAAACACATACTGGAACGTACAAAGATGCATGTCACAACTAGTTAACCTAATATATCATAATCGTCGTCATCATCGTCATCATCGGTTTCCCCATCGTCATCCTCATCGTCGTAAACCCGATCCGACGAGGACGACCCAACAGTATGAGGAGAATGTCCGATCCCGAACGATCGGACATGATCCTTGAGCGACCTCTTGTGCTTAAAATCGGACCCGCAAACGCAGAACCAGACCTTGCCGCAATTCTTCTCGTGGGTCCTCCAGTCACCTCTAACCGCGAACTTCTTGCGACACGACTTTCGGCACTCGAAGTGCTTGGTCCCGTGCTTCCTCTTGTAATGGGTTTGGAGGGTCCTGAAGTCCTTGAGGGGCTTTGACTTTGGGTGGTCAATGTTGTTCTTGCACCCTTGCGCGCAGCAGTAACAGCGCAGCCTTAGCATCGAAGAAGCTGGCTTGCTGCCTCTCAGCGAATCCGGTCCCTTTCGATACTGTGATCCGTGTCCCCACATGTGCATCTAGAAATCCCAAGAAATATACCATTAAAAGAATCTTGCAAATTAATTTGTGATGAACTAACTAATTGTTGGCCTAATCACCTGCATGTTGTTGTATCGGTTGAACGTTTTATGGCAGACAGAGCAAGAGAACTGAGTAGGGCCAGCAAGTATTTCAGCTGGGGAAGGGATCCAATACTTGTCCTCTAGTGAACCCATCTCGTCAGTTCTGTTATTAAGGTTGATGTTAAACCTGGTGGTGGTGGCGTTGCTGGTTCCGACCGATGTTTCGGAACCGGTTGGTGCTGGAAACCCGACATTAAGAGCCATGGTTACCCCACTGCTCTGAGCCTGGTCATGTTTAGGGTTCTTTTGGAGGTTGGAGGCATTGGAATAGGAAAGGTTACAGTTGGTGGTGTGGGATTTAATGAAAGTAGATTGTTTTTGTTGGCCTGGAGGCCCCAGAGAAAGAAATAGGAAATCGTCTTCTTGGTTTCGCATTGTGGGGATGGATGGATGGCTTTTGGAAAATGGTAGAGAGAGAGTGATGGGGAGATACGAAGCTGTTGAAGTAGGCCCAAAAGGTATAATATATATGGTCGAGCAAGGGTGCAAATGGTATTCGATATTTTTGATATATTTTTGTTATTCGGTAGGAATTTTTTGGATGAATTTATGTATTCGATATAATTTTAGTAAATATCAGTATTTTATTGAATTAAATTCTTGATCGAGATCAGTGTGCATTTTTTTAGTCTCGGTATTTCGGTTCAGTATGTACCGATAGCACAGCTATGTGGTCGAGCATATTTTATTACTACAAATTTATTGTGTACTCCAAAAGGTAGGTCCACACTTTTGAACTTCTGTTCTAGCTTTCAATAAAAAAATTGGGTTAAAGACACTTAGGTACCTTGTGTTATTAGAAATAGAAGGTATAATAGACTTTTTAACTTGATAATTTTATTTTTTTGAAAACTCAAGGTTTTTTTGGGTATTTTCATAACACAGGGGGTAAACTGTCTATTTTTAATAACACAGAGTACCTAAGTATCTTTAACTCAAAAAAATTTAAGTTAAAGTTTCTACTCTGCTGAAATAAAAATTTGAACTTTACTAGTAGATTCAAATCTCTAATTTTAGATTACGATTTGACCTCTTGAATCTATCAAGGGCTGTTTTTAATTGATTTGGTTCAATTAAATTAAAGTTTTATGTGTTAAGTATCCGCCCAATATATATTTTTTGAAACTACGTGTTATTATGAGGTCGAATAATATATGTTCGAGTACTTCGTATTTAGTTTTTTTTTAAGTCGAATAAGTTTAAATTAGGAGTTTGTGTTATAAGCCTGCATCATTGTACTTTGATGCTCCAATTCCACATAAAAACATATTTACATAACCTCATTTCTTTTGAATTTCAACCAAGGTAAGCAATTGGAAATTTATCTTTAATAAGACTGGAAGGAAATAAATTTATGAACGTATGCAATTCTTTTTTCTTTCTTTTTATGGATAGAGTGTATTTCAACAAAGAACCAACTTTCGGTGAACGGATATTGACACAAGGAATTATGTTTGAAAATAAATAAATTGATAAAACTATCATTAATGCATTGATCTAATTATAGTATGGAAGTTAATCTCTTGTGCATGATTGCTTGAAAATGTTGTAAGAGAAAAGAAAAACTTAGTCCACTTTGCACAAACATAACTTTTCACGAGAAGAAAAGAAATGGACTTGAGGAAGTGTAGGCACGCCAAATTAAAGAGGAAGAGGCATGTTCTTTTCTCTCTATTTGGGAAGCTAGAGAAGTGACAGGTTGATATAGTAGTGTCTGTGCTTCACTACGTAGACATGGAGCAACTTCAACTGTTGGACCGAAAGGCGTGACACACTCTTTCTTTTCATGCCTTGTCTCTTGACAGCTGATTTTGACACCAACCACGTACACGCTACCTAGCTACTATATCCACCCCTTATAAGTTATAACCCATCACTAAACTGCAATTATGCGAAAAATAAACGAAACGAAAGAAAAAAGATGCAATATCTGGGGTGGCTGCAATTGCTCGGGACCATAGAGGCCTGCTTTTGACAGGTCAGGAGAAGCTCATCTCTGCTTCAACACCACTGGGAAGCATAGTTACATGTCATCCATGGTTGTGTGACATTGATCCAATAGAATTTTAAAGATAATAAAACGATTCTAGAGACTAATTGATATTTGGCTCACATGGTGTTGACTCCCAGTTCTGCAACTGCGCCGTGGCAATTGAAAAATCTTAGACTTGAGGTAGATAGTTCCTCTTTGCACTTTTAATCACAAAACCAAATTACCGATTGATTTGTAAGTAATGTAGATTAGGTAGTCTTATGATGGCTTGGACCACCATATACCCTCCGAACTTAGATGCTCTATTGTATGCTCTATTGTATGTGGACTTCCCTATTTAAGTATTAATAATATTACACTAAAGTATTTTATCAAAAAAATTTATCAAACTGATTATGTCTGAGGGTACTGCCAAGGGAGGATTTCTCCACTATATATTTTTCTGCAACACCAATTACATTGTTACAGATGGGTGTTTATAGAAGAGCCTACCTTAATCTGGTTGAGAATCCTAACTGGACCAAACATGAAGAAAATTAAGGCCGACTCTGACATCAATAGATACAGCCAGTTGATTGGCGATCACTAGCGCATCGCTTTTTGAACTGCTGTCCTGTGTGAAAAACAAGCGCCTTATACATTTTACTACGTTGTGTAAAATTGTGTATTTTCTGGGATAATCTAATTTAGTATTGGGAGAAAACAGTAAATTGTTAGAGACTATTTTGTTAATTTTCCTTTTTTTTAACCTTGGGATTTGTATTTCAAGTCATTGTTAGTCTCCCATAATTAGATATCAGGTCATGGTTGGTTATACTCAAAGAGAGTTGGATTGGGTGCTGACAACATGAACTTAGCAACACCAATGGGAATAACATGGGGACTGGCGGTACGCATGGTCAACGACACATCACAACGACACACATGAACAACGACACATCCAACATCACAATAATTCTCTTTATAAATTGGTGTGCCGTTGCATGTGTCGTTGTGATATACTGCCTGAGTGATGTATTGCAGGTGTAATGTGCCACCGGAGTTGATATACCGCCAGTCCCATGTTGTTCTGATTGGTGCTGCTAAGGAGTCAGCAACACCAAATCCAACCCGTACTCAAAGCGGTACTGATAGTTGATTCACCCTCGATCAATATTTTTAATATATTCGGTAGGGAATGTCCATCATGATCTAAAAGTTGACTAAGACATGACTAACTGTTGAATGACTTTTTTTAGAAACAAATGTTCTTAATAAGTTGATGTTGATAGTCACAAATACCATATTTTCTAATTAACTGATAATTTTCGTGTCAATAATACATGTCATCAATCACAAGCTTAAAATGGATATGTGGAGTTTGGTCTAGTATACTATAATTGCGTGTATGGCGATATGTTGTGGTGGTTGTTGATGTTGATATATTGATAGTTGGCGTCATCGAGGTATTACACTCGTCTTAACTTGTAAAGAATTTTGTAGAACACTTGGTCCAACTTATCTTGACACGAGTGACAAAACTCTCAGAATCGTTAACATTCCCGTAATTGCGATAATAGTTGCGGGGACAGTTGTGCCATGGCCGAGCAAGCCGCTCAGTGATCAAATACCGGTCGATTTTGGAAAAATCATATTCCTCACATGCCCGCGCCAAAGAGAACAAATCATATATTTACAAACATTCCTTTCCAAACCAAACCTGTCCATTATGTTAACGAAGTGTTCAAGGATGGTCCAATTGACCAACACACCAATTGGCATGACCATTAGTCATAGGTAACATGTTGACAATTGATCCACAAAAATATTTCCAACCAAAGGCTGAATGTTATTATTCGGGCATTATTCACACCCCGAGACGAAAAGTACTACTTAGACTAAATAGGCTAAAAATTTATTTACCGGCAAAAAAAAACCAAACGGGGTAAATTTTTTTAGGGAAAAGTTCACATTTGGTACTTGTGATTACACAGTTTTTTCGACATGATCCTGTGTTCTGGAAATGCCAATATTGGTCCTAAGGTTTACCCCTTTTTTGTGACAGAGACTCGGGATACAGTCCGAGCCAAAATTGGCTCCGAACCTAGAAACGACGCAGTCCCCGCACTAATGTGGCACGCCACCTAGGATTTCTTTACCGTTTGGACAGTTGAGTTGGCCACAGATTAAAATATCTGTTCCGATCACCAATTTTTAATAAATTTTCAAAAAATATAGCTTTTAAATAGTCAACAAATCCCAATTTCTAAACCTAACCCTCATTTTCACCTAGTCAGTTTCTCTTTCCTCTCCTTCTCTCCCCCTCATCTCCCCCAACCTCTTCCTCTTCATCTTTTTCAATCCTTCCTGTGAGTTTCTCACCGCCGGTGAAGATTATTTCTCAACGTCAGAAACTTGTTGCCATGAAACTTCTAGATCGGAGAAGAATCAAGTAAGAAATTACAATAAAAACCAGATCCAAAAATTGGCAAAACTTGTTGCGGTAATCGAATCCAAAAACAAAAATAAGTGAAGATTATTTCTGGCCTCTGGCTCCTTGGTCAACGCCGGTGAAGATAATTTCTGTTTTTCGACGACGGAAGTGACCCACCTCGCTGGTTAACTCATCGACCTGTAAATCAATTAAAATCAATTACAATATCTAAAACCGGGGTAGAGTGCAGAGGAGGTCTTGCAGTCTTTGAGCTAACCGGAGAGGTGGCCGGAGGAGATGACTTCTCCCTCTTCCCTTGAAAGCTGGACGTCAGGGAGTTGAGGAGATGGTTTTGGGGGCGGTTCCCATTGGGAACCGATTCTCGTCACCGCGGAGGCTGATTGAAAGCGAGGAGGGGGTTGGTGAAGCGATTGAAGAGGGTGGTGAGGAAGACGAGGGAGGAGAGGACGGAGAACGACGTCAACTGAAAAGATAGATGGTCGGGGGTGACGATGATGGTGACGGTTGACAACGACTTTAGGAAATTTTTTTTGTTTTTCGGGTATAAGTGTCATAAAAATAAATATGTTGACCGATGACGTGAGTTGTCGTTAGAAAATAAGGGTTACGGTTAGAAATTGAGATTTTTTAACTATTTAAAGGTTGAGTTTTTTTAAAAAATTATTAAAAATCGGTGATTGAAACAGATATTTTAATCCATGGCCAACTCAACTGTCCAACCGGGTAAAGAAATCTAAGGTGGTGTGCCACGTCAGCATGGGGACGGCGTTGTTTATAGGTTTGGAGCCAATTTTGGCTCAGACCGCGTCCCGAGCCTCTGTCGCAAAAAAAGGGTAAACCTCAGGACCAATATTATCATTTTCAGACTACATGATCATGTTGCAAAAACTGTATAATCACAGGTACCAAATGTGAACTTTTTCCAAAATTTAATGCAAGATTTTTGATAAATGTTGTTGAGCTTTATTCATCTGAGAAAATAAAAGGGGAACAGTAATCGAATAACCTTTGAAAAGTTGGGTTCAATCAGCAATCCCATCAGTTTCCCGGACTCTCACTTGAACATATTACAGTGGTCACAGGCTATTGAAAGGAAAGACAGGAAATACTAGGTTTTCCTTGGTCAAGGCAAGTGTTCCGTGGTTTTTGGGTGCTAATATATAGAATGTCCTACTACCTCATGTATGATCTGATAGATACGGTGTCAGTCTTTAAGTATGAGGTGGGAGGATCGAATCTTATGACCGTCTAAGATTCGAAATTGTGGAAACAATTTAAATCTCACAAAAAAAATATATAGGCTGTCCTGTCGTATCCCACCCTCGAATCTGCCTATGCGATGTCTCAACGTAATTTCAAAATCTGCCGAATAATTAGATAGACTAGTGAAATTATTATTCTATTTTTATTAAGAATTCTTAAATTTGAGTCACCAAAATAATGTTAAATATTTGGTAGGACAAATTTGTCAACTTTTAAAGGTTATTTCTGCCTCGAATTAAGATTAGTAATCACGGTAAGTGTCCGAATACATATTAACAAAAACCGTAATTTAAAAATATTATATAAAACATTTTATTTTAGAGCCCTTTGGGTTATTTAAGGATTATTATTTAGATTAATCAATAAAAAAATTCCAATTTAACTAAAATTTTTAAATTTGAGCTCTTAAAAATATATTAAATATTTGGTCACAAGAATTCTGTCACCATTCAACAGTTTTATCTGATTTTAATCTAGACGAGTCTGTCAGAAAAAAAATGAATACAAGTTGTATAAAATAAAAAAAGGGTTTTAAGGCCAAATGGTGACTGCCCTAGTTCCCCAATTTTTTCCAACACACGAGTGCACTGATTGCTTTAAATTATTTTACTAAAATTCAATACGAGTAGTTAGAAATTAGATCTCAACTAGAAGTTTGGGAAGATTACACGAAGAGGAAGAATGGAAAGAATAGTCAATTTTATGCATTCTTTTTATATTTAAACGCCATGCTAGGGTGATCAAGTTTTTTTGTTGAAAAAACTACATAACAGTCGCTGTAATTTGCAGATTTTAACTACTGTATATACAATAACATATTTTGACTGCTTGGTCCCTTAAAGGTTTCCCATCTAGTCCCTGTTGTCAGATTGAATTTTTGTTGATACAACATTTTCTTGAATTACAAAATATGAGAAATAGAAAAAGTATTTAAAAATAAAGTTAATGAGTTCAAAATCATAAAAATTAAAAATACAGGTTCTCTCACTTCTTTACCACTCTCTTCATTATAAAGTACATACAAAAAGAAAAAACTTAAAAGGTTTAAGCAGTCAATGTCTACAAACCATATAGACAAAAACGTGCGTGACCCTTCTTGAAAGTAAATTTCAAAGTATCACAAAACATTAAGTAAATATTGGTAAACTAGGTTTGATCCATTAAAGATGTTTTTTTTAAATAAAGTGAAGACTAACATTTTTTTGGTAATGAGTTAATACTGATAACTTTCAAAGATTAAGAGTACATTTGCGCTTGTTATATCAAAGAAGCACTCCGCTAAATCCAAGACAAAAACTTTTTTTAACAACAAACACATAGATTTATCAATAAGAGAATAGTTATAGTTTAACTAATCGATCTTGATTTTTTGGGAGCACATCAACGTTATTTATCACATTTCATAAATTCTATCTCTTAATTCGAATTTGGATTAGTCGATTCCTTGAGTATCTGATTATGAGTTGGTGTCAAAAAAAAACATAAGTATTATTGTGGAGTGAATGTTTGACATGTGTTGAACTGGAATGACATATCCGAAAGGAAAAGTACAAAAAAAAAACTGCAGCTCACGCATGTGTTGTTAATTGGAAGGTGGTGATATGAATGTGGGAAAGGCAAATTGAAGACTTGCCAATTCTACGTCTTGTATGAGATTGGAAAGCTTGGAAAAGCCCACACACCCTCTTCTGAGACCTCTTGGCCGCCCCTCTCGATCTGTCAACCCCCCCTACACTACATTGCCACTACTGCCTCTCTCTCTCAACCTTTTTTTTTTCCAAATTAAATTTAGGCAGATTAACCTAATCCCTTGGGCTCTAGACGGCATTGAACTTTGTTTTTCTTACAAGCAAAGTTTTGTCATTTCTGTAAAAATTGAGAATTAACCTACCGACCCCTGAGAAACGAGGTACGATCCGTTGTCATCTCACTCTCTCTATACCCTTGAAGAGTCTTTTTTCCAGGTTCAAGGTGGTGTTACTTCCGGTCAATACCAGGATTTTCATTTTTATCTTTTCCCCCCCTGTGGATCAGTTCAGCCTTATTATGTTTTGTTGGCCATTTACTCTGCGTATGGGAACAGTAACATCTGTGTCAGTGCCGATTTGGTGTAAGAATTTGATGAGCCTGCAGGTTTTTCTCACTTGATCTGTTGTTTCTGGATGGCCCCAATAAGTGCTCTCTTTTCGTCTTTATTTACACCAATCCAGTCTAGAGTATTTACTGTACCACAAAAGTGCTTGTACCTCTCATCTCTTTTCTGTTTTCCTAAAAAAAAAGAAGAATCAATTTGTATTTTATTTTGGTCTGCAAAGGTCTGCATTTTATTAATGAAAACAGTCCAACACACGAGTACTAAGCAGTTCCCAGGACAGCAAATGTCGAACGACTGATTATAAGTTTTTGAAAAGTGGGAAAGAAGATGGTTAATATATCTTGGCATCCTATAGAATAGACATTGTCTAAACCAATCCAATCCAATGATACCGTTTGCAAACAAACTGCTCACCAAACCAAGTCAATCTTCTATCATTATGTGGTTTCGTTATTTTGTTAATATGGTTTAATTATCTTGTTATTGTGAATGTGCGTTCTACGAAGGTGGTTTGAAAAAATTGAAGAAATTTTTTGGTCAACGCATGTCGATTTGAATAAATTGACCCATAATTTTTTTGTCTGATCCTTAATTTTTTTAGGAGTTGGATTGGGTGTTGCCACTAATAGAGTTAAGAGTAGGGATGGCAATTTGACCCTTATTCTGAGAGTCTACCCGGATCCAGACCCGATGGATCCAAGATCCGTTGACTTTGACCGGGTTTAGACCCGAATCCTACCCGGATCCTTATTTTTTAAAAGGATAAGGGCATGGATATGGACTTATAGGATCCTACCCGGATCCTACCCGAATTTTTTTTAAATATTAAAATAATATATATAAATATATTAATTACTAAAATTAGTACCACATTCTCATCACAAGCTATCCAATTTAGAATTTTTTTTATAAGTAAATTTTATTCAACCAAGTTGTTATAAGTACCAAAATATTAAAGTATCAAAGTTACATCTTAATTGGTAAAGATACCGAAGTATCAAATATCAATATATTATAATCGGTAAAGAAAGTGAACACATATTCAACCAAAAGAAGCACCCGTTAAGTAGGCTAGTATTGTTGTCTGTGACGCTTTAAATATCCAAGAAAAAATAACAAATTGCCAAAGGAGGAATGATGAAAAAACTTTAACCTACATAATATCAATCCAAGTTTCCAACCTTCTAATACATTCTACCATTCAATTATTATATCAACTTGAAATTTTGTATTTGTTTTTTTATATTAACTTATTTTAGCAAACTAATAAATTGCATTCTCATTTTTCGAATGCTTCGCTATTGCGAACAAGTATGGCTTAATTTTTGTAAAATTATTTAATTTTTAAATAATACGGACCCGCGGGTCGCCCTGATCCTGCCCGGTATTTTAGGACCTGAATCCTACCCGGATCCATATTTTTAAAGAGGATAAGGATAAGGATCTGGGTCGACCTTCAAAAAAGAGGGTAAGGATCTGGGTCCTATAGATCCTACCCGGATCCTGCCCATTGCCATCCCTAGTTAAGAGTACCATCTGGGGTGCAATCTGGACCATAGAATGGGGGAAGACGTGTGTGGTTTTAATCAAGCGGTTGAGGTTCACTGGGACGGATGCAAGGACATTTTTTGTTATTTCACATGAAATCAGACAATGATACAACATGTGACATATAATGCAGACATTGGTACAACATGCGACATTGGTGTAACACGTTTTAAATACAAATTATCAAAATTATCTCTATATAACTTTAGATATTATAAATTTCTCATCATGCATGCGAGTCTTTTCAATGTGTCTATTGCTGACCCCCACAACGCTAAATCCGGGCCCCTTTTTGGAATAACTATCAGGGCTTGGACATCGGCTGAAATGGAGTTGTGGGCTTAGTTTGGATAAGAGATATGGATCCACGTGTACAAAGGGATGGGCTTCCAAGTAAAACGAGCTTCATTTAAACCCAAAAACCATCCTCTGTTTTTCCCGTTTCTTATGTTGGGTTAGTTTGTATTTTCCGTTTTTTTCGGCATTATTTTTTTTAATAAATAAAGTGTGTATTTACCAAATAGTTCACCGAATACAACTCAAACATGTTAGATAACACCTATCAAAACATGTACCACATTGATAAACGCTATCTGTAACAAACCCAAAACAGCATCAAGACAACCCAAACAAACAAACAAACAAACAAACATCCAAACCCCAAACAACATCCACGCAAAAGCAAATTAAGGAAGTTCAAAAGGCCATAATTGATCCGGACCACAAGCAATTTTCTTGATCATTAGAAGAATTTTTGAAGTATCTTTTTCCCATAAAAAACTCATCGTGATGGCGAGACGCCACGCCTCAGCGAAGAGCTCCGCTTAGAGTTTACTCACCAGATTATCTTCAACCATAAAATTACTTAAAACAGTTTACTCACCAGATTGTAAGAAAATAATCAATTCCGAGCTCGGAAATTGGCTAAGCTAATGGTTTCTTGATTATCTTAATTTATTTATTATTTATTATCGGCAAACTAGAAGCTTCTTCCCATGCCAACTTGCAAATGGACTTCAATCGCCATTCGAATATCCATTTAGGATCAAATGACTTATATTTGAGTTAAATACACATACACTAACATGATTTAACATAACGTACAACTATCTAGCCTTATTGATCCAGTCAAATTAAGATTAGTCCTTTAATTTGATAATATACATTGAAAGGTCGTTAAGACAACATTACTAATAGTTATACATTTTGGCAAAAACTCTCTAAATGTATTATGCTAAATCACGTTAACCTATGAGTATTTAACTTTTTATAATTTGCCAATATTTTTAGGTTGTTGGGGGAAAAAATGAGAGAATGTGAAGAACGAACTCGTGACGACCCAAAGTGCTCGTACCAAGGTCGGTCTAACGCTAAAGGGTAACAAGGGTGGTTGGAACAAGGACTACTACTACTAACTAAACTAAGATAAAAGCTAAAAAGCTTGATAGATATTTGTGCGTTGATCGGGTGATGTCCCTTCTGCTCGCTCCTTACTTTGCTTATATATAAAAAAAGAAGACCGCATCAGCTTCACCCTAGTCGTGTTATAGTCAGACTCGGGGACTCCAATGCTTATCCTCGCCAATGCCTATCTCTATCTGGATCGGGTTTGAAGACCCCCAAAGTTTATCTGATCTTCTTAAGCTTATCCCGTTTTCCTCGGGGACTCCATGCTTATCTTTAACTCCCACGCATTCGGATGTACCGAGTGTCCTAGAGCTTCTGCAACTCCTTCAAGAGTCTGCCTCAAACTCGGTCTCTTTATATTCCCGTCCTCCTATGTAGAGTCCGCTCTGACCCGGTCTCTTCCACCCTCCTTGTGCGCGTAAACATCTTCCCCGAGTACCAAGCGGGTTGTCAATCTTTCACCTGCAAAGACCCAACATGGATCGACATCTTGCACTCAGTTGACCATGGGTCGACAACCTACCGTCAGTCGACCACGGGTTGACAACTCGCACTTAGTCCCTTTCCAATCATTAACTTGCATTCTCCCGAGATGGGTCGACAATCTCCGCCTATCGTGACCCACTATGGGTCGACAATTGCCACCCACCAAGACTCAAGATGGATCGATCATCTTCATTCACTGAGACCCAACTTGCATCCACCAAGACTCCAGGTGGGTCGACGATCGGTCCCTACCAAACACGGGGTCAACTATTGACCTTCACTCATCGTACGGGTCGATGATCGACCTCCACTCAGCACGCGGGTCGACTATTGACCTTCACTCAGTGTGCGGGTCGACGATTGGACCTAAGTCAGTTCTCCGATCAACGGTTGGACCTAAGTTAGTGCCCAGGTCAACGATTGGACCTAATTTGGCATCCCGGTCGCCAATTTCGCTCCAGCGAACACTCGGGTCGGCAACTTACCACCACGTGGAGATCAAAACGAGTTGATAAATTTTGGAAGTTAATTATTCCATCACGAACCGTACTCGGCTCTTGATTAAATCATCCCCCGAAGGTGATAATTATTTTACGCTTCAACACAAATGTGTGACCTGACCTGAGAGAGTTTCACCTGACTTAAGGGTGAGGGTACCTAGATTGCCTTACCCTGAGGGTATCGAAGCAGACTTGACTATACCCGACCAAGACAAGTTAACGTCCAAGCACAAGTACCTCAAAGATTGCCTTAGTCGATCCCGAGCTCCCAACACGTTATTTTTGCACTTCAACATAGGTAAAAGTCTATTTGAGTACCAATTTTTCAGCCTATGACTCTATTTGAGTACCTATGATTTCAGCTTATGACATATCGGTATCATGTGATTCTAATTTTTTTGACTAGTTGACAATTAGGGATTCATCGTGGGAGCACGAATGATGTAGAATGCTACGTGGATGCCAAGATCTATTAATTTAGACACAGTTAAAAAAATGTAATTTGGTTGTTAAGAATTTTTGTCACCTGATCAGATAAATTAAAACTAAATACTAGTAGTATATCGAAAACTAAAACTAAAACCGTAGATTATTGAAGTGACTTTTACCTACTTTTTATAATTTGCATTCTTAGAATTCTGTAGATAGAGAAGAAAGAGAAGGAACTATAGTTGTATGTACAGCGCACAAATCTGTATGGTATAATATACAATATCTTTTACGATCATGAAATAGATATACGGTTGTCTGGTTTCTTGTTGTTCCCATGTCGGGAACAACTGCCCCTTCTATTCCATCAAGATAAAAAGATACAACTGACCTTTCAAAAGAGGTCTAGAGAAGAAAAGGCAATTTTAATACGATGTCTTAGAGAGGTCAGTAAAGCCTAAAGGACACACAAACTAGGGGCACTCATGTCGAACGCGTTTGGACTTTCTATTGTATTAGTAGTCATATCGCACGTTGATGAGTGTGTAAACGCTCATATTTTATCATATGTTTCGTGTATGTTTAGTCATGTTTTGAGTTATATTTATTATGTCATGTCAATTCTTATGATCGTTTTAGTATATTTATGTTCGGGAATAGATTTCTACCCATCGTCATATTTTGTAGGAAATTGGAGCTCAATGGAGGTCGTTCGAGGGGTGATTTCGAGAGACTATATTGCAAGAGTCATAACTTTCTGCTCGAGTGTCTAATTATGAGATACGGTTGGAAAGCTTGAAGAGAGATCTATATTTCGTCTTTTATAGTCGAAGCCAAATTCGAAGTGGAAGAGGGTCAAAACTGCAAAATACGAAGATGCGACGAAGCTGATCAGTGACCCGACGAGCGCCAAATACTCGGCGGGCGCCAAGTCTGTTACAGAAGGTTCAGTTGGCGGGCGTCAACTCGATTGGCGGGCGCCAGGCCTCGACAATGGATTTTTCCGATTTCTCTTTTAGACGGGGACTCGATTTATTTTAGTTATATTCGACTTTTAGCCTCCTGTTTTGGCTTTAGGACTTAAGTTATATTATTTTTATTATTACTTGGTCAGCAAGACTTCCAATTTAGCTTAACCTCCTCTAGGTTTTCCGAATTTTTAGTTAGATTTTTGGCTATATATAGCCCTTAGTTTCTTAGGTAAAAGGAACAGTTTTTGGGGAGAGACGTGAAGGAGACGTTACTACTACAACTTTGACACAGCCTTTGGAGCTTAATAAAGCCATGGTTTCAGTTAGCACGGGGAAAGGATTGGCAAAGCTTGATCATCACGACTAAGCTTTCTCTATCTCTACCTTTATGTTAATTACTATCATGTTCTTTATTAATCTATTGTACTTTGTTAATATGCTTAGCGAGTAGTTCTCTTGTGAGTGTGATGCCCTAATTAAGTGATTACTTGTCTATGTTAGCTATGGTTTGATTATCTTTCGTAGTGGTTGTCAATTGATGATCTTAATGCTTAATCTAACTCGATCACTTAGATTATAATTTTAGTCGATAATAATGGACCGGAAGGCATTAGAATCAACGGAAGAGTCAATTGACATGTCTTAAGGTATTAATGAGGAATCTTGATACTAAGGGATAACTCGCTAGGAGTTACCATCATAATTGAGTTTAGTTTAGTTCTTGGTTTAATTAATGAGCGGAAGCGTTAATTAGTAATCATGAACTACTCTAGCTTAGTTTTGTCGTCCTAATGAGCGGAAGCGTTAGGGAGATGCATTAGAACACTCCGGGTACTAGTTAGAACTTCATAAAAATCATAGTCTCGACATAGATGGGTAGTCCATAAGGGTATCGTGCTCGTTTATCTCCATTGATTTACAACTCATATTTTATTTGCGTTTTCGATCTTGTTTATTTACTCGCGACCTTTCACAATCATTATAAAACTTTAATTTTCCCGCTTCACACAATTATTTGCTTTGATTTCGTGTTCAACCCTCAGTTCTAAGAACCTTACTTACCACTATACTATTTACTTGTGCGTTTAATTATTCGCAATTTTGCGTACATCACACGTTACAATAGAATTGGAGTCCTGTCTTTTTTATGTGTGGCGGAATCTCACGGTACACAGACAATTATTTCTCCTTCCCGATAAAATGTATGACCACGGTCCATATGCGTTTCCGAGCATAAAAAATGCAAGGAGATAATTTCTCTGCGAGCACATATAATTCATAAAAATCCCGTCCATTTGAAAAATCATATCTCAAGTTAACGAGAAATTTTATGGTAGTTTTTAAGTATCCACCAATAAACAAGTGTTAAGTATATTTGTAATTTCCTAATGAATTAGATAACTAAAATAAATAACTATGAAAACTAAATCAAAACAATATTGTGACATATGTTTAAAACGAATATTTCCTAAAAATATTTCTTTGAATTGGGAAACAGTACCAAGTAATTGAAGATGACCGAGGTTGTGCATTTACGTCAACCACCTTAACAAAATTTTAATACATTTACGCGAAAAAAAAATAGTTCTTGAAATGCAATCGTGCAATTCATACGGTGCATTCGACAAGAAAAGATCCTGAGGTGCCTTTTTTTTAAAATTCACTTAACTACCATGTGTTATTGAAAATAGACACTTTACCCTTTGTGTTATGAGAATACCCAAAAAAAACTCCTGAGTTTTCAAAAAGCTAAAAATTATCACATTGAAAGTCTATTATACCCCTCCCCTTGTTGCCATCCCTCCCACTTCCCTACTGGCCGCCCCGCCATGTACCCCACAGCTAAATTCGGGTCGAGAATGTGATAATTAAATAGAAACCAACTAATTTTTTCTTAATCTTCGAAAAAAATTTCTAAATTAAATTCCTTAATTAAAAAAATTATAATGCTCTCTATTTTATTAGTGGCCGAGGGACACCGTGGTGCCCGGTGTAAAAGTTGGAGGTAAAGATTAGAAGCGATAGAGGGTATATTAGACTTTTTAATGTATTAATTTTAGCTTTTTGAAAACTCAGGGGCTTTTTTGGGTATTCTCATAACACAGGGGTAAAGTGTCTATTTTCAATAACACAGGGTACTTAAGTATCTTTAACCCTAAATAATAATATTCAAATTCATTTAATATATTACTTATTGAAAAATAAAATACATAATTTGACAACTTATTAATTCATTTGCTCGATTTTAGTACTTTTTTACTTTCGAACACTAAAACTCTTCAATATGATGTACGAGTTATATGTTCTATAAGTTGAATTTCATCCCAATATATAAATTTGAAATCTTTTACATGTGACTTATACATAAGAACCACTATAAAATTTCTCCAACTAACGGTTGACCTGATACGCACTACAAGACTAAAAAAGTGTCAGAATAATCTCTTGCACATTAAGCCAAACTGAACAACCTCGTCAAGAAAACATCTCAAAGCAATAACCAAGACTCTCAACAAAACGAACGCAAACAGAAATAAATGAACGGTGCAAAAATGGTGAGACCAGACTTTGTTAATCAATACCATCCTTCATCGGAGGCAAGAATGGAGACAAGAATAGTTTCGGTGGTCAAATTCGACGTCAAGTCTGGCAGTAAGGACTTGATACTTTACATCGGTTCTCTCTGTGAGTAAGAAGGTCTGAGGAGATGTTATCTGTCTCAAAAAAAAATTGTGGCGTGCTGGTGTTTTTATTTTTTTGGTTTCGGTTTTCTTTTTGCTTCTCTTAGGTCTCATAGATTTGATTTGCTTTGTCGCTTTGACAAAGCAATTGAAATCTGTTCGGGTCTTGTGGGAGTAGGTGGGCTCATTTGTACATATTTTTATTTGGTTTATTAATAAAATTTTAATTATAAAAAAAACAGAAATAAATGAAAGCAACCAGAACCAAATGATACAAGCGAGACCCACAAGAGACCAAAGACGAATAATATAAGCATTTAACAATATTAGCGAGGAGACATTTGTGCAAGACAGAAACTCATTTAACAATTTCGTTCATAGACTACGGTTGCTCCTTCCTCAAAACTCCATCGACACTGCTTTTCCCATTCTCTTTCAAACTCGGGTTCTCCATTCTGTGTCGTCGAGTTTAAACTCCTGCTGTCATTATTGTCATTGTCTATAATAAGGTTATTAGAGTGGCCAAGTATTTTTCACATCTAGAGATAATTTTTGGATAGTCATTTAATTGATTATACTGCCCACCACCTGGATATGTGCAGCTTGTTTCAAAGGACATGGTAGGATTTTCTTTTCCAAGTTTTGTTTTGATTAATTAATAACACACAAAAGCAGCCCCCTTTAATTTTTTTAAACGTTAACAAAATTCCAAAATAGGTATCAAACAAACAAAATTCTTGACATTGAAAATGTTAAAAATATTTAAAAAGGTCGTCTCCATAGTTACGCCACCCGGTGGCTTCTTTTTATTTGGGATAAAGACACTTAGATATTCTGTGTTATTAGAAATGACACTTAATCTTTTGAATTTTTAAAACACCCACAAAGAATATAATTGATTTTTTAGTATGTTGTTTTTTGTATTTTCAATAACTCAGGATCCTTTTTTTGAAAACTCAGAAGGTTAAGTGTCTATTTTTAATAATACAGAGTATCTGAGTGTCTTTATCCCTTTTTATTTTATGGAATTTTTAGCTAAAACGGAAAAATCTCCTCCTTCAAGCGCTTCCTCCTCCGGCCCGACAATCTTAGGTCCCTCCAAACCCTAATCCTTGCCCACAGGAAGAAGAAGCATATGAAAGAGTTGCGCAGAAAGCGAAAAGGAAATTGGAATTTCCAGTGTCCTTTACCTTGGTCCAATCTCGGGGTTAGGATTAAATAAGAAATTGGGGGATTTTTAATAAAAAATTTGGGTTTTAAACAATTATAAACAAATTAGTATTATTTTGACCATCCACGTTATTTTTACACTTATGTAGAAATTGCGGATGTGGTGTGCCACGGAGTTACAAAATCGACGACTTTTGGATGGGCTGCCTTAGGCCTCTAAGTGGAACTAATTGGAAAATGTGAGACTAAATTAGTACGTTTTAAACCATATAGTATTCATGTTGGACCTAAAGGCCCAATCATGCCCAAATTTTGGGTAGAATGGGCCGGTCAACCCGCGTTGACCGGCCCGGTGCCACGTAGGCACCACGTCAGCGTGACGTGGCGCTGATGCAGTTGCCGCCAAAGTTGGCGGCCCACGTGGCATAGAAGTGCCACGTGGCGCGTTTTGGTTGTCCGGATTTCCCTATAAAAAGAAAAATCTGGCTGAACCAATCTGTAAATTTTCCTACAACCACTCAATAAGAAAGAAAAACTCTGGAATAGTCCTTGAGTTTTGCATAGATTTTCAATAGAAGAAATTCCGTAAAAATTAATTACGAATCCGTTATAACATGATCGTAATTCAACTGGCACGAAGACATTGTGGACCCGAACCTGTGGACCTCTTACTTCAACAAGTAAGTGATTTATTATTAACGAATTAGTTTATTAATTAAACAGGTTTAACATATAATTACTCGTTAATTACGTATTAAATCTATCAATTGGTATCAGAGCATGGTTAAAACCATGTTTTGATGATGATATGATATTTTAATTCAAATAATTATGTGATTTATTGGTTAAAAATCGTATTCATTGTAATTTTATTGAAAATCATAATCTGTTGGACTTTAATGTAATTAATTTAGAACAAGCGGGACTAAATTAAATTTTGCCTAACCACGCGGGCAAATTTGCGAACGCGCGAAACCTTAAGGTACCAATCTAAAAATTGACCGCCTACAAGGCACCTGCGTGTCATGGACTTTGGTGCAATTTTCAAAAAACTTAGGGATTAATTTGAAATTTGACAAAAAATCTCCAAATCAACAAAAAAACCCTAATCGTGCAATTTGGGGCGATTTTCCCCAAATCGATTCTCTTCGATTTCGCCAGAAATCTGACGATTTCGACGCCGTAGATCGACGATAGTCGATTCTCCGGCTTCTCCTCGACGTTCCGATACCACTTTCGTGGATCGACGTCGTCGAAAAATGAAGATCGAAGCTGACGACGGCGGAGATGCGCGGAAGGAGAAGACGACCGCGACGGAGCATGGAGGCACGACGGCTCGCGAGGCTGCTACCGACGAGCTCGCAACACCACGGCGAGTCGATTGCGACCGGTCTCGGCCGTTGGTTCGCCGCCGTTGTGCCGCGGTCGTGGGCGGAGATTCGGCCGCCTTCGGCGCTCGCTGGAGAAGAGAGAGAAAGTGAAAGGAGAAAATATGTGAGGGGTAAAATCGTAATTTTATGATTTTTAACGAAAATATTTATACCCGGGTCAAGAAAATCAAAAAAACGATCGAATTAGCTTGGTTTTTTGGTTTGACCTAACTCGATTTATGATTTAAATGTTGAGTTTTTTCTCTTTTAATTGGATAAAATTACTTTTTATTCAATTAAAATTCAATAAATTGATAAAAATTTTGAGAAATTTTTGTCAATTTGGTTTATTAAAATTATAACGATATTTTTAATAAACTTAAAAAGAAAATATTTTGAAACGAGTTTCGAGATATGTAAAATTTAACTAAAATCACATGAATTGGTCCATAGTATGATCATCAAAAGATTGAAAAATGAGTTTTTCAATCCTATTTTGGGAGAATATGAGAATTAACCCGAAATTGACTTGTAATTGATACAAGATTCGATGGCTACTGGAGAAATGTATCTGAATTTCGGTGCAACGGAACTTCGACAAAAGGTTCTGAAGCACCGTTTACCGCTGCGAGTGCCTAAGGATGACATGTATGTCATCGTTGAGCATATCGAGGCTGTTCACCGGGAGATGCAAGACTGCATCTGGGCCGGAGGTTATAATTATGGAGAGGACTGGCCCTCCATGTTTCGAGACCTCTTGGTCACGCTGAAAATCCAAGAAGATATGTGTGTCTTCTCAGAGTCCGAGATCAATACCTATAAAGATGCCCTCTATGGTCTGATCCACTATCTCAAAGAGAGGGGTCTTCTCAGAGAAATGATACCTTCTCCTATTCTGGAGCTGCGAAGCAGTGTGATCTCGAACCGCTACCTCGCTAAGGAATACCATTACAATTTTTCTCCGCTCCTGATCATCTGGATTATGGAATCGATCCCAGTTCTGGTGGTGAACTTGGAATCCTTCGCCGGATCGTCCTCGCACCCGGTCCCCACAGGATCGTCCTTGGACCCGGATCCAGATATGTATCTGGATTCTTCTACTGGATCGCCTGGAAACCCGATCCTCATGTGATTACATGTTTAACTGTCCCCATATACATATGTTATTTTTGGGAGAATTTTGTATAATAGGTTGAGACCTTGTCAGAGTTTTTTATGCGCGTGTAAACTCAAAATGTACAAATGTATATGTGATGCGTATAATTAAACAAAGATGTTTGTTTAGTTACTTCCACTTGAGTTTACTATCGATGAACTTTAAACGGTTGAAGTTTAAGATTAATACTTAAATGGTGAGGGGAAGGATGCCCGCGACCCACTTCGATTTTGAGGTTAATCAAGGACTTCGTATCGTTAAAAGTTATTAGTGTTTAGTAAATTGAATCATATTGCCAAATCAAATTTCTAATATGTTCTCATATTAAAAATTCCCTATAGAAATGTCAGTTGCTTCTAGATCTATCATAGCTGAGTTAAACTGTGAGTTAAAACTCAATGGTAAAAACTATGAGAATTGGAGTATGAAAATCTAATGTGTGCTTGAGGAACAAGAAGTTCCGGAGCACATACATGTGATAATGGATGAGCCTGAAGAAGGCACAACTACTCAACATAAGCGAGACAAAGAAGCTTATATTATTTGGAAGAGAAAGAACACTACTGCCCAATTGATTTTGTTAAGTTCAATGATGGATGATGTCACCCGACAATTTCGCGTGTATGACAATGCGAAAGAGTTATGGAACGCTCTCAAACAAAAATTCGAAAAGCTTTCAGTGTCGAAGCTGCGTGCTTTGACCATAAGGTTTGACACCTTTAAGAAGCGTCCGGAGGTTACCATGAGGAAACACTTGAGAGTGATGTCTAACATGATCAGTGAACTGGCAGAGGCTAGTCACATACTTAGCAACGAGCAGCAGATTCAAGCTATCATCCGTTCCCTACCACCAAATCGAGAATAGATGAAGATGAATCTTACCCATTCTAACCATTTGGTAACATTTGATGATGTTGCCAGACACCTTGAGCTAGAGGAGGATCGCCTCCTAGCTATGAAATCCCACCCTGAAGCCCATTCGATTTGTTCGACTGGGAGTTGTGGAAAAAAGAAAAAAAGGTAAAGGGAAGGGTAAGTGTAAAGAAACTCCAAAGGCTAAAAACCATGGAACCAAGTTGGATGGCTCCAAGGCTCAAAAGAAAAAGCGGTTTAACATTTTAAAAGTAAAATATTTTAACTGTCAACAGAAGGGACATTTTGTAAAAGATTGCAAGTTGCCCAAGCAGGTACAACTAAATTCAAGTGTGAGTAAGTTGTATGTATCCTCTTGTACCTTTCTAACTGAGTCACATTCTATTTGGGTGATTGATTTAGGAGCGATAGACCATGTAGCTAGAGACCGTTGTTCGTTCGTTGAATACAGGCGGTTGCCGGCTGGAGCAAAAACTATTTTTATCGGTAATAACTCGTGCGTAGATGTGAAAGGCCTGGGCACTTGTAAATTGCACCTTCATGGTGGTCGTGCCCTTCTTTTACATGACGTGTTGTTTGCTCCAGACATTCAAAGGAACCTGGTCTCAATTTCGGCCTTAATGTCTTTAGGTTTTTGGTTGTCGTTTAAGGACGACACTGTTAGATTATTTTTGGATGATACCTATTTTGGCCTTGGATATATATCAGAAGGTTTTCTGATTCTAGATATTGATCCTTGTGAAAGTTTTTCCTTAGTCACTAGTTTAAACTCATCGGAAGATGATATTAAACTATGGCATTCTAGACTAGGCCATATCGGTCAGGATCGTTTAAACCATCTAGCTAAAGCAGGACTACTGGGAAATATAGAGAGATCTATATTACCCAGATGCGTATCCTGTCTAGAAGGGAAAAGCACAAGGAAACCTTTCGGTACTGGGGCTAGAGCCAAATTTCCATTACAATTAGTCCATTCTGATATCTGTGGTCCAATGAACGTGAGGGCAAGACATGAAGTATATTACTTCATCACCTTCATTGACGACTATGCTAGATATGGTCTGATATACCTGATTTCTCATAAGTCTGAAGCCTTAAACTGCTTCATGACGTACATGCGTTATGTTGAGAATCAGAAGGATAGAAAGATAAAGGCCTTGCGAACTGATCGTGGCCGTGAATATCTTTCAGATGAGTTCAAAGCTCTATGCATAAAAAAAGGGATTGAACATCAGTTGTCCATTTCCTATACACCCCAGCAAAACGGGGTTGCTGAAAGAAGGAATAGAACCCTCCTTGACATGGTTAGATCAATGATGGCAGAGGCAAATTTGCCTATATCCTTCTATGGAGATGTGCTCCTGACTGCCGCATACGTTCTAAACCGTATTCCCTCCAAGTCTGTTACAGCCACTCCTTATGAAATGTGGACAGATCGGAAGCTCGATCTATCCTATTTTAAGCGATGAGGGTGTGCGTCCTATGTCCATTCTACCTCAAGTACTTTCGGTAAACTAGGACCGAGAGGTAGAAAAAGTATCTTTATAAGATACCCAGAGGTATCTAAAGGGTATGTGTTCGTGGGTGAACTAGACGATGAACATGTAACAGAATTTGAATCACGTGATGCCACGTTTTTGGAGAATGAATTTCCAATTTTGAGGGAGGTTAGTAATGACCTTACCCTTTATGAGACAGATGAACCAGAGTCATCTGGATCACTTCTTCCGAGTGGGAGAATTGAGGAGGAACATTGATGAGTGTGGAAACACTCATCTTTTGTGTTTATTTTAGAGTAGATTTACCGTTGTTTCTATTGCTTTTGTTTGTTCTTCGTTGTCGTAATGTCATTTATCGTGCATTGTTTGTTTTTAGTGTAGTCTTATGTTTTTGTTGTGTTTTCTTCATGCTAGGAGATTTGGTGAGGTGAAGTGGAGGAAGTGAAGTCACTTTGGGTCATCGTATGCGATTTGATTTGCCGGGAGGAAGGACGCTTAATCGAGACCTCGAAGACGTGGGCGAGGTAGACCTCTTGCGACTCCAATGCTGATAATTTTCTCATCCGAAGTCCGATGGAGACGAGTGAGATGGCTCTGGAAAGAAGACATCCGGGGCTACAACTTTGTCTCTAATGGTCTTCTTCAAATTCGGAGTCTAAGAGGGGAGAACGCTAGATTCAATGTCGTAGTCCAATTCTGTCAAGATTTCATCACAAGTGGGCCGAATTTGAAGACTTGTTTTGGGCCCATTTTGGGCTTTAATTCTAATTTCGTGGCTGAGACATTTTGGGAGGGATAAATCTTGTATATAAGCCTTTGCTTAGATATTTTAAGGGGATTAGATATTTTGGAAGGATTATTAGATATTTTTGGTAACAACTCTCCACTAACTCTTAGTTTTGGAAGAGAACTTGGCTCACCATTGTTGGAGTTTGTAGAGAACTTGAAGGAGAACTTTTGGAAGCTTGAAGATCATCTTGAGCTTTCTCTAACCCTCTCTTTTATGTTTATGCTTTACTTGCTTCATTTAATGGATGTGTTTAGTTGTGTAGTTGATATGTGTGAGTAGTTGTTTAGTGGGTTTGGTGCCTTGATGGCATCTATTTAGCCAATGGTTTAGTGGGGTTAAAATGCTAAGGTTTGTGAACTAGTTAATGAGTTTAATGCTTAATCTTGATTGATCACCTTGATTATGAACATGGTTAATGTTAATCGCCGAGAGGGGTTAGGATTAACAGACCATTTAACTAGTTGAGTAGACACCTATTGATGAGAGATCACCTTAGGTGACTAGTTGTTCTAAGGATGGTGATTATAGTTGGTGTTTAGTTAGATTAGATGGCTAATTTATCGCGAGAGCGTGGTTAGTTCATCTAAGTCTAGTTAAGAATCGATTTAGACTAGTTTGTCGCGAGAGCGTTGATTAGTTGCCTTCAAAACATCCGGACCATGTCATGAACTTAATAAACCCCATAAGCCATTTGGTTATTTAGTTTGTCATTGGTACCTTGCTCACTCTTATTTTATTTGTAAAATCATCTTATTTAGTAGTAGTGTTATTTCTACTAATAGTTTGTGTGTTTAGACTTGACAAAACCTTCTCATTTAGTCCTAGACTTGTGGTGAAGTCGAGTTTGCGGCCTAGAACTTAGTCCTTGTGGGACGACATTCCCTTACTTACTCTTTATTGCAAGGGGGGTAAAAAACCTTCCTTTCAATTGGCGCCGTTACCGGGGATTAAGTACTAGACGCTTAATTTGGCTTACGAACTTGGATTGGGATATTTATTTTTTGTTTACTTGGTTACTGTTACTTAGTACCTTTGTTGTTTGTCTTACAAGGTACTTATTTGTCGCATGTGCTCAACTCGCTCAACGCACAACATTCCAATCGGAGTAGACCTTGACATTGGATACTTGGAAAGGGTATTGCGACAAGAGAGAAGGACACAAGCAAGGATGAATCAACAACCTCATCCACAAGGGGCTCCGCAAGGCGATGCGCAAGGAGTTGGAGTTCCTCGAAGGTCTCTGATGGACTATGCTAGGCCCACCTTGAGAGGGGCAATGTCTGGAGTTCCTAGGCCTGCTATTCAAGCTAACACTTTCGAGATCAAGCCAGCGGTGATTCACATGCTCCAAGCTTCGGTCCAATTCTATGGATTACCGAATGAAGATCCCAACGACCATATTGCTAATTTTCTGGAGATAGCCGACACCTTCAAGCACAATGGAGCTACCGACGATGCTGTGAAGCTGAGGTTGTTCCCATTTACCTTGAAGGACAAAGCAAAGATATGGTATAAGGATCTGGTTGGGACAACAATTACGACATGGGAAGAGCTAGCTAATGCCTTCCTTGACAAGTATTTTCCCTTCTCCAAGACAAATAGACTCGTGAAGGAGATTAACAACTTCCAACAATTCGAGAATGATTCGTTGAGTGAAGCTTGGGAGAGATTCAAGGGATTACAAAGGAGTTGTCCACACCACAACATATCCGAGGAGTCTTTACTCCAAACTTTTTACTTTGGTCTTGGACCTTCTACAAGGGGAACGGTTGATGCTGCCTCTAATGGATCCTTTTTGAGAAGAGAGAGGGATGATGCCTACCACATCGTAGAAGAATTAGCAGCTACAAACATCCTTATGGCAAATGAGAGAGGAAGACAACCTATTAGCCAGCAAAAGGGAGTGATTGATGTTGATGTTATCTCCTCTATTCAAGCCCAATTGGCATTGTTGGCAAGAAAAGTGAACGATCTTAGCTTGAACAAAACCAATGCGGCAGCCGTAAGGACGACTTGTGAAGCGTGTGGAAATGTTGGCCACGAGATGCAAGAATGTGCTATGATAAACACGGAAGTAGAGCAAGCACACTTTGTTAGTGGCCAAGGACAAGGCCAAGATCAAGGGGCAAATAGGATGGGAAATAACCCCTATTCCTCCACCTACAATCCGGGGTGGAGAAATCACCCAAACTTCTCTTGGAAGGGAGGAAATAGTGGCGAAAATATGGCGATGGTCCCTGATAAAGGACCCCCTCTTTGGTATCAACCTCAAGGGCCCCCTCCGGGTTTCCAACCACGTACGTTCTTGACAGATAAAATGGGCGCTATTGAGGAGAGGTTTGAAAAGATGGAAAAATTTATGCAAGAAGTTGGAGGTGTGGTTAGCCAACAAGGCCAAATTTTGGCCGCCATACAACAACAAGGATCAAGGCAAGATAACCTTGAACAAATCCTCAAGGGTCAAGCAACCGCCATGCATAATATGGAGAGGCAACTTTGGCAAATAGCAAATGCAAGTGCCCACAGAGTGTCCGATTCTCTTCCTAGCTCCACGGAAGTGAATCCTCGAGGAAATGTGTGTGCAATTTCTTTGAGGAGTGGTAAGGAAATAGCTTCTCAAGAGGCAACCCGGAAGAATAATGACGATCCTATGGAAGCCAATGAGGAGGAGAAAGAAGTAGAGGCAGAGAGAGAGAGAAGTCCACCGGTTGAGAGTGCTGAAGAAGAAGTCTACGTGCCACCACCACTTAAAGCTCCTCGACTACCATTCCCTCAAAGAGTGAAGAAGAAGAATGTGATGGATGACAAGTTCATTGGCTTCATGGAGAAGATGAAGAACATCCAGATCAGTGTTTCTTTTCTTGAGATGTTGGATCAATTGCCGCAATACTCGAAGTTTCTCAAGGAACTCATCACTAAAAAGAGGAAGTGGGAGGATGGAAAGACGGTGGCTCTAACGGCTAAGTGTAGCTCTCTCATCTCCAAAGATCTCCCGACAAAGTTAAAAGATCCAGGGAGTTTTACTATTCCTAGTTTTGTTGGTGATGTTGAGTTTCCCAAGTGCTTATGTGATTTAGGCGCTAGCATTAACTTGATGCCTTTGTCTATTCTGAGGAGACTTGGCTTGTGTGAGGTGAAACCCACTTCTATGCATCTCCAATTGGCGGACCAAACCATAAAGAAGCCATTCGGGGTTGTGGAGGATGTCTTGTTGAAGATTGATAAGTTTATCTTCCCCGTGGACTTTGTGGTGTTGGATTTCGAAGAGGACAAGAGTTGTCCATTAATTCTTGGCCGACCATTTCTCAACACGGCACGTGCCTTGGTGGACGTACATGAAGGAAGATTGGTCCTCCGAATAGGGGAGGAGAAAGTAGAGTTTAAGATGTCCAATGCAATGCGCCACCCTCTTGATGAAGGCGTATGCATGAAGATTGATATGGTTGATGATGGTGTCCTCAAGTTGGGCAAGGAGAGCATATCGAGGATTGAAGATAGAATGGAGGAAAAGATTAATGGAGAACAAGAAGAGGATGACTTGGAAGAGTTCATGGGAGAAGCTTATAAAAAAGGTCTCCATGAGGATTTGGAGATTGAATTGAAGTATCCTACTCCACCTTCCATCATTAAAGCTCCAAGCTTGGAGTTAAAAGAGTTGCCCTCCCATTTACGATATGCATTCTTAAAGGATGAAGGACGACTTCCCATTATCATCTCCAACAAGCTCTCTAAGGAGCAAGAAGAGAAAGTGCTTGAAGTTGTTACCAGAAGGATTAAGGCCATGGCGTGCCAAATATCTGATATCAAGGGGACAAATCCAGACATGATTATGCATTACATCCACTTAGAGGAGGAAGCCAAGCCAGGGGTGGAAAGGCTTCATAAGGAGAATACGAACAAGAAACATGATGCCCACATCGTGAAGAAAGAGTTCAAGGAGGGTGATCAAGTGCTACTCTACAACTCCCGATTGGGACTTTTCCCGGGAAAACACAAGTCCAAGTGGAGTGGACCATTCAAGGTGGTAAAAGTTTTTCTATTTGGGACCCTCAAATTGGAAAGAAGTAATGGAGGAGTTTTCAAGGTGAATGGCCAAAGGTGTAAGATTTACCTTGGTGACGATGTGGAACGAAGTTCGAGGTGCAACCCGTGACTTCACCCTCCGATGCATGAAAAAGGGGAGTAAAGTCAAGCTAACGACTATAACTTAGCATATTTTTGTATTGTCTTTATATTGTCATAGTCTATATGTGTTTTTCTTATTACGTTTGTTCTTAGTCGGGTATGATTTTGAAGCATCGATTCATGCTTACGGTATTTCTTTGCATTTTGAAGGTGATCTCAAGAAATTCGGACTTATCTTCGACGATTGGATAGTTAACGAGGGCCATGGTCGTGGCATTTCTCTAGAAGCCAGGGGCATTTTTGAAGGCACAAGGACACCTCACCTATCATTAGTAAATAAACCATATCTTGGTGCTCAAGCATCCGATGGAGCTGATTCTTGTGGCTATGGATAGCTAAGAGGTAGGCCTAAAACTTTGTAGTTGATGATTTCTTCTAGTTCGGGGTGGAAGGAGCCTCAAATCGAAGGAATATGGAAAATCGACCCAACTTGCGATCGCAAGTCCTTCATAGTCACAGACGGGAATCAAAACGACCCAACTTGCGATCGCAAGTCAACTTGCGATCGCAAGTTAACTTGCGGTCTCAAGTCCTCAAGCCCGACAGTCCCCTGCCGTAAATAGGCCATATCTTGGTGCTCGAGACTCGGATTGAGGTGATTCTTGTTGCTATGGAAAGCTAAGAGATAGACCGACAACTTTGTAGTTGATGACTTCTTCTAGTTCAGGGTGGAAGGGGTCTCAAATCTTTTCCAACTAAACCCATTAGAACCCTACCTCCAAAATCCTCCCAATCCACGCAACTGATCGATGGAGCAAGGTCCCAGAGGTAATGCCCACCATAAATGCCCAAAATAAACAAATGGAGCGGGAACTTTGACATCAAGGCTATTACATCCAGCAAATGGTGGAGCGATCCGAATACAACATCCCACCACCACCACCATCTCCAACTCAAGACTAAGGGAAGTTTCCTAGCACTTTATTTTTCTTTAGTTATTTTCTTGTCTTCGTGATGTCTTGAGTTTGCTATATCTTTGTGATGTCTTGTTCTTTATGTTTGATTGATGTTCGTGCTTAGTTCTTAATGCATTTGTTAGTATAGCTTAATTATTTATATGTCTATGTGCTCCCTACACCTTGAGGACAAGGTATTTTTCAAGTGTGGGGGTGTGGTTCCACTTAGGAATTCTTTGTGTGTTTAGGTCTAGGTTGTTTTGTTAGGCATTGATTTGACATGAATTTTCAAAATTTGACCCCCTTCAAAATTCTTTAACTTGTGTTAGAAGCTTACCACACACCTAGTTAGAAAATGAACTTGAGCACAAGGCCTAAGAACTTATAGAAACTTCACCCTCGGTTGTTTAAACTAGTGGTTTCGCTATGTAGATTAGACTAGAGGGTTGACGAGTGAACCTTGTGAGGAACTTTGAGCTGAATGAGGAGACAACCGTCTTCATTTATTCATGAGGTACCTACTTGAGTTCGGTTGATCGAGGTATCCTACTAGTACTTGACATGGTCTTGGTTGTGTGGCGTTAGTGAATGACGGGGGCTAATCCTTTGAGATTGAGCCTAGAGCTTTAGAGCCAAGAACCTTTATATCCATTGTTTTAACCCATTGAGCCTGGCCATTCTTTGATCATATTATATGTAAAACCAACTTTAAGCTTTATATCCACCATCCTCCCGACCTTTGGTCATCCGATCCGAGGACACATAGGTTTACACCTTTTGGGGATATTATGTATTGGGTTTAGTTGGTAGCTTAGTGTTCATGTGGGTTAATTTATTGGGAATTTGGGTAGTTGAGAGGCCATACAAAGAAGTCGAGTTTTTGCCTAGAAAATGCCAAGTTTGTGTTTGTTGAAAGAAAGAAAGAAAAAGAAAGAAAAAGAAAGAGAGAAAAAAAAGAAAAAAAAGGAAAAAAAGGAAAAGAAAAAAAGGGAGAAGAAAGAAAGGGAAGTGAAGGTTGAATAAGACATTAATTATTGGCATAACTCGTACTACGCGGTCTTAGGAAATGGGTGAATTTTGAGTGTGTGCTTTAATTATTTATGGTGAGGATGTTTAGAATAAACGAGAGACTAGAATGCTTTGGCAACAAGTCCTCGGATTGGGTGGTTTAACTACTATCCATATATATTATCTCACAAATACCTTAGCCACATTACAACCCGATTGAAAGCCCTATGTTCACGAGCAACCACACGACTTTGAGACACTGTTGAGTAGGACGTAGGATATTTTGAAAGACATCGATCATGTACGCGAGAGATAAGAAGTTGACTACTTACAAATCGTGAGCTAAAAATTTCTGAACCTCTGAGTGGTTAACCTTGTAGTGTCTTTTACATAGTGATAACACTTGATTAAACCACAGAGTGGTGAGGTGTCTACCGTGTCTTACTCTTTGTGTTTGGGTTGATGAACTAGCGAGGTAGTGGGGTGGACTTTTGATGTGAGTTTGAGATTTTGAGGGGAGTCAATTTGCGAATTTATCATGCCTAGCCTTGTCCTTTTCATGTTTTCTTTCTTATGTGATTATGATGTGATTGTGATTGTGATTGTATGAGTATTGCTTGAGGACAAGCAATGATTCAAGCGTGGGGGTGTGATGAGTGTGGAAACACTCATCTTTTGTGTTTATTTTAGAGTAGATTTACCGTTGTTTCTATTGCTTTTGTTTGTTCTTCGTTGTCGTAATGTCATTTATCGTGCATTGTTTGTTTTTAGTGTAGTCTTATGTTTTTGTTGTGTTTTCTTCATGCTAGGAGATTTGGTGAGGTGAAGTGGAGGAAGTGAAGTCACCTTGGGTCATCGTATGCGATTTGATTTGCCGGGAGGAAGGACGCTTAATCGAGACCTCGAAGACGTGGGCGAGGTAGACCTCTTGCGACTCCAATACTGATAATTTTCTCATCCGAAGTCCGATGGAGACGAGTGAGATGGCTCTGGAAAGAAGACATCCGGGGCTACAACTTTGTCTCTAATGGTCTTCTTCAAATTCGGAGTCTAAGAGGGGAGAACGCTAGATTCAATGTCGTAGTCCAATTCTGTCAAGATTTCATCACAAGTGGGCCGAATTTGAAGACTTGTTTTGGGCCCATTTTGGGCTTTAATTCTAATTTCGTGGCTGAGACATTTTGGGGGGATAAATTTTGTATATAAGCCTTTGCTTAGATATTTTAAGGGGATTAGATATTTTGGAAAGATTATTAGATATTTTTGGTAACAACTCTCCACTAACTCTTAGTTTTGGAAGAGAACTTGGCTCACCATTGTTGGAGTTTGTAGAGAACTTGAAGGAGAACTTTTGGAAGCTTGAAGATCATCTTGAGCTTTCTCTAACCCTCTCTTTTATGTTTATGCTTTACTTGCTTCATTTAATGGATGTGTTTAGTTGTGTAGTTGATATGTGTGAGTAGTTGTTTAGTGGGTTTGGTGCCTTGATGGCATCTATTTAGCCAATGGTTTAGTGGGGTTAAAATGCTAAGGTTTGTGAACTAGTTAATGAGTTTAATGCTTAATCTTGATTGATCACCTTGATTATGAACATGGTTAATGTTAATCGCCGAGAGGGGTTAGGATTAACGGACCATTTAACTAGTTGAGTAGACACCTATTGATGAGAGATCACCTTAGGTGACTAGTTGTCCTAAGGATGGTGATTATAGTTGGTGTTTAGTTAGATTAGATGGCTAATTTGTCGCGAGAGTGTGGTTAGTTCATCTAAGTCTAGTTAAGAATCGATTTAGACTAGTTTGTCGCGAGAACGTTGATTAGTTGCCTTCAAAACATCCAGACCATGTCATGAACTTAATAAACCCCATAAGCCATTTGGTTATTTAGTTTGTCATTGGTACCTTGCTCACTCTTATTTTATTTGTAAAATCATCTTATTTAGTAGTAGTGTTATTTCTACTAATAGTTTGTGTGTTTAGACTTGACAAAACCTTCTCATTTAGTCCTAGACTAGTGGTGAAGTCGAGTTTGCGGCCTAGAACTTAGTCCTTGTGGGATGACATTCCCTTACTTACTCTTTATTGCAAAGGGGGGGGGGGGGGGGGGGTGCAAATCCTTCCTTTCAAACATAGAGATTTTCCAACTCAAAATAATCCGGAAGGTCATGATCTGAGTCCTGAAAGGGAGGTAATTCCTTATTCTAGTGGGAGTACGGTATCTCTACCCAGCGAGAGTGCGATTCCTGGATATGATGAATATATGAGAGATGTTTATCAAAATCGAGAATATCGTAGGTCTAGCAGAACTAGCACACTACGCCGACGATTTGACATCGAAGGCAAGGCTAATGCGTTCTTGGTATCACTAAAGAGATTTGGTGGTCCAAGTGAAATTCTTCTGGCCATCCTACAGGATGAAGATGAGCCAAAGAATGTATCTGGAACTTTGTCATCTCCAAAACGAACTGAATGGATAAATGCAATGGAAAATAAAATGTCTTCTATGACCAAAAACCAGGTTTAGGATCTGGTCGACCTACCTAAGGGGCGTAGGGCAATTGGGAATAAGTAAATTCTCAAAATCAAGCGCAATGCAGATGGCAATATCGAAAGATACAAAGCGCGTTTGGTTGCCCAAGGGTTCAAACGACAGGCTGGGATAGACTACGAGGAGACTTTTGCACATGTTGTTAGATTTACATCAATTAGGGTCATTTTAGCTATGGTTGCTAACATGAATCTAGAATTACATCAAATAAATGTAAAGACTGCTTTTCTCCACGGAGAATTGGATGAAGAAATCTACATGATTCAGCCTGAGGGCTACATTCAAAAAAGCTGTGAACACAAAGTTTACAAATTGAATAGATCAATTTATGGCCTTAAGCAGTCGTCTAGACAGTGGTATATTCGCTTTCATAATACGATCATGCAGCATGATTTTTTAATGATAGACGAAGATCACTGCGTGTATGTTAAGCGATCAGGAAAGAAATTTGTCATCATCACTTTGTATGTTGATGACATTCTTTTAGCTGGAAATGACATGGGATTTCTTGTCGAAATCAAAGATTGGTTATCTTCCAACTTTGAAATAAAAGACATGGGTGAAGCGAATTACATACTCGGAGTTAAGATTTCGAGAAATCGTTCGAAAAGAATAGTGTCTCTTTCACAAGAGATATATATTTGCAAAGTAGTAGAACGTTTCAAATGTGATCAAAGTAACCCAAAGTACGTCCCATTGGTTAAAGGTCATAATTTGGGTAAGGACATGTGCCCAAAAATAGCTAAACAACGTGGGGACATGGAGAAGATTCCTTATGCCACCGCAGTTAGATGCCTGATGTAAGCAATGTTGTGTACCAGACCTGATATTTGCTATGCTGTTGGGATAGCAAGCAGATATCAGTCTGATCCAGGCAGTGCTCACTAGAAGGCTGTCAAAGGGATTTTGAAATATTTGAACTCTACTGCAGAATACTCCTTGTGCTATCAAGGACGTGACCTGATACTGAGTGGCTACACTAATGCTGATTGGGGAGGCGACATGGACAAGAAAAAGTCTACATCTGGATTTATTTTCTTGTTGGGCGGGGGTGCTATCTCATGGAATAGTACAAAGCAAACCTGTGTATCCCTGTCAACAATGAAAGCAGAATATGTAGCTTCAGCTCATGCTGCACAAGAAGCGGTATGGTTGAAAAGATTCTTAAGCCATCTCTCCTTGATCAACTCGACGGAGCCTGTGAGTCTATTCTGCGACAACCAGGCAGCTATAACGTATGCTAAGGATTCTAGATTCCATAGCAGGGCTAAGCATATAGATATTAAATTTTACTTTGTTAGAAGTTTAGTAAAATATAAAGAACTATGTATGAAACACATATCTACACAAGATATGGCCGCAGATCCAATGACTAAAGCATTACCTCGAGAAGTGTTCGAGAAACATGTTAAGTCATTGGGTTTACGACGGTTTCATTTGTAATCTAATTAGTTAGAATAAAGAAGTTTTATTTGGCAATATGAGCTAATTATAAAACATGTCGGACAGAAAAGTAGCCCACTCACATGTGTGTTTACCTCAGTGGGAGTCAAGAAGTTGATTCCTAGATGAGATGAGGCAGTTATTGGACATTCATAAGTGCATGTCCTATGACGGAATGCCGTCTTGCTCAAGAGCAAGTTTTCTTATGGGATACAGGAATAAGTTGCTGCATTTAGATTTTCTACAATCCATATGATAAGATATAAGTGGAACTTATCATACTATCTGTCCTATTAGCCTAGAGTTAAGCTAAGGCTGATACTCTAGTATGGTGTTAAATGACATGTGTTCCTTTAAAAAAGGAATGTACACCATAACACGTGATCAGTATCATGTGTGCTACTCGACCACTGGATGAGATAAAAATGTTGAGTGATTTTACAATCCCTGGTGTGAGACCAATTTTCGAGAACTGTGATTCTCGAAACCTACCCTTAAGATCCTAAACGTATTCTAGAAGTATGGTCCAGTGCTGCTAGCTTAGAAAGTTTATGAAAAGGTTATGGCATAACGATTTGACCTGGCAGGGCTGACCAGAAAAATAGGCTGTATCATTATGAAAAGAATATAGTTAAGGGAGAAGGAACTCTGTTCATCACATTCTGAGTTTCGTGGTTCAGGTGCACCAATTGTATTGAAAAGTATAATAGTGTACCCGAATATAATTGTTTGAAATCACTAATGAGAACAATAGAATGTGACATGAGTCCTGGGATAATAGCATGCATTATACAAGAAGATTGTCGAGATGCTACTATTCAAGTAGCCTGAGTGTCTGTGCTCTTGAATTTGGCTTAACACACTCGACGTATGCTGGTCGCATGAAATCCTTTAAAGAAATCTGATAGCTGTTGATCAAGGTCAATAATAATTGAGTCGGAGATGTTGGACCTAAAGGCCCAATCAGGCAATTATTATTGTGCCTGATTGGGCCCAGGCCCATCAGCCCAAATTTTGGGTAGAATGGGCCGGTCAACCCGCGTTGACCGGCCCGGTGCCACGTAGGCGCCGCATAAGCGTGACGTGGCGCTGACGCAGTTGCCATCTAAGTTGGCGGCCCACGTAGTGGACATGCAACCCGAAGTGCCACGCGGTATGCCATGTGGCGGACATGCAGTCCGAAGTGCCACGCGGCGGACATGCGGCCCGAAGTGCCACGTGGCGGACATGTGGCGTAGAAGTGCCACGTGGCGCATTTTGGTTGTCCGGATTTCCCTATAAAAAGGAAAATCCGGCTGAACCAATCTGTAAGTTTTCCTACAACCACTCAATAAGAAAGAAAAACTCTGGAATAGTCCTTGAGTTTTGAACAGATTTTCAATAGAGGAAATCTCGTGAAAATTAATTACGAATCCGTTATAACGTGATCGTAATTCGACTGGCACGAAGACATTGTGGACCCGAACCTGTGGACCTCTTGCTTCAACAAGTAAGTGATTTATTATTAACGAATTAGTTTATTAATTAAACAAATTTAACATATAATTATTCGTTAATTACGCGTTAAATCCATCAATTCATATGCTGAAACGCGATACTACATGGTACTAAAATAAATTTTTTGAAAATACAACATGTTAAAAATATCAATTAGTTCAGCCCTCGTGAGTTGGCTCTAATATCTTTAAGACTCACGTGTCATCTAATTAATTAGGGTTTTTCATGTAATAAAATTAAAAGATATTTATAGTTTGTTTAATATCTACACTATATATAATTAATAATATAATATTTTAATTAAAAAATTTCTAGCCCGACCCATGGTGGATTGAGAAATAGAGGAAAAATCTGGATTGCTTCCTAATCCATTATTATAAGCATTGACAGTCACCGAGAAAACATTGGGGTTGATTAAAAATGAATTAGAGGTTAAGTACTTAATCTCCTACTTATAATAAAATTGGGAAGATTAGTGGTTAAGTATGGATAAGAAGGGAGGTTGAGTGTTTTTTTGAGAACTTTTTTTTTAGAACGAAGGGAGGGTTGGCCCTTGATGGTCGTGAAAGGCCAGAGATAATAATGGCAAAAATCAGGTAAACACAATGCATAACCAAGAGACCTAATATCATACGCCCACGTGGCCAGTCTCCGCTCACAAGATTCCCACCGCTATTCTCTCTCTCGTGAACCTCTCCAGGTATATTCCGGCCCAAGGTGTATATAATATTGGCAACTCAGCAAAGAGAGAGAGAATAGAAAAATAAGAGAATATCCAATCGAGATCTGGATATGGGACGATCGTTTTTATATCCTCCAGTACTCGAATTCGTTAGACCAACTAATTTTAAAAAAATGTGAACCGGATAGAATTTTTGAAAACAAAATTTTCTAAAAAAAATTTAACGCTGCTACATTTAAAAAAATTAAATTCAGGATCTAGTTAAATTATAATAATACTATCCTGTTAATGTAAGCAGTTGTTGGTCATATAGGACGATTTTTTTTTGAGAAGTCATATAGGACGATCTTAGGACAGCTTGATCCAATCCGAGAATTAACGGTGTTGTTTCTTGAGGGCCACTCCATCTTTCCACGACCCTTATCACGCCGGCAAATAGTTGAAGAAAACTTTTCACCGCTTTGGTTATCATTTCTTTTTTCGGGGAAGAATAGGTTAACTAGGGTTATCACATTTTTCTTTGACCTTCTTAAGATAATATTTCAATGATATGTTTTTATTCATAAAATTTAACCTTTATAAACCTTAAGAAAAAGTGCTTTTATTGTTAGAATTCCAAAGGTATACTTATCCCAAAATTGCAAAGGAAAGTATCCCAAAATTTAGTGTTATGTTTTTTTGGGATTACGAAAATAAAAAGTAACTCTTTAATTCTCTAGATATTTTTAACTTTTGCAATTTTATTTCATTTTTCTTAATTAAAAAATCAAAAAAGATTTCGGGGTCATTGAATTTTTTTTCTTTCTGAAATTGATAGTATGATCTTCTAGATTTTCTATCCGTCCGAAATTTCTCAGACTGCCACGCCCTGGTTGTTATATATTACAATTGGATAATGAAGATAAATAATGCACGCAGCTGCAATTTCTTATTAATAGTCAATATATGCTGGTAAATTTTACGTTACATACTTACTTTATCAGTTTTCCAACCCAAATTATTTCATTAACAGAACAATCTCCGTTTTGTTTCTAAACATTAATCCAACTTTTTTTCGAGTCCAAACACACACTAAGCCAAATACGCTTTCTTTGATCTTATCCCAACCTCCGCGCATACAAGGAGAAGGAAGCTAAAATACGAAACGAGTAGAAGCATTTAAGAAATGCTGACGTGCTTGCCAGCCCATTTAATGATGATTAGAAACGACGAAAAGCGAAATCACACCCCGGAATATTCAACACTCCGGAACGAAATAAAACAAAATATTATAACAAATCAATATATAATTTCCTATCCCATTTCCACCTTTCTTTTTGGAAAAAGTTCACTTGAGTACTTTATTATTTAAAACTTTTTAACTTAGTACCTTGTGAGCTAATCTTTTCTTTTTCGATGACTTTGATTTCCTAAATTGACACTTTTGGTGACAATTTTTAACCCAACTAGCTTTTGATGTTAGCAACACATCATAGTTCTTCCTATGTAACATTGACATGGAAACTAAAAACTCAATTTCAATCGTGATCTAAAAATTTTATAACCCTAATTTTTGCATCAGATATTTTGGTTTCAATTTGGAGTTTTAATGATGTAAAATTTCAACCGTGTGTTTTCTATTTTGGTACATCAGTGCTACCTAGGAGAGAAAAATATGACGTGACGCTTATGTGGAAATGTCATATGGAGCAAACTAACACTAGTTAAACAATTATCACAAAAAAAATCTCTTTATGAAACATCTATCACCAAAAGTGTCAATTTAGAAAACCACAATCACCAAAAAGACAAAGTCAAACCACGATGTAGTAAGTTAAAAAGTTATAAAACTACAGTGTACTAAAATAAACTTTTTCCTTTTATTTAGAAATCATTTCCTCTTTCCGGATGAGTAATATATATACCAACACCCATCACAGATTCTTTTAGGTACGCGACGCCCCGACCTCGACCTTGTCTTTTCTTCCCCTCTCATCTCCGCTCATCTCCCCCTTCCCCAGTCTCTCTCTACGGCAGGTGAGTGGGTAATCTTGTAAATATCTGGGGCTTGTCCAGTTTATGCCATCTCCAGATTCCTACTCAGATACCATATTCTCTCGTATTCCTTCCCTGTCCCTCCTTTGCATATTCCCGTCTCTGTCCCTTGTTTCTACCGAAAGACTGCCCCAACCAACGCCATATATTAGCCTTCATCAAGAGCTTTTGTTGTTACCATTCTAAAAAAAAAAAGAGCTTTTGTTGTTAAGAAAATAATAAGTTGAAAAGGAAAAAACATGGATTGCGCGGAGAGGACGCATCGGTGCCAGTACGTGGAGGCCTTAGAAGAGGAGAGGAGGAAGATTCAGGTCTTCCAGCGCGAGCTCCCTTTGTGCCTCGAGCTTGTCATCCGCGGTTAGTCTTTTTTTTTCCCTTCATTTTTCTTTCATGTCCAATGAGACTAACCTTTGTTTAAAATTTCCGGTGCAGCGATCGAGGCTTGCAAGAAGGAGTTATCCGGTACGGCAGGCTGCTCGGACTGCTCCGAGCAGACGTCCAGCGACGCGCCGGTCCTCGAGGAGTTCATTCCCATCAAACCGATCGGTTGCGGGGAGGCCGAGGATGACGAAGACGAAGACCGGTCGTCCAATAAGAGGAGCAAGAAATCGGACTGGCTTAGATCTGTCCGGCTCTGGAACCAGTCTCCAGATCCATCTCCTCCCACTCATAATAAAGAGGTTTTCTTTTAATTTTTTTTCCTTCAAAAAATCCTCTTTTTAGGAAGTGGTGGTTTGGTAATTAACGGGGTAGTTTGCTGATCTCAGGAGGTCCCGAGGAAGGCTGTGGTGAAACGGAACGGAACAGGAGGCGCATTCCAGCCTTTCCAGAGGGACAAGCCCAAAACATGGAGCAGTGATGGTAAGAAGAACGGTAATGGAGGTGAAGACGCTTCGAGTGATAAGGCGGCGGTGCCGGCGACGAGCTCTTCAGCGGAGACGGTGGGGAACGGAGGAGGGACGACGACCCGTAAGGAGGACAAGGATGCCGGAGGGGAGAGGAAGCAGCGGCGGTGCTGGTCCCCGGAGCTGCACCGCCGGTTCCTGATCGCGCTCCAGCAACTCGGCGGCTCCCATGGTATGAAATAGGTTTTATTAGATAAGTTTTTTTTCTTGTGTTGAGTAATCTGGGGTTGTTAAGGATTAATTTTGATTTATTATTGTAGCTGCGACGCCTAAGCAAATTAGGGAGCTAATGAAGGTGGATGGGCTCACTAATGACGAAGTCAAGAGCCATTTGCAGGTTTGTCATATAGTCTTTTCGTTTCTTTTTTTTTTCAAATTTTAATCTCTTTGCTTTTTTTTTTGGATAATTGTCTGGTATTCTCTGTCAAAAGTGTAAAATAATTCTTACAGCCGTCGACGAAAAGGTAGTTGTGAAATTTAGTAAGAGCCTTGGGAGAAGATTAGTGGTGTTTATCCAAGTTGCTTATTCTAATGACCTTGGGATTGTCGTTTGCTAATATAATAACTTGTGTATGATACCCTAAATCAGCCATTCCCATTTGGTTTAATTAGAAAAAGTCTAATTCTTTTAATATTATTGGAATAAGTTTTCCCATAATAATAATACTGTTGGGACTCATTAAATATTGCCGTAAGGGAAGCCTTGATATTTTTTAGTATTATCATATTGTAAGTATTAGTTAGTATACCAACGTGGGTTCATTATTTTGGAGGACAATAATAGAATCTCATTATTAAATAACTATATAGTGCTACATAAATAGTCAATACCACCTTTCATTATTATATAATTAATTTGAAAATTTTTTATCACTATTAGTGAGCCACTAGTTATCCGATACCATGATAAAAAAATGTCATCCAATGATGTAGTTGCGATTTTTGAATTGTGTACATATAGTCAACATATTTGAATAGAATTATATAATGCAAGTATATGTTTTCTTAAGTCACGTTTATCCATTATTTTTTTTGGAATATAGTTCTATGCTTTTTTTAGGGCAATTGTGACCACATAAATTTACTTCGTTTTGCTTTCTCTAACAACGGTCTGCGGGGAATTTAATTGCAGAAATACCGTCTGCACACAAGAAGGCCAAGCCCCACAATCCACAACAGACTCAACCCACAGGCACCACAATTTGTGGTCGTCGGCGGGATATGGGTCCCCCCGCTGGAGTTCGGAGCCACCACGGGAGATGCAGCCACCATCCCGGCCTTACAGCCACCGCATTCCGCCACAGTAGTAGCACGAAAGGCAGAGCGGCAGCGGGTGCAGGTGTCGGGAAGTGATAACCAAGGTGGTCACGTGCTTTGCAACGAATCTCCGGTGTATTAGATCAGATAAGATCAGCACATCTAGATTTTTTTTTCTTTTTCATTTATTTTTCGGATCATGTAAAATTTTGTAACAGATGGAAATAGAGAAAATGGTTAACTTTAGTGTGTCCGGTTCATTGTGTTTCCTTTTTTCTTCCTCTTAAGTAATTTGACAAATTACTCATTAATTTCTTGCTGCCATAGCGTGAAATAAATCTGATGGGAATTTCTTTTCTAAGTTTTGCACTTCTCCATCTTCTTTTGTAATTCATTTTTTTGTATTCCTGCCTTGTAATTACGATAAAAGAGAGTATTTTTGAGTAACATTACAAGCAAGGACAATTGGGAATAAACAACGCGCCTTGGCACTCGCCCCCAAATCCTCTCAACCGTTTTCCCCCTTCTCCATCCCCTCGTCCAAAAATTGACCAAATCAATCTGAATAATCACTTTTCCCACAAATCTCTGCCTCCTTCTAGACACTTCCGGGCTCCACCGCCTTCCACTGGAGGGAAGGCCTGGAGGTGGCGGTGGAACCCTGTTTCTGCTGCTGCAGGTATGGAGACGTTCACGATTTTCGTGAACAATATCCTGACACTTTGGAGCTTCTCTAAGCTCAAAGAGTTTTTCAATGACTACTGCCGAGTAGTCGACGCATTTGTGGCTTCAAAACAATCGAAAAGACAAACAAGGTTCGGTTTTATTAGGGTTTCTCGTTGGCAAGATGTCGATGCCATAGTTTTCAAGGCTAATGGGCTCAAGGTGGAGCAAAAAAGATTGTTTGTCTCCAAGGGAAAGTTCCTGTGTGTGTGTGTTACTGTTGCTACTAGTAAGACTGTTGTCGAGGTTCACAAACCTCAGTGGGTACGTCGAGATACCTCCTTTGTGTTGGAAAAACGAGAGAGAGAGAAAAATAAGAATAAAATAAGAAGTCAAAGTTAAGTTTTGACTTACACTTTGGCAAACTCTTGTACCACATTGGAAAGTGCAAGGATTGAAAGCTAGTTTAAAAGGAGAAATGTGTTATTAGGCTTGTAAAGAGCTTGTGAGAAGAAAAGGCCTCGTGCGCATGTGGTGGGCCGAAAATAGGCTCGTTCAGTGTATTTTGACGATTTCGCCCCCCCTGCGCGCACGATATAGACGCCTCACAGCTTTGGCCCTGATTTTTTGGCCCGCACTTCCTCCTTCAGCTGCTATATAAGGAAGCTATCTGTGAGCCTTCAGAATGTTTCGGACAACACTTTGTTGATGCCATCCGAAACAGACCGCCTCATCAGGTGGAGACGATTGAGTACCTTCCTCCGGAGGTGTTGGATGAAGGCTGGCTTAAGTGGCGACACTTCTCGACGCCAAGCAATCCAGGTATATTCACCAGAATCTGCTCAACTTTGGTGTTCGTGACTTTCATACAAGAGCTCTAGGTGGGGAGGAGGTTATGATTTTCTTCTCAAGGATTGAAGACATGCGATTTTGGAGCAGCAGATTGGCTCTCTATTTCAAAGAAATTGAGCCGTGGAGTTCAAAAATTAGAGCGAGAACGAGAAGTCTTTGGCTTCAAATTAGAGGCGTCCCTCTATAGGTATGGACTCAACCTTTCCTCGAATGGTTGGTAGCGCCTTTGGGTGATTTCATAGAAGTGCACAAGCTTACTATTAGCTTGAAACAATTGGACACTGCTGTCGTGCTCATCTCATCGAAATCTATGGAACGCCAAGGTAAAAGTATCAAAGTTAAAATTGGAGTTGAGATTTATGATGTCAGTATGATGTCAGAATTGATGAATTTATCTCGAATGAGGTGGTCGATCAGCCTGATTCAGATTGGGCCTTCGGTTACTTTGACTTAAAGGATTTTGGATAGGTTGAAGAGATGGAGGAAGATATTATAAGCGTTGCCGGGATTCATTCTGCCTCAAATGACCATGATGATTTGTTTGTGGAACCTACTGCACCTTTAGGTGATTCTGCTGGTTTGGTGCAACCAGAGATTTTGGTTGTCCCTTTGCAATCAGGTCGGCTTGAAGAGACTACTGCTGACTAGCCTCTTCAGGGAGTTGTTGAGGCTGAAGTTATGGCAAGGGGCGAGCTGGAGGTGGTCGAAAAGGATTCAACAGATTGTGAGTTTGCAGGGGTCAAAACTGCGACTAGGGCTGAAGTCGTGGATTGCAACTTGGAGGTGCCAAAGGTCGAAGTGGTTGGCGTAGAGCAGGTTGGTTTTGCTAATGTTCAACTGGCTTGCAACTCAGATGTTAGTTTGGTAGTCTCTACTGCGTTGGAAGATGGGATCTGGGTGGACAGGCTCACCCAACAAATTGTGGACATTTTCCTCCGACAAGTGGAAAAGAAGAATACTACGGTGATGCCACGATCAACAAGCAGAAAAGATAAGGGAATTATAACCTCGATCAGGTCAAGCTCTAGAATGAGGAGGCCGACGAGCAAGGTGGCTGCTCTCGTCAAGCTCCCGCCGAAACGAGTCGCGGTTAAAGCGCCAACCAAACTACCAAATGACATCAGTCTTGCTCCTATACTGGCCGGAATTGAACATCAAGCAAATTCGGATCTCCAACAAGCGAAATTGGCAAAGGACACTTGGAATACATCCAAGAAGGTTGGAGTAATTTGGGGCGCTAATGCTCCACAAATTCTGGACAGTCTAAGAAGTGTCACTGCTTGCAAAGACCAAACACAGGTCTATGATCTTCCTTGATTATCTTGAATATATTTCGGTTAGAGTGATTTATTTTGGTGGTCTCCATGAAGAATGTCTTTTTGGTTGCTTGCCTTGGTGTTTATTCGTTCCAAGCATTGTAGTTTTCTATTTGGTTGCTTGCCCCGTTTGGAGTAGTTTTCTTTTGTTCAAGGTAGTTAGTTAGTGTTTATCTAGTTTGATAGATATTTTTCTAACTCCCTTCATGTTGTTAGTATTTGGATGTAATACCTTTTGGGGTTATTTTTTGAGGAGTAATACAATTTTATTTTTCAAAAAAAAATTATTAGTAGAATAAAAAATAAACAATCAGTTTTTTATTCTAGTTGACATCTGAATACTTATTCGGATAACTAATTCATATTCGAATAAGATACAATTTTTTTAAAAGTGAAAAAGATATGGGAACAAGTATTTACTCAGATTAGAAACATCTTATAAACAATTTAAAAAAATTCACTTCTTCTTATGTGAACATCTTGTGACTAACGTCGTAAAAAAAGTCCGCGTTACGTACTTAAAAGTGCAACCCCTATCTCCAGAATCAAATAATAATTCGGAAATATTAACACTTGTCCTTCAAAATAAAGAGTACTAGTTAACGAATAAATTTTCTATGTAATTAAACTGTTCTACAAAATTTAATTACGTAAAATTTTAGGGTCCATACTTGGCGATCAAGGAAACTTATTAACATCACTGAAACTGCCAAGTATGGATCAAAGCAAAAATAATGTGGGCGTTGCTTGATTACCACGTCTAGGTTCATATCTTTCCAATTGCGTAGAACCAAATTGTTGACCCGGGGACCCATATTTCTGGAAGTCCTTAAAGAGTTTCCATTAAAAAATAAAAATAATTAAATTAAAGATTAAAATTGACGTTCTTAAGGGAGCCCATATTGGGTCGAATAAGCTCAACAACACCTCATCGACAACACAACATTGGTTGCGCATTATAAGGACAAAATTGTAATAACATATACTACAGTGTCAATTTTGGAACACGAGATTACATTGATCGCGAACGAGATATTACATAATGTCAATTTTAAATGCGTGAGTCTACTTTGGTCCAGCTAGAAGATTTCTATGCTGTTTTTGTTGAGTGAAATCGGCAGTGTTTTATTAGTTTTAAAACGATAATATCTAATACACAAGTATAGAGACTACTAAGAAGGGGGCAGTTCATACCTGGGGGCGAAAAAATCCAGTGGACTGGTCCCCAGTTCACCTAAACCCCCTTATTTGATTTGTCCCTGATTAATTAAAAATAAAGAACTACGTTGTATCTTATTTGGGTTATATCACTCAGAATCTTGGATAATGTATAAAAGATTCTAGGGTTTCCAGAATATTCTTGGCCAACAAGATGTTAGTTTATATTACTAATTAGTTTGCACGTTTATGTGCCAGACGTCATTTGCAAGCTTTTTCTTAAGTACGTTATTTACAAGCTTTAAAACATCCCAACCACAACGGAAAAGCGACTTTAAAATGAACGAAGATTCCAGAATATTTGGTGGTGGACCACGGGAGAGTCGTACATTGGAAGGGATATAAACTTGTAACAGCATGATTAGTTAAAATTCACCGCAGCAAAATTCAGTGGATAGTGGGAAAACGTTTTCTTCTTCTTGTTCCATGTGCAGCGAGTTTCTCAAACATGCTAGGACAGAGAGACATGGATTATTAAAAAAAACAGCGGAGAGAGATAGAGTGGAAATAATAGCCGGCTCTTCGGTGCATCCAAAGGCGAAGTGAAGTGACCTTTTATTTATTTATCATTTTATCAAGTGATAACATCATAATAAAGTTACCATTTCTTAAGTGGCATGCAATACAGTGACTGAGGGTTGAGGATATTCTACTGGCCTAACATAAGCACATTTGGGCTTGAGAATATTCTAGTGGCCTAACATAATCACTTTCTTTCTGATCATGTTTATCACTGGGTCAACAGTTGCGTATTCTAAACTCTAGAGCCAGTTGCCCATCTAAGATTCTCAGACTTTTCTGATCATGTTTCATGACATCTTGTTTCGGATTTTTTTACAATTTGGTGTTGTTTTTGAGGGGACCGGATTTGGTCCCGAAGGCCCATTCCAGCACGGTGCTGGAAGATTTTTATTGAAGGACACGTAGGGATTTTTTTGTAAAAATGCGGAAACACAGGGATGGCAAAATGAAAAAAGCCCACAACCATTGAATCGTAACTGGGTAAACTATTCAATCGTAACTGAGTAAACCACTGAATAGTAACTGGGAAGGTCTCGATTTATCCGGAATGGGATAAAAATGGACCTTTTTTTTTGTAAACGTGGAGGGGCGAACCCCTTTAATTAGTGAGATCTATTACCACTTAACGAGGACGAATCCCTCGAATGGGGGTTGCGACCGTTGGCCTCGTTAAAACCCTCTTGTGAGAAAACCCGGTGGAAAAAACCCACAAGAGGGAAAGAGTACCTTGGGAGAGATAAATCCTCCCTTAACGTTGGTATCGCTAATTGTTCATCCCCCCCATTCCTAGCCTCGATTACAATTAATCTTGGTAAGCCTGCATCACCTAAGTCTTGTTCTAGTAGTCTACCTAAACCCACAGGAGGGTGCCAGAAAGCACGTGTGCCAATGTCGATATTGAATCCAAGGTTCGCCATCCAATCCGCGTAATTGTTGGCTTCCCTGTAGGCATGCTGGATTGCGACTTCCCATTGCCTGTCAAGAATAGACCTGATGTCCGATATGAGTGGGGAAGTTTGCTGCGCTTGGTTCCTGTCCAAAATCATGTCAACCACGATTTTGGAATCAATCTCTAGAAGGATCTTCCTGCAGCCCACGGACCACGCGAGTTCCAGACCTTTCAGAGCACCCCAAGTTCAGCAACCACACTAGAGCAAATCCCCAAATTAGCAGCGAAACCTCCCTTCCAATTTCCTTCCCGGTCCCTAAGGAGGCCTCCCGCTGCTGCCTGTTTGGAGGTTGCCCGACGTGCACCATCTGTATTAAGTTTCGTCCAACCCAACGGAGGTGGTTGCCATCCGATTAGCACTTCCTGTCTCTGTGGTCTGTTATGTATTTGGCCAGCAGTCTTTCATGCCTCTTTAATTTTAGCTGCCCTGCGATAAATGAAAGCAAAGGAATTAGGAGGGCGGACATCTTCTCCACCAAAAACCTTATTATTCTGCCATCTTCAGAACTGGTGGATGGCCAAAAAAAAGTAGGTGGTCCAATCTCATTGAGCATCAATATTATATTTTATCCAGGCCTGCAAATCAAGCGAAAAGAAGTTGGCAATATTAATCTTGTTCACTCTCAATAAACTCAGCCAAGTTGATCTGATGACTTGGCAGTCTCTAAGTGCGTGAAGCACCGTCTCTTCCTCTCTCTCACAGCAAGGGCACCTAGCTTCTTGGGTCATGTGTCTACGATAACTAGGTAGACCATTAAATCATAACTGGGTAGACCGTTGAATCATAACTAGGTAAACCATTGGATCATCCAGGACGGTCCTGGTTAGATTTGGCCTTCCAGGACCAAATCTGCTCTCTTTTTTGGGTGTTTTATCAATCTAGGATCGTTTGAAAAAGTATTTTGTTTAAGTGACCAAATAAAGTATGAAACTTTTTTCGTCATTATTTCCTGGTTTGCAAGATTTTTTTCTTGTATTGGCCCAGTATACGAGAACTTTTCCCTTGGACCATGCACAAGAAAAAATCTCGTAAACCGAGAGTATACGAGAGAAATCTCGTGCACCGGATATAATAACTATGTAACATGCTAGGACACGAAGCATTTGTTCTAAGAGCATGTCGTACTCGATTGAGCAAATAGAGTCAACTATATGGATCTATTCATGCCATAGTTTTGAATGTTTTACAATAAAGCGTGATGCGCTATGGTTCCGATAGGATTGAAAAACTTGCAATATTGAAGCAATTTATTTCTTTGGTATTTATGGGTTTTGACCTTGGTGTTAGAGATGCAAAGTGGTCTTTGAATGATTTTTGTGGAAGCCGGAACTCATTGATTTGATCCAATCTTCCTTTTGTCCAAAACCTAACATTTCACTTTTCAATTTAAAATTAACATTATTACTCTATACGAATTGGAAGTAAATGTGATTGTATTTTTTAAATAATTTTTGTTAAATAGTTTAATTATTTTATAAGCCAATTGATCAATGGATATGCTATATATTTTGGATTCAACTCTAAATACTCTAAAAATTTGGGTCTGAATTTGTTACGATCTTCAGTTTCAAGGAACTCAGAGAGAGAATGGCTCTGAATGTTTTAAGAGAAGAAACATGTAATAGGGAAGAGTAGTACCGAAGAAAAAAGAAGTATAGAATTTAGAAAATATTTTTAGTTTTTCCAATGAAGAATTTCTCACCCCCGAGACTATTATTTACATATAGACACAAGTATCTACTTGATCTTTTAACTATCTCAGGATGGCTAAATAAACAACAAGGCCGACAACCAAAATACAAAATAGAACAACAGAACAAGGCCAACATCCCAAACATAACATATACAATAGAACAACATATTGAAACACAAACTAGGTTATTTTACATTTTTAGCTATCCACCCTCACTCATCCTTGAACGATACATTGCTCTCTACCTTTTTTTCTAACTTCTTCTCAGTCATCGCACCTCAAGAATCAAACACTAAATCTACTGCATAACACTCTTCCCTGCTTAGATTTCTTTTCCATAAGAAATTGGCAAGGAAGCGAGCCTTCAAATCGTTGTAGATTTTCCACGAGGCGTCTAACAGAAAGGCGCCACCCATTGCACCAGAATTTGGGTGGTCGTGCTATTGCGAGGCTTGACGTTACGGTAGCAAAAAGAAGAAGCTCAGGTTCCTTATCCGACAGCAGATCAGTTGGGATTTGTACAACCTCTTCAGGGAAAGGACCTCTTAACTTCTTGAGTTGGCTGGCATGAAATGTCAGATGTATTTTTGAGATTTCCAGAAGTTGTAGAGTATATGTTGCTCTTTCTTTTTTGTCCACCACTTTGTACTGATAAAAAACCTTGGAGATAATTTTATCGATTCGCAAGGTAGAACCGTCTTCTGTAGATAGGTCTGAAGTTTTAGCAACACCTAGTCACCCATCATAAACATTATTTATGTACAATGTCCGTCTCTGTGTTGCTTCATTCGATTCTATGCTCGTTGCAAGTGGGTTATACAACGTAGGTGTATCTCCAAACATCGATTATGACCTCTTTTTTTCATCCATTTGCGGATGATAGGCATTTGATATGCGTAATTCTGCTCCTTGTTGTTTAAATAACTCCTGCCAAAATAGACTAAGAAATATCAAGTCTCGATCACTGATTATGCTGTCTAGTAGAACATGTAATTTAAATACACAATCTATGAAAGCTTAAGCCACTGCACTTGTTGTGAAAGAGTGATGAAGAGAAATGAAATGAGCATACTTGCTCAATTTATCAACCACCACAATGATAGTAGCATCTCTAGAGAGAGTTTGGCACCTGATCTCTATAGATTTTATTGAGGTTCCCTGTAGGTCAAAAAGTTATGGGCCTTGTTGTCTAATAGTGTCTAATAACTTTCATGATTTTGAACCTTTGATGTGCATTGCCCAAAATTGCATGAGCTGATATACTTTAGTGTTATGAAGGATCCTCCTTTTCGCAAAGCAACAATTCATTTCCCTCAATACCAGGCCCAACATCCTCCCCCTCCTCTGGAACTTCAACCAGATAAAACATCCCTTTCCTAGTACACTTATGTTCTTATGAATATTTTTCATCACACCATTAAAAAATTCCATTTGCTCTCTTCTCATCAAATTATACCATTGTTCTGAATTTCCCTTGTGGCATGTTCTTGATTAAGTTGTTGTTCATCTTGATAAGAGGTTTGATTGACTTGTAAGGTTGTGTCTGAATGGGATGTGGTGCATGTAATGGTTTGGGAAGTATATGCAGTTTAATAAACTCTTTAGTCTTCTTTTGATTACTCCAATAGTAATCTCATGCAATTTTAGCTAAATGAAATGCTTGAGCCAGAGTAGTAAATGCAAGGAAATTTAAGGCCTATGGCCTTTCAAAAAATTATAATTGTGTGCCTCTGCGTTATAAACACCTTGCTTAACCTCACTTCAAAATATGTTTGATAATCCACCACTGAACCCCCTTGAGTACAACTCAACAAATCATCAATTAAACTCGATGAAAATCTCTTAGACACTTCTCTTTCTAATTTAGTAGCCATATGTCTTGTCTTGGCTAAAGCATAATACCACTGCAAGATCGCTCATTTTAAATGCATTAACACTAGTTTCATCATGTGATCTATTTGCACCTCTTCCATGAAAAAGTCATGTTCATATTTGATCAACCAACTCCTTACATCCTCTCCATCAAATTTAAGAAACTCTATTTTAGAGTACTTAGAAAAATAGTATTGATCTGTAGCAGTAAAACAATTCATCTAGATTTAGGCCTTGAGTTCTTTTGGCTGAGAAAACTCAGATATTCATATCTCTTATTTTCCAAACTCTGTTTTGTTGAGATCATCTACTTTCTGAAATAAACTATGATTATGTATATTCAATGTAGAAACTGTGGGCTCCAACACTTTATATTTTCCCGCAAGCAATGTTAAAGTGTTGTTATTGACCTCAATGTTATTATTTTGTTCTTTAATCAACACATCAAGTTCTTTATTCCTTATTGTCTTTTCTTCAAGCATACCGCCTGAAAGAACGAGGTAATGATATCAATTGTTACGATCTCCAGTTTGAAGGAGTTTAGAGGCAAACGACTCCAAAGATCTTTTGAGAAGAAATGTGTAATAGAGAAGAGAGGAAGTGAAGTATAGAATTTAGGAAACATTTTCGATTTTTTAATGAACTAAATAACTTCTCACCCTAGGACTATTCTTTAAATGTAGACACAAGTAACCATGGTGTTCTAACTAACCCAGACTACCTAAATAAACAATAATGCCCATAACAAAAATATGAATTAGAACAATAGACAAGGTCCACGACCCAAACATAAAATAGACAACAGAATAACATCGTGAAACACAAACTAGGTTTTTTTGTCTTCTGAGTTATAACTGAGCGAATTATTCTATCATAACTGAGCGAATTATTCTATCGTAACATGGCAAACTATTTTATTTTCCAGAACGGCCCTGAAGTGTTTTACACATCCAGGACCGAATCTACTCCCACTTTGGTTAAATAGTTATTGAATTTAGTAATTAATTCCCTTTCTCTTTCCTTTTGGGAACATATATAATAAATGTAATAAATAGAGGGGAAGAAAATGAGGCAATTACTAAGAGTCTTTTTCTCTTCCATTCCTGAAAAAACAAAAGAGGCAAGAAAAATGGCACGGTAATAAATGAATTAGGCAGGGCAAATACCAAAATTGCCCCTCGGTGGACACACGTTTAAGATCCATCGTTGGATCTTTTGCACGCCCGTATCAGAGCCATCGAAGGACTCTGATGAAGGTCCCCACCATCTGGATTTAAATTCTTCACTTTGCACTGAATCCGAGGACATAAAATAGACAACAGAATAACATTCACAAACTAGGTCTTTTTGTCTTATGAGTTATCCACCAATACTCACCCTCGAACGATCCGCCGCTCTCTACCTTTTTCACCAACTCTCTCGCCATCACGCCGCCAAAATCAACCGCTAATCCTCCGCGTAACTTCTAAATCTAGGGTTTAAATTTGAATTAATAAGAAATTACCATACCCAACCATTGTCACACCAAGAGTCTTAAAAAACACACACACAAAAAAGCCGAAAACGAAAGTCGCCACGATGGCAGAGAAGCAGCTGATCGTGGCCGTTGAAGGAACCGCCGCGATGGGCCCCTTCTGGTCCACTATCCTCTCCGATTACCTCGAGAAGATCATAAGGTTTCCTTTGCGTTTTCTCCCCTCAAACATATTTATATCATAATTCTCGAAACTGTTTATTCTGGTGCAACTTTGGGTCCAAGTCAGAAAAGATATGTTGCTATCTTATTTCAGGCTTGCATTTCGTCCGCATTCAGTGTGATACGCGCAGGTGTTTGAATTTTTTTCTTTTCATTTTCTGGTTCGTGCAGGTCCTTTTGCGCTGCTGACGTGGCGGGACAGGTACGTTGTTATAGTTGGTGCCTGTCTCGTTTCGTGCTTGAACGGCGGTTATGATGGTATTGAAAAATATGGAAAATCTTGACGTTGTATAGTTGTTAGGATAGTACGTGTGGTTACTCTTACTCTTCTTTTTTGAAAGATACAGAAGGCGTCAAGTTCGAGTACGGAGTTGTTGTTGATCACGTTCAACTGTCACGGATCTTATTCTGGTGCGCGCAACCTTTTCGATTCCTTGTATCTGTTTTACTACTCTGAATTCTCCAAACTTTAGTGATCTTTGATACAATGAGATGATATATGGTCTATTGCGTATTTGAACAGCTTGCCTGGTTCAACGGAGTGGCTGGACTCGGGATGCTGATGTCTTCTTACAGTGGTTGTCGGCTATACCCTTTAACGGCGGTGGTTTTAACGATGCTGCCATTGCTGAAGGACTTTCTGAAGCTCTAATGGCAACCAAGTGTTATCTGATTTTTTTTTATTTTATATATATTTTTTTTGAATCCTCTTGTATGAGCCTTTAGTAGTTCACTCCCATTGTGCTTCTCAGTTGTTCCCTACCCTCCCAAGCGGAGGCCAAGTTAACCAGAGCACAAATGGGAAAAAGCATTGTATTCTCATTGCTGCAAGTAATCCATACCCCTTGCCGACGCCAGTCTATCGTCCACAGTTACAAAGTATGGAGCAGGGAGGAAATATTGACGCGCGAGTGAAAACTTGTTTATCAGATGCGGAGACGGTGGCTAAAGCATTTCCTCATGTACCTTTCTGTTGCTTTCTTCCATTTTCAGCTGTTGTCTGGTTCTTCAGCTTTTCCGGAATTAGCTAACTCGTGATCATAAATCTGTTGTGCTACAGACCTCTGTTTCTCTCTCTGTCATTTGTCCAAAACGACTTCCTAAACTTGAACAAATCTATAATGCGGTATGTTAGATTCGTGATTTTCCTTTATTTTAGCTGTTACTAAAACGTGAATTTATGTTCCATTGTCCTCTTTTCTTTTGCTGCATTGGTGAAAACAATTAGTACTTGACGGCTCAGCGTGCTACTTTCTTCATCCTGAATGTAGGGAAAACATGATGCCAGAGCTGCAGATCCACATGTTAACAATGGAAAAAATCCACAATTTCTTGTTCTAATCTCAGACAAGTTTACGGAGGCGTGTTCAGCTTTAAATCGTCCTGAAATTCAAAACTTGCCTTCTAATCAGAGCCCTGTAAAAGCAGATGTCTCTTCGGTTACCTCGGTGACAGTGCCCCTGCCAGGTTTAAGTCCCTTGGATTCCCTGTTTAGTGTCTCGACCTACTGAACTTTTTCCGCGATTTTCTGTTTGCATGTTCGTAACTCGACAGCAACTGCACATTGTCATTGCTTGAAAACTTTAAGCACTTGCATGCGCTTGAAATTTGAAGTTCTGTTTTGTATGTCCAATAGCTTTGTTGACTTTGAACTTGTTTTGGTTAATCATCTTCTTGAAAGCCCGAGGAACCATGTCCCCTCGGTTTTGTATCGTGTAGAATTAAGCTTTCTGTCTTTGACTGCTACTAGCTTTGAGTTTGGAAGAGATCTGAATTTTATCTCCCTTTGTATGTTGATTTTAGCAAATGGATCTTCTATGAACCGACCACCGGTTTCAGTTGGAAGTATACCTGCTGCGACTGTAAAAGTTGTAAGTGTTTTTGAGTATACGTCTCGCATGTGTTATTAGCGTATGCATTGGTTTCTATAGCTGTAATGTGAAAGTGTGGATGTGGTAATAAACCAAAGATCTCAAATGTAGGAGCCAGGCACTGCAACTTCCATGGGAATGGGACCTGCATCCCAAAATTTAGTTACTAGTGGTGAAAGCCTGCAGGATACAAAGCCTACTGTCAGCGGGATGACACTGCCTAGTGCTGCGGCGAACGTGAACATACTAAATAATCTCTCTCAAGTACGGCAAGCAATGAACTCTGCTGCGCCAAGCGGAGGGTCTTCTATAGGTCTTCCTGCAATGAATCAAACTCCGGTTTCTATGCATATGTCAAATATGATATCTAGTGGAATGGCTATTTCATCAGTAACAGGGTCTGGAGAACTTACTGGGACTTCTCAGGGGAATCCTTGTGGACAAATGGTCCAAAGTAGTCTCGGCATGAACCAAAATATGGTTAGCAATATTGGTCCATCAGGTATCTCCTCGAGTGCCAGCACGATTATTCCTACTCCTGGAATGTCTCAACAAATCCAATCTGCGATGCAGTCGCTTGGTCCTGGCGACAACCAAGCAACTGTGCTATTGTCACAGCAGCAGACAGGGTCAAAATATGTTAAAATCTGGGAGGTGAGTTTGAATGTATTTATATTTTTATATTACAACAATGTATGTTTTATTCCATATAATTATTACATTTTATGTTATGCATTTTGAGCAATCATTGAATAATAATCCATCATTGTCAACATCATGCTTATAATCAATTTTTTTTTACGTAATATCTTATCAGCAGTGTAGTTGAAAACTTATTTCTGAAGGATTCATTAACATGCAGGGCAAATTGTTCTTACAGCGCCAAGGGCAGCCCGTCTTCGTCACTAGAATGGAAGTAAGCCTGACCTTTTACTATGAGCTTTGTCTACAGAGCTCTTGCTAAATCGATTCACGGAGAATTTTTTTCGTTATTTCTGCTTCCAGCTTTTGAAACCAATGTCCTTTTGTTGATCTGTCGAAGTCTGCATATAATTCTTGCTCTCTTTTTCTTGCATGACACTTTGCGGGGTTACTTTTGTGCAGGCTTATAGGAGTTCTTCAGTATCTGAAACGTAAGTTCGATGATTCAGCTGCTCTTATTTATTTGTTTATTTTTTTTCTGTTATATATGTTGTTTAAATAATTTTCTGATGTGTTTTGCTCAGGCTGGCTGCTAACTGGCCACCAAACTTGCAACTTGGTCGACTGATATCTCAGGATCACATGAATAATAATAAGTAATTACCCGACTCTTGAAGATTTTATAATCTATGCAAATGTTTTGTCTACCAATGAGATTGATTATTATATTTATTTTTTTTGCAAGGCGATATGCCGGGAAAATTGTTTATCTGGTATTTCGGGCACTGGATGAACATGTATATCTTGGGCAAATGCAGGAAAAGAAGCTTGTGAGTTGCAATTAATTTTTCCATCCATTCACAGTTGTCAGTATTTTCACCTCAATTCAGAGTCAGAAAATCACTCAAATGAACCTTATCAACTGATCATGTTTTTTCTAAATTTCCCAGTGTGGAGTTATCCAATTACCATCTCAGACCCTACTTCTTTCTGTGTCCGACAAGGCGCAGCGTTTGATAGGAATGGTTTTCCCTGGGGTAACCAGATTTCTTAGCCTGACCATTATTTTTGCATTTGCAAGGAACATATTCTGTCATATATAAGGTATCATAAGAAATCTGGTTACAGATATGAAAAAAGGTCTTATTACCGCTGCTCTGTAAAACCAGGATATGGTTGTTTTGAAGCCAAAAATAATTCCAAGTCAGCAACAGCAGCACCAAACAATGCAGATTCAGCAAATACCGCAGCAGCAGCAGCTTCCGCCGATGCAACAGCAACAGCAGCAGCTACCGCAGTTGCTACAGGTGCAACAACAACAAATCTGCCAACTGCAACAGCAGCAACAGCTGCAACAACAACAACTCTCGCAACTGCAACAAGTGCAACTTCAGCATCAGCAGCAGCTCCCTCAGCTGCAGCAACAACTTCAAAATCAGCAACAGCTCCCTCAACAATTGCAGCAGATGGTTGGAACAGGAATGGGTCAAGCCTATGCTCAAGGTGGTCCAGGTCGGTCATTTGTTTCGCAGGGACAAGTCTCATCTCAGGTACCACCCAACATGCCTGGATGGGGATACATGAGTCATTAACTTATACCTGTGAGCTGGGAAGCAGCTCATTGAATGAAGAATCATTTACTTTACTGTCCTCGGATGCGGTGGGTTGGAGTAAAATTACAAAGTCTAAAAGTAGAGACCTCATGAACCTCAACTTCTGAGATGTTGTTTCTTCAATGGGTTCAAGTAGAGAGTGGAGCTGATTCGGTACAGTTGCTTGATTTAAATTCTGATATACATACATACATTCTTTCCAATAAAAGCCAATTTCGCAAGTTTGGCCTGGGAGGAGCAAATAACCATATCGTTGGTTACAATATTTTTCTATGAACATGGACGGACATCAGGCCGTCGAGAAGGCGATCCCTCCCGCGGGCCAAATGGTGGTATTCTTGGTTTACTTTAATCCATCGTGAATGTTCAAATACAATATTTGGGCAAGTTATCTAGCATTCAAGGTGTTTTTTCTTTTTTTAGGTGTTAAAAACAGGGTTGAATTGGGTCCGGAATGGGCTCATTCCGAACCGTTTGGATTGAAGGACACGCGGGAACTTTTCTGCAAAAAAAGTTAAAATTTGGGGAAAAAAATGAAAAAAGCCCTCGCGCGGCAGGGATCACCAACATGCCATATATCGCTAACTGAGCATGCCATTGTCGTAGCACGCAGGCCATTATCAACAATTGGGTTTGCTGGTGTCGGAACCGTGACATACCAGTGTCGTAACCGTGGCATGCCATTATCGGTCCTTCAATCCAAACAGTTCGAAATTGCCCTTTTACTTCGGACCCAATCCAACGCCGTTAAAAATGACTATTTTGAGGGGCAGGTCAGGCAAATGTCTGCAACTCTAAGTAACTTTAATTGAAAAATATTTGACTTGCATTTGAAACCAAGAAAATACCGAAATATGTTTTTCCAAATATTTAAGATTAGAAATTTAGAGCCACAACTCCTAACGTAAAACGACAGCTTTTCGACCTTCCACTCCCCAATCCTACGGCCTACACTCCGCCACTTGTTCTTGTTTTTAAACGGAGGCAATCGGGAAAAAATCTCCAACTACGGCACTGCAACAAATAAGTTTAATTAACCACACAGAAACCAACCTCCCTTCCTCTAAACTCTAATCCCCATCCCACCAGACCACCAACAGAGAGAGAGAGAGAGAGATGGAGACGGCCATTTGTGGGAGATTACCTCTCTCCCCTAATCCCCTCCTTAACACCCGGCCAGGTTTCTCCCTTTTTCTCCAATCTCTTGATTCCATCATCTCCCTTAAGCTAGCTACTTAATTTGTGGGTTAATTTAAATGGAAGGATAATCGGAGCTCTTTAAGCGTGAAAAAAATGTTGTTTCCTTGGGTCGGGTCGGGTCGGGTCGGGTCGGGGCTATATCTTATTTAGGGTTATTAGCAGGTTTGTTGGAATTGATTGATTGTTAGTTAGTTAGTTAGTTAGTTAGTCACCCGCCACGCGCAAGTCCGAAGCGGTTGTTTGAAACTTGCGGGGCCTTGTGATGTATGAAAAGCTGCATCTTTTTCGTGAGACGCGGGAATCTTTGCCTGTAGAAGTAGTTAATCGATTCGTGTGTGTGACATTCGGTTTTGTTTTGGAGATGGCAGACAAGAGTTTTCTTTACAGAGCGACTTGTGCAAACCGTGGAATGCTCGTGGCGTTTTCCGCTATGGCGTCCGGTAAAGGAGGAGGTTTGTTGGACAGGCCGGTTAAAGAGAAAACCATTCCTAAACGGGAGTCTGACAAAGATTTGAGGTATAATAAGGTTCTTCTTGATGCTCTTTTTTTGATAGATGTTAGAGTTTCTTCCAAGTTCTTGCGATTTCTTGTTCGTAAGTTTCATCACGTAGAGGAGGGCTAGGAAGGTTTGCACTTGAGTGGATGTTTGAAGATACGGAATTCCCCTGCCTGCTTATTCGCCCATTTTGTTTTATTATAGTTAGAGTTCTTCAAAGTCCCTTCAGGGACATCTGATAAAATGGGAACGACACAGAGAAGATTAGCATGGCCCACGCTCAAGGATGAAAAAAAAAAGTTGAGAAGAGTTTTTCAAAAGTGGCAACTTCTTGTTCGTAAGTTTTGCACTTGTGTAATTGCATTGCTTATTCATTCATTTTGCTTCCGGGGGACGGGTGCCTGTGTAATAAAGAGTTTCCTTTCCATGAAGGCTTGTGGAGATTGTAGCCGGCATTTCTGGAAATATCGTTAAGAAATGGAAATACTTGTTGAATGTATTGTTGAGGAAAAACCTCTAGTCTCTTGTTTGTTGATAGAATATGAATGCCTGAGTGGAATTGTATTTGTGCTTCTAGTCTGCTTCATTGACTCTATTCGTTGTTTTTAAGGTCGAGAGGATCACTCACTCAAAGGGCTGTTTGTGTTTTTTCGTTGATGGTATATCAGGAAATCGAAGAAACATTCTCCACCGTATCGTGTCCTTTTGCATAATGACAACTTCAACAGAAGAGAATATGTTGTCCAAGTTTTGATGAAGGTGATACCTGGGATGACAGTTGACACAGCTGTTAACATCATGCAAGAGGCTCACATTAATGGCCTATCGGTGGTGATCATCTGTGGTCAAGCGGATGCGGAAGATCACTGCATGCAACTTCGGGGGAACGGTCTTCTAAGTTCGATCGAACCTGCGAGCGATGGTTGCTGAAAACGTAGCTACTACTAGTAGACTGGTGTCCCTTTACATGTCATTAACAGTGTATTAGATGTGTATATAACCAGCGATGCTATTATTTGTACCGAGTGTCAGTTTATCCATGTGGTCGACTGCAGACAAATGATATCGGCAATCTTGAATAAGATGTCCGAATTTATAGAAACCAACACGAAATGTTCAGGCATAATTAGAGTCAATCTGTCACACCATTGCTCTCTCTCTATAGCGATTTCGGATCTTCAGCTGCCGCCAACAGCCGAAGAAAGCCCGACAGTTGATCACAAGGTCGGATAGTAAATGTTCTTTCGCGACCCCATGGTAAGATTAGCTGTTGGCACACCGCGTTGATAAATTTTGACAAAAGTCGCCAAACTAGATGATTGATGCCCACAAAAGACTCCATCCATGTGTGTTAAATATCCTGCCTGGTGAGTACGTTCGCAAGAATAAAATTCAAAGGAAGACTCGCTCCGATTTAGCCACGGGCCGACGGCTACTATTACAAATGTAACGCAACAATGTAATCAGCTGGATTAATCACTTCCGGGGAATAAAAAGCTGGAGAATTCACTTAATGGGACCACCCCTCAAAAAGAAGTTTTGGTGGACCAGAAATTGATGATTCTGAAGGAACCAGATGCTGGGAAGCTAGTACATTTAAAAAATTCAAAGATCTGCCTGGCAGTGGAGCATTATCATCATCCATGCCAAAAGGTAGAATATGATACCTAGCCTAGTTAATTTAATGGTGTATCTTTCATCTATCTACTTCCCATATCTTTGTTTTTAACCGGATAAACAATTAACGTGCTGTGAACTTGGCAAGTGACAAATTTCATGAAGATTGATGTTCCCTGGTTTCCCCACAACCGCCTTCCGGTCTGAAAAAAAAGCAGCAGCAAAAGGATCATCTAATTACATCAATCTTCAAGGTAGGTTTCTTGTTAATGTAAATCACATGAAACGCAAAGAAGTACTAACCGGCAGTAACTCGTGAAGAATCATGGCTCCGCTGTTGACAGAAAGGATTGTATTCCAAAAACAATGAAAAGAACTCCACCCGAGAGAGCAACCTGCGTCAATACACATGATGTGGTCAAGTGCTTAGCAGCACCAACAAGTTGAGGTTAAATTTGATATACCATTCTCTCGGAGATCTGAGATGCTAAACTCTTCCCACCAACAACAGCGGCTGTAGTACACAGTGCTTGTCCCCTAGAGGAAAGGCAAGATGGAGATAAATCCCAGAGAAAGAATAGAAAATAACTAGTCCAGTTCAACTTACAATATGCCACCAAGAACGACACCAAACGGATTCTCGTCAGCAGCTAAACCAATTGTAGCTATCTGAAGTGCAGCACAGGACCAAAAGTAAATAAGAACATGCAAAATAACCTGACTTTGAAAGATCAAGTTCCAGCACACACTACTTAAATGTCCTTTCTTACCTGGCTCTTGTCACCCCATTCGCCAAAGAATGTTATAGAAAATGCCTGCAGATTTAAGCTGATTAAAATGAGTGTTCCAGAGAGCAAAAACTATAAATCAGCAAGACATGCTGTCACCTTCAGAAATATAGGAGAGAAAAACTGCAACAGAAATGGTCGCCTCTTCTTTTTTGATTCGTCATCATTCTGTGGAAGCATACAGCATATACATTACAACACAAGCATATTTCATGTGTAATGAACAAGTGAACCCCGGTCATTAGGGCAGAGGAAATAGGATTTGTCCAAAGGGGTAACAGAAGAAGTTCTCACCAACATACAGTACTATACAAACAGCAACACAAAGATTAGCATTAACACATCTACCACACTAACATGCCCCTCATGTGCAAAGATCACAGGGTGAAGTTATTTCATATTTGAGCGGGCACTTGATGAAATGACGAAGACATGCCAGAAGAAGTTCTCAACAAACAACACAAGAATGGAAAACAACAGCAACAATAATAGCATTGAAGTCTACCCAATAAAGAAATTCACGAAGAAACATGTCTAAAGATCATAATAGAGGTTTTTTATATACCTTGTTTTCTTCTTTGCTTTTGCTTGAATTGGATTTCCAATCCGCGTCCTAGCAGCAAATCAAAAACATAATGAGGATAACTTCAATCATATGGACGTAGTTGACAGTAAACAGGAAAAAATGTCCAAACCAGTTGCTTTTCAACTTCAGCCAGCTCTTCAGACTCCCTGTCGAACATAAAGATCTCAATGTTAAAAGAGGGCGCCAGCTTCAGCCAGAAGTAATAGAAATGACACATAACATTTGTGCTACTTTGAGATTAGTACCCTTTGTCATGAATTCCATCCCAGACCGACAAGAGCCCAAATCCGAAAAACAATAACGTCGTAATGTGATGGGTCCATGTACGCGAGAGCTGCATCATTTGTAAATACAGCATGATGATAACGCCATCAAAATCATCCACAAACCAATCGAACAGAAGCCAGGATGCTCACCAAGTTGGGAGCAGCCCAGCCAACGACAGCGGAAAGTATTGTCATCACCTGGGATAAATTAACACCCAATGTCTAGTGCTCTGACCTTCATAGATCAACCAAGAACATGCTAAACTTAACAAGACAGAGGAGCGCGGCGGTAACGCTTACGATCAAAGCGGATAAACAACCTGACAACACAAGCCTCCTCGGGTTACGCATGGCCAGGATCTTCAAAACAACAGATCACAAAGTCAGTTGCAGGCCATATAGCTGCTAAGCAAGTAGCCCCAATTGCAAACCCTAAGGGATTGCGGATGGTCAACCCTAAAACCAAACCGAACAAAACAAGACTAACCGCGGCGGCGATAAAGGTCTTGTCGCCGATCTCGGACACGACGGTCATCGCCAGCGACTTGGTGAAACCCTTCCATTTTTCAAAAAAAAGAGAATAAATTTAAGGAAAAGAGAAACAGCAATAAAGTAATTAGAAATTAGATTGGGTAGCTCAGTTACCTGCACGACCGAGCTCATGGTTCCTCAGAGGAGGATCCGACGTGGATTATTGATTCGGACCGCACCCCAAAGGACCCGAACCCGAATTAGTCGGAGCTCCGAGCGAGCGGGTGTTTCTCTGATCGGTGCTTGTGGTACGACTGAGTCCAACTCCAAGCTTGTGATTCGGGGAGGTAGCTCTTCCTAAATAACAGATATTTTTCACCCACTTCCAAAAATTAATATATTATTTTTTTGTAACAAACAAAACAGGTCGTAAACGACAACTTCGGTACAGTAAACTACAAAAAAAAGGGTAAAGTAAAAAGATGTTTTTCACCCACTTGCTAATTTTATTTTATATAAACGATAACGACGGGTACAATAAAATAGCAAAGGGGATCGAATCGGGATTAAATAAGAGTAAAATAGTCATTTGTTTATGATGTTTGAATTAATTGATTAATTAGGATAAAATTCTGATTATTTAGTCCCTGGATGCTTTTTCGAGTTGACTTTGCGGCAAATCTTTTTAAAGTTCCGATTATACCCTCAAACTCACTCTCTTACTCTTACCCCACCGGGAGGAGAAACCTCCCTTTCCTCCATCTTTTTCTTCCTGTCCTCCGTCGCAATCTCAATAATGAAGGCAATCTCGTGGTCATGCTAAGAAACACTGCAATTAACTAGATAAATTTTTTTTTTGATAAGTATTGTCCCTACTAAGAAACCCTTTGGTGATTTCCAGTTTTTGGGCTCGCTAGACTCTCCCCACGTCAAGTTTTTTGTTTAATTTTTCAATTCCATTTTTAAGGTTTGATCTTTCTGCCATTTGAGTTTCGTAGAGATTCTTTGGAAAATTATTTTTTGGGAAATCTATTTAGTAGAGTATTAGTTGTAGGAGGGAGCGGTTGTTTGCTAAGACGATTATATTTTTCTCTTTAAAGAAGGGGTAAAATTGAAATTTTAAAAAGATTTGCTAGAAAGTCAACTCAAAAAAGCATCCAAGGACGAACTAGTTCATATTTTCAAATATGAGTGATTAATCCAAACTTATTTGTCCTAATTAATTAATTGGGACTAATCGCTATTTTGCCCCTTAAATAAGGGTTCTAGTGCATACAGGTATGTCACGAGCCCAAGTAAGACTGAACAATACAATTGTCTTGTCTTTTTTTTAATAGAAAAAGTGGGATCGGCTTTGTATAAATACGAAAAATAAATTTAAGTACATCAGTAATAACGATCTATTCGTAGCCCAACCTCCTAACTAGAGGAACATGAAGCATCTCATCATGATAGTTATGATGGCTATCGAAAGAGGGAATCTCGTTTATGAGGTCGACAGCAGTAACCTCAAAAGAGGGAATCTCATTTCTGAAGGTCGATAGCCATGATAAACTTGTCTATCTATGCATAAACTAAAACTCCTAAATGCCTTTCCTGAAATTCAAAATTTTTTCAAAACACTATATATATATTCACTTATATTCTTCAGAAATTACACTATAAATTATCAATTCTCTCTTAAATCTCTATTCATTAATTATTTTCTATAAATATTCTCTAAGAGAAATGACTTTTAAAAAATTAAAAATGAAACCTTGTAACTTGAGATTCTGGAACTTATGTTCCGAGAACCAGAACCTTATTTCAAAGTATCGCGATCGTACATTCGAAGGTAGTACTTTAATTGAGGTTTCGTACATTCGATTGTTTCTCGCATTTCATGCATTAGGACTTCTAAGGCAATCATTGTATCGTTGCAAGTCATCCTGAAAACTTTTCAAATTCCTGGTATCAACTTAAGTTTACCACTCCGCCAAATTTTTGAAACAATCATACAAGTTTTGTCAAACTCCAAATCAATCCTCTAGGTTCTGCGTAGTTCACAATCAATCTCAATGTTAGGCAAATTTTATAATAAATCCTCGAAGTTCTACTGCATTCACATTTAGTCTTCAAAATTTTGTCAGTTCTACAATCAGTCCTCAATTTTCTACCAATTTCACAACCAGTCGTCAAAATTTCCAAAATAAGCAAACCCATAAATTAAGAGAATGGAGAAAATCAAACCAAAACACCCACCACAGATCCGGCGGCGAACTACAACAGGGGTGGCACCATTAAAGACGCGTAGTATGGCGGTTGTTCATTGAGGCGGGAACTGAACAGGATAGTTCGAACCTCAAGAACTCTACGAGGGCACTGTCACAGATGTCGTTAAGGCAAAATCGCTAAGAATGACATTGCGACTAGTAAACAACATTGAGAGTCAGCGTCACGCGAATTAGTACATGGCCAAAGGAATGGGGGCTGGGCTCTGTTGGCTGGCTCGGAAGAACGGACCCACGGCTTGTCGTTCTACTCCTCGAGGACTCGACTAATTTGGGCGGTGACGACAATGGGGCCTTGAACAGTGCACGCATGTCCGATCTTCGAACTCCTGGAGGCGAGGCGAGGCTTGATATAGGCGGCGCGACTGGTGGATGTTGAAGGAGGAGCCGGGGGCGGCTGTGGGGGTTTGCCAAAAATCCTAAATCGATTGTCTTATTTTTTATAATTTTTTTGCAGTTTGTTTTTTTTTTGCAATTTTTTTTCAAGAAAACAAATCAAAACTATATTAGATGAAATGGAATTTTGATTAGGAATCACGAAGCTCTGATACCACCTTGTAGCATAGTAGAAATCAAAACTAAAAATGGATATGATACTGACTGTGAAAATTGTATGTGGATAATTTGCTAGACCGAAAAGGACACAACACCTATCTAACTATGATTATTTCAAAAGATGATTTGTGAGTACCACTGTTCTATAAAAAAGAAAGATTAAAAAATATGGCTCGACCGCAATAAAAAGAAATGCTCAGTATTTAAACTAACCACATGACGTAACCTAAACTAAGTAGCAAATCCTAACAAGCCTAAATCCTAATAAATTCTTTGTCTACAATACGTAACCTAAATTATTTAAACTAACCAGCAAATCAGAACAAGCCGAAAATTAATAGAAAGTCCAAATAAAACAAACACATAAAAAAGTACGAAATATTGAGAGTCCAACAAGAAACAATACAAATTTTGGTACCTACCTTACTTGCCTATCAACCATTGAGACGTCTATACACATTGTTAAGAAGAAGAAGAAGAATAATTACTAAAATACACTTTTCTATAGAAGAAGAAGAAGAAATAGGGGAAAAACAAACCGAAGAGATGTATGAAAGGGGAGCAAGTCTTTATATTTATATGCATCTCTTATCCAAAACAAGAAAAAACAGTTTTTTTTTCCCTCCAATTGCAGTCCACGTAAGCACCTTGTACTTTGGCAAGATCAAACGCATCTTCTTCTTCTTCCTCTCCTCTCTTCTTTCTTCGGCGACAGTTTTTCCCCTGCAAAAGAACGTCAGGCGCGACACGAAACAGTAGAACACGTCGGTCCCCATGTGGACGACGACGATGATGATGATGCATTTACTTTGACCAGACCCCACCACTCTCCCTTCTCTTCTTTCCACCCTCACGCCAACGACTTTTACCCACCCAAAAAGCACTCTTTCAGAAAGGAAAAAAAAGAGGAACATTTCCTGAAATTGAACTACAACGGGCAGTTCGTGGATGATTCCATCCCCCACCCACCAAACCCTTAATTAAAACCCAGTTTTTTTTTTGCAAAAAATAAAAAGAAGCAAAAAATAATAATAATCAGGCGATAGAAATGAACGAGTCCCCTAGTTCCTCATCCGGCTCCGTCTCCACTTCCGACCAGGTAAGCTTTTCTCCTCCCCCAACCGTTCTGTTAAGAACAAACTGGGGCCTAAGAGAGAGATATTAACTGAATATTACTGGATACTGGAATCGGCAGAATGTAGGGAGGAGCGGGAGCGGTAGCCAGCGGGTGGCTGTGGACGCGCCACGTCGATGGCATGACGTGTTCTGGCTTGGGGTGTTCTCCCTGCACATGGTAGGGTTAGGGTTTGCTCTCACGGTGTTGGGGCTCAACCGGTTCAAGAAGACGGACAGGTTCAACATCGACAAGTACACGTCCGGGCCCACCCATGGCAACGGCCTCACCGAGGACTACTGGCCCATGTACGCGGCCAGCGCCGGAGGCGGGGCCGTGCTGGGCTGGATTTGGCTGCTGCTGCTCGGGTCCCGTGCCGGCCACATGATGAAGGTCTCCGTGCACATCCTCACTACGTACCTCGCTGTGGTCAGTGTCCTCTGCTTCTGGACCAAGCAGTTCTTCTGGGGCGTCGCGTTCGCCATTGGCGCCTCGCTGCAGTTCTTGTATGTGGTCTCGGTTATTGACAGGTAGGATGTGGGAGGGAGGAGCCTTTTCCATGGATCTGGGTTCGAGTTTTCGAGACTCAAAGTGTGGATCTTGTTTGTTGTTAGTGACATTGCTTATGAGAATTGCTTTTTTATTTCTCGGTATGAGGTGGATAGTTATGTAGTTTTAGTGGGGTTGATGAATCTGTTATGTGGAGACGAACTTACGAGCGGAGGAGCAAGAAGATTCCGGATAAGATTCCGCTTAGTGGGTTGATGAATCTGTTAGTGACTTGAGAAGTTCTGCAGTGCATACCAGAATCTTTCTTGTGTTGTTGAACTTTACTATTATCTTAGTAACATGCTAGTTTCTTGAATTTAGACGGGGGTTGTGAGATGGAGGCGTAAGTTTGAGCTCGAGATGTTTAATTGTTAGACTTGGCTACATACTTTGGTTGGATACGGATCTTCTTTAGTATGCCATGGTCCCTTTCCTCCGTGGCATAGATGTGATCATCTTGTTGGATTTGGTTCAAGATTAGATGTGGTCTCATCGGATACGGAGGAATGCTGCTTTTGTCCTGTGTTTCTATTAGTTGTAGCTTCTGAACATCCTGACGTCTGAATAGTGGGCCTTTCCTTGCACATTTGAGTTACCTATAGGTTTTAGTGATCTTCATTGTTCTGGCTGATGAGGGTTTATCCTACCTTTTTCTTGTGAATTTTCTCCAATGCCTTTGTGTGTATGGGAAATTAGGTATGATGGTTAATTATTATTAAATGATATGGGTCCATGAAGAAGATCCTGAAAATTAAGTAGTATAATGGTTTAATATGATCATCTTTTCTCTACCTGCCTGCAGGCTTCCGTTTACTATGCTGGTGCTGCAAAAGGCTGTACTTATGGTTTGGAGCCTTCCCGAAGTCATGAGAATAGCATATGCGTTCATGTTTGTCATGCTTTTGTGGATGGCAATATGGTCGTTCGGAGCTGCTGGGGTTGTTGCTTCAAGCATGGGAGATGGCGGACGCTGGTGGCTTCTTTTGGTGAGCTGGCAAGTTTTGCTCTTTATTGCACCTCCTATTAGTGAGATACAAAATAGCAACACAGTTTGTTGGCATATCCTTTGTGACACCTTAAAATGTAGCAATTCTTTTGTCTGCTCAGGTCCTGTCAGTGAGCTTGTTTTGGACGGGTGCAGTATTCTGTAACACTGTGCATGTGATAGTGTCTGGCATGGTGTTTCTTGTTCTTAACCATGGTGATCAAGAATCTGCACCAGTCCCTCCCAACTCCTTGATGAAGGCGCTAAGGTATGCAGTGACAACATCTTTTGGAAGCATTTGCTATGGATCACTCTTCACAGCTGCAATTAGGACGCTTCGATGGGAGGTATATGAACTACAATTTGTCTCTACCAGACTTGTCATCTTGCTCTATGTAATCGGTTATGTTTTTCCTTTCTCCATTTCTTTAACTAAGGCGGATCTTTTAGATCAGGGGATTGCGGTCTAAGATAGGCAAGAACGAGTGCTTGCTCTGTTGCGTTGATTTTCTGTTTCATATCGTGGAGACTCTTGTTCGATTCTTCAACAAATATGCTTATGTTCAGGTATACTTTGAAATTTCTCCGTCCCTTTTTAGATTTTTCCGAGTAAGATTCTTCAGTCATGATTTCCGTTTTCCGGCCGAGTTAATTGCATAATTTGCGCAATTTCCTTCAGATAGCCGTCTATGGCAAAGGTTTCAACCATTCAGCAAGAGATGCCTGGGAGTTATTCCAATCAACCGGAGTCGAAGCCCTTGTTGCATATGATTGCTCAGGTGCTGTTCTACTGATGGGTACACTGTTGGGTGGGCTGATAACCGGAACAGCTTCGGGAGTTTGGGCACACACTAAACAGAATGATAAAACTATCATGGTGGGTTCCACCGCAATGTTGATTGGAATGGTCTTGGTAAGTTGAACATTTAGAATAGACGAGCCGCTTCTTTTATACGAAGAGTTGAACCCGAGATCTCTTATCTTTTGTCTGTGTTGCTGCATTATCTTCTTCATAAAACTGTGTATGCTGGGCAGGTTGGACTTGCAGTTGTGGTCGTCGAGAGTGCCGTTACTTCGATATACATATGTTACGCGGAAGATCCCATGTTGATTCACAGATGGGATGCTGAATTTTTCGACCAATTGTCCGAGACATTACACCAGCGACTTCAATACAGGAGTGCCCGAGCAAGGGAAGTTTTGAGCCACAACCGGCTCGACATTCGCATACAAGGAGCTGTTTCCATATGAAAACATAAAAAGATGTATTTATATTTTTGCTTCTTACAATACACACACACAAAATGATAGTCGAACCTCAACTTTCATTGTAGTTAAGCCTGTGCTTGGTTCTAAATGAGTTAAGGAATTCATTTCATTTGTCCTAATGGAATTCATTTGGTTCATTTTCAAACGAGTTTCAAACGGATTTCACTGGGGGGAATTCATTTGTAAATATTTTTTTTTTGAGTTGGTGATCTCTAGAATTTTGTAAAAGCTAAAATTACACCGCAGGAAAAAAAATTAGCACTTGAATAAAAAAAAACCAATCTTCACTTGAACAAAGATCCTGTCTTTGAGAACAAATGAACAATCAAATGAAGTTTAATTTTTTTAAATTAAATAATTCAAAAAAAGCATGGATCTGCAGATTGTCTTTATTCTGGCCGATTTTTTAAGATTCATATCCTGCCTAAATATTTATTTTTTAAAAAGATATAGGTAATGATGTAGATTCTATGGATCTTACCAAGATTCAGTTGATTTTGAACAATTTGTGCAAGAGGCATGGCAAGACCTAGGCCCAACATGCACAAATAAAGGCCCAATCCATATTCCACTTGAACAAGAAACCAACCAAGAAATACCCTACGAAGCACCAACCTCTTATTTATTCCCTCACGAAAGCTTCACGAGACGAAGCACCAATCTCTTTTTTTTCTTAAAAAAAAAAAAAGAACGCCAAATGAAAAGTAAAAACCAAGAAACAAATTCCTCATCCTCTGCTTATTATATTTTTCGATTCATAGCTTCCTAACTTTGTTTGCACATTCATCGGGAGAGAAGTCACGAACCCTACAACCTCAGAAACTGAAACCCTAATTTAATGGGGACGCCAGAGACTTCGCGGGAGCCGTGCCCGGACCGGATCCTCGACGACGTAGGCGGCGCGTTCGGGATGGGCGCGGTGGGCGGGTCGGCCTTCCACTTCATCAAGGGCGTCTACAACTCCCCCGTCGGGGCCCGCTTCCCTGGCGGCGCGCAGGCCGTGAGGATGAACGCGCCGCGCGTGGGGGGCAGCTTCGCGGTCTGGGGCGGCCTCTTCTCCGCCTTCGACTGCACCATGGTCTACGTGCGCCAGAAGGAGGACCCCTGGAACTCGATCTTCGCCGGGGCCGCCACGGGCGGGTTCCTCTCGATGAGACAGGGCCTCGGGGCCTCTGCCCGCTCCGCCGCGTTCGGGGGCGTCCTCCTGGCACTGATCGAGGGCGCTGGGATCATGCTCAATAAGGTCATGAGCGCCCAGCCCCCCATGATGGTCGATGAGGCCCCTCCTTCTGCTCCCCAGGGGCGTGGCTTCGATCTGCCGCACGATGGGGCAGAGGCTGGGTCGTGGCTCGGTGGGTGGTTTGGTGGGAAGAAGGAGGAAACAGCCGGGAGCGGGGCCAAGACCGAGATTTTGGAGAGCTTTGATGCTCCACCTGTCCCCAGTTTCGAGCTCAAGTGAAATGCCGGAAGTCGGGGATTATGGTGGGATTTGTTACCTTTGCGGAAGTTCAATTCGTGTTATTTTTCTGTTATCGGGAAGAAGTTTTGCTGGCATGATAAACTCATAAGCAATATGATCGTAGCTGTTTAAAATAAATAATTGGTGTCAAAAGTTGTGGCTCTTCGGCTTCAGCTGGCTTTATCCGACCTTATGGAATGGTATCCATTTTGAGCATCTGTGTTTAAGCCTCTGATTGTTTAGGGTGTTTCTTTCTCCATTTTCGTGAAAGTAATTTCTTGTCAATATTGTGCTGTGCTGTTGTTGGAATGGAAGAAACATGGTTGTCTAGTGAGTCTACGTGGATGGTGCGTCTGATTGTTGTATCATGACGATGTTGTCGGTCTTCAACTATTTGCTGATTGCCATTCCTCCTGATATTGATCACCTGTTGTGGCTCTTGAGTTTATTTGGCCTCTCAGACAACAACTTCTTTGGCATGACTCCTGTAACAAGGGGAGCTGAAAACTTTCAGGTATCAACAGAGTCGTATGTTATCCTTTCAATTGCAAATTGGTATATCGTCCAATCTTCTTCTGTTTTTTATGTATGATATGCATCTGTGGAAAGGGAAAGCAGTTGTGCATGCAAATGTTATCCTTTTAGCAGTAGACCAGTTTTCTATCTATCTTGGGTGAAACAATAAGACCATGCTCATATTTTAAACACAGGACAACGAGCTTACATCCACAGGAAGTTATATATCAGAGAAGCCAACAGGCCTAGTTAGAGCAGCATCTGACTTGAATCCTGCAAGCCATTGCTCTTCTCCATCATAGATAGCACATTCTGTCCCTGCCCTTCCTGTACTTTTCTCCTAGCTCCATCCGTGTTAACTTCACTTAATACTTAGGCGATTGTTCCTATTCCATTGACCTTTCCATCCAGCACGGTCGCGAATATGATGGTGCATCATTGATGTCCACGGTGATGCAAGTCAAGTGTCCATTTTGGATGATTGTTAGTATCAAAAGTCGAAAGCTTATATAATTATGCATCTCTCTTTTTTTTTTTTGCAGTAAGAGAATTAGTGTGTGATTATTGCAGGACAGCACTTGTTACGGTAATGAAGGGATGGTGCTAGTGGGAGCCTAAAATTGGATGCTGGATATAGGGCTTGTACTAGACTAGATAATATATTACGAAATTCAGGTACTAACTTTCTGCATCTATAAATAATTCGAGTCTGATATGTGAGTTCATAGTACACCTTATAAGGTTGCCATGAGGTGGATGAACAGAAAAAAGTCAACCTAGTGTTGTACACATGGAGGCGGTGAAATTTTTGTGTGGTTGGATAGGGTATCGTCCACATTATAAAAAAGTCAAATTATTGTACAACTATGGCCCTATCGACCTGTGATTGGCTGTGCTGGTCGGGCCTGGCTTCTACGATTCGTTATCAGGATTGTGTCTATTCTCTGAAGTTCAAGGGCGGGGCTCCGTCCCCCCCAAGTTGCTTATGCTTTCTGCTTTCCGGTGGTTTCTTGGGGTTCTTGCGGGTGTGGGTGTATCGTTCGCTACTTGTATGCGAGATTTCAATTTGTGGGATTCTCTATGGTACTTTTTTCCTGTCATGAGTTTTTCTTATTGGGTTTTTTTCAATGCGGGTTTTTAATGAGGCCCGTGGTGCAACCTTATCTGTACAAGGTTAGAAATTTTCGGAGTCTTTTTTCTCTTAGTCTCCAGGCGTAAGCTTAGTTGCCTCCTTGGCAACTTTGTATCTAGATTTCTGATGCACCCCAAGGCGTTTAATGTTCAAGGAATAATATATATACCTTTTCGAAAAAACCTGTGGCCCGATCGTGTCTTTTCTGGTTATTTGCATGGTTTTAAAAAACGTGGTCTAACTGGTGGTCCGACCAGTTGGACTGCGAAACGGGCACAAGACCGGGTTGTTTTTAGGCTTTTGACCGGGGTCTGTATTAATCGGACCAAATCCGATCAGACTGACCGATTTTGAGGTTCATTTTGATCGGTCGAACCCGGTTAGTACAAAAATAGGCGAAATTGACTTTTTGGTAGTTTTTGAGGAAAAAAATTGATTTGATAAGTTTATAAAGTAATAAATAAATAAATAAGTAGATTTATAGAGTGGAGAGATAAAAAATTAAGTCTACTTTTTTTATGGAAAATAAATATATTTTAACTTACATATATATATTATTTAAAATATTTAAAAATAAAAAATTTTGGTCCGACTGGTGGTCCGACCGGTAGTTCGACCGGTCCGACCAGGAAAACTGTAGGAATTCCGGGTCGTAGCTCCGGGCCGGGTTTTAAAGCCATGGTTATTTGGAAGGATTATCATGAGAATGGTATTTTGGTCATTTACTCGTCCACCATTTTTTTCATATGATTTTGAATTTTTTGCCCATTATTTTAACATTTTTTCCCGGACAGTGGTTAAGTGAGTCATGGTACATATGCGGTGAGTATTGAGACATTTACGTGTCTGAGTAATAATACATACCCACTAGATAATAGTACATATACTATGAGTAGCGGTACATGTACAGTGAACGACGTAACATTATACAGTGAGCGGTGATAGCGTTAGTAGTGGTATATATGTATTAAATTAGGGTACATATGATGTTAGAGATGGTATAATGAGTATTGATAAATATACGTCGACTTTTAAAAAAAATTTATACCAAGAATATATTTGAATCATGAACTTCTGTCAAATTTTCATACGTCTTATGTTGTTAGACCAGATGGACTTTAACATAAATATACGTTGATTTGAGGTATGAAAATTAGGCAATGAAAATTATTTGACAATATTATGAAATTTCATGACGATGACGAATTGCTTGACGCAGCCATGCCTCTACAAACTACTATCTCTTGTGGAAGCACTTGGCCCTATAATTTTCATAACTCATTCAAATGAGTATAATTTTCATAACTCATTCAAATGAGTTATGAAAATTATAAGACAAATTTTCCTCTGGCTCTTGAAGTTTGCTCAAATTACTTATGTGGTATGTATTGTTCTAACAAATACTCTCCTCTCTCCAACTTATCCGGTGTAAGAGGGAACTCTCTAGCAACAAGAGAGATGGAGTTTGGAGGAGAGAGGGATGCTTTTTATTTTTTATTAAAAGAATATACCTATCATTCTTAAAATAAATTGAAGAATGACGTTAGGGAGAACCTGAGTGTTACAATTAAACAAACTAAAAAGATGAATTTTTTTTGGGCAGTAAGAATCATATTTGTAATTTGAGCAAACCTTAGGGACCATAGGGAAATTTGCCCAAAATTATAATATACCTTTACCGACCTCTCATGAGCGTATTCTTTCGTCTGTTGGGAAGACACCCAAAATTGGACCTAAAGACAGTTAATATTTTTTAAAGAAATGTCCACCAAAAGTACCAAAAATATGGCACCTTACATATTAGATAGCGAAAATTAATAAGCACTACATTGATAAGTGTTATTCGCATACAACATTGGACCTAAAGACATGTCCCCATAGATATATGTTCCATTCGTTGGTAACTCTACTTGGAATTGTTATATTTCCGGTGACGTCATATTACAAAAGGAATCGAAATCCAGCTTGTAACAACTATCGTTTAAAGTCAACTACCCCAAGAAAGTCCACCATCTAATTTCTGCGAATATAGAAAACCTTATTTCCCAGATAAGAAATACAATAACTTTATTTTCAGCTCAATATTCTCGAGATCGCGGCACAGCCGGAGCAAATTGCAATAAAGAAACGAATGAACTTAAAAAAACAACCCCTGCAAAAAAAAAAAATCCTAAAAAACACAAGGAATAAGAAAGAGAAAGGTCGGACAGTGGAACAATATTAACTCACCAAGACTTTTCGGTATTTTTTTTAACCTCCCGGTAGAATCACTATTGAACCTTATTTATGGATGACTCTTATAATAATAATGTTATTTTCATTTTTAATACTTAAGCTGGAGAATTCGACTTGTTTACAATTTTAAGAGCAACCCATTAGCGAAGACATTCCTGTATGTGGCCACGAAGACTTTTGTATGTTAAAAGAATTAAGTCAACTAAGCAATTCGTAATTTTAACTTTCAGACTCCATATTAAATAGAAGCGTACACAGAGTTGACCGACCGATCATAGGCAATTAGCCAGGGAAAAAATGATGAACCAGATGGAACCTCATCACATTTCCTATCAACCCCAACACCAACAACTTCAAACCCAGTTCATTCTGCAACAGCAACAACCACAACTTCAAACTCAATTCATACACCAACAGCAACAGCCACAGCAACAGCGTCCTTACCAGTTACAGGGGCAACATGTCCCTGTAATGTCAGGGACAAATCATAATGTAGTGAACCCTCCTCCACCTCAGAATTATCAACCAGCTCGAACCACCGGGAACATGTTTCGAACCCCAGGAGTCCGGCTAGGTGTTCCTTGGACCACTGGACTCTTCAACTGCTTCGACGATCCTACGAATGGTACGATATCTTCTTCTTCTATTAGGTCAAATTGTGTGGTTTCTTGCAAGATTAAATTCTGTTCATTAATCAAATTCTTGCCAACTCTTTGCTATGTCATCATAGCTCATATTTTTTCCTTACAAGTAAAAATATTATTTAGGATCCTCGTAGTTAGAGTAAAAAACTTATTTTTTTTTAGGGTAAAAAAAAAACAGAGCCACACACACTTACAATTATAACATCCATGTAATTTGGGTTCCTATTATTGTTTGAGTATAAAACTTTAAGATCCCTGTAGTTTTGCATATTGAAATCTCGGATCCATGTTAGACATGTCATTTTCTGACCATATTACTCTAATTTTTTAATAAAAAATTTCCATACATAGTTACGAGTGATCTTATTGTTAATTATTTTATAATTAAAATTTCATTAATAAACAGTTACAACTACAAGAAGAATCCTATAGGGTTGAGAATGAATAAAATTACATTAGATATGTAAATCTATTCGAAACTTTGATCTATTTGGATTCAACTAAAAAAATAAGATCGTGATTATAAATATTTTTCTACACCCGACCAAAAAGGTTTCTCAATTTTGAAAAAGAATTGAATGAGTTAGAAGTTCTCAGTTGTACTCTTTCGATATTATAATTTATCAAATAACACAATGACCTGTGCTCGACGTCCTTCAAATCCTGAACTTTTTTTGAAAGGTATAATTTATTAGTATGCAAAATAATAGTACATAAAGATTCTCCTTTAACGAGTTTGTAACCGTAGCCCTCTTTAACGCCTAGCGTGGTAAGCTTCCATCACGAACCTACGATTTACGACTTTTGAACGTCTCAAAACTCTGACAGTAACCAAGAATCTACAATTACGATCTAAGTTTGTAACTGTACTCACTATTAAGAGTTTTGAACTAGAATGATATTATGATCGCCACAACAATCATACGTGTTCTACTGCAGCTATCGTCACAACAATTTTCCCATGCGTCACTTTTGGCCAGATTGCCGATGTTCTAGACAACGGACACACAAGTAAGCAAAATCCCTTTCAACTCCTCAATTTATATTCAATTGATACCTTCCTAGTTCATAGACAAATATATACTAATTTTATTACAATAATGTATAGCTTGTATGACCAGTGCAATAATGTACGGAGCGGCTCCATGTTTGGGAAAACCCTACCGCAGAAAACTAAGGATGCGATTCGGACTAGGGGAATACCCATTCCCTGATTGGCTCGTCCATTTGCTCTTCCCATTCTGCGCTCTTTGTCAAGAGTATCGGGAGCTCAAAAACCGTGGCCTTGATCCGGCTCTTGGTAATTATTTCTCTCTTTTTTTTTCAAGAACTTTCTAATACAGCCAAAAGGCATTTAACCTAACGGCACAAGACGTAGCACAATCTGACAGAAATCTTGGGTTCAAACCAGAACATTAATGCTGATAAAACAATTCAATACTGACATCACTCACCATTCAAAACATCGCACCCCACAACTATAAAAAAGATCATCATCATCCCCAAAACTATAATATTGTATTTATTATTATTGCAAGTTAAATTAACAAAAAACTTGTTTAGCAATCAGCAAATTTGTTCATCATCCATTTTAGAGATCCTTCGTGCCGAAAATCAATGGAGGTAAGGTATAAAAATATTAGATATATGATTAAGAATAAAATTTTCCTACTATTGTATGTGAAAGATTATGAAAGTTTTTTTGATAGGTAGATAATTATGAAAGTTCAAGGAATATTTCTGAAACACTGAGATGGTACTCTTGATTATATGAATGACTTTAATTTTTTTTAAATATCATCTTGGATCTTTTCTAAAATTCTATATAAAAAATATACTATTTCCATTCTTTCAATTTTCTGTATTTACGTAGTTTACTTCACGTACTCACAAGAAACACCAAACATATAGTACATAGGAAATGATTGATGACAATTAAATATATAGTCGCCTAAATAAGTAGAGGTAGATAACCAATATTTGTTGTTAAACGGAAAAAGAAAAGACATTGTTGAATTTTCTTGGATTTTTTTTAAATCTTTTAAGTACTTGGCAGGATACCACGGCAACTTGGAGAGAAGTCAAAGAGGAAAAAGTTCGACGACGACGGTTCCACCAAATAATCAGATGATGATGAATATGACATAGATGAAACGGTGCGTTTCCTTGTTAGGCCTATGAATCAGAGACGTTGAAACCTGGAAATTGGAGACTACTACTTCGAAAATGGGCCCAAGCTGAGAGTGTCTTTCTTCTCGTTTAATTTTGGGTTAAATACATTTGCTCTTGTATGTTATCGCAATAAACGCTTTGCAACTCATATTTGTACTTGTTAAAATATTGTGTTTCAATATTTCTTCATGATCTGGCTATGTATGTGCAAATCACTCTCTTTTTTTTATTGTCTTGCATTTCTGAGTACAAATAATTTGTCTTTTCACAGAAATACAAATAAGTAACTCCATAAACGTTTTGTAAAATAGCATATATGTAACAAGCCGCTGATTATTAATGATTGCATAAGTGTACATTTATATAACTAGTATTCTCGGTTGTTGGAATGATATCAATCTCTACTAAACTATGTGAACGGTTATGATCAGCTTTACAAATTCGAGTCCAAGTCTATATCATGTTGTTGTAACAATTATGGATTATAACCGTGGACACGCATTGCAAGGCCAACGAATCCACAAGACGCCAGTAATTATGAATAAATTAAGCAGGCAAATCATGAAAGGTATATAGTGCAAGTCTATACCCTCGTGTAAGTTTCTTTTTTTTTAGGGATAAATATTCTATCACAATTCATTAATAACTTGAAAAGTAATATTACAACCATTGGAAAACCTTAAACCCATCATTGAAAATACTTGGAACTCAAGCCGCACAATAGCATGACCAAAACACTACCCACCTAGTCCCGCTACCCACTGCCTAGTCCTACAAGAATCTAATCTAATTACCCGTCCAAAAGTCCAAAAAAATGTACAACAGCACGTGGACACTACCCACCTAAAAAATATACCCTCCAACACGTAGATTTCCCCTCTTAAACAGAGGTTGCAGCCGCCGGCCTCGGTAAAAACATGTTCCAGAAAACCCGCCCCAACCGAAAAAAAACTGAAATCAGGAAAAGAGCGCACCGTGGAAAGAACCACTCTAGCGAATATACTGCAGAGATGTGAAAACTACGTATTGCCCCTGATACATCCGCTTGCCTCATACACATAAGAGATTCGCCCCCCAGCCTATCACTAACCAACCCCCCCCCCCCCCCCCCCCCCCCTCACATCCTCCATGCTGGTCTTCTTCAATAATGTCACAAATGTCTTGTGGAGGAAAATAGAAGAACTGGAACTGTCGATCTCCCTCCAGGTGAGCCTTGGCTAAAGTATGAGCCGCCTTGTTCGCCTCCTGCCTGGCAAAGGAGAAACTATAGCCCAAGAAGTAACGAACTACTGCTTTGCAATCCTCAACTAGTAATGCCAGATCGCTTCTATCGACCACCTATTTCTTCAAATCTTGCACTAACGGTAAACAATCAGACTAAAAAATAACATACTTTAAACCAAGTACCTGGCCAAGCTCGATTCCAACAAGCATCCCTCGAGCTTCGAGTAAGGTAGGATGGATAGGACCAACATATTTCCGAGCAAAACCTACCACGAAATGACCCCTTTCATCTCTGGCTATCACACCAACTTGCATCTCTCCTGATAGTGCAACCCCAGCATCCGTATTGATTTTGAACCAACCCTATTCCGGCGGGCGCCATAACTCTATCGATCTTACCCTTGGTGAGGGGACCAAGTTGGTAATATCCACAAAGTCCCGCCATAGATGATAGACATTTTCGAGGGCTCTTACTGCCCTTTCCAGTGGTACATCTTGAAACACTACTTCATTCCGTACCTTCCAAATTTCCCACAGCCATGCCCCTCTCATACCCCGTTCCTCCTTATCATTCGTCTCAAATAATCTTGAAATAGCTTGGACCAAGGTAGGTGTAAGGCCCAAGAAATCGAAATAGAAATTTTAGATTTGATGGAGGACTGAAACAGAAATTCAACCAGGGACCAAATTGTATTTTTGGAAAACCTTATCCCACTAAAGTTTTTGCCTATAAAAGAATCTCACCACTTTTCCAAGATTTTTTTTGGAGGGTTTCACTTTTGCTAAGTTGGAGGAAGAGAAAGAGAGAGAGAGAGAATAATGAAATTCAAATTTTAGGAGTAGCAGTCATGATCAATGAAATCCAACAGTGCAATCATGTCCGATCGGAGTGAAACTTGGAGAAGATGTTCCTAACATCTTGATAAAGATTTTGTACGGTGGAGATCTTGGTTGGAGGCTCCTAAGGTTGACTGATCGATACAAATTCAGAGGTCAAATCTGAATAAGGGGATCAAGGAGCAGCAGTCGTGATCGATAAAATCTAACGGTGAAATCATGTCCGATAGGAGTAAAACTTGGAGAGAATGTTTCTAACATCTTGATAAAGATTTTTTACGGTGGAGATCCTGTTTGGAGATTCCTAAGGTTGTCCTATTGATACAAAGTTGGTTGTCATAAATCTGAATAAAAGGGGATTAAGGCGAGGAGACCGACCTGGACGAGCCAAGAGACGTTGGGGATAATGGATACGTGATTTAACGGAATGAGAATCGAGGTAAGTCGAATCTCTGTCCGTATTTTCATCCATATTCTGTCCGTATTTCTGTCTATATTCTATTCGTATTATGTATCTATATGATATATGAACAATCCTATATGATATATGTATCACGATCAATGTATCCTTGTATTTTCGTTCGAATCTCCATCCGTATTTTTGTCCATATTTCTGTCAGTATTTTATCCGTATGTATATTCCGTGTAAGTCCCGTATATGTCATAGTACATCTCTGTATGTGCCGTATATACCATGAGTATATGCAATTTGCAATCTGTTCGTGTGACCCAAATCTGTGTTTGGTATGTATAATTTTTTGTATGAAATTATGTATCAGTATCTGAACCCTGACCATTTCTGAATTTCGTACTGTACTATATGTATTTGTATCTGGCAGATTTTGTCTGATCTGCTCACCTGGACTTAATGCTGAATACTGTACTATCGAGATTATCCCGGTGCTACTGTGCCCGTAGAGTACTCTGTAAGGATTTTGTACTCTACGTGAGCATCGGTGATATATGTGCCCCATGGTGAAAGCTCCTTTCCTCTCCTGGATTATACAGCGAAAAGGGGTGTCTACTGTGTCCCACGGGATCCCGATGTCTGAAAGGACTCTGTTATGTCTGTTACTGGTCGGGATTATCCCGATGTTACTGTGCCCGTAAAGTACTCTGTATGGATTTCGTACTGTACATGAGCATCGGTGATATTTTTGCCCCGTGGTGAGGGCTCATTTTTGCTCCTAGATTATATAGCGAAAATGGGTGTCTACTGTGCCCCACAGGATCCAGATGTCCGAAAGGACTCTGTACCGTACTGAATACTGATTACTAGATACTGGACTACTGATTACTGAATACTGAACACTGATTACTGAATATTGATTACTGGATACTGAATTCTAGACTACTGAATACTGATTACTAAATACTGATTATTGATTACTGAATACTGATTATTGATAACTGGACACTGGACACTGAACACTGAACACTGAATACTGGGTACTGAATACTGTATTGGTAGGGATTACTCCCACACTACTGTGCCCGTAGAGTTCTGTATACTGTGTTTGTTTACTCTACGTGAGTGTGGTGGGTATCTGTATCCTGTTGTGAGAGCTCATTTCCGCTCCTAAACTATATAGTGAAAATAGGTGTCTACTGTGCCCCACGTGATCCCGATGTCGTAGCTCCAGAGTTGCGTCTATTATGTACTTAGTGTCTGATTTGACGATTTTGTTATATGATTATATGTTGTTGGTATGACTGTATTGTTGTGTTTCAGCTTACTGAGTTGCATATCTCATCAGAATACCCATTTTTGTTTCAGATTCTTCGGGGGCGGATCAGAATGAGGGCTAGAGGCAGGGACATGCATTTAAGACTATTCATTTATGTTTTGAGACTTATTTAAAATTTGAGAAATAAAGTAGCCTTACGGGGATATTTACCTCGTGGCGGTTGTCATGCCTATTTTCCGGGGCATGACAACTAAATTGGTATCAGAGCCTTTATAAAGAATATGGGAATTTTAAAGATCATGCATATTATTTCATGCATTCGAGAGTGGTAGTTGGGGGTTATCGAGGACTAAACTGTCAAGAGTTTAAAAATTAGCATACTGACTGGCTTTACCTCCCAGCTAGACCGGGATCCATAATGTGTTTCATATGTCCATGCTACGAAAATACGTCCCGTGAGAGGGATAAATTGTGCAAGAAATTCCAACTGGACTACGACCTGATGTCAGCTACGTGGAAGTGCCACTGAGAATAGTTGATGTGAAAACTCAAAGACTGCGTATGAGGTCAATCAATTATGTTAAAGTGCAATGGTGCAACCATACCGAAAAGGAAGCGACCTAGGAGCTAGAGACAAAAATGATGGATAAATACCCTTATCTGTTTGAGCAACCAGGTAAACTCCTTTTATGTTAAGTTTGAGGACAAACTTTATTTAAGGGGGAAGAGTGTAAGGACCAAGAAATCAAAATAAAAATTTCAGATTTGGTGGAGGACTGTAACAAAAATTTGGTCCTAACAAAAATTTGACCAGGGACCAAATTGTATTTTTGGTAAATCATATCCCACTAAAGTTTTTGCCTATAAAAGGACCACACTTGAAACATCCTCTCCAAGTTTCATTCCAATCGGGCATGATTTTACCGTTGGATTTCATCGATCATGACTGCTGCTCCTTGATCCCCTTATTCAGATTTGACCACCGAATTTGTATCGATCAGACAACCTTAGGAGCCTCCAAATAAGATTCTTTGGGGGCGGATCGGAATGAGGGTAGAGGCAGGGACATGCATTTAAGACTGTTCATTTATGTTTTGAGACTTATTTGAAATTTGAGACATAAAGTAGCCTTACGGGGATATTTACCCCGTGACGGTTGACATGCCTATTTTCTGGGGTGTTACAGTAGGTCCCTGAAATGCGGGAATATCAATCCCCCCAACGACCAAAACTGCATTGCCACCGAACACTTGAAAAAAGATGGACGCCCGATTCTTCTTTCCATGCACAAAGTAGGCAGATTATGTCTAATTCAATACCTCGCCTTGCTATGTTACTTTGAAGTAGTAGATTTCAATCTAGTAAGATCCACAAGAAAGACCTAATCCAAGGCGGGCACATGATATTCCACAAGCCTTGCCAAATCTCCCTAGTATGAGTCTGAATTTGAGCCAGTTCCGAGCTTCGCCACCACTTCTGGAGATCAATAAAATAACCTGAACGAACTGTATACACTCCATCCCTAGTATGTCTCCATCGAAATAAGGCATCCTGGCACAAAAGCCCCTTAATTTTCATGAATGATATCACTCAAAAAGCCTTTTAATCAATTAGTAATAGCTTTAGTAACTATTTTCATCACTACGTTGCACAGGCTAACAGGACAAAATTCAGAGCAGGTAATAGGACGTTTAACTTTCGGTATCAAGGAAATAATCGTATCATTGATAAAAGAGGGGTCGATAGCATTATTCAGAATATCAAGAATAGTTCGGGTTACCGAAGGGCCAACAGTTGCCCAGTGCTTCCGAAAGAAAATGGGAGGCATGCCATCTGGTCCAGGGGCCTTGGTAGGGTACATCTCGAATAAGGTAGTATGAATCTCCTTTACAGTGTAGGGGGCCTCCATAAGCCTGTTCATCCCAGTAGTCACCCGCGGCCTCACCAGATCGGTCACCTTCGAAGCCTGCACAACAACATCAGAGGAAAATAGGTTATAATAAAAACTCCTGAAGCCTTCTCCAACGCTGTCCATCCCCGTAATTTTTGGCCATCTGGTCCGTCCAGCTCCAATATTCTATTTCGAACACCCCTATTCTGGACCTTCTGGTGGAAAAATTTTGTATTTCGGTCCCCATCCCGCAGCCACTCCACTCGCGATCTCTGAGCCCACATAACTTCCTCCCTAGAGAGAAGTTCCTCTCGATCTTGAAGTAGCTTCTCCAAAAGCCTTTTTCTGTCCGCGGTCAGAGAAGTTGTATTTCCTTTTTAATATCAGCATGCCTCTTCCACATTTGTTCATACCAAAAACATCGTTTAACCAGTCTTGATTCCTCGGTCAACAGGGAGCATACCAGCGGAGAATGATCTGATCCCAACCGAGGCCTAGCTTCTACCTAAGAGTGCGGGTATAGCTCAAACCATACAGCTGTGGCAAAGGCCCTATCCAACTTACATTCTATATGATCATAACCTTTCTGGCAGTTAGTCCAAGTAAACTGTAACCCTGTCTGTCGACCTTCACTGAATCCACAGGAATGGACCGCCTCCTGAAAATCATCTAACCGCGGCTGGGGAACAAGATTACCCCCTCTTTTTTCCATGTTAGACCATAGCTCATTGAAGTCACCTCCGCACAACTAAGGGAGGACATATCTACCCTGCAAATGACAAAGTAAGTTCCAAGACTTATGTCTGTCTTCCGTATTCGGCCACCCGTAGAAATCTGTAAACCTCCACTCGAAAGAGTTCACCGCCTCCACATCTATATGATATAGCGAATACGACAACAAACTTACAGAATATCCTCGTTCTCGAATGGAGATTTGAGAACGATGGGACGTGAAAGAAAAAATGCTGGAAGCCCTAAAAAGGGAATTTTCTCTAGGAGAGAGAGTAAACCCTAGCAGAGGGAAAAAAGGATTCGTTAGGTTCTTAATGGACGAGGTTGTTTGTTCGTGTAAGTTTCTTCTTAATTATCGTTTTAAGCCACCAGCATTGCTCGTCATCTTGTTCGCAGCGTTGGAGACCATGAAACCCAAAATAGTCCTTATATGATAGGCCCTTTCATCAAAACGGGAAAGGGATTTGGGTAAGGCTTTTTACCTTGACTGTCGTCTTGAAATTTACTCAGTCTAAAAGTATATATACATACATAAGTAAGATAATTGACTCCTAAACTGAACGTTAATTATAACAAATTCTTTTTTACATTAATGCTAATAGACTTTAGTCTATTGGGAAGAAGAATGACTATGAGACGCGGGTGGCTCTAGACTAGCTGTTACAAGAAAGCTGTTGAATTAATGAAAGTAACCATACATGTAATTGCTATTAGTAGTAGGGGCATAGTTGTTGCTTGAGCTTTCATAATTGACATGGCTATAAAAATATGGTGAAAAATGGATTTCGTTGTCTATGAGTAGAATAGGAGAGAGAGGAGTTGTCTGGATTTGAATGTGTAGGAATAAAGTGATGGGCTTAAGGAGATATATAAGGATTGAGGAAGGTAAAAATTTAATTAATTGACGTTTTTCTTTGAAACTTTGTAACACTTGATCAACGTAACTTCAATTGGAATTCTAAGTTATGAGAATGAGTTGATAAGATTCACATTGTAACTTCCCTTTGCTCTTAGCTCGATGTCCTGTTAAGAATCAGGGACCAATTTAGATAGAAATTTAATGAATCGACGTTTCTCATTAAAATTTGTAGCACAATTTTTCAAAACGGAAGATGAGATAACGAGTTGGAAGAGAGAAATATATGAGATCCCACAAATTACTAAATCAAGATTGCTAAAATTGTTAATAAATTTACTATACAAAAATGTATCATCCCTATGTAAATTACTCACAATTTTGGATCAGAAGATGAGAAAATTGTTTCAAAAGAAGCCTTTCCGTAGGTAATTAAGGTAAGGCCACAATTTGAACATATTAAGAGTCTTGATACATATGGATCAGAATAAGAGAATTGATGTTTGTTAAGTTGTAATGAAGAGTCTGATTTGGATCAACTATGTTGAAAAGTCCTAGACTCTAATTGAATCTAGAAAGCAAATATTTATGAAATTTTCAACAAATTACAAAAGAATTAGAGTTCTTGAATTCGAACAAAATACATCAACTCTAATATTTCATCATAATGCATTGTCCATCATGGACCATCTTATCTTTGCGTTGCCTCATATTAATACTCAAGGACAGTATTCTCGGACGCTATGAAGGTCCGAGGTCGAGGCTCTATGCAACCCTCAAATGCGGCATCCTTGTTTATTATATTTACCCATAATTTCTTGCTCAAATGAGTATTCCAAATTTAGTGGCCTCTTCCTGCAAAAGAGCATTTAAAGTATCATGTGAATGAAAGCCGTTAGTCACTATTCTAGTAGTAATAGAGGGCTCTATTAAAATACTTCGATATTGCATATCCCTTTCGGCTCATAAATGCTTTATTTCTCTCTACGTTTTAGTGATAAGCTACTTCTTGAGTCATATCCCTTTTCTCACTTACTTGTTTCATGCGTAATTCCCATCATCAATTTTATCAGGGTTTATATTATTAGTCCAGGTATTTTTTTAATAAATAGCGAGATTTTATTTATAAAAAAAAGAAAATTAGTAGTTTACAATGCACCAAGACTCCTACTTCTGGAGTCATATCCCTTTTCTCACTTATTTGTTTCATGCGTAATTCCCATCATCAATTTTATCAGGGTTTATATATATATATATATATATATATATATATATATATCCCAGATATTTTTTTTAATAAATAGCGAGATTTTATTTATTTTTAAAAAAAGAAAATTAGCAGTTTACAAAGCACCAAGACTCCACCACCAACTAAACCATTAGAATTCCACCCAAAAAAAACTAGACCCTTAGAAGGTAGTCGAGTGATACATCACCTATACCTATCCTCAAGCTAACCCACAATTCAAATAGCTAAGAAAGAAAGGTGTTCACTAGGTGATAGGCCAGAGGAACACATAAACCACCTATTATTGTCCCAAATATGTACACAAAGTTATATCAATAATCATGCTCAAAGTAAACAATAAGAAAAACAACCAAACAACTCCATAATATATCAGAAACCCTAACATAAATTACTAAACCAGAAATAACATGTAAAAGGGATAAAGAACAACGTTTCCCTGGATTGCTCTCTGTTTCTTCACAAATTGATGGAGTTTCTTTGGCTGGAACCAGTGGCCTGGAACAGCAGATCACTTAAGCTTATAGCTACAAGTAGAAGATGTTCTTACCTTAGTACCAGACAAAGGTCAGCTTCTTCTTGGGATGCTTCCATATCCCACCTTTTTCTTTCGTTAGTTTAACAATACTACAAGGATGTTGTGCAAGTCTCTCGCACATATATTTATAGGCATACTTTCTCGGATGATATAAAGGAAAAGTGGAGTAGGGTGGAGAGTGACCGGGTTACAAAAATTTACTTATCAAAATAAATAAATAAATAAATAAATAGAGTAGGCATAGACTACGGATACAATTATCAAGATAAATGTGCCAGGCCATACATATATAAAATAATGAAAACTTTAATTTCTAGGTTATTTACGTGTAGGGAATAAATTTAATAGCCGGAACTATCAATAACTTCGTAATGAGATGGGGCCACAAATGGGAACCATATATCCAGAAAAGTTTAGTTGGGGTTGCAAGGACCAACCAAATGAGGAGAGGGCCAGAAAAAATTTGATAAATAAAAAAAATTCATTTTTTATTTTATGATGTTTTCGATTTTTGATTTTGTAAGAAATACGGGGTATTTTCGAATGTAACTTATGTCACTGAATTGACTTTTTTAAGCTATAATTAATCATGTATAAATATGTTAAACTACAAAATATTAAGTCGACTTTAACCTAATATTAAGTTACAATCGTATCGTATTGGATGATTATTTATCGGTAGCCAGCTCGATATATATATTTATTTATTGAGAAATGCTCGATATATATAAATGGTGGTTGGGGGGATATAGTGGAGATAAGCAACCGTTTCCAAATAAACGTGCCTCGACTCCCACTGGTGTTTGTACGGTACCATAGGCCAACAATGTCGTTTTCCACTCGTGGACACCATGCAGTTACTCATTATTCTATGTAAATAGACACCTTGGATTGAGTGCGGACTGTTATGTTTTGTCTGGATTGATACAAATATGGACTATTGATCTGATTTAAAAAAAGCGTGTATTTCAATCCAAACAATAAACGGTGTACGCGTGTTTGAAAATTGTTACAATGGACAAAACTCTTAAGTCTTATCCCCTTTGATCCGTACGATGGGATGGATCCATCTCAGTACTTAATCCGGGCCCATGGATTGGCTATATAGTTCAAAGTTGTCAAGAGTTGTCCAACTTCACATGGCGATCACGTGGAAGTGGGTGCCACCGTCGCGTCGGGGCTCGTCGATCATGAAACTAATGAAAGTGACTATCCATGAATAAATTTGACCCGTATACAGATTTTCAGTACAAACAGATATCGACATTTTTGTCCACGATGAAAAATCCAAAAAATTAAAAGGAAATGTGGAAAATGAAATCTAATAAATATTCTGATAAAATAATCGTAGAAAAATATGAAAAAAAAGACTCCAACAAAAATACTGCAGTGAAATTTTGCCAAAGATATTCTTACAAGATACTGCAAATAGAGACCATTTCTCAAGATATTTTTTTCGAGTGTTTAAAGATACAAACAGAAGCACTACATGCAAAACACAAAATGCTAATCGATCCAATTGCATCGTGAAAAGAGACTAAAACAACAAACAGTGCTAGATTTTTACCTGAAGCCCATAATCCCTGGTCAGTACGGAAATGCATTTTTTTCTGCTGGAATTTAATCCATTCGAAGTCCAGCCTAGCTAGACATCATCACGTTGTCAATTGACTGAAGTGCTTGGTTGGCAAAGAATCGAACATCAACATCGGGATCTTCACTCAGCTCGACCAAGGAAGGTCTGATTGTTTTCTCCACAACCTGACAGTTCAAATTTATGCAGACAAGAAAGTTCGCATCAGAGAAAGAAGGATGCAAGAGATATGATAATGAGCATTACCCAAATTTCAAAAAGAAAGAAATTAGTCACTTACAGATTGATCCACTATAGGAATGAGGGACTGCAGCACCTTGGCAACATTGAATTTGATGTTTGGCACCCTGAGACGGTTTAGTCAAATATTCAGAAACCGCTTAACGTCGACAACTAGCTTATTGGCTGTGTATCAAGTTGCACGGCCTGTACCTATCTTTTGATGCATTGATGACCACGGGTAGCAGCTTAGAACAGGTAATATCCGAGCCCATTACAGGGGCGAGAAGTGAGACAGCACGTAGTATGGTCATCCTATACAAATAGTGTGGGTTGTTGATCATCTCCAAAACCTGGGAAAGTAACAAGCTTTAGTCTTTTTAGCCAACAAAAGACAGGGATATCAAGCGAGATTGGAGATGCATATGGAATCCATATGAATAACAAAGCATCATACATCAAGGGATCTCAAACACATAGATGCCGGAATGTACAACTTGAATTCATTCATAAATGTGAATCAGAAGATGCAAAATGTTCCCACATAGCAACTACAATGTACAATCCATGTGTCAAGAACCAAACCCATGAATGATTCACCGATTATGGAAGTGATATAAGCCAAGTCCGACACCTTTTATCTTTAAATTAAATACACAATTACGCATAACATTTGGCTACTTTAACAAAAAGGTCCAAATGCTTTTTATTGCCATTTATAAATAATCATTAATAGAAATAAAAATGCCGTATTATCCATTAGGTAAAGATAAAATAATCCATAGGTTGCATCATAAACTAGGAAGCTATATCCATCCAAACAAGACGAAATGAAATAATGCCGTGGAGAAGAGTCGCTAAGACAGGAATCAGCATTTCGACACCAGGCATAAGATATTGGTTTGTAAAACATTTATCAAAATAATAAATCCACAAAAGGCACTAGAAAGATCTCAGCAAGGAGACCTGTGGAATTATATGCTGCATTGCCCATTCCGGACCAAACTCTTCAGCCAGACGCTTTATGTTATTTGCAGCAGCATCTCGGATTGAATACACCTGCAAGAAAGTGCATATAGCATGAACTTCAACCAAAGAAAACTCTCCAGCATAAATGAAGAAGCTACAATATTGTCACCTTGCCTGCTGAATTATAAAAGAGATGCCATCACGTGGCTGAAAAAATACCTTATCCTGTAGCCACTGCATACAAAGTGCCCCAAGCTTATCATCAAAGAATCCAACGCCCAACTGACTTGCCAACAAAGGGATATATTCTATAATAGCAAGGCGAACCCTCCAATGTCTATCCTCAGCAAGCTCAACAATAGCGGGTAATAATGACTGAGAAAGTAAATCAATCCCAATGACCTGCAAAAAAGCTAATTCCAAAAGTTACCAAAATTAACATGGAAAGAGTTGCACGACATGGTCAGCACCACTAGTCCTTTTTTCTCTCAGCGGAGTAAAAGTTTCAAACAGCACAAGTGCACTCCAGAAAAATAGAACAGATCTGTTCACAGGAGTGATAAGCATGTGAATTCATTTTCCAAAATGTGCTGAAAATTAAATGTGGTTGTAACTCCTATCTTACGTGCAACAGAATTCATCAGAACAAGACATCAATATAAGTTAAGCCCTGGAGCTTCTACAAGCTAATCAAGAAATGATGCTACAACCAAAAGAAACAGGGTGCCAGATGCACGAGGAATACCTGAAATGGCAATATTGGAAAACAGAAATCTTACCAACAGAGTTTTAAATAGCAAAACAGATCGGGCCTTCTCAAAACATGAATGCTATCAAATTGCTTATACCAGTTCAATTAATGTAACATAAGAAGAGGTTGCTGACCTGGTTCACTTGATCAAGCTTGCTAATTATGTTGAGACGCACATCAGGGAATTCATCCTTCAAAAGGGAAAGGAAAATAGGAAGAAGCTGCTCTATAGTTGCGTCCTGTATGGATTGAGGCAAACATCAATGAGCAAACTTTATGCTACACAATAAAATGCTGCTTAATGTTAAATGAGAAGAGTAAGCTAAAAACTAAAGTTTCAGAAATAGAATGTGATGGTAGGAATCGAATTAGAAACTTAACAACATTTAAAGTTGAGCATCAGAAAGAAATATAAATAGTCCTCATTGGGCACTACTACCTTCCCAAGAACAGGAGCCATTCCCATTATGACAGATGCCAAAGCGGACCGCACATGCTGTGAAGAATCTGATGAAAGGTCCTGAAAAAGAGAGGAAAGAACCAACAGCGTAAGAAGATATGCAAAAAAAAAAGACAGAGATAAAGTTGACCATTGACAGAGACTACCCAATGGCAAGCCCCTGTGCACGAGCGCTCCCCAGGTAGTGTGGGGCTAGGGGGACAGTGTGCAAGTTCATATGCAAACTTTGTATTTCCTGCAAAGAGGCTATTTCCACTCTTTGTCCAAGATCAATAAGGCACTAGTGGAGTAACTACTATTGCACCAAGGCTCAAAAGGCCAATCGTTGTAAAAGAGCCAGTCTATTGCTACAGAAAGAAAAATTAAAGTGGGGTCCTTCATTGCATCGCACCTTGACACAGGGGAGAATGTGATGAATAGCAAGTTCTGGACTGAGAATCCGACAAAATTTGGTCACTTTGCCAGCAGCTGCAATACGTACTTCAGCCTCGTTATCCCGCAGTAAGCGCACATATGCTGGCACCAAATCCGTCCTGAAAATTAATTATGTCCAAGTCCCAACAGATCCTTTGAAGCAAATAAACTGAAGATTGGGTCTAGAATCTAGCACAAGCGCACAAAGAACAAAGAAAAAACAATTGAAGATTCATATTAGACTTATACCTAGTAGGCTCAGGCCCCACAGCTTCGCAGAGTTCATACAGTTGATTTGCTACCATGTACCTAACACGCCATGACTTGTCCTAAAGGAAAAAACAGAAGGAAACCTTAAATAAAAAAATCACGTGGTAAAACAGGCTGAATGTTAGGGAAAGAAACAAATCGTCCCCAAATACGCTAGGAGATCATGGGGCCAAATTAGCAAGAAGACTCTGGATCATCCAATGGAAAATCTAAAGTTCGATGGAATAAGCTTGAAATGACCAACTTCCCTTTTGGTCTCAAAGCTTGCTAGTATATTGCCGAATACGAGCCAAGTATAGAAGTGGCAGTTGCTTTTTATTATCTTTTTAGTGCACCATATTAATCTTTCAACTTCATCTTTTATATATTGGAAACAAAGCAAAACAGAGGTAATAGCCAACAAGTATATTCCTTCCCACTAAAGTCTTTTCAGGTTATGCAGAGTACTGGCTGTAAATTTGCTAGTACCTGAGAGAAATTGACAATGACAGGAAGAACATAGGCCACACAGTCCTGAGGCTCCAACAATTTTCCAAGAGCAGCACAACCCTCAACCGCCAATAGGCGAACAGAATCTTGATCTGAAAGTTGAAATATATGGACACTCAGTATAAAGCCATAAAGGATCAGATAGGACAAAGTGCAGAACAAAAATCCCCAAACAGTTAAATTTATCAAATCAAGATACTTCTTAAAAGCACCTAACCATCGGCTTCCCTGTATAATAGCTCTACCCATCACCAACTGGTAACGATATGCCATAGAACTAACTAAATCACTTCTTTATTCAGCCATTTAAGCAATTCGATTGCGGTTAACCACTATCATTCAGCAGAGGCAGGGTTTGTAACAGAGGAGATCCAAAATACATGCGAAAGAGACCATTCTTCCCCCATTGTAAAGAGAAGCTGAATTACCATCCTGGGTAAGATCATCAAACATTGACATAACATCCACTTTCAAATGAGCGGGTTCCACTGTGGCAGCAAATTTTCCCAGATTAGTGGCTGCTGCCCTCCTAACCATGGGCATGTCGTCTTGGCAAAGCTGGCTGTATATTGACCTTAATTCTGTTTTCAGCGTGTCTGAGGCACTTGGGTAGGCAATGTGGAAAAGGCCACAGGCAGAGACTCGAGCTGTGAACCACTCCCCAGCTGCCAATCTCTGAAGGACAAATCAGAAACGCAGAAAATATCAAAACGAGACCATGTGATGATTCAAACCCATAAGTAAGCCGTCAAAAGATACACAAGCAATCTAAGAAGCCACACATTGTTAAACAAATAAATATACTATAATTAATTAATTATCTCACCTTGACCAGAGGAATGAAGTAATCGACCAAATCACCCTCTCTCATCTGGGAACCAATCCGGCATAACGACTCCGCGGCCTTGTCTCTAACACAAGTTTCCTCGACTGTGCACAGGGTCTCCAAAGGCGGGAGCAAGACATGGGCATGCTCAACACCCCCTACGTACGGAATAAACGCCCCCAGCTCCTCCGACATTGCAAGAAGCACCTCGTCGTCATCGTCATTATTCTCGCTCAGGAACGGTATCAGCTCCTTGCGCGTGCGCTCCTCTCCTAGAGCACGCGCAATCGTGGATAGCCTACGGATCGAGTTCAACCGCAGCTGGATGTCATCGTTCTTCAACTCGTCTATGAGAACCGCTATCGGATAGAGCGGTTCGTCGACCATGGACATTTTTTTGCTTTCGAACAACCGCGTGAGCCCTAACCGTCATACAAATTCGAGCGAAATGAAAAGAAAGTTGAAAAACAAAAAGAAAAAGAGAGATAAAATTGAGTAGAAAATAAATACAGCAAGAGATTAGAACGGAACTAATCGCTCCTTCATATAAAAATGAATTTCAGTTTCCGGAAAGGCCAAACGGCATAGGAGATATTCCGTGATTATTACAAACCATTTGGAGCGGTGGAATTATGGATTTGCTTCTACGAATAGATTAGGTTAAAATAATAATGCAGCGAAATTCAATTAGAAAGCTCACCGATCTCGGGAGTACCTTCCCGCCGGCTGCCTTCGGGAACCTGCCACAGAGAGAGAGAGAGAGAGAGGAATTTGATTTCTTTTCCTTTTCCTTGTTTTTTTTTTCCTGTTTGGTTAATATTTGATTTTCTTTCTTTATGGGAATTTATTTCGTCGAAAAGGCCCAGTTTGGTTAAAAATGTGCTCCGGCCCATTTTGTGACATAGGGCTAGGAGCAGCAGGAGCACGAATCGATAACTGCCAACGGCGAACCTCCCGGTGAGAAAAGACAAAAAAAAAACAAATGAGGGCAACTATATATATTACATTAGGATCTCCATATGTTAAATAATGAGTGATAAATTTTTTTACACTTATAAAATAGTCGGTCACTCTCGTAACTAATAACTCGTAATTAATAACGTAATAATCGGATTCTAAAATCTTATTAACAAGACATATATTAAATTATGAACTAGTCAATCTCATCACATGAATAAAAAAGGCTCATGGAAGACTTCTCAAAAGTTGCAAGAAAATGCTTGGAGTTGAAGTGATTTACAATTTTCATTCAAAATAGGGAAACAGTAGTACGTATGGAGTTTCTAAAATCTTCCTTCCAAAACTTTTTAGCTGTTCACTCATTTGGGTATGGATTGGGTACGGAATGCCACTATTCCGAACCGTTTGGAATGAAAATACACGGAGACTTTTTTGCAAACGCGCTAAAATATGGGGACCAAAATAAAAAAAGCAATGATGTAAATGTTGCTAGAGACAAAGAGCTCGTACTCTCGTACACCTTGGATTCCGGCTCAGTGAGCATTGAACCACCACCTGTAAAGGAAAGACGGGGCCAAGAAACTGGCTGCTGCTTCAACATAATATCGGTTGATGTCAACGTTGGTACAGGGGTGTTAATGCTAAAACTACCGTGACGTTGAACACTGAATGTTTCATTGAGGGAGTTGATCAAATTCCTCCGTCATCTTTGGGTTCAGTGGCGTTCTGACGTTCTTCTTCTTCTTTACGCTGCAGTTCAGCAGCCTCCCAGCTTTCAAAATTCACCAGAATGTATGAATTCCTGTCTATCTTCAACTGCAACTCTTCTGCTGCCTGGTGTACTTCTACTAGAATATCTTGAGAACTCAGTCTCTCCATCTTTTCAACCTTTCTGCCGACCCTCTGGAGCTCATTAGCAAACACCTGCCTTTTCTCTGTCGGTGCCTGCGAGAAAAAGTTTACAAGCATTCTTATACCACACAGGTGCAACAACAGCGTGTCACCAAATTATCAAAATCAATTGCATGTTTAATTAATTTCTGTACAACAGAAGGAAGATCCTCAATCCCTGGATGAATCTATTTTCAAGGCTCAAGTACATTACAATAGTATAGTAGACAATAATAGAAAAAGGCAACCAGAAACCTTCTATACTTAGATTTATGATCATCTTTAGTGCTTAAGGTCAACCAACCTATAGAAGAGATCATGTTCAAGTAAGGTCATGATTTATGTTCATCTTAGAATGATATTGTCTGCACTTCTGTCCACCAAAGAGCACCTCTGAACTAATAATATACCAGGCAAGCCAGTGGTCCACTATGTTGGCACCCGTGCACTCTTTCAATCATTGGATATCTCCTGTTCCAACTTATCATTCCTTGTAGTTGGCACCAGAAAACAATTACACAGATAAGTGAAACAAATAAGAGCCCAAGAGCTAATTTGTGGTCCATTTATAACAGGGAATTGGAAACTTTTTGGGGGCGGGAAATGAATAGCTCGATTGTTTAGTAAGAAGAGACAAAAATGCTTCAGTGCATTGGACTGCCAGTTTCTGAAGTACTTCCCTATTACTAGTAACTTCTGACTCACTAGGATGATACGTAAGTGTTCGATGTTGAGGAAAAGCAGTTTCCCGACAATCACTACTCGAAGAAGCTAAGAAGCATTTAGAACTACTATCCAAAGGACATCCCAACAAGAGAAAGATATAGCTCGATGTTATATTATCTAAAACAATAGGGAAATAGTAATTAAAAAGCCATCAACTGTGTAGCACTACATGACCACGAATACATAGAAGACAAAAAAACTGCAAGAAAAATTTCTTTTAAACTTGGACCAAGTTTGATACCTTCAATGAAAATTTGACAATGGGAAATATTTTCCACCAAAGGCAAAATAACTTGATGCCACGGGAAAATACTTTTGTACTAAAGCCAAAAGGCAAGTCATTTTTCCTTCCCCCAGGTACCCCGCCCCCACCTTCAACCCCATACAAGAGATTTCACAATAAACTTTCATTTCATATGCAAGAAAATATTTCATTTTCCAGGAAAATAATTTCTAAGGGAAGTTTTTAGGACATATGTCTGCTAAATAGACGGATCTCGAATTACTTGCATTTCTGAAAGTATGCATCCGTGCATTGCCATAACTTCTCCAAGGATAGTTGAATGATCTGTAAGGTCCATGAGGTGGCTCCCATATTGCGAATTCTAGCCGCAAGAAGAAACTACTGAATGCACGAGGATAGTTGAATGATTGGAAAGGTCCAAGAGGTGGCTCCCATATGGTCAAGTCGCTTGTTATCTGAACCATGGTTTTAAAACACGTGGTCCGACCAGTGGTTCGACCAGTTGGACCGCAAAACGGGCATAAGACCGTGTCATTTTTAGGCTTTTGACTGGGGTCTATACTAACCGGACTAAATCTGGTCAGACCGACCAATTTTGAGGTCCATCCTGACTGGTCGAACCCGGTTAGTACAAAAATGGACGAAATTGACTTTTTTTGGTGGTTTTCGAGAAAAAAAATTGATTTTACAAATTTATAAAGTAATAAATAAATAAATAAAAATAGATTTATAGAGTGGAGAGATAAAAAATTAAGTCTACTTTTTTGTATGGAAAATAAGTATATTTTAACATACATATATATATATATATATATATATTATTTAAAATATTTAAAAATAAAAAATTTTGGTCCGACCGGTGGTTCGCCTGGTCCAACCGGCCGACCCAGAGGACGGGAGAAATCCCGGGTCGGCCTCCGGGTCATTTTTTAAAACCATGATCTGAACTACCGAAAAGAAGAAACTAAGGTAGAAAGGGATGTTATATAGACTCACCAGAGAATCCTCTTGCGTGTTCGATTGTACAGCGAATCGATAGCCACTGTACAATGGATCATCAGAAGCTTGATACGTCATAATTTTTGAAGGAATTCTCTCATATAACCATTGACACAACCTAATTAATTAGACTCCGTCAAAAATCAGTTGAACAACATTTATTGTGGTACAATAGGAGGAAATAAACAAACATATGGTCATCTAAGTTTGAAACCAACCTTCTAAAGAGATAGCAACTCCCATAAAATTCTTCACCACCAACTTATGTAGATCCTCTCCGGACCAAATGGGGAACAAACCTATATTCACAACCAAATCTATCCCAGCACCAATCGCTATAAGCAACAGCCAATATAGAGCCTTCTGGAAGAACGAAGACGAGCTTCTAGACACCATCACTATGCAATATGCCATAACTCTGTCGATCTTACCCTTGGTGAGGGGACCAAGTTGGTAATATCCACAAAGTCCCACCATAGATGATAGACATTTTTTAGGGCTCCTATCGTCCTCTCCAGTGGTACATCCCGAAATACTATTTCATTTCGCACCTTCCAAATTCTCCACAGCCAAGCCCCTCTGATACCCCATTCCTCCTTATCATTTGTCTAAAATAATCTCAAAACAGCTTGGACCAAGGTAGGTGTAAGGCCCGAGAAATCAAAACGAAAATTTCAGATTTGGTGGAGGACTGAAACAGAAATTCGATCAGGGACCAAATTATATTTTTGGCAAACCTTATCCCACTAAAGTTTTTGCCTATAAAAGAACCTCACCACTTTGCCAAGATTTTTTTTTTGGGGTTTTCACTTTTGCTAAGTTGGAGGAAGAGACAGAGAGAGAGAGAGAGTGATGAAATTCAAATTTTAGGAGCAGCAGTCGTGATCAATAAAATCCAATTGCGAAATCATGTCTGATCGGAGTAAAACTTGGAGAAGATGTTCCTAACATCTTGATAAAGATTCTGTACGGTGAAGACCTTATTTGGAGGCTGCTAAGGTTGTCTGATCGATACAAATTCGGAGGACAAATCTGAATAAGGGGATCAAGGAGTAGCAGTCGTGATCGATGAAATCCAATAGTGAAATCATGCCCGATCGGAATGAAACTTGGAGAGGATGTTCCTAACATCTTGATAAAATATTATGTATGGTGGAGATTTTGTTTGGAGATTCCTAAAGTTGTCCTATTGATGTAAAGTTGGTTGTCATAAATCTGAATAAAAGGGGATCAAGGCGAGGAGACCGACGTGGATGAGCCAAGAAATGTTGGGGGTAATGGATATGTGATTTAACGGAGTGAGAGTCGAGGTAAGTCAAATCTCTGTCCATATTTTTGTCCGTATTCTGTCTGTATTTCTGTCTATATTCTATCTGTATTTTATTCGTATTATGTCCGTATATGATATGTGAACCACCGTATATGATACATGTATCACGATCTATGTATCCTTGTATTTTTGTTCGAATCTCCATCCATATTTTTTTTTGTATTTTTTCCCGTATTTCTGTCCGTATTTTATCCATATGTATATTCTGTATAAGTCCCGCATGTGTCATGTACATCTCCGTATGTGCCGTATATGCCATGAGTATGTGTAATTTGCAATCTGGCCGTGTGACCCAAATCTGTGTTTGGTCTGTATAATTTTTTGTATGAAATTATGTATCAGTATTTGAACCCTGACCGTTTCTGAATTTCGTACTGTACTGTATGTATTCGTATCTGGCAGATTTTTTCTGATCTGCTCACCTGGACTTAATGCTGAATACTGTACTGGTCAGGATTATCCCAGTGCTACTATGCCTGTAGAGTACTCTGTAAGGATTTTGTACTCTACGTGAGCATTGGTGATATCTTTGTCCCATGGGGAGAGCTCATTTCCACTCCTGGATTATACAGCGGAAAGGGGTGTCTATTGTGGCCCACGGGATCCCGATGTCCGAAAGGACTCTGTTATGGCTGTTACTGGTCGGGATTATCCCAGTGCTACTGTGCCGGTAGAGTACTCTGTATGGATTTCGTACTCTACATGAGCATCGATGATATATGTGCCCCGTGGTGAGAGCTCATTTCCGCTCCAGGATTATTCAGTGGAAAAGGGGTGTATACTGTGCCCCATGGGATCCCGATGTCCAAAAGGACTCTGTTATGTCTGTTACTGGTCGGGATTATCCCGGTGCTACTGTGTCCGTAGAGTACTCTATATGGATTTTGTACTCTACATGAGCATCGGTGATATCTGTGCCTCGTGGTGAGAGCTCATTTTCGCTCCTGGATTATACAGCAAAAAGGGGTGTCTACTGTGCCCCACGAGATCCCGATGTCCGAAAGGACTCTGTTCCGTACTGAATACTGATTACTAGATACTGGACTACTGAATACTGATTACTGGATATTAAATTCTGGACTACTGAATACTGATTATTGATTACTGGATACTGGACACTGTACAATGAAAACTGAATACTGGGTACTGAATACTGTATTTGTAGGGATTACTCCGACACTACGTTGCCCGTAGAGTTCTGTATATTGTGTTTGTTTACTCTACGTGAATGTGGTGGGTATCTGTACTCCATGGTGAGAGCTCATTTCCGCTCCTAGATTATATAACAAAAGGGGTGTCTACTGTGCCCCACATGATCCCGATGTCGTAGCTCCAGAGTTGCGTCATTTATGTACTTAGTGTCTGATCTGACAGTTTTGTTATATGATTATATGTTGTTGGTATGACTGTATTGTTGTGTTTTGGCTTATTGAGTTACGTATCTCATCAGAATATATATTTTTGTTTCAGATTCTTCGGGGGCGGATCAGAATGAGGGCTAAAGGTAGGGACATGCATTTAAGACTGTTTATTTATGTTTTGAGACTTATTTGAAATTTGAGAAATAAAGTAGCCATACAGGGATATTTACCCCATGGCAGTTGACATACCTATTTTCTGGGGCGTGACAACTAAATTGGTATCAGAGCCTTTATAAAGAATATTGGAATTTTAAAGATCATGCATATCATTTCATGCATTCGAGAGTGGTAATTGGGGGTTATCGAGGACTAAACTATCAAGAGTTAAAAATTTGGCATACCGATTGGCTTTACCTCCCAGCTAGACCGGGATCCATAATGTGTTTCATATGTCCATGCTACCGAAATACATCCCGTGAGAGGACAAATTGAGCAAGAAATTCTAACTGGACTATGACCTGATGTCAGCTACGTGAAAGTGCCGCTGAGAGTAGTTGATGTGACAACTCAAAGACTGCGTAGGAGGTCAATCAATTATGTTAAAGTGCAATGGTGTAACCATACCAAAAAGGAAGCGACCTGAGAGCTATAGACAAAAATGATGGATAAATACCCTTATCTATTTGAGCAACCAGGTAAACTTCTTTTATTTTAAGTTTGAGGACAAACTTTATTTAAGGGGGGAAGAGTGTAAGGACAAAGAAATCAAAACAAAAAATCGCTATCCATATTTTTGTCCATATTATGTCAGTATTTCTGTCTATATTCTATCTGTATTTCATTCGTATTATGTCTGTATATGATATGTAAACCACCGTATATGATATATGTATCACGATCTATGTATCCTTATATTTTTGTTCGAATCTCCATCCGTATTTTTGTCCATATTTCTGCCCATATTTATGTCCATATTTTGTCCGTATGTATATTCTGTATAAGTCCTGCATGTGTCATGTACATCTCTGTATGTGCCGTATATGCCATGAGTATGTGTAATTTGTAATCTGTCCATGTGACCCAAATCTGTGTTTGGTTTGTATGATTATTTGTATGAAATTATATATCAGTATCTGAACCCTGACCGTTTCTGAAGTCCGTACTGTACTGTATGTATTCGTATCTGGTAGAATTTGTCAAATCTGCTCACCTGTACTTAATGCTGAATACTGTATTAGTCAGAATTATTATGGTGCTACTGTGCCCGTAGAGTAGTCTGTAAGGATTTCGTACTCTATTGGACACTGAATTCTGGGTACTGGATACTGAATAATGTATTGGTAGGGATTACTCCCTCACTACTGTGGCCGTAGAGTTTTGTATACTGTGTTTGTTTACTTTACATGAGTGTGGTGGGTATTTGTACCCCATGGTGAGAGCTTATTTCCGCTCCTAGATTATATAGCAAAAAGGGGTATCTACTGTGCCCCACGTGATCCCGATGTCTTAGCTCTAGAGTTGCGTCTGTTATGTACTTAGTTTCTGATTTGACGGTTTTGTTATATGATTATATGTTGTTGGTATGACTATATTGTTATGTTTCAGCTTACTGAGTTGCGTATCTCATCAGAATACACATTATTATTTCCGATTCTTTGGGGACGGATCGAAATGAGGGCTAGAGACAAGGACATGCATTTAAGACTATTCATTTATGTTTTGAGACTTATTTGAAATTTGAGAAATAAAGTAAGCTTAGGGGATATTTACCCTGTGGCGGTTGACATGCCTATTTTTTGGGGCGTGACAGTAGGTCCCTGAAATGCGGGAATGTCAATCCCCCCAACGACCATAACCGCACTGCCACCGAACACTCGAAGAAAATATAGACGCCCGATTCTTCATTCCGTGCACAAAGCGGGCAGATTATGTCTAATTCAATACCTCACCTTCCTATGTTACTTTGAAGTGGTAGATTTCCATGCAAGAAAGACCTAATCCGAGGCGGGCACATGATATTCCACAAGTCTTGCCAAATCTCCCTAGTATGAGTCTAAATTTGAGCCTGTTCTGAGCTTTGTCACCACTTCTGGAGATCAACAAAGTAACCTGAATGAACTGTATACACTCCATCCCTAGTATGTCTCCATCGAAATAAGGCGTCCCGGCACAAAAGCTCATTGATTTTCATGAATGATATCACTCAAAAAGCCTTTTAATCGATTAGTAATAGCTTTAGTAACTATTTTCATCACTACGTTGCACATGCTAATAGGACAAAATTCAGAGCAGGTAGTAGGACATTTAACTTTCGGTATCAAGGAAATAATCGTATCATTGATAAAAGAGGGGTCGACAACATTATTCAGAATATCAATAGTAGTTCGGGTTATCGAAGGGCCAATAGTTGCCCAGTGCTTCTGAAAGAAAAAGGGAGGCATGCCATCCGGTCCAGGGGCCTTGGTAGGGTACATCTCGAATAAGGCAGAATGAATCTCCTTTACAGTGTAGGGGCCTCCATAAACCTGTTCATCTCAGTAGTCACCCGCGGCCTCACCAGATCGGTCACCTTCGAAGCCTGCACAACAACATCAGAGGAAAATATGTTAGAATAAAAACTCCTGAAAGCCTTCTCTAACGTTGTCCATCCCCGTAATTTTTGGCCATCTGGTCTGTCCACCTCTAATATTATATTTCAAACACCCCCATTCTGGGCCTTCGGATGAAAAAATTTTGTATTTCGGTACCCGTCCCGCAGCCAATCCACTGGCGATCTCTGAGCCCACATAGCTTCCTCCCTAGAGAGAAGTTCCTCTCGATCCTGGAGTAGCTTCTCCAAAAGCTTTTTTCTGTCCGCGGTCAGAGGTTGGTCCTTGAGGGCACCGATTCTCCTCTCAAGCTAGCCTTTCTGCTTCGTTACATTCCCAAAAATTGTTCTGTCCCAATTACCAAGATGTTGTGAACAAGCTACAATTTTTTAGACTAGATTCGCACCAGCTGAGTAATTCCAAGCAAGTTGTATTTTCTTTTTAATATCAGCATGCCTCTTCCACATTTGTTCATACCAAAAATATCGTTTAACCTGATTCCTCGGTCAGCAGGGAGCATACTAGCGGAGAATGATCTGATCCCAACCGAGGCCTAGCTTCTACCCAAGAGTGCGGGTATAGCTCGAATCATGCAGCTGTGGCAAAGGCCCTATCCAACTTACATTCTATATGATCATCACCTTTCTGGCAGTTAGTCCAACTAAACTGTAACCCTGTCTGTCGAACTTCACTGAATCCACAGGAATGGATCGCCTCCTGAAAAGCATCCAACCGCGGCTGGGGAACAAGATTACCCTCTCTTTTTTTCATGTTAGACCATAGCTCATTGAAGTCACCTCCGCACAACTAAGGGAGGATAGATCTACCCTGCAAATGACAAAGTAAGTTCCAAGACTGATGTTTGTCTTCCGTATTCGGCCACCTGTAGAAACCTGTAAACCTCCACTGGAAAGAGTCCACCACCTCCACATCTATATGATGTAGCGAATAAGACAACAAACTTACAGAATATCCTTGTCTCCGTACCTTGACACGAGACAAAGATCCCACATTCAAAGCCCAATCTCCATTTTAAGTTTTCCACCTCCCCCTCCTTCAGCTTTGTTTCAGAAAGGAAAAAAAGTTGGGGATTGCATGACCTAAACTGACTCCTAAACTGAACGTTAATTATAACAAATTCTTTTTTACATTAATGCTAATAGACTTTAGTCACTTGGGAAGAAGAATGACTATGAGACGCGGGTGGCTCTAGACTAGCTGTTACAAGAGAGCTATTGAATTAATGATGTCGCCTAACAGAGATACTGTCGGGAGCTAACATGTAGCCGTTGAATGTAGTCGTCCGTCGGGAATGGTGTCGCTTGAAAAATGCTAGTTTTCAGTCTAGAGCGTCATCTATTAGCCTGTTCTTCGAACACAGTTGCAGATCAATAAACCAGCAAAGTCTTAGATTCATCATAATGCATGGTCTTGAAAATGCCTTTTTTTTAATCTCATCATTATCACTTGTAACAACTCGAGAACTCTTTCATTGACCTACTCACCTAAGCAAATTGGCTTAGAGAAAAAGAAGACCTAAGTAAAACTGAAAATAGAAAAATAAACAAAATTCCATATTCCAAAAATTCCAGTCCTACCCATATGATCATCCTCAAACAGCTAAAATTGTATGGGCACAAGCATCCCTTAGAACTGATGGAATCAGAGAGCTCACAAGGGGGATTTTTTCCAGCCATCCTTCTTGGACCGAAAGAACGGTCGTGCAACATTCTGGCCCAATGCCACCCAAATTGAGAGTAATTATTGAGTTGATGATTTGGAGTGGGCAATCTTCTGTGTTAATTATACTGTTTAGGCATTCCTCAGCGTCCCATATGATACCGGATGGCAATAGGGGTGAGCCGGTACCGGATTCAGAAGTGTGAAGGGTGATGGGGATGCGCTGAGAATCGCGGCGAGTATGAGTAGTTATTGTTGTTGGTTGGATGCGGACACGGCCGGGCCCTGGCAATCTGGGTTCGATGCGAAAGTGTATGGGCTCGGCAAATCACAAGCTAGCTCTAGACTAGCTGTTACAAGAAAGCTGTTGAATTAATGAAAGTGACCATACATGTAATTGCTATTAGTAGTAGGGGCATAGTTGTTGCTTGAGCTTTCATAATTGACATGGCTATAAAAATATGGTGAAAAATGGATTTCGTTGTCTGAGTAGAATAGGAGAGAGAGAGGAGTTGTCTGGATTTGAATGTGTAGGAATAAAGTGATGGGCTTAAGGAGATATATAAGGATTGAGGAAGGTGAAAATTTAATTAATTGATGTTTTTCTTTGAAATTTTGTAACACTTGGTCAATGTAACTTCAATTGGAATTCTAAGTTATGAGAATGAGTTGATAAGATTCACATTGTAACTTCCCTTTGCTCTTAGCTCGATGTCCTGTTAAGAATCAGGGACCAATTTAGATGAAAATTTAATGAATCGACGTTTCTCATTAAAATTTGTAGCACAATTTTCCAAAACGGAAGATGAGATAACGAGTTGGAAGAGAGGAATATATGAGATCCCACAAATTACTAAATCAAGGTTGCTAAAATTGTTAATAAATTTACTATACAAAAATGTGTCATCCCTATGTAAATTACTCACAATTTTGGATCAGAAGATGACAAAATTGTTTCAAAAGAAGCCTTTTCGTAGGTAATTAAGGTAAGGCCACAATTTGAACATATTAAGAGTGTTGATACATATGAATCAGAATAAGAGAATTGATGTTTGTTAAGTTGTAATGAAGAGTCTGATTTGGATCAACTATGTTGAAAAGTCCTAGACTCTAATTGAATCTAGAAAGCAAATATTTATGAAATTTTCAACAAATTACGAAAGAATTAGAGTTCTTGAGTTCGAACAAAATACATCAACTCTAATATTTCATCATAATGCATTGTCCATCATGGACCATCTTATCTTTGCGTTGCCTCATATTAATACTCAAGGACAGTATTCTCGGCTGCTGTAAAGGTCCGAGGTCGAGGCTCTATGCAACCCTCAAATGTGGCATCCTTGTTTATTATATTTACCCATAGTTTCTTGCTCAAATGAGTATTCCAAATTTAGTGGCCTCTTCCTGCAAAAGAGCATTTAAAGTATCATGTGAATGGAAGCCGTTAGTCACTATTCTAGTGGTAATAGAGGGCTCTATTAGCATACTTCGATATTGCATATCCCTTTCGGCTCATAAATGCTTTATTTCTCTCTCTACATTTTAGTGATAAGCTACTTGTTGAGTCATATCCCTTTTCTCACTTATTTGTTTCATGTGTAATTCCCATATATATATATATATATATATATATATATATATATATTAGCCTAGACATTTTTTTAAATAAATAGCGAGATTTTATTTAAAAAAAAAAAGAAAATTAGCAGTTTACAAAGCACCAAGACCCCACCACCGACTAAATCCTTAGAAGGTAGTAGAATGGTACATCACCTATACCTATTTTCAAGGTAACCACAATCCGAATAGTTAAGAAAGGTGTTCACTAGGCTATAGGCCAGAGGAACGCATAAACCACCTATTATTATCCTAAATATGTACACAGAGTTATATCAATAATCATGCTGAAAGTAAACAATAACAAAAAAAACAAACAACTCCATAATATATCAGAAACCCTAACATAATTACTAAACCAGAAATAACATGTAAAAGGGATAAAGAACAACGTTTTTAATATCAGCATGCCTCTTCCACATTTGTTCATACCAAAAACATCGTTTAACCAGTCTTGATTCCTCGATCAGCAGGGAGCATACCAGTGGAGAATGATCTGATCCCAACTGAGGCCTAGCTTCTACCCAAGAGTGCGGGTATAGCTCAAACCATGCAGCTGTGGCAAAGGCCCTATGCAACTTACATTCTTTATGATCATAACCTTTCTGGCAGTTAGTCCAAGTAAACTATAACCCTGTCTGTCGACCTTCACTGAATCCACAGGAATGGACCGCCTCCTGAAAATCATCTAACCACGGCTGGGGAACAAGATTACCCCCTCTTTTTTCCATGTTAGACCATAGCTCATTGAAGTCACTTCCGCACAACTAAGGGAGGACATATCTACCCTACAAATGACAAAGTAAGTTCCAAGACTGATGTCTGTCTTCCGTATTCGGCCACCCGTAGAAATCTGTAAACCTCCACTCGAAAGAGTCCATCACCTCCACATCTATATGATATAGCGAATACGACAACAAACTTACAGAATATCCTCGTTCTCGAATGGAGATTTGAGAACAATGGGACGTGAAAGAAAAAATGGCTGGAAACCCTGAAAAGGGAATTATCTCTAGGAGAGAGAGTAAACCCTAGCAGAGGAAAAAAAGGATTCGTTATGTTCTTAATGGACGAGGTTGTTTGTTCGTGTAAGTTTCTTCTTAATTATCGTTTTAGGCCACCAGCATTGCTCGTCATCTTGTTCGCAGCGTTGGAGACCATGAAACCCAAAATAGTCCATATATGATAGGCCCTTTCATCAAAATAGGAAAGGGATTTGGGTAAGGCTTTTTACCTCGACTGTCGTCTTGAAATTTACTCAGTCTAAAAGTATATATACATACATAAGTAAGATAATTGACTCTTAAACTGAACGTTAATTATAACAAATTCTTTTTTACATTAATGCTAATAGACTTTAGTCTATTGGAAAGAAGAATGACTATGAGATGCGGGTGGCTTTAGACTAGCTGTTACAAGAAAGCTGTTGAATTAATGGAAGTGACCATACATGTAATTGCTATTAGTAGTAGGGGCATAGTTATTGCTTGAGCTTTCATAATTGACATGGCTATAAAAATATGGTGAAAAATAGATTTCGTTGTCTGAGTAGAATAGGAGAGCGAGGAGTTGTCTGGATTTGAATGTGTAGGAATAAAGTGATGGGCTTGAGGAGTTATATAAGGATTGAGGAAGGTAAAAATTTAATTAATTGACGTTTTTCTTTGAAATTTTGTAACACTTGGTCAATGTAACTTCAATTGGAATTCTAAGTTATGAGAATGAGTTGATAAGATTCACATTGTAACTTCCCTTTGCTCTTAGCTCGATGTCCTGTTAAGAATCAGGGACCAATTTAGATGGAAATTTAATGAATCGACGTTTCTCATTAAAATTTGTAGCACAATTTTCTAAAACGGAAGATGAGATAACGAGTTGGAAGAGAGGAATATATGAGATCCCACAAATTACTAAATCAAGATTGCTAAAATTGTTAATAAATTTACTATACAAAAATGTGTCATCCCTATGTAAATTACTCACAATTTTGGATCAGAAGATGAGGAAATTATTTCAAAAGAAGCCTTTCCGTAGGTAAGTAAGGTAAGGCCACAATTTGAACATATTAAGAGTGAGAATACATATGGATCAGAATAAGGGAATTGATGTTTGTTAAGTTGTAATGAAGAGTCTGATTTGGATCAACTATGTTGAAAAGTCCTAGACTCTAATTGAATCTAGAAAGCAAATATTTATGAAATTTTAAACAAATTACGAAAGAATTAGAGTTTTTGAGTTCGAACAAAATACATCAACTCTAATATTTCATCATAATGCATTGTCCATCATGGACCATCTTATCTTTGCGTTGCCTCATATTAATACTCAAGGACAATATTCTCAGTCGCTATGAAGGTCCGAGGTCGAGGCTCCATGTAACCCTCAAATGCGGCATCCTTGATTAATATATTTACCCATAGTTTCTTGCTCAAATGAGTATTCCAAATCGGATTTGGATTCAGTGGGGACTACATAAAAGTCATCCCCATGGTATGGACTAAATATGGGCTATAAGATTTGATTTTTAAAATTTATGTTCAAATCTGACGGTCATTATCATTTGAGGGTACACTAGTATTTTTACCCATCCTCCTTGACATAATACCATCCCCTAATTTCTCTCCAGGTTTTTTGCTTTTGGCTATAAAAAACAAAACCCCTAAAAGCTTCGCCTCCCTCTCTCTACTTACTGTTTCCATTAAGAATAAGAATTAAAAAAAATCCTAAAAACTTCGCCTCCTTCCGTTCCTTAATTGGGTTTAAACTCCTCTCATGGCCGGAGTACTTGGAGAGGAGAGTGGAAGCCACCGATCCGAAGATGAGATGATGGTGTCTGTAACACACAAATAAAATTGGGTTTTCTTTTGAAGTGTCAATTTTAATTTGATACTACCCATGATGATCCTGGTTGTCAGGGTCAGGCCAGAAGGAGTACTTCAACCAGTCTGCCTCTTGTGGATTTGCCATTGATGACTCCTGTAACACACATTTAACCCACGTAATTTACACATTGGCCATATGTTCCAATTTTTTGTCTGATCATAAACTTAAATAATTAAATAATTGGGTAAGCATGTAGGCCAAAAAATAAACAAAAAAGTGAATAAGATTATGGGGCTTAACAGTGATTTATTTGCACATGCATGAAAGTAGATTAAAATGAGCGAAGCAGCCGCTAATGTCCTCGAAACTAATTTGTATAGCGAACTAATTTTTTTGATAAATTGATTTCTAACATAAAAATATGAACATATTTATAATTCCTAGTTTTAAATTCCTCATACGTTTGTTCTCATTTAAATTCTATCAAGTTAAAATCTTATGAAAAACCCTAGGTATAAAAATAGAGTTTAGCTTTATTGCTGCTAATACTATTTAACACCATAACAGAATACAACCCACCCAATATCATACAAGAAGGAAATCAGTATCATAGAAGATATGCGTAACAATAAACCAAAATCAGAGTTGAAGAATATCAATATCAAAGTGAAAGGATACCAATATGAAGAAGGAAACCAATATCAAAGAAGAATGTCACCAATATCACAGAAGAAGAAAACCAATATCGGAGATGAAGGACCCCAATATCAGATCAGAAGGAAACCAATAATATCAATATCAAAGTGAAAGGATACCAATATGAAGAAGGAAACCAATATCAAAGAAGAATGTCACCAATATCACAGAAGAAGAAAACTAATATCGGAGTTGAAGGACCCCAATATCAGATAAGAAGGAAACCAATATCATAAAAGCAGTAAACTAATATCAGAGTAGAAGGATACCAATATCAGTTAAAAAGGTCACCAATATCTGATAGGTAGGAAACCAATATCACATAAGGAAGGAAACCAATGTCAGAGTTGATGGGCACCAATATCAGATAAGAAGGAAACCAATATCATAGAAGAAGAAAACCAATATCAGAGTGAAAGAATACTGTTATGGGAATAAGTGAACAAGTAACGCGAGACGGATCTGGAGTGGTCGTCCCAAGGTCGGTTTATACTATGCTAAAGCTAGAGCTAGGCTACGGGCTACGCTAGGATACGGAAAGGAAAAGCGATACAAGATAAGTAAAGTAGTGTGTTGTGTTGTGGATGTTCGTCTCCGTTGCCCGAGCTCCCTTTATATAGCACGTCTTGACCTAGCTCCATCCTTCCCGTGCAAGAAAACCCGGCTTAGAATAGGAAAATATAAACCGTCTTCCTCATATGAACAGATCTCGTCTTCGATTAGGAATATGCCGGTCATGTCGACCAAGCAACTGTGTCCCAAAATCTTATTGGAATCTCGAAAATCCCGGCTCTACTTAGAAAAATATAAGCTGACCTGATCCTCTCAAACTTTCCATGCAAAAGCTTGTCTTAGGCCCGTCAACGCTGAAATAACTTACCGTCCTTAAGCCCGAAGTGAACTCAAAAAAGCCCAAACCTTCCGCCTATATAGACCAAATAATCTTCCGGATACCGATCGCATGAGCCCTCTAAGCGAGCTTCACCTTACCGCCCGAGCCCCTAAACAAGCTTCCTTCTTCCGCCCGCAGGTCCTAAGCGGTCCGTGTCTACCGCCCTACAGACCCTAGGCGGCATGTACCTACCACCCATCAGTCCTAGGCGGCTCGTGCTTACCGCCCACAAGTCAAGGCAGCAAAGGCCTACCGCCCACCAGCCAAGGCAGTAAGGGCCTACCGCCGATCGCCTTGAAGTACAACGCAGACTCGGGCGACCATCGAGCGGTCCAATCCGGACGGACACACCAACCCGAACATGGATTCCCGTGCACGAACCCAGATACGAACACCTTTGCTACACATCCGAAGTATGAATTTTTCACTTTAACACTCGGACATATCACTTCACGTACCGAGGCATCCAACCGGACATCCCACTTCACGAGCCGAGACGTCCACCTGGATACTTCAAAGGTCAAAACGACCTCTGGGCTCCTGCCTCGAAGGTTAAAATGACCATCCGGGCTCCCGCCTTGTAGGTCAAAGTGACCATCTGGGCTCTTGCTTTGTAGGTCAAAGCAACAATCCGGGCTCCTGCTTCAAAGACCAAAGCGACCATCCGGGCTTCTGCCTTGTAGGTCGAAGCAACCATCCGGCCTCCCACCTTGTAGGTCAAAGCACCTTTCGGCCTCCCACCTTGAAGGCCAAAGCGACATCCGGGCTCCCACCTCGAAGGCCAAAGCGACCATTCGGGCTTCCACCTTGTAGGTCGAAGCAACCATCCGGCCTCCCGCCTTGTAGGTCAAAGCACCTTCCGGCCTCCTGCCTTGACCCGAATTTTTGACCTACTTCCACCCCGAATACGAAGATATCACAAACTACAAAGTCGTAGATCTATGTCTTGGCTTCGCACAGCAACTTGAATCGTCTCAATCCGAGCTCCGGATAGAATGTTACGATCATTTTACCGAGGAGTGCCAGCCAGGCGAGCGGGAAGCGGACCGAACCGGGCTCCCACTTATAAAGTCCAAGCATGCCCCCGTTCATCGACCGCGTGAGCCCTTCAAGCGGGCTTCACCTTATCGCCCGTAGGCCTCTAGGCAGTATGTGCCTACTGCCTGGGTTCCCAAACCGGCGCCATCCACCCGCTCGCACCAACAAGGCGGTATACCGCCTCCCGCATTGAAGTGGACCAAGCGGTTCGATCAACCCGAACATGGGTTGCTCAATGCGAACCCAGAAATAAGTGGGTACAACCCGAAGCACCAATTTTATACTTCAACAAATACTAATATCATAGAAGAAGGAAACAAATATCATAGAAGACGAAAACCAATATCATAGAGGAAGGATAGTAATATCCGAGTACAAGGATACAAATATTTCCATGTCATAGTTGATAACAACATGCCAAGTTCAAAATTTATAACAAAATGTCAAGTTCATCATTCGTTCACGTTTTCTTCTTCGGTTTTCTCATTATCAATAACTTTAGCCATGGATGTTGAAGGATTATGGTTCTTGGCCTTTTTTGCTTGGCTGAATTGTTTACGGTTTTTTTTTTGGGCCTCTGGGAATAATGAATTAGTGCTTTTACGTGATTTTTGGGTAATTGGTTGGTATATTTTTTCTTTTAAATTATTACCATAATTATTTTATTCCTAAATTATACATTGACTTTGTTAATAGTAGTTGTCCAATATTGTACCTAACCATATTTTTATTACCTAGAGTACCCTCTCACTCCCCTTTCATCCCTTTCAATTGGGACAAGAGTCGTCCCCACTGAATTTGAACCCTTCCAAACTTAGTGGCCTCTTCCTGCAAAAGAGCATTTAAAGTATCATGTGAATGGAAGTCGTTAGTCACTATTCTAGTAGTAAAGAGGGCTCTATTAGCATACTTCGATATTGCATATCTCTTTCGGCTCATAAATACTTTATTTCTCTCTACGTTTTAGTGACAAGCTACTTCTTGAGTCATATCCATTTTCTCACTTACTTGTTTCATGCGTAATTCCCATCATCAATTTTATCAGGGTTTATATTGTTAGCCCATGTATTTTTTTTAATAAATAGCGAGATTTTATTTATAAAAAAAAGAAAATTAGCAGTTTACAATGCACCAAGACTCCTACTTCTGGAGTCATATCCCTTTTCTCACTTATTTGTTTCATGCGTAATTCCCATCATCAATTTTATCAGGGTTTATATATATATATATATATCCCAGATATTTTTTTTAATAAATAGCGAGATTTTATTTATTTTTAAAAAAAGAAAATTAGCAGTTTACAAAGCACCAAGACTCCACCACCAACTAAACCATTAGAATTCCACCCAAAAAAAACTAGACCCTTAGAAGGTAGTCGAGTGATACATCACCTATACCTATCCTCAAGCTAACCCACAATTCAAATAGCTAAGAAAGAAAGGTGTTCACTAGGTGATAGGCCAGAGGAACACATAAACCACCTATTATTGTCCCAAATATGTACACAAAGTTATATCAATAATCATGCTCAAAGTAAACAATAAGAAAAACAACCCCATAATATATCAGAAACCCTAACATAAATTACTAAACCAGAAATAACATGTAAAAGGGATAAAGAACAACGTTTCCCTGGATTGCTCTCTGTTTCTTCACAAATTGATGGAGTTTCTTTGGCTGGAACCAGTGGCCTGGAACAGCAGATCACTTAAGCTTATAGCTACAAGTAGAAGATGTTCTTACCTTAGTACCAGACAAAGGTCAGCTTCTTCTTGGGATGCTTCCATATCCCACCTTTTTCTTTCGTTAGTTTAACAATACTACAAGGATGTTGTGCAAGTCTCTCGCACATATATTTATAGGCATACTTTCTCGGATGATATAAAGGAAAAGTGGAGTAGGGTGGAGAGTGACCGGGTTACAAAAATTTACTTATCAAAATAAATAAATAAATAAATAAATAGAGTAGGCATAGACTACGGATACAATTATCAAGATAAATGTGCCAGGCCATACATATATAAAATAATGAAAACTTTAATTTCTAGGTTATTTACGTGTAGGGAATAAATTTAATAGCCGGAACTATCAATAACTTCGTAATGAGATGGGGCCACAAATGGGAACCATATATCCAGAAAAGTTTAGTTGGGGTTGCAAGGACCAACCAAATGAGGAGAGGGCCAGAAAAAATTTGATAAATAAAAAAAATTCATTTTTTATTTTATGATGTTTTCGATTTTTGATTTTGTAAGAAATACGGGGTATTTTCGAATGTAACTTATGTCACTGAATTGACTTTTTTAAGCTATAATTAATCATGTATAAATATGTTAAACTACAAAATATTAAGTCGACTTTAACCTAATATTAAGTTACAATCGTATCGTATTGGATGATTATTTATCGGTAGCCAGCTCGATATATATATTTATTTATTGAGAAATGCTCGATATATATAAATGGTGGTTGGGGGGATATAGTGGAGATAAGCAACCGTTTCCAAATAAACGTGCCTCGACTCCCACTGGTGTTTGTACGGTACCATAGGCCAACAATGTCGTTTTCCACTCGTGGACACCATGCAGTTACTCATTATTCTATGTAAATAGACACCTTGGATTGAGTGCGGACTGTTATGTTTTGTCTGGATTGATACAAATATGGACTATTGATCTGATTTAAAAAAAGCGTGTATTTCAATCCAAACAATAAACGGTGTACGCGTGTTTGAAAATTGTTACAATGGACAAAACTCTTAAGTCTTATCCCCTTTGATCCGTACGATGGGATGGATCCATCTCAGTACTTAATCCGGGCCCATGGATTGGCTATATAGTTCAAAGTTGTCAAGAGTTGTCCAACTTCACATGGCGATCACGTGGAAGTGGGTGCCACCGTCGCGTCGGGGCTCGTCGATCATGAAACTAATGAAAGTGACTATCCATGAATAAATTTGACCCGTATACAGATTTTCAGTACAAACAGATATCGACATTTTTGTCCACGATGAAAAATCCAAAAAATTAAAAGGAAATGTGGAAAATGAAATCTAATAAATATTCTGATAAAATAATCGTAGAAAAATATGAAAAAAAAGACTCCAACAAAAATACTGCAGTGAAATTTTGCCAAAGATATTCTTACAAGATACTGCAAATAGAGACCATTTCTCAAGATATTTTTTTCGAGTGTTTAAAGATACAAACAGAAGCACTACATGCAAAACACAAAATGCTAATCGATCCAATTGCATCGTGAAAAGAGACTAAAACAACAAACAGTGCTAGATTTTTACCTGAAGCCCATAATCCCTGGTCAGTACGGAAATGCATTTTTTTCTGCTGGAATTTAATCCATTCGAAGTCCAGCCTAGCTAGACATCATCACGTTGTCAATTGACTGAAGTGCTTGGTTGGCAAAGAATCGAACATCAACATCGGGATCTTCACTCAGCTCGACCAAGGAAGGTCTGATTGTTTTCTCCACAACCTGACAGTTCAAATTTATGCAGACAAGAAAGTTCGCATCAGAGAAAGAAGGATGCAAGAGATATGATAATGAGCATTACCCAAATTTCAAAAAGAAAGAAATTAGTCACTTACAGATTGATCCACTATAGGAATGAGGGACTGCAGCACCTTGGCAACATTGAATTTGATGTTTGGCACCCTGAGACGGTTTAGTCAAATATTCAGAAACCGCTTAACGTCGACAACTAGCTTATTGGCTGTGTATCAAGTTGCACGGCCTGTACCTATCTTTTGATGCATTGATGACCACGGGTAGCAGCTTAGAACAGGTAATATCCGAGCCCATTACAGGGGCGAGAAGTGAGACAGCACGTAGTATGGTCATCCTATACAAATAGTGTGGGTTGTTGATCATCTCCAAAACCTGGGAAAGTAACAAGCTTTAGTCTTTTTAGCCAACAAAAGACAGGGATATCAAGCGAGATTGGAGATGCATATGGAATCCATATGAATAACAAAGCATCATACATCAAGGGATCTCAAACACATAGATGCCGGAATGTACAACTTGAATTCATTCATAAATGTGAATCAGAAGATGCAAAATGTTCCCACATAGCAACTACAATGTACAATCCATGTGTCAAGAACCAAACCCATGAATGATTCACCGATTATGGAAGTGATATAAGCCAAGTCCGACACCTTTTATCTTTAAATTAAATACACAATTACGCATAACATTTGGCTACTTTAACAAAAAGGTCCAAATGCTTTTTATTGCCATTTATAAATAATCATTAATAGAAATAAAAATGCCGTATTATCCATTAGGTAAAGATAAAATAATCCATAGGTTGCATCATAAACTAGGAAGCTATATCCATCCAAACAAGACGAAATGAAATAATGCCGTGGAGAAGAGTCGCTAAGACAGGAATCAGCATTTCGACACCAGGCATAAGATATTGGTTTGTAAAACATTTATCAAAATAATAAATCCACAAAAGGCACTAGAAAGATCTCAGCAAGGAGACCTGTGGAATTATATGCTGCATTGCCCATTCCGGACCAAACTCTTCAGCCAGACGCTTTATGTTATTTGCAGCAGCATCTCGGATTGAATACACCTGCAAGAAAGTGCATATAGCATGAACTTCAACCAAAGAAAACTCTCCAGCATAAATGAAGAAGCTACAATATTGTCACCTTGCCTGCTGAATTATAAAAGAGATGCCATCACGTGGCTGAAAAAATACCTTATCCTGTAGCCACTGCATACAAAGTGCCCCAAGCTTATCATCAAAGAATCCAACGCCCAACTGACTTGCCAACAAAGGGATATATTCTATAATAGCAAGGCGAACCCTCCAATGTCTATCCTCAGCAAGCTCAACAATAGCGGGTAATAATGACTGAGAAAGTAAATCAATCCCAATGACCTGCAAAAAAGCTAATTCCAAAAGTTACCAAAATTAACATGGAAAGAGTTGCACGACATGGTCAGCACCACTAGTCCTTTTTTCTCTCAGCGGAGTAAAAGTTTCAAACAGCACAAGTGCACTCCAGAAAAATAGAACAGATCTGTTCACAGGAGTGATAAGCATGTGAATTCATTTTCCAAAATGTGCTGAAAATTAAATGTGGTTGTAACTCCTATCTTACGTGCAACAGAATTCATCAGAACAAGACATCAATATAAGTTAAGCCCTGGAGCTTCTACAAGCTAATCAAGAAATGATGCTACAACCAAAAGAAACAGGGTGCCAGATGCACGAGGAATACCTGAAATGGCAATATTGGAAAACAGAAATCTTACCAACAGAGTTTTAAATAGCAAAACAGATCGGGCCTTCTCAAAACATGAATGCTATCAAATTGCTTATACCAGTTCAATTAATGTAACATAAGAAGAGGTTGCTGACCTGGTTCACTTGATCAAGCTTGCTAATTATGTTGAGACGCACATCAGGGAATTCATCCTTCAAAAGGGAAAGGAAAATAGGAAGAAGCTGCTCTATAGTTGCGTCCTGTATGGATTGAGGCAAACATCAAAGAGCAAACTTTGTGCTACACAATAAAATGTTGCCTAATGTTAAATAAGAAGAGTAAGCTGAAAACTAAAGTTTCAGAAATAGAAAGTGTTCTAAAAAATGGTAGGAAACGAATTAGAAACTTAACAACATTTAATGAGAAAGAAATAGAAATAATCCTCATTGGGCACTACTACCTTCCCAAGAACAGGAGCCATTCCCATTATGACAGAAGCCAAACCGGAGCGCACGTGCTGTGAAGAATCTGATGAAAGGTCCTGAAAAAGAGAGGAAAGAACCAACAGCGTAAGAAGATATGCAAAAAGAAAAATAGAGACAAAGTTGGCCTTTGACAGAGACTACCCAATGGCAAACCCCTGTGCACGAGCTCTCCCCAGGTAGTGTGGGGCTAGGGGGACAGTGTGCAAGTTCATATGCAAACTTTGTATTTTCTGCAAAGAGGCTATTTCCACTCTTTGTCCATGATCGATAAGACACTAGTAGAGCAACTACAGTAGCACCAAGACTCAAAAGGCCGATCATTGTAAAAGAGCCATTCTATTGCTACAGAAAGAAAAATTAAAGTGGGGTCCTTCACTGCATTGCACCTTGACACAGGGGAGAATGTGCTGAATAGCAAGTTCTGGACTGAGAATCCGACAAAACTTGGTCACTTTGCCAGTAGCTGCAATACGTACTTCAGCCTCGTTATCCCGCAGTAAGCGCACATATGCTGGGACCAAGTCCGTCCTGAAAATTAATAATGTCCAAGTCCCAACAGATCTTTTGAAGCAAATACACTGAAGATTGGGTCTAGAATCTAGCGCAAGGGCACAAAGAACAAAGAAAAAAACAATTGAAAATTCATATTAGACTTATACCTAGTAGGCTCAGGCCCCACAGCTTCGCAGAGTTCATACAGTTGATTTGCTGCCATGTACCTAACCCGCCATGACTTGTCCTAAAGGAAAAAACAAAAGGAAACCTTAAAGGTGAATGTTAGGGAAAGAAACAACTCGTCCCCAAATGCACTCGGAAACCATGGGGCCAAATTAGCAAGAAGACACTGGATCATCCAATGGAAAATCTAGAGTTCAATGGAATAAGCTTGAAATGACCAACTTCCCTTTTGGTCTCAAAGATTGCTAGTATATTTGCCAAATACGAGCCAAGTATAGAAGTGGCAGTTGCTTTTTAGTATCTTTTTAGTGCACCATATTAATCTTTCAACTTCATCTTTTACATATGGAAACAAAGCAAAACAGAGCTAACAGCCAACAAGGATATTCCTTCCAACTAAATTCTTTTCAATTGTTTTCAGGTTATGCAGAGTACTGGCTGTAAATATGCTAGTACCTGAGAGAAATTGACAATGACAGGAAGAATATGGGCCACACAGTCCTGAGGCTCCAACAATTTTCCAAGAGCAGCACAACCCTCAACCGCCAATAGGCGAACAGAATCTTGATCTGAAAGTTGAAATATACGGACACTCAGTATAAAGCCATAAACGATCAGATAGGGCAAAGTGCAGAACAAAAATACCCAAACAGTTAAAAAAACTCATTTTATCAAATCAAGATACTTCTTAATAGCATCTAACCATCGGCTTCCCTGTATAATAGCTCTACACATCACCAACTAGTAACGACATGCCATAGAACTAACTAAATCACTTCTTTATTCAGCCATTTAAGCAATTCAATTGCGGTTAACCACTACCATTCAGCAGAGGCAGGGTTTGTAACAGAGGAGATCCTAAAATACATATGAAAGAGACAATTCTTCCCCCATTGTAAAGAAGCTGAATTACCATCCTGGGTGAGATCATCAAACATTGACATAACATCCACTTTCAAATGAGCGGGTTCGACTGTGGCAGCAAATTTTCCCAGATTTGTGGCAGCTGCCCTCCTAACCATGGGCATGTCATCTTGGCAAAGCTGGCTGTATATTGACCTTAGTTCTGTTTTTAGCATATCTGAGGCACTTGGGTAGGCAATGTGGAAAAGGCCACACGCAGAGACTCGAGCTGTGAACCACTCCCCAGCTGCCAATCTCTGAAGGACAGATCAGAAACGCAGAAAATATCAAAACGAGACCATGTGATGATCCAAACCCATAAGTAAGCCGTCAAAAGATACACAAGCAATCTAAGAAGCCACACATTGTTAAACAAATTATATACTATAATTAATTCTCTCACCTTGACCAGAGGAATGAAGTAATCGACCAAATCACCCTCTCTCATTTGGGAACCAATCCGGCATAACGACTCCGCGGCCTTGTCTCTAACACAAGTTTCCTCGACTGTGCACAGGGTCTCCAGAGGCGGGAGCAAGACATGGGCATGCTCAACACCCCCTACGTACGGAATAAACGCCCCCAGCTCCTCCGACATTGCAAGAAGCACCTCGTCGTCATCGTCATTATTCTCGCTCAGGAACGGTATCAGCTCCTTGCGCGTACGCTCCTCTCCTAGAGCACGCGCAATCGTGGATAGCCTACGGATCGAGTTCAACCGCAGCTGTATGTCATCGTTCTTCAACTCGTCTATGAGAACCGCTATCGGATAGAGCGGCTCGTCGACCATGGACATTATTGCTTCAGCCCCCCTTTCGAACAACCGCGTGAGCCCTAACTAACCGTCATACGAATTCGAGCGAAATGAAAAGAAAGTTGAGAAAAAAACTTACAAGAGAGATAAATTGAGTAGAAAATAAATACAACAAGAGATTAGAACGGAACTAATCGCTTCTTCATATAAAAATGAATTTCAGTTTCCGGAAAGGCCAAACGGCATAGGAGATGTTCCGTGATTATTACAAATCATTTGGCGCGGTGAAATTATGGATTTGCTTCTAAGGAAAGATTAGGTTAAAATAATGCTGCGAAATTTAATTAGAAAGCTCACCGATCTCGGGCGTTCCTTTCCGCCGGCTGCCTTCGGGAACCTGCCAGGGGGGGGGGGGGGATTGATTTCTTTTCCTTTTCCTTGTTTTTCTGTCTGATTAATTTAATATTTGATTTTTCTTTCTTTATGGAAATTTATTTCGTCGAAAAGACCCAGTTTGGTTAAAAATTTGCTCCGGCCCATTTTGTAACATAGGGCTAGGTAGGAGCAGGAGCACGATAACTGCCAAAGGCGAACCTCCCGGTGACAAAAATATATATACACACATACATATATATATATAATGTTAGAATCTCCGTCACTCTCGTAACTAATAACTCGTAATTAATAACGTGTAATCGGGTTCTAAAATCTTTTTAACACAGACTTTTTTTTTGATAAGAAACATGACATATATTAACGTTTCTGGTTTCTCGCGAAAGAGGTTTTGAGTTCCGTGGATGGGTCGGTTGTCGGACATTTAATTTTAACGTTTCTGGGTTTGTTGTTTGAATGTTGATGAAGATCTTCAAAGGTCGAAGAAGATAGATTTTTTTTAAAGGACAATTTGGTCATTTTTACGATAAAAACGGAAAAAAAGAGTGCTAAACGTCGCTAAAATAACTTTTTCAATGAAAAGGACCCGAGAGGTAATTTCACTACACACCAGGGACTATAAGGTAATTTGCCCTGTATTAAATTACGAACTAGTCAAAGCTTCAAACGCACAAGAAGACAGTGGAAGTCCCGAAGGCTATACGATAAAATCTATCTTAACATGCATAATCATAATATAGATATCAGCGACATGAATACAAAACGCTCATGGAAAGTCTGTCTCAAAAGTTGCAAGAAAATGTTGGGAGTTCAAGTGACTTACAATTTCCATTCAAAAATAGGGAAATAGTACGTATGGTATGGAGTTTCTAAAATCTTCCTTCCAAAACTTTTTAGCTGTTCACTCGTTTAAAAGATGAAAACAAAAGTGAGCAAAATTTTGTATGCTATTCACAGAATTGTTTTACCAATCCTTACTTCTTCTAAGACCGGAAGCACCCTCCCAATCTGGACCAAAACCCAACTGCCATTTTCTCCTCTGGTTGGTCTGTAGGTTCCTTAAAGTTGGCTACCTCGCTGAGCTCTTGAAACTCCTCAACGATGTTCTGAAGTCTTGCCACAAACTCCATCAGCAATGATGTGAATGTTGCTAGAGACAAAGAGCTTGCACTCTCGTACACCTTGGAATCTGGCTCAGTGAGCATTGAACCACCACCTGTGAAGGAAAGACGGGGCCAGGAAACTGGCTGCTGCTTCAACATACTATCGGTTGATGTCAACGTTGGTACAGGGGTGTTAATGCTAAAACTACCGTGACGTTGAACACCGAATGTTTCATTGAGGGAGTTGATCACAATGCCTCCGTCATCTTTGCGTTCCATGGCGTTCTGACGTTCTTCGACTTCTTTACGCTGCAGTCCAGCAGCCTCCCAGCTTTCAAAATTCACCAAAATGTATGAATTCCTGTCTATCTTCAACTGCAACTCTTCTGCTGCTTGGTGTACTTCGACTAGAATATCCTGAGAACTCAGCCTCTCCATCTTTTCCATCTTTCTACCAAGCTCGCGCAAGACTCTTGCTCCCTCGTTGCCGACCCTCTGGAGCTCATTAGCAAACACCTGCCTTTTCTCTGCCGGTGCCTGCGAGAAAAAGTTTAGAAGCATTCTGATACCACACAGGTGCAACAGCGTGTCGCCAGATTATCAAAATCATACTCCCATAACTTCAATTGCCTGTTTAATTACTTTTTGTACAACAGAAGATCCTCAATCCCTGGATGAATCTATGTTCAAGGCTCAAGTACATTACAATAGTATAGCAGATAATAATAGAAAAAGGCAGCCAGGAACCTTCTATACTTAGATTTATGATCATCTTTAGTGCTTAAGGTCAACCTATAGAAGAGATCATGTTCAAGTAAGGTCATGATTTATGTTCATCTTAGAACGATATTGTCTGCACTTCTTTCCACCAAAGAGCACCTCTGAAGTCTGAACTAATAATATACCAGGCAAGCCGGTGGTCCACTATCGATTGTTTAGCAAGAAGAGACAAAAATGCTTCCGTGCATTGGACTGCCAGTTTCTGAAGTTGTTCCCTATTACTAGCTACTGCTGACTCATTAGGATGATACGCAAGTGTTCGATGTTGAGGAAAAGCAGTTTCCGACAATCACTACTCGAAGAAGCTAAGAAGCATTTAGAACTGCTATCCAAAGGACATCCCAACAAGAGAAAGATATAGCTTGATGTTATATTATCTGAAACAATAGGGAAATAGTAATTAAGAAGCCATCAACTGTGTGGCACTACACGACCACGAATACGTAGAAGACAAAATAACAGCAAGAGAAATTTCTTTTAAACTTGGACCAAGTTTGATACCTTCAATAAAAATTTGACAATGGGAAATATTTTCCACCAAAGGCAAAATAACATGATGCCGCGGGAAAATACTTTTGTACTAAAGACAAAAGGCAAGTCGTTCTCCCTTCCCCCAGGTACCCCGCCCCCACCTTGAACCCCATACAAGAGATTTCACAATGAACTTTCAAATGCAAGAAAATATTTCATTTTCCAGGAAAATAATTTCGAAGGGAAGTTTTTAGGATATATGTCTGCTAAATAGACGGATCTCGAGTTACCTGGATTTCTGAAAGTATGCATCCGTGCATTGCCATCACCATGAATGCACAATGTCTCAATGCTCCACTCACTTTGACATAACTTCTCCAAGGATAGTTGAATGATTTGTAAGGTCCGTGAGGTGGCTCCCATATTGCGAATTCTAGCTGCAAGAAGAAACTACTGAATGCACGAGGATAGTTGAATGATTGGCAGGGTCCATGAGGTGGCTCCCATACGGTCAAGTCGCTTGTTATCTGAACTACCGAAAAGAAGAAACTAAGGTAGAAAGGGATGTTATATAGACTCACCAGAGAATCCTCTTGCGTGCTCGATTGTACAGCGGATCGATAACCACTGTACAATGGGTCATCAGAAGCTTGATACGTCAGAATTTTTGAAGGAATTCTCTCATATGCCACGCATTGTAGATAACCATTGACACAACCTAATTAATCAGACTCCGTCAAAAATCAGTTGAACAACATTTATTGTGGTACAATAGGAGGAAATAAACAGATATACGGTCATCTAAGTTTGAAACCAACCTTCTAAAGAGACAGCAACTCCCATGAAATTCTTCACCACCAGCTTATGTAGATCCTCCCCGGACCAAATGGGGAACAAACATATATTCACAACCAAACCTATCCCAGCACCAATCGCAATAAGCAACAGCCGATACAGAGCCGTCTGGAAGAACGAAGACGAGCTTCCAGACACCATCACTATGCAATATGTCAACAAGAATACACGAAACCCATATTCGTAAGACTTCAACTTGGGATACAACTTCACATAACTTGCAGACAATCCTGCAATGAAAATGCTGATAACTGTAATGACTTCTTGGAAATCTCCGGCATAATTAGAGAGCTCGGCTATCCCAAGAGCCAGGCTTCCGGCGGTTAGCGTCCCCAAAGCACGGTTAAAACCCTTGTTAAGCGTTGCACCTATAGTTAAGCATCAGAGAATCATCAAACACAATCCGAAAATTCGACAAGACCCGAAGAACTCGATATGCTTACCGACACTGAACTCGAAAACAACAACAACGGTGAGGATGGCCCAGATGGAGTACTGGTTAACCTCTTGAAGAGGCTCCTTGAAGAAAATGACCAAGGAGACAATGGCGAGAGCCAGCCCCATCTTGGCAGCGAAGATGAGTTTCCTGGGGTCCGCCTTCCCCATCTCGTAAAGCTCAATTCCCATGTCACGACAGCCATTGGAGAAGCTGATGATCCCGTCAGAGACCCACCTGAAGCACCGACATTTAACCCTTTCCTCTCCGTCCTCAGAGCTGTAGAGGCCCAAATCCGAGTACCCTTTTCTGGAAAGCAGCCTCTCTTGGCCCCTCTCTAGGAAAATCTGCCTAAAAGATCCGGTCTTCGCTGCCATTGCAATTTTATATTTGGGATTGAATGGAAAATGGAAGAAGAAGGAAGTTGTTGGTTTTATTTTTATCAGAAAAGTAGCCAAAGGCAAAACGAGTGGTGGTGGTTGTACCGTCGTTTTATAAAAACTCGAGTGTAGGGTGGTTAAACTTCACTTTCTTACCGACTCATGTATGGTCTAATGAATACGGTATTACTGCTTAAACATGAGGTGGGAGGATCGAATCTCATGACCGTCTAGGATCCGAAATTGTGGAAACAATTTAAATTTCACCAAAAAAATCACTTTTCTTTACTTTTTTTTTTAAAAGAAAAATATATTATATATTAAAAACGACAATTAAGTCGGGAAATCCGAATACAAGAGAGCATCAAGCTCGAGCGGGTGGATGGTAGACCAATCCAAAGGTAGAGAACCTAGCCTACAAAGTTTACAAACCCAATCAGCGACAAGGTTTTGCAAACGGTTAATAAGACTAAGTTCGCACAAAGGAAGGGAGCATAAATCTTCTCGAAGATCCAGAATCAAAGTCTCCAGTTGCCAAGGGACCTTCGGGTGAGGATCAGACAAGAAGATGTATGCTAGCCGGCAGTCTGTTTCGATTGTAGTAGCCACAAGAGAAAAGCGAAGTTGAATAATCTTGACAGTGGCATGAATTGCGAGAATTTCAGCCTCCAACGGAGAAGAGGCAGAAATCCGCATGGTCTGACCTTCGAGAAGAAAGCCGTCCGAGTTTCTGACAACTGTAGCAACTCCCGAGGAAGACGAGTCTTCAATCCAGGAGGCATCGCAGTTGAACTTCAAGGTCCCAGCGTCCGGAGCAACCCATGAAGTTGAAGTTGAGTTGAAACCCAACGAATCAATTGCTGCAGTACCTAGAACCTGCAAAGTTTCATAACAAAAATAAGTGGCTTGGATAACAATACCACGAGGATCAGGTACTAGGCCATCAAAGATAAATTTATTTCTACATAACCAGATGGACCAGCACAAGTGCAGGGCGAAAGACAACAATCTTCTATTACCACCAGAAGAAAAACTGTCAAATAAAAACTTCAGCCAGCCCCCAAAATTAACGTGAAGGATAGGGTCGAAACTGGAAGAGAGAGGGATGCAAAACCAAGCGGCTCTTGCAAAAGAGCATTCGAACAAAAGATGCACAACAGATTCATCAGCAATGAGACAGATTTTGCATAAAGAGGACAGGTTTAAGTGTCTCTTGTGCAAGTTTGCTGCAGTAGGAAGACAATTTTGAGCAGCTCTCCATGCGAAATGTTTGATTTTTGGTGGAGCATCCACCAACCAAAGTTTCTGCTAAGTACCTACAGCCACAAGAGGTAAATCAGAGTGGGTAGAATTCGCAAGTAAAGGAGGACAAACCTGGTTCTTAAGAATCTGATAACCCTTCTTGACAGAGAAGGAGCCATCAACCGAGTGATGCCAAATTACTTTGTCAGGAGTACCAGCCCGACATACTCGAATTTTGCTAATTGCAGCTTGCTCCTCCTGGTTGAAAAGGTTATGCAGCAAATCTGTTCTCCAGCTACTTGTAGACAAACAGATGAGATCCGCAACAGAAGAAATATCCCAAGGAATCACGTTCCTAGGGTTCAACTTAAAACCAGGTAAAGTGGGAATCCAAGGATCAGTCCAAATATTTGTAGTTAGACCATTGCCAATCCTAATCAGAACATCATCCTTAATAGCTTTTTGACCAATAAGAAGGCTATTCCAGACCCAAGAAGGTCTGAAGCCACGGCCAGCACACAATAAATCACCATTGGGAAAATATAAACCTTTGAGGACCCGAAAACACAAAGAAGTCTGGTTAGAATGTAACCTCTAAACTTGCTTGGCCAATAAAGCTGTATTGAAGACCTTAAGGTCTTTAAATCCGAGGCCACCTGATCTTTTAGAAACAGTAAGTTTACTCCAACTAAGCCAATGGATCTTGTTCATACTCACATCACCTGACCACCAGAACTTAGAAACCAGGCTATTAAGCTTATCAATAAAAGTAGAAGGAAACATCAAGCAGTGCATTGTATAACATGGTATAGCAGAAAGAACCGCCTTGATGAGAACTTCCCTCCCGGCCGTAGAAAGAAGCTTTTGCTTCCAGCTCGTGGTCCTGGTGATCATCCTTTCCAAAATGAAATTCAAAACCTCACGCTTGGATCTACCCCAGAATGAAGGTAGACCCAAATACTTGTCATTTGCAGCCATTTGCTTCATTCCCAAGATATCTGTGATTACCTGTATATTAGGAATGGTCTCCCATCTAGCAAAACAAACACTAGACTTGTCAAAGTTGATCTCTTGACCAGACGCATTAGAAAAACTAACGAGTAATTCTTTCAGCTTAGTGGCTTCAAGAACATTGGCCCCGCCAAAGAGCAAAGTATCGTCAGCGAAGAGAACGTGTGTAAGCGAAGGACAATGTCTATTAAAAGCAAATCCCTGAATCTCCCCCAACCTCTTGGACCGAGCGATAAAATGTGCAAAAGCGTCTGAAATAAAGAGGAATAAAAAGGGGGAAAGGAGATCACCTTGTCGTATTCCCCTAAAGGAAGGGAACCATGGAAGAGGCTGACCATTGAATAAGACGCTGTAAGAAGTAGAAGTGATGCAGCTCATAGTACAAATAATCCACTTTTCAGGAAAGCCAAGTTGTCTCATAACAGATTCCAAAAACTTCCAATTAACAAGGTCATAAGCTTTTTTCAAATCAAGTTTAATGGCCATGGAATTCTTAGTCTTCCTAGAAGCAGTTCTAAGGCAATGAAAAGCTTCATGGGCAATTATCACATTATCCTGAATAGATCTACCCTTAACAAATGCACCTTGACACTCAGAGATTAAAGATTCCATACAAGGTTTAAGACGATTCGCAAGAACTTTGGAGTACACCTTGTAAGCGAAATTGCATAGACCAATCGGCCTAAAACCATAAATACTGCTAGGATTAGGAATCTTAGGAATGAGAGCAATAAAGGTCTTATTAAGTTCAGATGGCACACGACCAGATGCAAATAAATCCCTAACTAAGGCAATCAAGTCAGGAGAAGTCGTACTCCAAAATTTCTGATAGAAAATGCCAGAAAACCCATCCGGGCCTGGACTTTTGGTACCACCCATATCAAAAACAGCTGCCTTAATTTCATCAACAGAGATGGGAACAATCAAATCAGCAGACATAGCAGAGGTGACTAGCCGCGGAATGCAACCAATAATCTCATCAGAATTCAAAGTAGGTTTCGCAGAATACAGATTCTTAAAATGATCAAACACATGAGTTTGCAAAATACGCTCATCATCAATCCATGAACCATCTTCTAGCTGTAACTGAACAAGTTGGTTTACCTGTCTTCTTTGGGTGGCTGAAGTATGGAAAAAAGTCGTATTTTTATCGCCCCAGTTGACCCAAGCCACTCTGGACCTTTGCTTCCAGAAGATCTCTTCTTGTTCCATCAAAAAACCAAGCTCTTTTTTAATCTTGATCTCCTCATCGTTACAGCGAGCAACCAGATTAGAGGCCTGTATGACCTGCAATTGAGAAGTCAAGAAATCTATCCTAGATAGTCTATTTTCATTCCTATTCCTACTCCAAACAATCAAGTCACTAGTGCAAGACTTGATTTTCTTTGCAAAAATTTCAGGAGGAGTACCCAAAAGAGGAACAGTCCAAGCATGATCGATAATATCACGACAACCATTCTCCCTTAGCCAAAATTCTTCAAAACGGAATGGTCTACGTCTAATTCTTAAAAAATTAACACTCAAGAAGAGATAGCAATGATCGGACCCCCAGAAAGGACCATGTAAGAGTTGAGCTCTAGGAAAAAGATTCCTCCAGTTAGCATTCGCAAGAGATCTGTCTAACCTTTGTAAAGAGTAACTCGGACCTTGTTGACGATTAGACCAAGTGAAGATGTTACCTTTGAAGCCGAGATCAATCAAATGTCCATGTTGGATAAAGTCTAAAAGCAGGTTCATCTGCCAAATGTCAGGGGCCGCACCGCCTTGCCTTTCCGAAGGACGGGCGATTAGATTCAGGTCGCCGATACACAACCAGGGATCCGTGGAGGGCCTGCAAAAGGACAAGAAGTCCAACCAAAAACGCTTCTTCCTAGAAGAGTTAGGTTCACCATAAACAAAAGTAGAAAACCAGACAGTAGAATTCTTAATCTCATAACACCGGGTATCAAAATAGTTCTTAGAACTATGAATAACATCAATATGAACATCCCCGGACCACCATAGGGCAAGACCACCCGATCTACCAATTGGATCAACATAGGCACAGTTAATAAATCTACAACTACGACGAAGCTTCTCCATTTTTTTACGTTGTTGTTTAGTTTTCATAAGGAAGATAATAGAGGGAGAGAACTTCTTAATAAGACCTCTAAGAACCTGAATTGTCAGAGGATGGCCTAATCCCCTGCAATTCCACGCCAAGCAACTCATTGAAGCTCGGGTGACAGATTTCCTGTCACCCGCAGCAAAGAGGGATCAGAAATACCTGTCAAGCCTCCTGCATCATTGCCACCATGACCAGGGGTTGTTGTCAAGTTTTGGATCTCGCTTTTCGAAAAGCAAAGAGAGGGACTCTTCAAGGAAGAACTGGGTGAGCCGAAAGTTGCAGAAGAATCAATCACCCGGGCCCCGAGGACTCCTACCACTCTGTTTGAAGCCAGAAGGCACTCCACTCTGTCTAAAACGGAAGGCTCAACCTCACCCGCAACACCATTGAGGTGAGCCTCTCCCTCACGATATTTGGGTGGAAGAGAAAGAGAAGAATAGCGTACCTGAGTCAGGGGGCCCGGTACCCCCCGAAGCACGCTGGCCGAATTCTCCACCGAAAAAGAACCTACCACTCTATCATTTTTCATAAGGTACTCCACTTTGTCTAAAACGGATAGCGCTCCCTCACCCGCAACACCACTGAGATGAGCCTCTCCCTCACATTGTATGGGTGGAGAAGAAGGAGAAGAAAAACATACCTGAGTCGAGGGGCACGGCACCCCCCGATGTACGCTAGCCTCGCTCACCACCCTCAAAGAATCTAACACTTTTTTCTTTTCCATAAGGCAATCCACTCTGTCTATTTCGAAAAGCACTCCCTCTCCCGCAACACCACTAAGGTGAGCCTCTCCCTCACATTGTATGGGTGGAGAAGGAGAAGAAAAACATACCTGAGTCGAGGGGCATGGCACCCCCCGATGTACGCCAGCCTCGTACTCCGCCGTCAAAGAACCTACCACTTTATCTTTTGTTCGTTTGCCAGTAAGAAGAAAACTCTTGAACTTTCTCCCAACCCTAGAAACCCCCAAATTTCCTTGTAATTGAGAGCCATGTTTTCCAATTTTGCTTGAACTCGTTGACAGCCCATCATCCATAAAAAGGTCTTCATCCCCTTCCACCCTAGCAGAGGAACCCAAACTATTTTTTTATTTTTTATTTTTTTTCCCACACGAGGAACAGTAACCCAAAGAGCGTCTTTCCTTTTAAGGTTCTTGTAAGATTTTTTTTCCAAGGTTGAAGCCACGACCACATGATCAGAAAAAAGTTGGTAGTCACGTGGGCCAAGGATGTCCCACTAAGTCCACCTTTACTAGAGCTTAAAACCATAGGGGCCACAAGTGCAGAAGACGTCCCAGCATCACCAACCATGGGGACCACTTTGGAGGAAGCTTCTGCCCGAGGAAGGGCTAAAGAAGCCCTCGCTTTTTCCAGAAAGGCTACCGGCAAAGCTTGAAACTGTTCGACCAAATTAATGTATTGATCGGAAATACAATCTTCATCCAAACTTTTATCAACCACGGCCAACTCCCTAATAACAACCCGCGACTGTGGACCAACGTTCGATCGACGGGGGGGAGAGTCGGACTGGTTTCTCCCACCCCACTTAAAGTCGGGGCGGAGCCAGTCCCCAAAACCTTTAGATAATTGGCTATGACCGTCGCCAACCAACTTACTCTGGTGAGGGACAGAGGTACACGATTTCTGGGGATGCCCTAACAAGCCACAACCATAACAAAATTCTGCCAGCCGCTCATACTTAAAGACAACTTCCTTATCCGGGAGATCATCACGAACCAGCATGAAACCAGTAATAAGAGGAATTGCAACATCAAGACGGACCCGCAACCTCAGGAAGGATTCCTTTCTACTAAGATCATCATCATTAAAATCAACTTCCTCTACGCCAAGAAAATAACCCCCCACGGCATATGCCGTTTCCTTGGAGAAATAAGTAGGTGGAAGTCCATGTACCTGAATCCAGGAAACTTACTCCAAGAACCTGACCTCCGACCAGTGGAGGAGAGGGTCCCAATCTTGGATAATCACCAGGGAACCCGCAACAGCCCAGGGGCGACCTGAAATAACTTTCTCCTTGGCCAGTAACACATCAAAAGTAAAGGAGAAGGTGTTTGTTTGAAGCTCAGAGACCAGAACATCACCTTGTGAGAGACCCCAAGATCTACACAAACTAGATCTAACCGAAGGAGAATGGTAGATTTTTCCAGATAGTACCTTTCCAATTAGAACAAACGAAGCAAGATGTTTCTGTTTACTAGTATTAGGCTTGAGTTTCAACGATAACGGTTCCATCGGAAGAAGGAAAGAAGCAACACTTAAGAGGAAATTAGACCACCAAGGATGGAAGAAGAAAAGGCTCCAAGAAGGAAAGAAAAAAGGCTCTCAACAGGAGAGAGAAAAAGGCTTCAAGAAGGAGAGAGAAAACACTTTTCTTTACTTAGAGGCACAATTTTCTAAATGCATTATTTTGTAATTCGAGGCGAAACTAACATGCTGATTCATTCCACCAAAAATAAAAAAGAAAAGTTCAGTTTATGGTTTGCTATTTTTTGACAAATTTATAATCATAGTTAACGTGTTGATGGTCATATCTGTGACATATCACCTTTCTCTTTCATATTTACGTGGATATTGCAAGTTTTTTTGAGGGGTGCCTCGAAGAGTTTCCCACCTTGGACAGAGTATTTTGGATAATAATATCTCGATAAATTAGTATCTTGAATGATATAACCAAGTGAGGATACGTTGGACTACAATTCGATTCGATTGTAACCAAGAAAGAAATGTTGGCCGATGTTTTCCGAGACCAGATTGAGTGGGGACTAAAGAAAATTTGTCCACAGGTGGGGACTATACTTTGGGCCGTCAGATTTGATTATCTTTAAATCTGATGGTCAATAACCTATCAGGTGTTATTGGTTTGCATGTGAAGTGATATTGGTTTGCATGTGAAGTAATATTGGTTTGGAAGACGCTGGTTTACATGTGAAGTGATATTGGTTTGCATGTGAAGTGATATTAGTTTGCATGTGTAGTGATATTGGTTTGAGCTAGTCCCCATAATTGGAAACTACCCCGGTCCCCACCAAATCCACCCTCATGTTTTCCGGGTGGGGGAGGTCATCTCTAAAAAATAATAGGGAAAAGTCCACTTTAGTACCCTGTGGTATCGACAAAAATCACTTTAGTACCCTGTGGTAAAAAATGATCAATCGAGTCATACTTATTCCAATTAACATCAAAAAAGGCCTCGGGCAACTGCCCGGAGCTGCCCGAACTAATCCGAACCCTGCCCAGGCTACGTGGCCAGCCACGTCACCAATTTTTGATGACGTGGCGCCACGTGGAGAGGAGGAGGAGGAGGAGGAGGAGGCGGGGAGGAGGAGGAGGAGGAGGAGGAGGCGGGGAGGAGGAGGAGGAGGACACGGAGGAGGAGGAGGTGGAGGAGGAGGAGGAGGAGGCGGGGAGGAGGAGGCGGGGAGGAGGAGGAGGAGGAGGAGGAGGAGGGGGGAAGGAGGAGGAGGACGCGGGGAGGAGGAGGGGGGAAGGAGATGGATTCTGGGATTTCGGGTCCTCCGCATCCTCCTCTCCGCGTCCTCCTCCTCCTCCCCGCCTCCTCCTCCTCCTCCTCCCCGCCTCCTCCTCCTCCTCCTCCTCCTCCGCGTCCTCCTCCTCCTCCTCCCCTCCTCCTCCTCCTCCTCCTCCCCGCCTCCTCCTCCTCCTCCTCTCCACGTGGCGCCACGTCATCAAAAATTGGTGACGTGGCTGGCCACGTAGCCCGGGCAGGGTTCGGATTGGTTCGGGCAGCTTCGGGCAGCTACCCGAGGCCCTTTTTGATGTTAATTGGAATAAGTATGACTCGATTGATCTTTTTTACCACAGGGTACTAAAGTAATTTTTGTCGATACTACAGGGTACTAAAGCGGACTTTTCCCAAAATAATAATAGTTCGCTCGTTCAAATTGGGTGCTGAACCTTTTGATATTTGAAATTGTTTCTTCTAATTCTGTATCTGATATCCAATGGGCCCCAAGTCTTCTTCCATCTCTTTCGCGCCAGCCCAACCGCTGATCCACCAAAAATGATCCAACCCGTTCCTTGGCTCCAAAATCTGCCAAAACCAAAAATCCCCAATTACCATTAAAAAGGAAATCCCCAATTCCATCAATCAACCGCCCAACTAATTAAAAAGGCGAAAGAAAGGAGGACACATTATCCCCTCTCTCTATTTCTCTCTCCGAACGAGAGAGTACCTCCCAGCCCGAAATACAAATCCGCCGCTCGACATCTCGATCTCACTCACTCTCTCTCCCCTCTTTTCTCCTTTTCAATTCTTGAAATTAACTAATTAATAATTTCGCGAAACCCTAACCCTAGGCTCGTCGCGGTTGAAGCACGAGCGATGGGGATCGACGCCGATTCCTTCCGCCGCAAGCACCGTAGGTCGTCGTCCTCCGACGAAGAGGACGAGGTGGAGAAGTCCTCGAAGCGCCACAAGCACCGCCATCACCACCGCCGTCACCATCGTCACCGTAGCAAGAAGCACGACGGGGACGCCGAGCAACACGAGGAGGAGGACTCCTCGTCCGTTCCTGCCTCTGCTTTGCTTCCCCCTCTCCCTCCACCGGTGCGCCTTGCTAGTGGCGTTGGGGCTGTCGATGATGACGTCGAGGAAGGCGAGATTCTCGAGGAAGACGAAGAAGGCGGTCTGAGAAATCCGGTCGGTTCTATCCGCCTTATCTCCTCGCAGTGGCATGTTCTTTTTCATCCTAACCTTAATTTTGCTTAACTTAGTTCCTTATTGATTGAATGTAGTAGGAATTAGAAGGTCCAATTGGTTTTCGTTGATTTCCCTACTTGATTGGGTTGAATGATTTAGGGCTTTGACTGGTTTATTTCCGGTTTGCGGGTTTTATTTGACTGACTGTTTCATTGCAAGTTGAATTTTGATCACCAGCTAGTACTTCATGAGTTCTTTTGTTGGTTTTGTGGGATTCGCTATAGAGTTTCTCCCAAGTAGACACATGTAAGTACCTGCTTGAATTGCACAAGAACAAGAGTGAATTGCCCAAAAGAGGTGTCGAGTAGACTGTTCGAAGGAGTACTGGTGCATTATTTTGTAAGAGCTGGTCACATTTTATTTGTTCACCTTTTTCATTACATTCGTTAATCATATGTTTTGTGCTGATCAGTCCTGGGTTTAACTGTCCGAAGGTCTTGAGCGTCGATGTTCCTTGTGTTTTATTGCAGGGAACTAATGCTGATAAAAGTGAGGATGGGCTCGATATTTCTGTTGAGGTTGATAAATTTGATAATAAGGTTGAAAATCAAGATGAACATTATTATAGGATTGAACAAGAAGGTAATATGAATGGTCATGACCATGGGTACAACAAAGAGGATAAGAAGAGGCATAGGGAATCAGAAGAGGGTTTCAAGCGGAACAGGGACCATATTGATGATACAATCAAGGGTGACAAAGGAAAACTGACCCACCGAAGTAAGTCCTCGCTTTCTCAGAGTGGTGGTGCTAAGGTTGCGATTATCGAGTGCTCACCATTTCACGATAATTACCACGATGAGGTTCAAAACAGAAGCAAATCAGTGTCCAAAGATCATGGCAGGGAGAGATCTCGTTCCCGTAGTTTAACTGTAGAGGATGCTGCTTCCAATGGAAGACGACGGTATCATGACAAAGCCAAGACTGATCTGGACCATGACAGAATGACTGAATTGAGTAGTAAGGATTTGAGGTATGGGAGTAGGGACTTGGTTAGAGATGCAGATAGGGAACATGGTACTAGTTACAGTCATAGTCTCAGAGTTGAGAACAATGAACGACAGAATGAAGAAAACAGAAGCTGGGAGAAGGAAGTTGACAAGGAAATGAGAAGAGAAAAAGATCGTGATAGGGCCAGGGACAGAGATATAGGGAGGGAACGAAGGAGAGACAATGATCAAGAAAGGAGCAGTGATAGGGCCAGGGATAGAGATATAGAGAGGGAGCGGAGGAGAGACAAGGATCAAGAAAGGAGCAGAGATGGGGAAGTTCGGAGAGAGAGAAGGTCGAATGAGAGGGAAAGAAGCTGGGATGGGGATATAGACAGAACCAGAAGAAGGGATGTGGAACGAGAGGGGAGCAGGGGTAGGGCGGTGGACAGGGAATGGAGAAGGGATATGGAACGGGAGAGGAGCAAAGATAGGGAGGTTTATGTAGAAAGGAGAGCAGAGAGAGAGCGGGGGATGAGCAGGGACAGGGAGGATCATGGTAGTAAAAGCAGGATGGAATTGAGAAAAAGCAGAGAGAATGAACGGGATAGGATTACTGACAGAGACAGAGATAAGGAGAGAGAAAGGGAGTGGAATAGGCATAGGGAAAGGGATAGGGAAAGGGGTAGGGAGTACAGTCGAGGAAATGAGAAAGAGAATGGAAGTAGAGGAAGAGATAGGGATGCGAGATGTGACTTGTCCAAGCTCCATGGTTATGCTAATAGTTCGTTGGATGGTGTCAGAGACAAATTGCTAAGGTTATTAACATCCACATGTCTCTTAAGTTTTTTTGGTCCATGTTGCTTTTCTTTCTGTTTCTTATTGCAAGTTGATTGTGTACAGTTAGTGTTCATTCTCATTTTATTTCGTGTAATGCTCTTGCTTACAACAGTGACGAAGATGAACAAGATGATTTTGAAGAAAGAATTGTGTTGAAATTAGCTGAAGAAGAGGAGGAAGATATTGAAAGAATTAAAGAGGAGAGTAGAAAGCGAAGGCAAGCCATCCTTGAAAAATTCCAAAATCAGCAACAAAAGAGCTCTCAATCTGAAGATTCAAATAAAGGTGTTTCCTTCATTGAACTAATGAACATTTGGGTTTTTTCATGCCATTGTCAGAGTGGTTTTTGTCTTTTTGCATTCTGGCCACTGTATTCATATATATAAGCTTTATAATATTTGCTGGTATAATTGTGATTTTCTAGCATGTGGAATCTTGCCTGCGATGCACCCAGTGTTTAGCCCTTGAAGATAGATAAAATAATTTCACATATCACTTCTTGTTAAGGCTCCATGGTTTTGCTAGATATCATTGTTACTTGCTCCAACTTAGGCTGTTTTCTCTTTATCATGTGACGTGAGGTGTGTTTTGCAGAAGCCTGCCTTGGACGGAGGGTCCTCTGATTGTAAATCACAATCACTTGATTGCTGTTGATGCAGTTTGTATCTAATTGTTTTCTTGCTTATGTTTAAGGCTTCTAATAAATTAGCTTTGTTTGTGGAACAGATATAGAGCCTGCAGAAGGCATTGATCAATCTCGGACTGCTGCCACTATTGTCCCAGAAAGTCACGAGGACAAGATTGAAGATGGTGACACTTTTGATACTGATCCAACCTTTTTTGTGAAGAAGTCCCCTGCACCAAATGGATTACAGGTTTCAGAAAGGATTTTTGGCCCTGTTGGGCTAGGAGAGGGTACTCCGAAGGTGTTTTATCCATACCTTTTTTGTCATAAGTTGCTGCAAAGAATTAGATTGGCCCTATATTTCAACCAGCTTATGGGTTTTCTGCCTCTACATTCTTTTTGTTTGCTGCAGAGTGAGAGATTGGATGAGAAGTACTGTGACGATATTTTTGGAGAAACACCTGACAGAGTTAGTAGATTGGTAAGATCTATGAAATCATGAAACTGTGTGTGGTCTTGGATGCTCTCTATTTCCAGCTTGTGCTGTTTGTTTATTGCTTTGCTACAACTCAATATATATTTATTCTGTGTGGTGAGGGTTTAGTAATTCTGCATCATTTGCTTTGCAGACCAAAGGAGAAACTTTGCCAATACATAATAGTGGTATCAACGATAACTGGGATGATGCCGATGGGTACTACAGTAAGTACATGTTTTTTTTATCATCCTTAGTTCTGTATCACCTTTAGACATTTTTATGGGTTTTTTTAATTTGTGAAATTCTTCCGGGAAGGAACCAGTTTATTTCTTGGTTTCTTTTATGTTTTGCATTCTTGGGTTCTTTTAATGATCAATATTGTTGGTGACCTTTTGGTGTCGCAATTAGAAGCACATAATTTTTTATTGCTTAAAGAAATGGTCTTACCAATCAATAATCGCTTCATTCTATTGGTTTCTCCATTTTAGCTGCTAACTATAACCATAAGGTGAACAAAATATTTTCAGTCATGTTTTATGTAAATATTTGTCCATGAGATTTTTCTGCTGCGTCATAAGTGGATAGCAGTAGTTGAAGCATGTGCTGCAATCAGATACTGAGTTTGTCATTTTTCCTGCCTTTTTTCTCTAAATGCAGTCATAGTTGTTTGCTCATTTTTGTTTTTTTTTTGGCTATATAGGCTACAGGTTTGGTGAAATATTAGATGGTCGATATGAAATTTCCGCTGCTCATGGGAAGGGTGTCTTTTCAGCAGTTGTTCGTGCTAAAGACCTTAAGGCTGGTGATGGTGAACCTGAAGAAGTGGCTATCAAGATCATCCGTAATAATGATACAATGTGAGCGATCATAAGTTGCATCTTTTTCTCTTGCACCACTCTGTTAGTGTTCTGCTTCACACTTCTCTGGCCATCAGTTTTTAAATAAATATGTTATGCAGGAACAAGGCTGGTAAGACTGAAGTTGAGATATTGCAGAAATTGGTTGCTGCAGACCCAGAGAACAAGCGCCATTGTGTTCGCTTTCTGTCAAGTTTCAAGTACAAAAATCATCTTTGTTTAGTCTTTGAATCACTTCATATGAATCTGCGTGAGGTTTTGAAAAAGTTTGGTCGCAATATTGGCCTTAGACTAACTGCGGTGAGAGCATACTCAAAGCAACTCTTCATTGCACTGAAGCACCTAAAAACTTGTGGTATCCTCCACTGTGATATAAAGCCTGATAACATGCTGGTATGTTATAGTACCCCAGGTCATTTTTTTGGTTCTTCAGCACAAAATGGGATAATTCATTTCATTTGGCACCTTTCCGTCTACAGGTTAATGAGGCAAAGAATGTTTTGAAGCTTTGCGACTTTGGAAATGCCATGTATTCTGGTAGAAATGATGTTACTCCGTACCTTGTAAGCCGTTTCTACCGCGCTCCTGAAATAAGTAAGTTTCACTGTTGAGCTTCGTTATGTTTCCTTATTCTGTATTTACTTTCTTTGACTTGTTTCTTTGCTAAGATAAAAATCTGATATACTGTTACATTTGGTTGCAGTTCTGGGCTTGCCTTATGATCATCCAATGGATGTGTGGTCTGTTGGTTGTTGTTTGTATGAGCTCTACACTGGAAAGGTTCTCTTCCCTGGTCCTAGTAACAATGACATGCTACGGCTTCACATGGAGTTGAAGGGCCCTTTCCCAAAGAAGATGCTAAAGAAGGTATGCGCAAATCTACATATGTTTATTGTGCCCATAGTTTCAATGTAGCAAGCGTACTGCCACAGAAGTGCATGCCCTATTATTGTGTCTCTTCTCCGCAAGGAAAGCTGGCTGCATATGTTTACTTTTTATTTGTACTACTATGCAATAAGATGATGTACTTCCCTGCAGAAAATAATTATACAAAAGAGATTTCAGCATTTCTATTGAATAATTTATTGCTCTGACCCAGCTATCATTGAGAAGAACTGGGCTTTCTTTCCCTTCAAGGACTTCTTGCTCTCTTTCCTATTAAGCTGAAATATTGTCAAATAAAAGAGCGAGTTTCAGCTTCTTTCCAATCGAAGTGTCCCTTGTTTCTTTTTCCTTTTAGCCAAAAGAGAGCGTGATACGCATGATGGATTGCTTCTTTCACTTGAAGTGGCAGTTGAAATTTTGACTAGGTTTATAGGATATGGTTTGGATATTTGCTTTCTTCTAATGCGCTTTCTGTGTGCAGGGTGCGTTTGTTGATCAGCATTTTGATTCTGACTTGAATTTTCATTCTATGGAAGAAGATCCCGTCTCTAAGAAGGTATGATCCATTTGTGGTTCACTTAGCGACCAAGACATGTAGTTTCTGCATTTGGAAATCTCGTGTTGATTACTTCTTTTGAGGATGATTGAGTTTTTCTTTTGCAGACTATGAAGAAGTTGCTTCTAAATATAAAGCCAAAGGATGTTGGATCTATTATCTCTTGTTATCCTGGGGAGGATTCCAAGATGTTAGCCAATTTTAAAGATCTGTTGGATAAAATCTTTGTGTTGGATCCTGATAGAAGGTTGACAGTATCTCAAGCACTGGCACATCCTTTCATCACGGGCAAGTGAAATTTGTTGCTGATTTTCTGAGTCCAGGCATGCAGTTGCACTTCGTATTTGTGCTTATGTCATTTTGATTATCAGAATCTAATGGTTGGACATTATCTCTCTCCATCTTCTTCTATGTGCTGGCTTGAGAGCTCTGGGTGGCATGGCGGTCACTGGCGATGTTTGGTTACAAGTATTCTTTACTGGCGGTTCTTTCGAGTGGGGGTACTGTTATATTGTAAGACAACTTGCCGAAGGCGTTTCTCCCCTATTGTAATCATTCTTGATAGTGGACGTCTCCTTAATAAATGTACTTACATTTTCTAATGTAATTACACCTGTTATGTTTGTAATTGGATTTGGCAGAATTATCATAGGGGAATTTGGATCTCTTACTCACATGTCAAGATCGTAATTCCAGCTTATTTTGCTCTCAGTATGCTCCCCTTTGCATTACCCTAGTACATCTATGCAATTTGTACCTTGGCGTGTGTTTTTGATACATGTTTGTCTTTCAGTTCTACTGGAACTATGAATTTAGTCCTCAGGAGTCTAATTTAATCTTTCATTCAGGATTTCTGCCCCCTGCTTTTGAGACAATCTTCCAGTGCTCTTAGATGCATAGAAGGCACCCGGGAGAAGGTATTTTGGTTTGTTCAATAGGAACTAGCTAATATGCTGTTGGAAGTCCTTTGTTTGTACTTGTGCGTAAATTTTCCTCCTCCTGTTTTATGTGATTAGTAGTAGATCATGAAGGATTAGTGTGTAATTTATTAACATTTGCTCTATTGACACTTCTGGCATATGGGTGCATTACCAATGTTAAGGGTCATTTGTGCTGCATTCCCTTTTCCTAAGAAGAACTAGTGAACAAATTTAGATAGCCTTATTTTTCTGCTTTCAAATTTAACCTTCTCTTCCATTTCCAAACATTTTCCACAATTAGAATGTTACTCTCTCCATTTTTTATGGTCTAATGAGTTGCTATATCTGACCCATGGCTTGCTCTTGTGGAGGCAATATCTCAGGAAGTTGCGTGGAAGATGAAGAAAATCTACAACATGGTAAGTGGGACTGATGCTGTTCCTTTTTATGAAATTTCATCACTTTCTTTCTTCATTGTGCTTGGAAGCAAAGGTGGCGTGCTTTGCACTCTTAACATTGGTTGATGCTGGTTTTTTTTTCCTTTGTAGGGCATTGTCTCCACACATTGGTGTAAGTAACCAAAATTTTGTCGACTGATTATGCTCTGTGCCTTTTCAATTTGTTCATGATTGATGTTCTGTATTGTCCTTGTTACATTGCTTTTTCTCTCAGTTTTGGAAGAGAACTTTTTTCCACCAGCTATTTTTATTGGTGTCTGCAGTATTGGGTCTGTTGGCTTTGTTGTGCCCTTGTCCTTGGGTCTTATGCATTGACAAACACGTAGTTAGTAGAATGTACCTCGACAAAGCATATTTTCATTGGTTCCCCCCTGGTACGTTCTCGGGGGTACCGGGTGTACTTTTTTTCATTGTTGACTTGCAGTTGAAAAGTTTATTTGCATTTCTGAAATACTTAAGAGGCCCTTAGACCTTTCAATTCTTTTAGCTGTCCATTCATCAGACTTGTCTTGACATAAATCTCATGAGCTTATCGCACTTGCACCATGATGTGATTTTCTTCTTTTTGCCTATCGTGTTGTGATTTGTTTTAAGGTAAAACATAGCTGTTCACGTAGTTGATGAAGGTCAAGTTCTATAATTTAAGGACAAAGGGATGAAAAGAGATGTTTGAGGACAAGGGGACATAGCTGATAAAGGTCAAGTTCTATTATTAAAGCCATATCAGATGATTTGAAACATGTGTCGTGATTGTTAAGGTGCTTCGGAATGTGGTAATTTCTCAGTTTGTTGGAAAGATGGCATAATGCGTTAGCACTTTATTGTGCTTGCTAACGTTCTTGGCTGTGGCTTGTTCTCGAGGGAGCTGACCAAATTCCAAACACTGAATAAGAAACTCTATTAGTTGACAGTTCGTTTCTAACATATATGTAGCTAGATTGCATCCCGTGGCAGATTATATGGTACGGGATACTCCGAAAAGGTGCGGACAAATGCGTGTGCACCTTGGATCCAATTTTGTGAACAGGGTTGGTGCCGTCATTGGTAGAAGTCAATTTTCTCTATATTCTCCCAACGTTATATACTGCTCACTAGCTGCTCAAGCACCTTCCTTGCCCTGTATCTTGATCTTTTATATTGCTTCGTGCTCACATCTGCCTGTAATTCTCACCGAATCTGCTACTTTAGGGTGACTTCTAATCTCAAAAAAGAACTTTGCAAAATCACAACCATGCCTAACATGCCATACAATAGGAATATGGTTCTAATTTGGTCAGAATTTGAGACAAATCTTGATAAATTTTCACGTTGGATCAAATTTTAAAATCAATCATATTCTCAGGCTTCAATAACTTATCATTTGGCTCAGAATTAAATCTCTTTTTCAATTCTTCTCTTTATTTTTCAAAAAAATCTCTTTCATCGTCTTCTTCCCTTTACCATCTACCCCACCTCTCCACCAACTTTCAGGATTTAAGAAATCATTTCTAAACCATAGTATCACAGTGAAAAAAATGTGAAAGCATAATGACCAATATTAAACTTTTTCCCATAATATAATTCAACAAAGCTGGATTGTAAGATAGTCACGTCAGAGCCAACTAACTCTGGTTAAAAATTTACTCGCATAAAATGCAAGTTCTGGAAATTTTTGTCACCAAAAAAGAAAAACTTAAAACTCGAAAATATTTAATTAAAAACGCTTGAAACTGCAATAAGTTTGAACCGCGGGATGATAAACGCTAACTCTCCTCCGAGCATCAGGCAACACATCCCGGAGGACGTGCTTTTCACGCGCCTTACAGCGTGTGACATCCGTGGGACCCATTCGACTACAAGCCGTTTCCTTCGTTGAAAAGGAGGAACCAACCGCGTTGAAATAAGAGACTAAATCAACCATCAAGTTGAACGCGTTCTTCTATATTTTAATTCCTTTTCTCATTGTATTAATACTTAGGTTAATTGTCGAATGAATTATTTTAATTGACTAAAAATATTTTAAATTATACTTAGTACATATGGAGCAGTATTAGATATGAGAAAATTTTAAAAATTTATATTCAATTCAAAACGGTATTAGTCGATAAAAAATAAGTAACAACGATCTTAGTCTAGAAGGAAAACCCACAAACACGTGAGTGCCAACTGGGTCTTGGTCGTCTCATACAAGTATCGATTGCGGCCTTGTTTAACGTCGGTATATTATATGATATAAAAGCCTTCTCTCTCTCTCTCTCCCTCTTTGGTCATCAAGTAAAGGAGCAAGCCATCTTTACTTGCTTGTTCTCTTCCCCTTTCCCAAAGGTTCCATTCCCCTACAGCAAGCTAAAATATATATATATCAGGTAGTGAAGTGGACGGGTGTGTGTGAAATGGGAAAGAAGCTCGATGCTCTGTTGGGGAAGAACTCTTCCCTAAATACCTCGAAATTCACTTCACTAGTCAACCTCGCCATTGCCCGCATCGCAGTGTTCAAGAATCAACGTCAGGTGAGGTGCAACCATGCCCGCTCCGATGTTGTTCAGCTCCTCCAGCAGAATCTCCATGAACGTGCTCTTCTTCGGGTCAGTTGCTCCTCGCTCTCTTTCTTATCTGCATGTATTTTTCGGTGAAATTTCTATTTTCAAAGTCGCAAGAGTCATATTTGAGGACAACTCTTTTAATAATTTTTTTTATGTTCGTGATTCTTAATCAATTTCCATTGCATCTCCATGTATTCTTGGTTCCAGCTAAAGGCAATAAACTTTCAAGGGAGTGAAAGTAGGTCTAGACCTTTTTACCCTACGTTGTGGGCCTTTTTACATAGCGTTTTACACTTTATCTTAGAGAAATATGACGATTAGCAAGTTTTATAAAAAGTAAGATAAGGCCTAATAAGATAGGGTAGAGTAATTACATTCATTTTGTTTTTCTAATAATGAAACACTCTTGCTTATAGAAAAAAAAATGTTTACCTTTTTTTGGTTGAAGAAATTATGTTTACATTGTTTAGCGTATAAGGGATATTTTGAATCATGGGTTTGGCATAGATTTATTCGTTTTGTCCTATCAAATGTTTTATTAGTTTCTTTATATATAAGTAGATTTTTGTGAACTCTGGTGAGTGATCCACACCCTTCTCTTATATTATTAGAGCACTTTTCTCTTATATTATTATTAGAGCACTTTTCTCTTATATTATTATTAGAGCAAGTGCTCTTTGATAAAAGTTTTCTTAGTTAATTTCAGACAATTTAACGAATCTAATTAACTTAATGACCAAATGATATTTATAAGAATGCGACTAATATGGTGCATTGAATCATTTCAAATTTAAAAAATGTTAGCTTTCGAAATTATTATTTTTTAATGTGATCTAGTTTGTTCGTTTGGTTTTTATTTTGTTACATAAAAAGCCTTACTAGTCAATTTCGGACAAAATCTACGGGTTTCATCAATCTTATGTCCAAATTATAATTATTAGAGTATGTCTAATGATTTATTTTGAATTAAATGAATTGACCTAGTCTAATTTTATTTTATTTTATATCAATTTATAGTAATTTTGTTTGGTTTGCAAGAGCGCCATTGAGAGTAACATAAACATTAAAATCACGAGATATTGTTGTTTCAATGATAGTTCCAAATGAAGTTCTTTCTTACTGCCTAAATATTTCCTGTCCAAAGAATATAGCTACCAAAAACATTACCTCAATTTCCTTGATTCCTATGTCTCAAGAAAAAAATTTCCTTGATTCTCTTAATTATGCTGTCCAAACACATCGTTTAAAAGTAACACCGGAAAGCTTCACAATTTTCCCAGCAACTGTAAACAAAAAGGTTCTAACATCAAGGTGAACTCGTTCGCTATTTACGACAGGTTGAGCATGTGATCAAGGAGCAGAATATGCTGGATGTTTATGTGATGTTAGAAGGACACTGCAACCTCTTGGTAGAGAGGGCCTATCTGATTGAACAGGAGAGGTATATTATCTTCTCTATTCGACTCCAAGCCCTCCGGTGCTTTCGAGTATGGCTCGTCCCTGGGTTTATGGTAATGGTAGAAGATCATAGTCTTGTAATTGGTTTGTTTTGCAGAGAGTGTCCTGAGGAGCTGAAAGAGGCAGTAGCAACCTTGCTTTACGGGTCGACGAGATGCGGTGATTTCCCTGAACTGCAAGAGATTCGTGCAGTTATCTCGTCTCGATATGGCAGAGAGTTTGCTGCTCGTGCAATGGAATTGCGCAACAATTGTGGGGTTAATCCTACGGTAATAATCTTCAGTTTACTTTTTCAACCTGCCAAATTCAGTCTAGTTTTATCGATGAACCCTATGATAAGGAAGTTCCCCTATAGAGAATTTGGATAAGAATTTAACAACGCAAGTTTCTGCAGATAATACAGAAGTTGTCAACAAGGCAAGCGAATTTGGAGAGCAGAATGAAGGCACTCAAGGAAATTGCTTCCGAGAACAACATTTTTCTGCAACTGGGTGAAGCTTCTGCGTCCACCAAGGAGGTAAGCACCACCTGCTTAATTAAAAACTTTTTAGTTTTTCTAGTCTATTAAATTCATGGCATTACCTCTCAAAACAAAAATTGTTGACATTCAAAGTTCAAACAACGCAGGAAACATTGGAAAGAACCGAGGCGCAAAACCAATCTATGCCTCGGTCGTCAACTCATATGGGCAGCTCTAATCTGGGTGGCCACTCATTCATCTCCTCTGATGGCTCGGGAAAGGACGGGGTTTCTGATTCAATTAAGCCAACTAAGTACAAGGATGTAGCTGATGCAGCTCAAGCAGCGTTTGAGTCGGCTGCATATGCAGCCGCAGCTGCAAGAGCAGCTGTCGAACTCTCCCGTTCTAATTATCATGGCCCCAATGATCACAACAGCCCAAAAACAGTAGCAAGAGAATCTTCTCTGACAAGTGATCCAATGGATCACATTGGATCAGGAAATAACGAAGCTCACTACGAAAAGGACACTGCGAAGCTGAAGAACAAAGGCCTAGCGGAACCAAGGATGTCGGCATCTAGCTCAAGTTCAGGGGAGGAGGATTTGAAGGGAACTGTTACATCATCTGAAGCAGAAGAAATAGTCAAGAATGAAATAGTTTTTGATGGAAGTGGTGATGAGGATCATGTCCAAGATCTGAATGACAAGCCAAATGAGCCTGAAAGCGAAGTTGCAGAAACCGAGGATCGCGATAAGAATATTCCGACACTAATTCAAGCTGGTCTGAAGGTGGAGCCTGGAGATGGATCTTCAGCAACACATAATGCAGAGAGATCAAGGAACATATTTTCACAGCTGTTTGGCAGAAAGAAGGGGCACTTTTTCACCAAGCATAGAGAAGTTCCGGGATATTAAGACGCTTGACAGCACCAGCATGTCCAATTTTATCAGCAAAGTACTCGAGCTCTACTAAAAGAAGCTCTGTATGTTTTTGTTCCTTTTGTTCCTACTTGAGAAACGGTTCTGGTGTTGCGCACTCATGTTTGGTTACGTAAAGAGACTGCTACTAGCAAGGTTTCTAAGGCTGTATTTCCTATTATTTTGATTTTTGAGTAAGAATTTCCATAAGAAATCCTGTGTTCCTGCAGAAGTAGATTCACACCATGCATGCGTGTAAGACTTTCCTCCCATCAAAAATATAAAATTAAATGCAGAACCCAGATGCCAATGGAATGAAGATGATCGCCTTAGCTGTATTTTTCCAACACATGGTTGAGCTCAAGTTTAAACTGCATATCTTACTTTTCGTGCATCATCAGAACCAGAAGTCAGATGTTCACATTTGCTAACAATTCATCGAAATGTTGATGACTTCTTGCAGAAATATAAATCGAGTGGAGACTCCTAACGTGATGAAGAATATACACCACATTGCAATAGATTTACCTCTAGAGAATCAGCAACAACAAATAAATTCCTCAAACCCTTGCACTTCATGTGGCCGTTTTCAGTAACTCTTAATGTTCTCTGCCCCGCTTCTTTCCTTGTTGCAACAGGTCACTGAACGACTGCAAGCTCACACCAACGTCTTCATCGTATTCGATCCCTAGCTCTTCCTGCACGGAAGCAAAACCGAACCATCTTAAACAACTTCTGCAAGACCAGATTATGCACACTGACAAGTTTGACAACCTTAAATTCCTTGACGTCCTTTGGCGAGTTCTCGGTGATAGCATCCCACAGGTCCTTGAACATCCTCTTACGCCTCCTCCACTGGATTATCCTATCCGAGTAGAGCTCTGCCACTGCCTTCCTCTCCTCCGGCCGGACCAGAGTGACTCCTCCCCTCAATTTCACCAGCTTCTCCTCCATCTCCTCGACCTGAGAACCAGACAGAAACAAAGGTCAGGAGAACATAATCGCTCCACGAACGGCTATGCATTCCCGACTCAAAACTCTCACCTCGTTACTCAGCTTCCCTCCCTTCTCCCGGATCTGCTCCAGCGTCAAATTCGACTGCAAACCTCTGATCTCTGCAAACCAAAAACCCTATTTCAGTCGCAAATCCGCACTCGAAAACCTCTCTCTTAAATTCTAATCGGATTACCTCCCTCTCGGTCTGAGACAGAGCGTCGCTGTTGGTCGAGGAGGCGCTGGAGGTCGGCGATGTCGGCCTTCATGCGGGTGAGCTCGTCGGGGTTGGGGATGTCGAACTGGTCCTGCCTGGCCAGGTATATCTTCTGCTTGCCGTACTCCTTGAAGGAGATCTTGGCGCCATCGGAGAGCGAGTCGAGCGCCTTCTGGATCGCCGCCTTCTTCAGGTTGTACTTCTGCAGCGCGTCCGCCACGTTCTGCGAGTTGATCGGCCGATTTTGCTGCGTTTTTTCCAAAATTTAACCAACAAAAACAAAAAAGAAAAGAACCGAAAAGGAGGGAGAAGAGCGGGAAGCGGTTTTACCTCGTTGACGAAGTTGAGGACGATGGACTCTGCGGTGTCGTTTTTGGGAGGCATCGTCGCCGTTGCGCGGGAAATGTTTTTTCTTTTTTGGTGTGTATGGAGACTTCCGGGACACGACGAGGCCGACGGGAGGTGATTTACTCGTGCATTTTGAACTTATGGAATGAGTACGGCACCGTTTACCTATTCGGGTTACTGCTCTCCTCTCCTCGCGTTGTCCTCTCTTTCTGAGCTATGCTTTTCAACTTCGAAATTTTCCAAGAGCTTGTATATTTTTCGTATTTTTTTTCTCTTAAAACATCTTTCATATATATTTAAAATTAAAGTTGTAAGAATATAGAAAAATCAACTTGGGAAAAATCCATTTGTTTGAAGGTTTTTAAAAAAGGAAAAATTCATTTAGTACTCTATAATATGATCAATTTTCACTTCGGTAGATGAGGTTTAAAATAATTAATAAATCCAAAAAATTTCAATTATTTACTTAGAGGATCGAGCATCATATTTTCATGGGTAAATTATCCCTAGTCCTAGTGTTTGGTCATCCTCTTGTGCATTTTCAAAAATGATTTTACTGTCCCTTGACTTTGGTTTTAGAAACTCTCGGGCCCCTAGCTACCGTCAGTATCCATTATTTTTTGGAAACTATGTTATTCATTTTAGATTATAAGGTAGTAAAGTGAAAATTAATCATACAACGTTATTGTTAGGGATTGTTCCAAATTCCTAATTAGAGTAGGACTCTATTTCCTGATTAGAATAGAGTACTAGTCTCCTATATATATACGGCCTATGCCTAGGTCTTATTTGTACTAGTTGAGAGTTGTGAGGTAGAGAGAACCCTCACGGAGGCCTTGTAACCGATTGGACTCACATAGTGGACGACTCTCCTTTGCCTGTAGTTTTCTCCCCGTCTTGGGGTTTCCACGTAATTCTTGTATCTCGTGTTTTACTCGTTTCGATCTTATTTCTCAACAATTGGTATCAAAGCTAGATCTGAGTTTCGAGTATTCGAGTATTGACACACACACAAAATGTGAATAGTAACCGATTTGGGGGAAAATCGGGATTTAGAGTTTTGACATCCTTGGAGTTGCCGCCGCCGCGTACGACCGCCCCACCGTCGCCTGGAGGAGGCGACCGCCCCAGAGCTCGGGAAGAAGAAACGAACCCGAGCTCGCCGCTGCTCGCCGTCGTTCCTCCGGTCGCTGCGAAGAGAGGAGAAGAAACGGAAAAAAATTACTATTCCCAATTTGACTTGGTCAACGGTTTGACTAGTCAACAGTTTGACTAGTTGACCAAATGTCAACTGTTTTGGCTGATTTTATTTTTCTAACCTGTTTTGAGCAGTTTTTTTGGTTCGAGTTGTTTCAAGATGACTTCGATGAAGTACGAGATTCCTCAGTTGACGAGGAAAACTAATTTTTTCCTGTGGCAGGTCAAGATACGCGCTATTCTGACACATTTAGAGCTGGATGAGACTCTACTTGATGAAAAGTCGATGCCTTCGAGTTGGGATGCTACGATGAAGGCGTCAAAGAACCGTAAGGCTGTGAGTCAGATCCAGTTGCATCTGTCAGATGATATTTTGCAGGATGTGTTGAAGGAGACAATAGCTTCCTCATTATGGGCAAAGCTTGAAAAGTTGTGCATGCCCAAGAGTTTGACCAACAAACTATGATTGAAGCAACGATTGCTTTCTATCCGGATACAAGAAGATAAGTCTGCTCACGACCACCTTAATTAATTTAAGGATATAGTGGCTGAGTTTAGAACTCTGGATGTGAAATATGATGATGAAGATCTTGCTTTATTGTTATTGTGCTCGTTGCCTGCTTCTTATTAGCAATTCAGAGATACTCTGTTGTTCAGCCATGATACTCTGAGTTGGGATGATGTTCATGATTCGCTCTTAGAGAAAGAGAGAATTGATAAGCACACTGTGAGTTCCTATGAAAATAGCCAAGGGACTGGCTTGGTTATGAGAGGGAGGTCTGAAGAGAGGAATGCTAAGTCTAGTTCGAGGAAGAAGAGCAGAAGCAAATCAAGGTCAATGCACAAGGATAAGACTTGTTTCAATTGTCATAAGGTTGGGCATATTAAATAGTTCTGTCTGGAGTTGAAGAACAAGAAGAATGGCAAAAAATTCAGTGCTCCGAAAGGAGAAAGTTCTGATAGCGGCAGTGCTAGTGTTGCCACCACCACTCAAAAAGAAGAATCTGATGGAGATCTTTTGTCTGTGATTGATGGGAAGTCTAAAGTTGATGCTGCCTGGGTCCTTGATTCTGCTTGTACGTTTCATATGTGTCCTATCCGGGACTGGTTTTCAATATATGAACGTGCAGAGGGTAATGTTCTCATGGAAAATAATTTTATCTGCAAGGTTGTTGGTATTGGCACAGTGAAGATCAAGATGCATGATGGTGTCATTCGAACCTTGACGAATGTGAGGCATATCCCTGATTTGAAGCAGAACTTGATTTCGTTGAGTACTCTTGATATATTGGGGTACAAGTATACCGGAGAAGGTGGAGTTCTTCGTGTGAGTAAGAACTCATTAGTGCATATGAAGGCCAAAAAGGAGGTTGGAAATCTGTACGTTTTGCAGGGTTCTACAGTTACAGGGACTGCTGCTGCTGCATCTGGCTCGTTGACAGATTCTGAGAACACCTCATTATGGCATATGCGACTTGGTCACATGAGCGAGAAAGGCATGACCGAGCTGAATAGGAGAGGATTATTATGTGGACAGGGTATTGGAAAGCTGGAATTTTGTGAGCACTGTGTGTTTGGCAAGCAGAAGGATGTCAGTTTTCAGAAAGGTATGCACACTACAAAGGGAAAACTTGACTATGTTCATTCTGATCTTTGGGGACCGTCTCAAGTTACAACAAAGAATGGTTCCAAGTATATGCTGACTATCATTGATGATTATTCGAGGAAGGTGTGGGCGTTCTTCTTGCAGAGCAAGGATCATGTCTTTGTCACTTTCAAGCAGTGGAAAACTATGATTAAAAAGCAGACTGGGAGAGATGTCAAGCATCTCCGCACAGACAATAGATTAGAGTTTTGCTCTAGTTGATTTGATGAGTTCTGCAAGAATGAGGGTATTATCAGGCATAAGACAATCCCAGGTACACCTCAACAGAATGGAGTCGCTGAAAGAATGAACAGAACTTTGTTAGAGAAAGTTCGTTGTATACTGTCAAATGCTGGTTTGCCTTAGTCGTTTTTGGCTGAGGCTGCTTCCACCGCCTGTCATCTTGTCAATCGTTCACCTCATGCATCACTTGATGGTAAGGTACCTGAAGAATTGTGGTCTGAAAATCCTCCTAATTATGCTGATTTGAAGATATTTGGGTGTTCTGCCTATGCTCATGTGAATAATGGCAAGTTAGAGCCAAGAACTGTGAAGTGTATCTTCCTTGGCTATGCTTCTGGAGTAAAGGGATACAAGTTGTGGTGTTTCGAGCTGTCTAAGGTCTTGTTGAGTAGGAATATTATTTTTAAAGAGACAGACATGATGAGTAAGAGGGAGGATGTTTCTTCACCTGGTATTTCCAGTGCTCCAAGTGTGGACTTGCAAAAGTCAAAAGTGCAGGTGGAGTTTGATGCTGATCCAGAAGCGAGTTCCTTCCGTGATGTTGATTGCCATGGTCCTACTGATGGTGGGTTGTCTGATGAAGCTGAGAATGTTGGCACAGTTGAGAGGGAGCCAGTGTATTCTATTGCTAGAGACAGGCCCAGAAGAATTATCAGACCTCCACAGAAGTTGGGTGAGGCTGATATTGTTACTTTTGCCCCGAATGTGGCAGAAGAAGTTGATAGCTGTGAAGAACCGTCTAGTTACTCAGATGCTGTGAAGTCGAAAGACTCTGCTAGATGGTTGATTGCTATGGAGGAAGAGATGGAATCTCTTCACAAGAACAAAACTTGGGAGATTACTAAGCTACTTAAGGATAAGAAGGTTGTCAGCTGCAAGTGGGTATTCAAGAAGAAGGATGGTATACCTGGAGTTGAAGAGCCTAGATACAAGACTAGGCTAGTGGCTAGAGGATATAGTTAGATTCCTGGTGTGGACTTTAATGAGGTATTTTCACCAGTTGTGAAGCATACCTCGATTCGTTCTCTTCTTGGTATTGTTGCTATGCAGGATTTGGAGCTTGAACAGCTTGATGTGAAGACAGCTTTCTTGAATGGAGAGCTTGAGGAGCGGATTTATATGGCACAGCCTGAGGGTTTTCATGTTGAAGGCAAAGAAGACCATGTGTGCTTGTTGAAGAAGTCTTTGTATGGCCTTAAGCAGTCTCCGAGGCAGTGGTATAAAAGGTTTGATTTTTTAATAATTTCTCATGGTTATGAGAGGAGCAGGTATGATAGTTGTGTGTACCTGAAAAGGCTACGCGATGGTTCCCAAGTGTATTTGCTCCTGTATGTGGATGACATGTTAATTGCTGCCAGTGACAAAGGAGAGGTGAGAAAGCTCAAAGCTCTGTTGAGTAGCGAGTTTGAGATGAAAGATTTGGGTCCTGCTAAGAAGATTCTTGGTATGGAGATTGCCAGAGATAGAGGAGCAAGGAAGTTATTTCTGAGTCAGGAGAGTTACATTGAAAAGGTACTTGACAGGTTTGATGTGACTGGTAATCCTGTGAGTACTCCTCTTGGTACACATTTTTAGCTTTCGTCTGCCTTATCTCCACAGTCAGCTGCTGAGGTCGATTACATGTCTGGTGTTCCATACTCTAATGTTGTTGGTTCTCTGATGTATGCTATGGTTTGCACACGCCCGGATTTGGCCTATGCTGTGTGTGTCGTTAGCAGGTTTATGACAAATCCTGGAGAAGGTCATTGGAGAGCAGTGGAGTAGATTATGAGGTACTTGAAGGATACCAAGGGCGTGTGTCTACAGTTTGGAAGCACCAGTGATGAAGTTGTTGGTATCGTTGATTCAGATTATGCTGGAGATTTTGATAAGTTCAGATCCTTATCTGGATATGTCTTCACTCTTTGAGGATGTGCTATCAGTTGGAGAGCTTGTCTACAGGCCACAGTGGCGTTGTCTACCACTGAGGCAGAGTACATGGCTATAACTGAAGGTGTGAAGGAGGCTAACTGGTTGAAAGATTTCTTCAGTGAAATCTGTGAGAAGCTGCAAGTCAGTACAGTGTACTGTGATAGTCAAAGTGTTATCCATCTCACGAGGGATGCTATGTATCATGAGAGGACAAAGCACATTAATGTGAGGTACCACTTCATTCGGGAGCATGTTGCTCAAGGTGACATTGTTGTGAGCAAGGTGGGTACAAAGGACAATCCTGTAGACATGTTGACGAAGCCGCTTTCTGGTACTAAGTTCGAGCATTGCTTAGATTTGGTAGGTGTTCGTGCTTGATGCTGATAGCCCTTAGGGGCTGGTGGTGAAGGTGGAGAAACGTTGAAGTTGGAGTCATAGAATTTGGTCCAAGGTGGAGATTTGTTAGGGATTGTTCAAATTCCTAATTAGAGTAGGGCTCTATTTCCTGATCAGAATAGAGTACTAGTCTCCTATATATATATGGCCTATGCCTAGGTCTTATTTGTACTAGTTGAGAGTTGTGAGGTAGAGAGAACCCTCACGGAGGCCTTGTAACCGATTGGACTCACATAGTGGACGACTCTCCTTTGCCCGTGGTTTTCTCCCCGTCTTGAGGTTTCCACGTAATTCTTGTGTCTCATGTTTTACTCGTTTCGATCTTATTTCTCAACAGTTATTAAATGGACTTTTCTTTCCCAATCAACTTAAAATTTTGAATCTAAACTTTATTATCCAAGTACACTAGTCTACTTTCAATCAGCTCATATACGGTGCCGTTGGATCCAACTGAATTCGTGGTCAAATGTCTACCCGTCACTTTTAAAACGCCCGACTCATCTTTGTGATGGTACGCCCGACTCATCCTGTCTAGTCCACGAAAAATTGTAAAACAAAAAAAAAAAGAAATGAGCCTAATGGCCGGGGCGGGAACCGGAGCTCTGCTCTGGATTAGCGGCTGCCACCGGCCCAACCTCCCCTTCTTCAGTCCATCTGGGCCGTCAACCTCCGCGGCCCACCGCAACCGCCCGATCAGCATCAGAGGAGCCCCACCCGCGCCCGCATTGGCGAGGCGCTTCCCCGTTTGCCATGCGTCCCGTCGGAGAACCGCCCCACCCGAGACAGACGGCGGGAAGAAGGCGGTGCAAGTGGCGCTGTGGGCCATGGAAGGCGTTTACATCCTCTGGCTCTTCCTTCTCCCCTACGCACCCGTATACTTACCTTACATCTTCTTTTTCCCTTTCCCTTAACCGCTGGCCGGCGGTTATTACTAGTGTGGCTAAAGACTACTCGTCCCATCTTTTAAGTTTGTCGATAACTCTGAACCTCCGTCAAGTCATCTTACTCTTTATGCATTTAGACCGAATGTCCGATTTTGTATTTGTTTGATTGATTTGTTACAAGGGGGACCCGGTGTGGGCCATCAGCGCGGATACGGTGAATTCCCTGATCGGCCTCTCTCTCAATTTCTTCTTCATTTTGCCTCTGATCAATGCTGGTACGGACACCTTACTTGGATTTTTTAGGTAATTAGTCTCATTTGAAAGTGTTTTGCACTCTTTTGGGCAGAGTAGTTGGCATTCATCTCATTGAAGCTCCCGTTCTTCATCCGGTGAGAATCTCTTTCGGCCGAACAAGTGTTATCCATGAAATGATTAGGATTTTATCTTATTTCTCTGTATTTGTTAGGCGTCGGAAGGGTTGTTCAACTTTGTGATCGGGTGGACGTTCATGTTTGCTCCTCTTCTGTTCACGGATCGTAAGAGGGACAGGTACGGGGGTTCGCTGGAGGTCTTGTGGGGTGCACAGATGTTCCTTACAAACAGTATGTTTCCTCCTTTCATCTAGTTCAGCTTGACTGTTAAGAGTGGATAGATATTAGCCTGTTAGTCTCGTTTCGAGGTCGATACTGATGCATTGGAGGCGTCGGAATTCCATCTACTGTGATGGTTTCTTTGTTTTTTTTTTTTGAGTTCCGTTCTATTTTGTCGAGTGACTTCAACTTTGGTTCCTTCCTCTGCAGCATTCTTGATACCTTACATGGCCATTCGACTGAATGAAACAGACCCTGAGAACCGTTCGAGCGAGCAATCTCAGTTAGGCAGAGTGATGACTAACGGCGCATCGGTTGTGGGGCTGATTGGTGCAGTAGCCTGTCTTGTATCTGCAGTTTGGGGTCTTTACGGCAGACCAGACGGTGGCTTTGGAGACATAACTGACAGATGGGAGTTCCTAATTAGTTATCTGGGCTCGGAGAGGCTGGCTTATGCTTTCGTATGGGATATATGCCTTTACATAATCTTCCAGCCGTGGCTGATAGGCGATAACTTACAAAACGTCAAGAAAAGCAAGGTTGGCATAGTCAATTATCTTAGATTTGTTCCGGTAATGGGCTTAGTGGCTTACCTACTGTGTTTGAATCTAGACGAGGAACTTTAGCTAATGAGTTTGGTTCTGGAAGATCTTTTAGTCATCTGCCAAAACAGGATCCTTGTCTGCAGAACTGTGGATTGATTTGGATTTGGTTGCTATATTTTTCTGAATGAAATGTGCCATTTGATGGAGAGTGCTTGAAACTGTGTGTGGATTACATCATCAAAATCTTCCCGGCATTCTTTAGAATTTCAAGGACTGGAAGATCTTCCCAATCAAGATCTCATGGTGCAGTCTAGAATTTGACATAAGAAAGAGTTCAAAAGTAAATCGAGAAAATATAGACCTGCCTGCTTCTGTTATTCCAGTTCCAGCAGGTTAAACAATACAATCTATGGAATCTTTCTTGATTGCTGAAGTTTCATAGAGAATTGTCTTAACATCACTGAACTGCATTGGACTCATGTGGAACTGGGGAAGAACATAAACTCATTGGCCTATAACAATGTTCTTAACCTGATCGGTTCCTGATTTAATTTCTGCAGAATTGAATGGTTCCACTAGCAGGTAGCTTATGCTCCTAGATTAGGTCAAACAGCTTCAAATAACATTCAATTTCCCATCTTCTCAAAACAAAAGAAGACGGACGGACGGACCGGGAAGAGATCAAAATTACAACTTGCCATCGCTTACAGACAGCAACAAAACAAAATGCAGATAGGTGAAACCATTGCAGGATTTCAACTGCTACCCGGAAAGCCCTAAATACAACAACAGGTGCGGTGCGCGGCTCGGAGAAGAGAAAAGTAGGGGTGCAATCGAATCCATTTTTCGGCTACAAAGACGAGGTAAGATTGCCGCCACTTTGTTGCCAGAGATTGATGATATCAGTGGCCTGGTTGAGAAGTATAATCATCTTCTTCTGGGAAATCCAAGGCTTACTCTCAAGGGTGGTCTTGAGCTCCTCCCAAGCATCCTTCCTTGGCCAGAAAAAGTAGGGACTCAAAGGGACTGCACCGTATCCAGGTATCAGCTGATCAAGAGCCAGTCCAATGTTCTTGTCCATCCATATGAACTTCAACACCAGCCTCGGCTTCTCCATTGGCGCCACCTCCACCTCATTAAGCTGTATTTATTTACACAATACAAGAAAACAAACCCATCAGAGATTAACCCGGAAAAGATGAATGGAAACAGACCTACCTCATCGTAAACATCCCAGGATTTTTTAGCGGGAGAAGGATTCTCAGCAGCTGCGACGAGAGCTTCAGCAGCTGCTAAAGCTCTAAACTTGACCGGGTTTCTCGAAATGGGTCTCCCCCTCTTGTGTATGGAAGCGCATACCAATTTGGTTGTGGGGTTAGCGAGACAAGAGGTTCTACCAATGGAGGAGGGGGCGAAGAGAGTGTTGATGGTGGACTGCATCTTCTCTCTCTCTTCGGGTTATAGAAGGGAGTCAGTAGTCTCCTTCCCGTTCGTTTGATGGGAATTTGTGGGGATTTGTTTTGACTTTTAGGATAAGGAAGGCGGATAGGGAGTGGAGACCTTTGATTTGGGGGGCTGGGCTTGTCTACGACCTCTTTTGGCAAACTAAAGAATATGGCCTGGGCTTTACACTTTCTCCCGTTTTTTTAATAAAAAAGTTACCAAAAATTTCGAAATAGGTAACAACTTATAACATTTTTTTTAATGGGCAAATTTTTTTTTTAAATGAGACGACCTACTAGTGGATAGTTATAATCCTTAAAAATTTTGCAAAATCAAAATTGAACATTGGACACCTGCCATTTCATAATGTCTTGTGCCATCATTTCGTACTATTCCCAATTTTTTGTCAAAATAGTGTTCGAATTTCAAGTATTGTAGATTTGGTGTCCACGTGGGACGGACGACCAAAATAGTCAGATTTTGGACCAAGATCTGACTTTTTTGGTCGGCCAAACCAAGATCCAACTTTTTTATTCAAATCAAACATCCGACTTAAAAAGTCAGATGTTGGTAAAATAGACAAAATGCACTTTCGGCTTGGTGGTTAAAGGCGCCACATCTCACTTCTTGGTCATTGGTTCGATTCTTTCTAGCAACATTTTTGCAATCTTGTTTTTACTATCAACATAAATATTATATGTAATAATTAGACAAAGAATTCTTCATGGCCAATTTGGTTTAAGTTGTGGTCCTTGAACATATACTTGAGTTTGAGATTTATCGATTAAGACATATTCAGATGTAGATTTATTCTCATCCACATCACTACCTCAATCAGCATCGGAGTAACCTCTCAATATCAGGTCTTGACCTTGATAAACCAGTGAGTATTCTGCAGTCGTATTCAAGTATTTCATAATTCTCTTAACTGCTTTCCAATGTGCTTGACCTAGATTAGACTGATATCTACTAGCTATACCGACATCATAGCAAATGTCTGGTCTTGTACACAACATTGCGTACATCAGACAACCAACTGCATTAGCATAAGGGATTTTTATCATATCTCTTTTCTGTTGAGCTGTTATAGGACACATATTTTTATTGAGATGATGGCCTTTGGCAATCGGGACAAACTTGGGATTACTATTATTACAATTAAACCGCTCTACTACTTTATGGATATATGTCTCTTGTGAAAGAGTAATAGCCTTTTTGAGCGATTTCTCGTAATCTTAACTCCGAGAATGTAATTAGCTTCACCCATATCTTTCATTTCAAAGTTGGATGAAAACCAAACTTTGAGTTCATTAAGATATCCCTTGTCATTTTCAGCTATCAGTATGTCATCTACATACAGTGTAATAATGACAAACTTATTATCCGAATATTTCAAATAGACACAATGGTCTTCGTCTATCATCTTAAAATCATGTGACATGATCGTATTATGAAAGCGAATGTACCATTGTCTAGAAGACTGTTTAAGGCCATAAATTGATCTCATCAATTTGCAAACTTTACGTTCGCAGCCTTTTTGGATGTAGCCCTCTGGCTGAATCATATAGATTTTTTCATCCAATTCTCCATTGAGAAAAGCAGTCTTAATATCCATTTGATCTAGTTCAAGGTCTAAATTTGTCAATATAGCCAGAATTATCCTAATGGATGTAAATCTCACAACAGATGCGAAAGTCTCTTTATAGTCTATTCCTTCCTGTTGTTTGAATCCTTGGGCAACTAAGCGAGCTTTATACCTTTCGATACAGCCATCTACTTTACGCTTAATCTTGAGAACCCACTTGTTCTCAATTGCCCTACGTCCACTAGGCAGATCAACCAATTCCCAAACATGGTTTTTCTTCATCGAAACCATCTCTTCCTCTATTGCTTTGATCCATTCATTTTTATCAGGAGATGATAGAGCAGCAGAAATATTCTTGGGTTCATCCTCATCTTGTAGGATTGCCAAAAGAATTTTACTCAGACCATTGTTATTTTTCAATGATGCTAAGAAAGCATTAGCAGCGCATTCAACCTCAAATCGTTTGCGTGGAATGCTAGTTCTTTTGGTTCTACAAAGTTCACGGTTTTGATAAACATCTCTAATATATTCATCATAACCAGGAATAGTACTCCCACTAAAGGGATAATCCATACTCCCACTGAAATTTAGAAATATACTGACACTAGGATCGTGAACTACCGGATCGTTTTGAGATGAAAAAACTTGATTTTTCTCCACAATTCTCCCACTCGGTTGGAGCGATCCAGATGATTCTGCCTCATCAATTTCGTATAACGTAAGATCACTACTTACGTCTCCCAATTTCGGAAAAATATTTTCTAAAAATGTGACATCTCGTGATTCAAATTCTGTCACTTGTCCATTTTCGAGTTCACCTACGAAAATGTATCCCTTTGATACATCAGAGTATCTTATAAAGACACTCTTTCTACCTCTCGGTCCTAATTTACCGAAAGAACTAGAGGTACAATAGATATAAGACGCACACCCCCACGGTCTTAAGTAGCTTAGATCAGATTTTCGACCGGTCCACATTTCGTAAAGGGTGGTGACGATAGATTTAGAGGGGACTCGGTTTAGAACATATGCGGCGGTAAGGAGCGCATCTCCATAAAATGATATTGGCAAATTTGCCTCAGCCATCATAGATCTAACCATGTCAAGAAGGGTTCTATTCCTTCTTTCCGCTACCCTATTTTGTTGAGGTGTATAAGGAATGGACAACTGATGTTCAATTCCTTTTTCTTGGCACAGAGTATTAAATTCATCAGAAAGATACTCACGGCCACGATCTGTTCGTAAGGCCTTAATCTTTCGATCATGTTGATTCTCTGCGAAATTCATAAAAATCTTGAAACAACTAAATGCTTCAGATTTGTGAGAAATCAAATAGACTTGACCATACTTACTATAGTCGTTTATAAATGTGATGAAGTAATACGCTCCATATCTAGCCCTCACATTCATTGGACCACAAACATCAGAATGAATTAACTGCAGTAGAAAGGTGGCTCTAGTTCCTTTACCAAATAGTTTTCTTATCAATTTTCCTTCTAGACATCGTTCACATGTAGGTAAAATAGCTTTATCTAAATTATCTAATAGTCATGCGTTAGCTAGACGATTCATGCGATCTTGACCAATATGGCCCAATCTAGAATGCCACAAATTAACGTCATCTCGAGACGTTTGCACATTAGTGACCAAGGAAAAATAAGATTTTGATAACTGATCAATATCCAAAATTAAGAAACCACCTGATTTAAAATCAGATCCATAAAAAATGTGTTCTAAAAATAATTGTACAGAACTATTCTCAAACAGCAATCGAAAGCCAAGAGCCATCAAGGCTGAAACAGAAATTAAGTTCCGAAATTTTTTTAGAGCAAATAACACATCATGTAGAAATAGGGTACGTCCTTGACGTAGGTTCAATTTACATGTACCCATACCTTTAACATCCACTCGTGTGTTGTTACCAACAAAAATATATTTCGCTCCTACCGGCAACTGTCAGAAATCAACAAAAGCTTCACGATCTTTTGTTACATGGTCGGTCGCTCCTGAATTAATCACCCACATAGGATGAGTTTCAGATAGAAGAACAGTACTAGATACATATAATTTACTCACATAAGAGTGAATTTGATGTACCTTCTTTTCTTCCATGCAATCTTTAGCGAAATGACCTTTCCTTTGACAGTTGTAACATCTCACTTTCTTGATGTTAAACTTCTTTTTTTTCTTTCTTCCGGAACTTTTCTCACTAGTTCCAGAATTTTCAGCTTTGCTCTTGTTTCCTTTTTTCTTACCCTTGCCCTTTTTACCTCTTATTCTCTTACTCCCTGTGCCACTAGACTGAGTCATGTGGGCTTCAGGGTGTACTCTAATAGCGAGGAGGCGATCCTCTTCTAGCTCAAGGTGTCAAACCATGTCGTCAAATATCGTAACATTAACGGCATGGGTAAGTGTCATTTTCATGTGTTCCCAGCTCACAGGTAGGGAACGAATGACAGCCTGGATTTGCTACTCATTACTAAGCATGTGGCCAGCCTCAATTAGCTCACCAATCATGTTTGACATTTTCCTGAGATGCTTTTGCATAAAATGATCAGGGCGTTTCTTATAAGTATCAAATCTTATAGTCAAAGCACGTAGCTTCGAGATTGAAAGCCTCCCGAATCTTTCTTTCAGAGCATCCCAAAAGTCCTTTGTATTGTCATAGACACGAAACTGCCTGGTAATATCATCCATCATCGCACTTAGCAAGATAAGACGAGCAGTAGAGTTTTTCTTTTTCCAAGCTTTAAAAGTGTCACTATCACGCTTATGCTGTGCAGTGGTACCTGACTCAGGTTCAACTAATATTGTAGATGTCATCTCGAGAACATCTTGTTCTTCTAGCACATATAGTATTTTCATACTCCAATTATCGTAGTTGTCACCATTAAGCTTCAACTCCTTGTTGAGCTCAGCAACAATTGATTTGGAAGCAATCGACATAACTAACGGAAATTATAAAAAATACATAAAGGAGTCATTATTAGCAATACGATACTAATTTACTATACGTTATAACTCCGAATGATATAAAGTTCTTAACTAATCTCGAATTTAAAGTAGGGCACGGGTGTGTATCCCCTTACCCTTCAAGAATTAATCTCAATCAAACTTTAATCATCCTAAGTTCTTTGATAGTAAATACAAGTGGATATAACATAAGCAATCAAATAAACACATTATATAATTACAAAAATAAAAAGCTCACAAGCCTTTTATTTATATATACAAGGATATACATTAAGTTTTTAATACACACATATGTATATAAAGCTTCTATGAATACCTAGTATAAAACAAAGTTTTCCAAAAATAACATATGTACATGGAAACTTTCAACAAGACATACTAAAATACATTAAGGATCTATTTATAGACGTAAGAGGATTCAAACAGTTACAACTGGGACAGATGCGGAATCTAAAATCCACACCGCACATGGAATGGGAAAACTATAAAAGTATCCCTGACTACAGTAGCGACGTATCATACGTCCACTGCGTAGTTCCATAGGAGGATTGGGGATCATTTCCTCAAGAAGTCCTTTGTTCTGTAAATAAAGGACTAACCCCGCGAGTGCATCCCTGTATGAACAATCCTCAGGTTGTAGGAAAAATTCTATTTTTTCCTTAATCCTGAGTGTGATCAAAAGATCACTGAACATGGAAGGCCAATCCTCTCCATGGTCGTATCCTCCTGCCCAAATGCAATCCTGCATCATTTGATTGTGATCAAAAGATCACTGAACATGGAAAGCCAATCCTCTCCATGGTCGTATCCTCCTGCCCAGATGCAATCCTGCATCATTTGATGAACATTCTCTATGTTCCATTAGAACATACATATCATCATTTGGTTGTCGACTCGAAATCCGACACATGAGTATGCCTTCACGTATTTCACGTGCACAAAAGTTTGGGTACACAACCGTCTTATATTTCATCATCGTTAATCTGCAACATATGCAGGTCAATTTTTGGGTCAATACGCATATTTACCCATTGATCAAAAATACATAATTTTTAATCAAACGATGAACACATACTCAAAGGATCTGTTCAATTCTAGATTCTTAAATGTAATTGTATATCTTGTTCAATATATTTCAGAACTTATTCCAAAATATATTAAAGTTATTAAAATTATTCTAATCATCTTAAAAACTTAACAAAAACAAAAAAATTAACTTATAATTTTTTTATCAATATTAATTGAATTTTAATCGAATAAAATTAGTTTATCCAATTAAATTCAAAAAATATTCGAGTTCTTGAAATTATCTTAATAATTTCAAAAACTTTGTTCAAAAATTAACTTATAATTTTTATTTTTTTATTATTTTTAATAAATTTTTATTGAATAAAAAATAATTTATCCAATTTTTAAAGGCAATCCTTTCACCTGGTCGAATTCGCAGTTTGGAGTGGGTAACCAGCTGCAACGGTTAGATCGAGGGCTCGCTAATGTTAAATGGCGGGCTGCTTTCCCCAATGCCCAGGTCATTCATGGCCCTATCGAGGGGTCGGACCATTGCTTTTTGTTGTTGCATACTGATTTCCTCCGGGCCAAACGGCGCCCCTTTAGGTTCGAAGCATTTTGGGCAAGGGAGGTGGGATGCAGGGAAGTTATCGAACACTCTTGGTCTATCCCTTTTGTAGGCATTCCCCCCGTTGTTTTTGTAAATAAGACTGACCTTTGTTCTAATGATCTTCTTTTGTGGAGCAGGAATTTAAATAGCAATCGGAAAGCCCGAATTGCTGCTTTATCCGCGCAACTTCAGCTGGTACAGCTTAGGGACCACGCTAGGTGCTGCAAGTCTCAAGAAATTTTATTAAAAAAAGAGCTAGCAGCCCTTTATGAGATGGAAGAAGTTTTTTGGCATCAACGGTCTCGCATCAACTGGTTGTCTTGGGGAGACCGGAATACAGCTTTCTTCCATACCACGGCCACTCAGCGAAGGCAAGTTAATCAGGTATGTAAACTCCAACTAGCTGATGGTACTTGGTCTGAGGAGGAAAGTTTGCTTAAGTCTCATTTCTTTGAGCACTTTAGTGATCTTTACTCGGTTACGGATACTGACGACCCCTCGTACGTGCTTCATTGTATTCCTCGGCTGGTTACCTCTGAGATGGGGGCTGACCTCATCAAACCCTTGGCGGAAGAGGAAATCAGGCTTGCGGTGTTTGGTATGGGCGGTTCTAAGTCCCCGGGGCCCGATGGTTTTCCTGGGATTTTTTACCAAAAATTCTGGCTTGTTATTAAGAAGGATTTGTGTGATTTAGTGATGCACTTGTTTGACTCCTCGAATGTTCCTAGGAGTTTAAATAGGACCTTTATTGTTTTGATTCCCAAAATGAAAAATCCTGTGAACGTTCATGGCTTCCGACCCATTAGTTTATGCAATTTTGCGTATAAGGTGTACTCTAAGGTGCTTGCTAATAGGTTGAGGCCATACATGAATGCTCTGATCTCTGAATGCCAGGGGGCTTTTGTGAAGGATAGGTGTATTCAGGATAACATCATTTTAGCTCATGAAGCTTTCCATTGCCTGAATTTATCTAATCATAAGCTTTCGAATTCTATGGCTATTAAATTGGACTTGAAAAGGGCGTATGATTTGGTTAATTGGTCCTTTTTGGAGGCTGTTATGTTTAGGCTAGGCTTTCCTCCGAAGTGGATTGCTTGCGTTATGTCTTGTATTTCCTCTGTTTCTCACAGTGTGTTATACAATGGTCAGCCTTTACTTTGGTTCCCAGCTTCTCGAGGTATCAGGCAAGGGGATCCCCTTTCCCCTTTCTTGTTCCTTTTTATTTCTGACTCCTTTGCTCATCTTGTGGAACAGGCTAAGCGTCAAGGCGATATTCATGGTTTTTCCCTGAATAGGAACTGTCCTCCTCTTACACATATCTTATTTGCAGATGACACACTGCTTTTTGGCAAAGCTTGTGAGCACGAAGCTAGGAGGTTCAAAAATCTGCTGGTTTTATTTTCAAACATTTTTGGACAGGCCATCAACTTCCGAAAGTCTTGTATATTATTTTCTAAAGGGGAGCCGGCTGCGAATCGAAAACTCATCTCTGATATCTTAGAGATGGTGGAGATGCTTCCTGAAGACAAATATCTGGGAATTCCTGCCGTTTGGGGTAGATCTAAGAAGGAGGCCTTGTGCTCCATCTATGAAAGAATTATCTCGAAGACCCAAGGCTGGAAACAGAAGGTTCTTTCCATGTCAGGTAGGGAGGTCCTCATTAAGTCAGTTTTGTCATCCATACCTTGTTATCTTATGCAGGTCCTACTCTTCCCGGTGACCTTCTGCTCTAAATTGAATGGTTTGGTGGCGCGCTTCTGGTGGTCGGGAGATGTGGATAAACGAAAGATCCACTGGCTGAGTTGGGATAAGTTAACTTGTTCTAAATCACAAGGTGGCCTCGGTTTTAAGGACTTGCATCTTTTCAACTTGGCTTTGCTGGCCAAGCAGGTGTGGCGGCTACTTGGCAACCATGAATCGTTATGTTTTTGCATTTTGAAGGGCTTATACTTTCCCGATTCTGATCTGTTGTCTGCTGTTAAAGGGTCTAAGCCTTCGTGGATTTGGTCGAGCCTATATGCGGGGAAAGAGGCTCTCAAGGAGGGCCTTTTTTTTCGTATTGGCAATGGACTTTCGGTGGATATTTGGCGTGACCCTTGGGTCCCTTCCTTACCTACTCTAGGATTGCCACACGTATTATTGCTCCATCCTCTCCCGCTACTGTTTCTGACCTCATTTCTCTGTCCACAGGCACCTGGAACGTCGATCTTATCCATCACTTTTTTTCTCCCTCTGAACAGGAGGCGATTCGCAATATAGTGCTGGGACGTTTGCAGGCACCTGATCGTCTTCTGTGGAAATATAGTAATGATGGTTTGTACTCTGTCAAGAGGGGATATATATCTTTTAAGGCTGGCCGTTTCGGTTCTCTGAATGTGCAGGCGGTAGATTCTAATGGATGCCCTTTTGATCCCGGGATTTGGAGACGGATTTGGAAACTCCGAGTCCCTCCTAAAGTGCAAAATTTTGTCTGGCGACTCCTTCGAAATGCCCTTCCTTTAGCTAATATTTTATTCAAGAGACATCTTGCTAATTCTCCGCTTTGCCAGTTGTGTTCTCTTGAGGAGGATTCAGCTATTCACATGCTTTTTTCCTGTTCCCATGCTAAAGCTACGTGGTTGTTAAGTCCTTTTGGGTTCAGATTTGTTGATTCGTCTTATCCGACTTTTGATGCATGGCTCACTTCTATCCTGGACTTGTCACAGTCTCCCGAGAATCAGGAGTTGAAATCTTTTGCGATTTTTCTCTGTTGGTGCATCTGGTTAGCTAGAAATAATTTCTTGTATGATGGTGTGTCCATTGACCCTATGACTACCTTGCACCATGCTTCTTACCTGTCTGCGGAATTTCTGCAGGTGTCAGGCTTGTTCTTGCAGCTGAAAACTAGGGATGCTGCCCCTCAAACTTCATGGAGTGCTCCAGGATTTGGAGCTGTGAAGTTCAACTGTGACACTTCTTGGTCGAATGCCTCGGATTCGGCAGGGTTGGCTGCGGTTGCTAGGAATCACCTTGGCCTCGTGGTAGAAGGTCAGACAGACTTGAGGGTAGCTTTATCGCCCTTGGAAGCGGAACTTCTAGCTGTTGAGCTCGCCCTCAATTTGATCAAAGTGAAATATCAAGGTGTTCAAACTCTCGTGGAGACAGATTGTCTTTTGGCGTACAATTTTGTAAATGACCACTCCTCTTTTGTTTATTGGCAAGTTGAATCGCTTGTTTTTAGACTTAGGTTGCTTCTTGGTGATTTGCCGAATTGTAGGCTGATATTTACTCCTCGTGAGCTTAACCAGGTTGCGGACTGGTTAAGTAAAAAGTGTAGGCTAGGGTTTCTTCCTGGGGACTGGAAGATTGTACCCCCCGGAGAGCTCGATGTTCTCTTGTATTCAGACTTTCCTACTTGATGGTTAATATATTTTGGTCGTTGTTTCTCAAAAAAAAAATTAAATCTAATAAATTCTGTCCAATTTTGACTTTAAGTCAAAATTGGCCAAAATCGAATTCGGTCGAACTAAGATCCAGACCAAATCGCCCGGTTACAATCGAATCCAATCGGGATATAAAAATTTTCTGAAAAAATCATGAAATTACGATTTTGCCCCACGCAGATTTTTACCTTCACTTTCTCTCTCCCCGACGACGAGACGAAATCTCCTCCGATCGCCCTCCTACGACCGCTCTCAAACGGCGGTGAGTCAGCGTTTGCCACCAGTCGCGTTCGACTCACCATCGCCGCGCGAGCCCGTCGGTACCGGGCGCTCGTTGCCTTGTGGCCAGAATCATCGTTGGGGCCGTCTTCTCCCTTCCGCAATTCTCCGGCGTCGACGGCTTCGATCTTGGTTTTCCGGCGACGTCGATCCACAAAAGTGGTATCAGAACGTCGAGGACACGCCGGAGAATCAACTATCGTCGATCTCTGGTGTCGGAATCGTCGGATTTCCGATGAAATCGAAGGAATTCGATTTGGGGAACATCGCCCCCAAATTGCCCGATTAGGGTTCCTCGGGAATGAATTGAAATGGAAAATTTCAATTTAGTCCCAAAGGTTTTCAATAATAGCACCGAAGTCTATGACATGCAGGTGCCACGTTGACGATCAAATTTTAGATTAGTACCTTAAGGTTTCGCGCGTGCGCGAATTTTGCCCGTGTGGTAGGACAAATTTCAATTTAATCCTGCTAGTTTTAAATTGATTACAATAAAGTACACTAGATTATAATTTTCATTAAAAATCACAATTAAACTCAATTTTTTAACCAAATATACACAATTAAACTTGATTTCAAAAATTATATAACAACCAGAACAATATCTAAGCAAGCTCTGATACCAATTGAAGGGAATTCGGCCCATAATTAATAAATAATTATGAGTTAATTACCTCTTAATTAATAAAATAAATTCATTAATAAATAACAAGACTTACTTGTTGTAGCGTGCTTCACACAGGATCAGATAACGAGATATTGTCACCGGTGATTTACGATCACAAACGGATCGGATACGTAAACGATTTTCACTAGTTTTCTTACTTTGTAAAATCTGAGAACTACAGGAACTAATCCGTAAAAAGCCCTCTGAAGTGTGTATAACAGAATAGGAAAAGTACAACATGATCACCAGCTGTTTCTCCCTTTTATAGGAAGGTCCGGCTCACACATGTGCGCCACGTGTCATCCACGTGGCGCCACGTGGCGAAGCTACCAACTAGCTTTGCCACGTGGCATGCCACACGTTTGCCACGCGGCGGAGCTACCCACTAGGCTTGCCACGTGGCGCCACGTGGCGAAGTTACCCACTAGCTTTACCACGTATCGCCACGTGGCGTGCCACGTGTTGGCCAAAAAGCCCAATGGCTTTTGGGCCTAATGGGCCTGGGCCCATTTTTGCCCAATAATGGGTGACTAATGGGCCAGTCCAACATTTGGCTTTTATTTATTTTTTATAAGTCAAAAAAAAAATCTGGTTCTCTTGTTTTGTAACACTGGGTTTTTTTATATATAAAATAATTCAACTTACCAAAAAAACTAATGAATATTTAAAATTATGGGTGTCAATATAGAATATTTAAAAGTCGACGTTCTAGAGAGCTAAGTTTTTTTTCACGTGTGAATATAATTGTTGTTTTTTGGAAAAATAAAAATTTTCAGACAAAAATTTATACCTTATCAAGATGTTAACTTTGAAACTACAAATAATCCTACTACTTGTGCATGCTTTGGCGAATATAGTTGTTCTTGACAATTACAGCTTTATCTTAGATGAGAATAACTACTTTTCCCAAGGCGATAGTCAAAAGACTCGAAACCCAAAAATAGCATCGCAGAAAATGTGCTCATCGCCAAGTTTCTTTTGGATATGGGTTTCACCCGTTCCCGTGCTGATCACACGATGTTCATTTATCGCCAAAACCAACTGGTTTTGATCTTACTAATTTACGTTGATGACGTAATATTAGCGGGGGCGACCATACTCAGATGCTCTAGTCCACAAAGTTTTGCCTCAATGCTCAATTTGGTATTAAAGATTTGGGCATTATCAAATATTTCTTTGGTATCAAAGCTACCACATCTCCAAAGGTTTTGTTCATAGTTAGCGCAAGTACATTCTTGATATTCTTAGAGAGTGTGGGAAAGATGATTCTTGGCCATGTACATTCCCGATTATACAAAATCATCGACTCATGTTTGATGGTGATGCCCTAGTTGAAGCACCATGTTTTAGAAGGTCAGTTGGCTGGCTCATGTATTTGACGGTAACTCATCCCAATATTGCATAAGTTTATGTACTTAACCAATTTGTTGAGAATTCGAGTAATAATCATATACAACATGTGGACCGTATATTTAAGTACTTGAAATCCACGCCAAGACAAGGTATTCTTCTCAATAATTCTTCGGATTTCAGTCTCCTTTCATATTCTGATTTGGGGGTGTGTGTGTAGGGGGTGGGGGTTGCATGATGACTAGGCGACCACGCCAGGTTGGATTTTTTTGTTAAATCTAACTTGAAACAAGTGAGTTTACTAAAAGTTGCACATTCTTGCATCCATAGTTCTTTACCATTTCGTTTTCAGGAGATTTCTACAAAAAATTTTGAATCAAACTCATGTAACCGTGAGTTCGATTGTATGTACGGGGCTTCGCCCCTCAAGTTCATCAAAAAAGTTGTATGTACATCATATATCAAAGAACGATTAACACACAACAGGACAACCGAGTTCAAATGCAAGAAAAAATGTCAATTGATATGAAATTGTATGGATCATAACGGGTAAAAAACACCCATGGTCATCAAACCTTAATATTTTTTCGTCCATGGTCACTAAATTATTATTTTTTCTTTATGGTAACTGAACTATATTAAATCAATCAAGTATGGTCACCTGGACCATTTTTTGCCAAAAATCTGCCCGGAAGCCAATAAACCAAGGTATCGTCATATCTATACTAACACTAACAAGACAAGAAATAGAAATTCATTGGAACCCATTAAAACTAAAATATAAGTCGGCAGTTTTTAAGCCACCGTAACACATAGAGTAGCCTTCAAAAACAAGTTCATAAAAGAAGTGTTGTCTTAATAAAAAGATATGACAATAACCTACGTAATACAGTAAACTAAAGAAGTTTTAGTCTCTTGGGCTTCTTGAACTTTTATTTTTTTTCTTGTTAGGTTTATTTGTTAGCGCCAAATTTTTCTGCTATAATTGGTAGGTTTGCCTTTTTTTTTGCTTCCGGGCAGATTTTTGGCAAGAAATGGTCTCGGTGATCCTACCTAAATGATTTAATATAGTTCAGTTAACATAAAGGGAAAATATAGTTTAGTGAAAATGGATGAAAAAATATTTGTTTCTTACCCGGATCGTAACTGACGTCCACAAAGATTATTGCGTCACATGCTCGCTGTTCTCAAGTTCATGGATTGCCAATATTTCGACTCTGCGATTCATTTTCTTTCTTAGCTTTATCGCCACGTCGGATGGTATGAACTTACCACAAATAGTTACCCTATGTTGCTGCTTCTCAATCAAGTGGGTCTCTATTTCTTTCCGCCACAATAAGTCACAAAACATTTACCAATTATAAGTACTTAATTTGTTTGGAATCGAATTTGATAGGAATTAATATTGTTCTGTTTTGAATAAAAATATTAATTTTCACTAACCTTTCATTTGGAGAAGGATTTTCCTGGCTTTCCGACAACAAGCGTTGCAATCTAGGTTGATTCTAATCTCCATACAGCAAGTCTGCAGCTAAAATAAGTATTTCTCGTAACATTTATTTTTATTAGTTTTTTCCTAGAAGTAAAATTTTATATCCCTATATTACAAATCTCAGAAATTTAACATTTGATTTCTGTCAGTTCATATATAATTTGTGCTAGTTTATATTTATTAGTAACACAGAGTGTTGGATTTTGCATTTATTAAGCAATTGTTGATAAAGTTCCCCATAAAAAGCTATTGCACAAATCTTTTTTTTACCAAAATATGATTCGATAGCTATTATATTTTTTAAAATATATTTTTTTGTTGGTATCAGAAAAAAAAATTGTATGCCGTAGAGAGAAAAAAAGGACATTTTTGGCCAAATATAAGTAAATAGATTTGAATTTCCCCTTGTGCCATACCTTTGGTGGTATATAATCCCGAACAGACGCACGATTTGATCTCCTTTTACAAAAGCATAACATGCTGTCCAATGAGGTGATCAAGTGTTTCCAAGGATGCAAGAGATGGAACGAGCAGTGGACAATTTCCTGAATTTGATGATTCGTAGAACTTGCCAACAAAATAAATAAGAGAATTTTCCAGGAGATTTAAGGATTCCTTTAGTCTTGTCCTATACCTTGTTGTAACTTAATGTGACATCTTATCTCTTGCTTCTTTGCAGGTGTTGTGCAAAGTTTATTTTAATTAAATGTTTTTCTTTGATTAATTGCCCTGGAAACAAAGCAAACCCCAAAGACGGCCAGGTTTGGTGCAATGTAGTTGTTTAACTTGACCACTACCAGAAGGAATAAACCTTTCCTTACAACTGTGGTCATTAGTTTTTTTATACCATCTCGTATATGGACCAACTGAATCGACTAATCAAGATTCGAGTCAGGTAAGAAATTTGAAAGGTAGCACAATTCTGCCGACAAGTATTCAACACTATTGTCTTCTCAAAGACTCGAACTCAAAACCTAGTTAAATTAGAACAACGTTTTCAACGGTTGTTCTAAGTTGTAGGTACATGTTGGTAGCGTGGTCATAATTAATTGGACATCAAAACAAAAATAAAACAAAAAACCTGGCATTCTCAAACATTCCCCCACCTTTACCTTGTTAAAATAAGCTCCCTGAGAATTGGGATCCCAATGAAAAATAAAATAAAAGGGTATTCTTCTAATCAGACAAAAGGTCCAATCTCAATTTCTCACATGCTCCTTTGTGTCGTATAACAAGTATTTTACATCCCTTAAAAAAAGCAAGTATTTTACATCCAAATAATCTATATTGTGCAAGAGCAATATGAATGCCGGAGTAGTTTTATAGTAATTTTTATTGAAATTTTAATAAAATCTAAAAAATAAAGTAAATCCTATAATGTGCAAAGTAAACAAAAAAAATGACAAAATATCAGCAATTGACAACACCAAATCATACCCGTGGAATAACCATGGTAAAATTTTGAGAATGTGTCAGTATTACGTGCAGTTCAAGCACCGGAAGAGCGGAGGATTCGTTTGATAAGAGCAATTTTCCCAAATGGCTTCTTGTTAACGGCAGCTAATTGCCCCCAAGATATTTCAACACCGGAGTATCTACGCGTGAGGGTTACCGTCTTCTCTAAGACGTCCACCGAAATAGATTCCGTCTCTGCCAAATACGAAACCCAATTTGAGCAATTACTTAACACATTTGGAGTGTTTAGATCAATTTTTGTTCCTTCCCCTTGTTCTAGCAGCTCACGCGGGATGGTGAGAGACTTAAATTTGGTTCAAGTCTTACGAATATAAATGAAATAATTAGAAGAGTCGACTCCTAATATGGAATTCGGTAATATTCAACTCAAAATATGAGTTAAAAAAAAACAAGAATCTACCTTCCATTCTGGACAATATATCAGCTACTCTGCTTTGGCATTGGGGGCACCTCATGTCAGCAGAAATAACTACTTCCTGCATCTACCAGAACAAAAGATAATGAAAACCATGGGTTAGCCCAACAAAATCGAAAAAGAGAAGACAAAGAAGTTAATTACAAGAGGCATAGACAAGGATTCAACAGAAGCCAGGCTAGTAGTCCCAGGAAGTGGCAAGCTCATGTGCTTCTTCTTCTTCTTCTTCTTCAAGTAGTCCACTCTTGTTGGTCTCCCCTTTATTGGTAGATTGGTAGGATCCATTTTCCTAATCCTTGGAAATTTCACAAAGAAGAGAGAATCTCATATAATAAAGCAGTTAAGGTGATAGGTCAAAGTCCCATCTTGATCTCAAGCTCTAGTGATAGAGCAAGCCCATCTTTTTTATGGTGCTTTAGTGATGATTAGTTAAGAGGAAAAAAAAAGCAAAGTAAAGTTATCCTTCAAAAAAACAGAAAGAAAGTAAAGCTTAGAAGCAACGGTGGGAGAGGGACACTGAAGAAATGTCATTTTATTGCATAGTTGACAAAGATGCTGTATTCACATAGCCGGGCCCACAGGAAAAATGTTATGCCACTAGCTCCCATTTTTTATTTTTTTTAAGAAGGAAGCTCCCATTTTTTTAGGTATAATACTAATATGGTATGGAAAATTTTACACTAGTCTTTGTATCCGATGGTTAGCGGTGACAATTTTATTGCTGGTGCTATGGGGTTCACATTTCTCTCTATTAGGCTTTATTGAAAATTCAAATCATGTTTTTCCTTGGTGGTTTGGTTTAGTAGCTTGCAAAATCAAAATAGTGTACCATTGTTTTTGGACTCGAATCGTCTACCAAACATTAACTACTCTCACTTATTTATAAATAAATATAAAATTATTAAACAATAGGATACGGCACTCTAACTCTAATTTGTTTTGAAGATTAACTTTTGCCTAACCATAACTCACCAATATGACGTGACTAACCAAAACTAGGTTTAATACAAGCAGGCTAGGTGAGACATCGTCACCGATGACATAGAGTTCATTTTAATCAAATGAGACTGCCATGGAAACTGCCCCTAAAGGTCTATTTTGCAGTATTATACTTTAGAGACAATATATATTAGTTCTACCAACGAACTAAATCATAGAGTTTCAAGATTCATGAATTAAAAATCAGTCTTAAATATTTATTAGGAGAATTTTACAACATTTCAAAAGTTCTACGAATTTAGATTACTTAGCATAATCAAAATATTAGGATACCAAGTGTTATTATCAAAACAAATTTATTTGGGGTCTTTCTTAGTTAGTTTTGCTAATAATTTACGCCAAAGCAGTTTATCTTAATTGTGATTTGGGCAAATTACTGTGGTATCCTTCGAGTTTGATTAAATCGACGATTTAGTCCCTCATTTTTCAAAAATTATTTTCTTGTCCCCCGTGTTTGATTTTATTATACATTTGAGTCCCTCGATGATGTCAGCAATTTTTTTTGTCACTGAAATGACCAAAATACTCTTAGCTCGCCGACCGACGACGATTCCCCAACACCCAACCCGTTCGAATCCAGGGACAAGGTCTGGAGGTTCCTGAGGTGGGAGACGTCCGATCATTGACTTCACACCGGCGCCATCGTTAATAAAAGGGCAACACAACCCCACAAACCGATGCAAAGTCCTCGCCTTGGCTGGTGGAATCGAAGGATTCGGCAGTGGAGCTCCGTCCCTTCAAACGATGAGGAACAAAAAATTGACCCACTCCGGTGGAGCTCCAAGCACTTCAAGCACAACAACAACAGCTTCGTCGTCTCCGGCCTCAAGGGAATTTCGATTTCGATCCCGACAGTGCGTGCATTCTCCTCTTCGGGGATATCGACCCACTTCAAGTGACCTGAATGACAACGTCGACCCGAACGAGGACTTCCTTCCCTCACCGACCTTCTCCCTCTGTGAGGTAGATGAGATGCGAGGTTGAGGGCGACAGTGGTGGGTTGCGACGTTCATCTTCTCCCATGCTGCCACCGAGGTGACCTAACATTTGGTGGTCGATGACCCACCGAGGCGTTCAATCGTCGTTGTTGTAGTTCCCAATCTGATTTTAGATGTTGGGTTGAAATTAGATGCTTGTTTCCTGGGTTCGTGATGGTCTGTGCTTGTGCCTCAATCTGTTTTTTTAGGATCCCTTTTATTGCTGGGATTTGTTTAGGGTGTGATTTGTTTCTTGGATTCGTGATGGTTCCTAGGTTCTTGGCGCCGGAGAAGACCTGGAGATGAAGAGAGGCGACCGGAGAAGACGACGATGAACAATCCCATTTTTTTAAGGGTATTTTAGTCGTTTCAATAACAAAAATGAAAAAAAAGAGTTCCTAACGTGAGCCAGGGACCAGAACGTATAATAAAATCAAACACCAGGGACGGGAGAATAATTTTTGAAATACAGGGGACAAAATTATCGATTTAGTCAAACAAGAGAGACACTGCAGTAATTTACCCTTGTGATTTTGAATTATTATAACCGTTGGTTTTTCCACGATGAATTATCCATAAAAAATAAATAAACTTTCACGTCAACCAGTAAAAGTTTAGGGGGATTGGGAGGGGTTCGGATTCAGCGGGGACAAGAGTTGTCCCCACTGAAATGGATCAAGTCACTATGCTTATAGATACGATTTTTAATGATTGTCAGATCCCTAAATACGATTTTTAATGAAATCTGATGGTCTAAACGAAATTTCTTCCATGGGGACGACTTTTATGTTGTCTCCACTCAATCCAAAACCGATTGGGAAGTGTGGGAGAGAGAGTTAAACGTGATAGGAACTCCCTAACTCTCTAATCTCCTGTGAATCTCTTTAATAAGAAAAGAGATGTTCACGATGTTTACGAAACAGACAAAAGAAAGAGAATAAAAAGGTGCGCTTCTTTTTTCTCGGAGCTCTCTCAACATCCTCAGAAATTTAGGATGTGAAAATCAATCCTCGCTTCTATCGCGAACAAAAATTGACAAATGACAACCTCGATCATTAATTATGTCATTGTTTACCCAACCAGCAAAATGTGCTACTTCAACTTGTTCATATCAGCCTATAGTTAGTTATCCGAGAACTTTCCTCCTGACCATTTGGTCAACTCTATCTTTCACTCCGTCCATGTATAAAAACTAGAAACATTGGGCATCACTATTTTAGTGGTTGTTAGGCCATAAAATTCCAAATTATTGGATCCAACTAGATAACCTAAACCAGACGAATCATTTGTTGAGAATTTCTCAGTTCGGAAAGTGCTCTGGGCCACAACTGCATTGACAAATTATCCATATGAAATATTCAGAAAGAAAAGGTCCAAAAAGAATTTACGCTTTACAGCGCACGAGGCCTGACAGAATTACCTCCGTGAAGGAAAAAAATGCAATCTATTATTCCGTAATTTAACATTTTTAATCGAATATTCATTATTTCGATAAAGCACATTTAACCTAACGACATAGACGTAGAATAAATTGAGAGAGGTTTAGATTCGAATTTACCTTTTAAAAAATTATTACGTGGTTTCATCTTGTATTTTGTCGATGGATATTTTTCAAATTTATTTTTTCCAAAAATTATAAATTTGAGAAATTAATTAAAAAATCGCATAATTGTTACCTAAAAGACGCCAAATCATGGTACTTAGCCCATGCTGCATGGTTTTCTGTTCCCCTAAGCTTAGATATTCTACAATTATCAAGTTCTTTCGTATATTTATAATGATTCAGATTCAAAATTATACCCGATCAAAATCAATATATTTTAGATTTAGATCGAGTAGGCTATCAAAAGTTGGATCTAATTGCGATCCTCACAGGCTCGGCAATAACTGGTACGGAGATTTCAGAATGCATAATTTGGTTGATGCTTGATCAGAAAGTCATCGAGCAAGATATAAAAGGAGAGAAATTTTTTGTTTTACAAAAAGGAAAAAACACTGTTATTATGGAACACGAGATCGCTTAGCATGGCGGGGCCATTCGGTGCTGTCCTCCATCACCTCTCACGTTATGTAGACTGATTTGCTTTCGGTCATGATGTGTATAGATATGGATCGTTGTGTGCATGATTTCATCTCGAGATCTCATAAGGATCGCCAGGATATGCATCTGGCCATCTGGACTATGATGTGCCTTTGACCTGCTCCCATCAAGAGGTGGATGGCCTCGGGCTTCGGCCGATGCAACGAGTCAATGCTGCATCATTTGCTAAACTGCTTTGGAGACTCTTTCAATCCCAGGACACCATCTGTGCACAAGTTTTAGTTGGTAAGTACAGTGGGGACCGCAGGGGCTTTGACCTTCTCTACCCAAAGCTCGTCTCATCTTTCATGTGACAGGCCATTGTGAGAGCGCCCACTTCTTATCCGAGGCCTATGCCAGAATGTGGGCAACGGACTAACGATTTCCTTTTGAGATGACCCGTAGCTTTATCCTTCTCCATTTCGAAACCACATGTTGGGCGAGCTACCGGAAGAGGAGGCTGAGAGACGAGTGGTCGAGTATTGGACCCTAGGGAGTGACTGGGACTTGACCAGACTAGAGGCTTTTTTTGCCCTTGCACCTAATCAGGTCCTTGATTTGCTAATGCACTGCAGGATTCCTAGTCATGGATGAACACGATGTCTTAAGGCCTCTCCAAGGATGTATGTTCGTTTTCTATTCAATCCCTCTACATGAACCTATGTAGAGAGGTAGCTATGCCGTCAGGGGACCCGATTTGGAGTCGGGTATGGGCCTTACGAGTTCCTGAGCGTATATGTTTATTCACATGATTATTTTCTCACAGCAAGTTGATGACAAATGCGGAGTGTGTACGCCGACACTTCACAAAAAGCGATATGTGCCTGAGGTGTGGTATTGTTGTTGAGTCACTGATGCATATGTCTCGTGATTGCAGATTCTCTAGAGCAATGTGACAGACCCTCATCCCACGGTCACCACGTATGGCTCTAGGCCAACATCTCGACCTTTGGTATCACTAGTGGTGGCCGCTCTTGGGCGACGACAGTCGTGATAGCATGTTGGTGGCTCTGGCGGTGGCGCAATGATGCAACTTTTCGGACGGGTACGATGACGGGGCACCCCCTTCCAACATCATTACACAGGCAGATGTGCATGCTCGAGTACTGGCGGACCGGATTACTTCACTCCTACCCCGTCGAAATATCATAGTCTCTTGGCACCGACCACGTGAGGGTTTGTCAAACTCAATACAGATGGAGTTTCGATGTGCAATCCAGGTCCTCCAGGTGAAAGAGGCATTATCCGAGACTCTAATAGGCTTTGACTGTGTGGTTTAGCCAAGGGCCTTGTCAGTTGCACTTCCCTGACTGCAGAGCTCTAGGCACTCATCCTCGACCTCGGGCTGGGTTGGGAGAGGGACCTCAGAGAGTACAGGTGGAGGTTGATTCGTCTCTAGCCATCCTCTGCATTGGACGTGATACCACACGAGATCACCACTTGGCAGCACTCACCCATAGAGCTCAAGAGTTGCTCGGGAGTTTGATATCCAATACACGTGGCGCGAGGGCAACCAACTAGCAGATGCGCTCTTGAAGCACGTTTTGACGATTTCTTTTGATTACATTATATTCAGCGTACCTATGTGCTCATGTTTGTATGTATACCGAGATAATATGAGTGATGTTATTCTTCTTCGATATACCCGTAACGGTTTGCCTGTTCAATGATAAATAAAGATTAATAGACCTTTGCCCATTGTTTATATATAAAAAATTCTAATTAAAAACCATTTTTATCTTCGGGGTAATCGTCGAGAGTGATAAAAGCAAAAGAAAAACAAGGGTACGAGGTGGTGTGCTATAGAAAAAACAAAAGTAAAAGGCCAAAAAAAGGGCAAATTATCCTCACGTCCCTGTACTATGGTCACCCTTTCCCTAGGGTCCCTGGATTTTGAAAAATGATTTTTCCATCCCTAAGTTTTGATGATAATAGACTCTCGGGTCCCTGGAGCCGGAATATTCCATATTCTCCGACGATACTCCACCTGAAAAGACTAAAATGCCCCTTCCTTGTTAAAAAATAAAAAAAAACCATCTTTCTTTCCCCTCTTTCTTCCTCCCTCCTATCCTCGAGGACGACCCCACCACCTCCCTCCTCCTCGCCTTCATTACCTTGCTTCCCTTCTCGAACCCTGCCGCTAAGATGCTCGGCGGGCTCCAAGTCCCACGATGGTACCCATATGATTTGTGGGATACACGCTCCCGTCGGTGGTGGGATACACGCTGCCCTACGCCTGGGTGGGGAACTCCGGCCGCCAGTGCCCGGAGGTGTGCGCGTACCCGTTCGCGATGCCGGCGTACATGGCGGGGAGCGAGATGGAGCCCCTCCGGTTGCCCAAAGGAGACGTGGGCGTCGACGGCATGGTCAGCATCATCGGGCACGAGCTGGCGGAGCTGTCGTCGAACCCTCTGGTCAACGCCTGGTATGCGGGCGAGGACCCCACCGCGCTGACCAAGATTGGGGACCTGTGCGAGGGCCTGTACGGAAGCGGCGGTGGTGGCGGGTACATCGGGCAGGTGATGAGGGGCCGCGATGGGCGCAACTTCAACCTATTCGAGAAAGGCGGGAGGCGGTTCCTGGTGCAGTGGATCTGGAGCCCCATCGTGAAGGCCTGCGTGGGCCCCAATGCTGTCGACTAGGATAGGACCTAAGAGATTTTTTTTTTCCAAAATTGAGTTCAAAATTCAAATCTCGATCCCCAAACCCAATGGTCTATGTTGCTTTTTGTGTGCTTTCAGTTAATTTAGTTTTGTCTTGTCTCATTTCGATCTCGTGATGCTGTAGTAGTTTAGATACGGATAGAGATGTATAAAGTACCCAGGTGGAACTTTTTAAGTTGGGGAAGATGATGGTACCCATATGATTTCCTTGATTGTTCTTGGTTTTAGTTTAGGTATTTTGTTGATTTTAGTTTTGATTAGTTTTTTTTTAATTCCCAGCAAAGAAGAAGAAAGTGAAGGAAAGAAGATGAAGTTTGATTTTAGATATTTTTTATTTCCACCAAGGAGGAGGAGAGAGAGGAATAAAGGAAGAAGATAACCTTTGTTTTTTCAACAAAGGAGAGTATTTTGGTCATTTCAAGTGGGAGTTCACCGGAGAAAAAGGAATATTCTGGCTCTAGGGACCCGAGAGTCTATTATCATCAAAACTTAGGGACGGGAAAATCATTTTCCAAAATCCAGGGACCCTAGGAAGAGGGTGACCAAAGTACAGAGACGTGAGAGTAATTTGCCCCCAAAAAATGGAGTGTCACTGGGCTGACGTAAACAACAATGGGGAGGAAAGGGTCGGGTAAGCTAGCTCTCCCTCGTCTTCTCCGCCCACCCAAACAACCCTCCTTTACTTTCTTCTTCTTCTTCTACTTCTTCTTCTACTTCTACTTCTACTTCTACCCCAACCACACCCTCCCTCCCTGTCCCTAACGCCCCCCTTTTCCTATCTCCCAATCCAAACATGGCCTCCTCCGCCCCCTTCCTCTCCACCAAGCTCAGAGGCCCCGCCCCCTTCACCCCGCTTCCCCTCCGCCCCACCCGCGCCCCCAGGTCCCTCCGTGTCCAGGCCAAGATCCGCGAGATCTTCATGCCCGCACTCAGCTCCACCATGACCGAGGGCAAAATCGTCTCCTGGATCAAGTCCGAGGGCGACGTCCTCTCCAAGGGCGAGAGCGTCGTCGTCGTTGAGTCCGACAAGGCCGACATGGACGTCGAGACCTTCTACGACGGCATCCTCGCCGCCATCGTCGTCCCCGAGGGCGAGTCCGCCCCCGTCGGCTCCCCCATCGGCATTCTCGCCGAGACCGAGGCCGAGGTCCCCGAGGCCAAGGCCAAGGCCGCCGCCCGCTCCTCCCCCGCCTCACCTCCCCCTCCCCCGGCCGCTGTTCCCGCCCCGCCTCCGCCTGCCTCCGCTCCCGCCCCGGCCGTCTCCCAATCGGGGAGGACGGTGGCCACCCCGTACGCGAAGAAGCTCGCCAAGCAGCACAAGGTTGACATCGGAAAGCTGCTCGGGACGGGGCCGTACGGGAGGATAACCGCTGCTGACGTGGAGACCGCTGCGGGGATCGCTCCCGTTGCTGTTCCGGCTGTTGGTACTCCTGCTCCGGCTGCTGCTGCTGCTCCTTCTCCGGCTAAGGCAGCTTCGCTCCCTCCGCCGCTTCCTGGTTCAACTGTGGTCCCGTTTACCACAATGCAGTCCGTGGTGTCGAAGAACATGGTGGATAGCCTCTCTGTGCCCACGTTTCGGGTCGGGTACCCTGTCTCCACGGATGCCCTTGATGCGCTCTATGAGAAGGTACATTGTGCCAATTCTGTTCATTTCATGGCTTACTTTGGGTTTTATGCAAATCGATTACCATAACGTAAAGGTGGTCCGATTACCGTATCTGATTAGACAATTGATACGGTAATGGCGTTGGCATTGGCGTGCTAATACTGAGTGAAATTAATACCGAGTGACTGAAGGTTTTGTGGTCTTGTTTTTGATTGATGTTGTAAGGTGAAACCTAAAGGTGTGACGATGACTGCATTGTTGGCAAAAGCTGCCGCGATGGCACTTGTTCAACACCCGGTTGTAAATGCCAGCTGTAAAGATGGGAAGAGCTTCAGTTACAATAGCAGCATTAACATCGCAGTGGCGGTGGCGATTAATGGTGGGTTGATAACCCCAGTTCTTCAGGATGCTGATAAGGTAGAGTAATGGTGACCTCGTGTTCTTTTATTCCGTCATGGATGACAATAGTCTTGTGATCGTAATGGCGTGTGAATTTTCCTGTTGTCGTAGTTGGATCTTTACCTATTGTCTCAAAAGTGGAAAGAGTTGGTTGAGAAAGCCCGAGCTAAGCAACTTCAACCCCAGGAGTACAATTCAGGTACTTACTCCTGTCTGTCAGCATGCCCTCGAGAATTATTATTGAAGTTTGTGGTTATAGAGTGTTTGTTGGGAGCAATAACTCGAATGATCCTTCTGCATGCAGGGACTTTCACTTTATCCAACTTGGGCATGTTCGGAGTAGACAGATTTGATGCTATTCTTCCCCCTGGCCAGGTGCGTGGCTATTTTATGTCATTACAAACGCTTCTTATCCATGATTGTGCATCGTTTCTTTGACATTGCGAAATATCTGCAGGGGGCTATCATGGCTGTTGGTGCGTCAAAGCCAACTGTTGTTGCCGACGCAGATGGATTTTTCAGCGTGAAAAGTAAAATGCTGGTAAGCTTGATGAATTTATTGTAGAAAAGCAAATGAAAGTGGCAAACCTGCTATTCTGCTTGATTTGTGACCCTCTATACACATTGAGAATGCAATGGTCAACCAAATTGACCTTAAACCTCATTTGCTTTATCTGTGACCTTAAAGACATAATGAGATTTTATAAGAATGCTTCCTGTATGCTAATATTCAGCAACTTGTTTGAATGAGTGAGTGAAACTTCTTTACGATGTTCTGACAACCCAGGAACTTGGGTTCTTTTCCTCCAAAGCTGCTAAACTTTTATGTTGAGGGAGGTTTTTGTTTGATGACATGCTTTTGCTTTGGCTGATAACTTTTGGAGCATCAACAGATTCTGTTCTTATTTTAGGACTTTTTTTATGCTTCTGTTACTTCAGAAGAAATGTGTAGCAGTATGAAGCTTCCTGTTCCTTCCTTTTCAGGTGAATGTAACTGCTGATCACCGAATCGTATATGGTGCTGACCTTGCTGCGTTCCTTCAGACCTTTGCCAAGATAATTGAGAATCCAGAAAGTCTGACATTGTAGATGATGTCTTGGGTTCTTATTGACTGCACAATCTGAGTCCGAGCCTCTACTCTTTCGTGTTTGACAGTTACTTCGTGCTTGACAAGAGAGAGACGATGTCTCCATCAGAGTACCTTGCCAGGGAACTTGACTTTCTTTTCCTTAATTGACCCATACTTGTAATTCAGTTTCTTCATTTCCATTTTGAAAGCTATTTAAGGACTGTTCTCACACTTTCAAAGAGTGAGTTACAGAAACGGGAATAACGAGTTATTTGAAGTTTTTTTTGCTCAAATCAGTGTCATTTGGCGAGTTATTACCGCCAAATCACGAGTTATTTGGCGGTAATAAGTAATAACAGAATCCTACTCGATCAGTTGATTCGACTTAGAATTGAACGACTGAATAATCACTTGCTGTTCTAATGGAGGGAGCTACGAGGGAGGTTATATGTATGTACAAAGAGCTGCTGCTTCTTAAAATCTAAGTTACAGGTCAAAATTATAGCAATAGCCAGAGGAATGCAGCTACTACTGCTTTGAAAAAAGTCATTGCCTGAATACGATGGCGTTCCTATTATGTTCTTCTTGAGCGAGGTTCGCACAAGTAACCAGCCCAAGCTAATCTCTCTTAAAACATAAAGCCTATCAATATACTGTATGATTGGAATTACTGCCCGGATGTTATCTTTTCATTTTCTTCTCTGCTGACTGTTGTGCAATAAGATCGACAGCACACGGTTTAGTTCATCGTTATTAACAGGGCGAAGACGCTCGAGACCAGTATACAAGAAACGCAAGTGACTTGTTCAATCCTGAGCTCGACGTCGAACATACCAGATCATTTTGGGAGGTATGTAAACCAACTATTCCCCACTGGAGCAACAACATATTTGCAGATAGTAAAGCATTCACGTTTGTTAGTCCATTTCATAGATCAACATGGATCCTGAATCACAACCAGCTAAACATCCATCGTCTTGATACGGATTGCATTTTATGGAAAGTGAGAAGGTGTGTACTTGGTCGATAGGAATTGCTCCCGAATATTGAATGCCCTGATGAGGTCGAGACACTGCCTCGCTCGCCGCAGGTTGCGCGTTTGGCTTCCATGTGATCTGACCGTTCCATTTGCAACATCATCATCAACTACATTCTGCAATCTCTTGAAGAACTTGGAAGCTTCCAAAAGATCACGCACCCATTTCCGACCAGAACAATTACATATAGCATTTCCGAGAACTCTTTCGTCCACCTGTAACATTCAGCCACAAGATAGCACGCAGCCGGGACATACGGGCTACCTCAGAAAAAAGTTTTGTCGGGAGTTCGATTATCGAGGAATTAGAGCATATGATTTCCGGTACGACACACGTCCATCATTCGCATGGTCAGATTTACATTTACAAATGATTCAAGAGTAAAGAACTATTGATTTATATACTCATAATTCCTTGTAGTTTGACGAGCTGCATTCTTTTAGTCACTATATTTTGCAAAATCTAGTAGAAGACCTTTGTGGCTGATTTTTTTGCGTGAGCAAACTACTAGGGGAGCCACAGTTAAAAAATATAGTAATTTCCAGTGTAATTTTTAATTCTAATTGCAATTTATAAGTCTAGGTAATAACTAAATTGAGTTTTAGACACTGCGAGGAAGTATATGTCTGGTTATTTTTTCAAAATCAAGTATTGTCGAATTCTATTTACAAGCAGTTCTTTTAATAATATCTTTTACATTCGTAATGTCTGAACTCAATACTATCTTAAATGAATCTAAATTTCTTAACTTTTACCAAAAATATCTAAATCCCTCAACACTCTAACCAACTCCTATTAGTGAGATTGGTACCTTCTACACACCAATTATGCAAATTATGACCGATTTGCATGAACTCTCACTACGATCTAGAACTATCTTATGTGACTAAGACTAATCTACTAGAAAGTTTGTGGGCAAGAAAGTTTTCGCTCTTCTAGTACTTCTAATCTACTAGAACCTTCAACCATTAGTTATTGAGGCTATTCAATATGATTCATGGTCACTTCTTAAGTTTTCTCATCAATAACTTGAGATGGTGATTAAATGGTCTATTGACCCTAATCACTTCTTAAGTTCTTCTCGCAAACATTTCAAAGGAAACTCTAATAATTGAAATAGAACATTGTCATTCCTATATTTTCTGGAAATCGTACATTTTAACAATACATCATTCCAAACACCCAACGTATATGGGAACCTTTCTCCAAAGGATTTATTTATACACCACCTAAAAAGGATGGGAGAGGGGAATTTGAATCCCTCCTCTCTCTCTCTCTCTTCTAAAAGATGATCTAAACCTTAATATAACCTAGACCTACTTGATCTAAACCTTGTTTACGAGCTCCACACCTACCTCTTCCTTGTCCGAATCACCAGCATCACTCTCTCTACCGTGGACCTGAATTGGCTTCAACGTATAAAACTTGGCGCAGACCAAGTAATACACGAGGTTAACGACTTGCAAGAGGGTGATCAACCAGTAGAAGTACTCCAACTTCCCTTTGTTCAAATTGTCATCGGGCAGCCAATTGGATCCGCCAGGGCCAGCGCTGAACTTGTGAACCAGCGTAACCAAGAGCGTACTCGTGTAGTTCCCAACCGCAATGGCGAGCCAAAACAGGCCCATCGCGCTGCTCCTCATGCTCTCCGGCGCCTGGTCGTAGAAGAACTCCAAGTGACCGATCGACATGAACGCCTCCGCGATCCCATGCAGGGAGTACTGGGGCGCCAGCCACATGAACGAAATGGGTATCGTCTGGTGAGAGTTCACAAGACCATGCGAGATTGCTGCGTTCTTGCGCTTGATCTCGACGAACCCCGCGACGAGCGTGGCGAGGACGGATATGAGGAACCCGACTCCCATGCGCTGCAGAAAGGTGATCCCACGGTCGAGGCCGGTGTAGCGGCGGGCGAGGGGGACGAGGAGGCGGTCGTAGAGGGCAATGGTGGCGAGCATTGAGGACATGGTGAAGACGGACATGGAGGCGGCCGGGATCTCGAAGGAGTTGGTGATGTGCCTGTCCATGGTCTTGGCTTGCTGGAGGGAGAATGTGCTCTGCTGGGCGTAGGCCGTGATGAGGAGGATTCCTGCTGCCCAGATGGGTCCCATCCTGATCAAGGATTTTAGCTCCTCCACTCTGTGTACTGTGTTCAGCCTCCATAGGTTGGGCGGTTCTTGGACTCTGTCTTCTTCCGTTACTATCGCTGCCTTGTCAAGAAACCTTCATCAAGGAAACACAAAGTTAATTCGACTTATTTTAGGTTAGTTAGCTTGTCTCTACATCTTTGTATTGTTTAATTTTATGATTTAGTATATATATGTTCTACAATTTTGCACTAAAACGGGCGAATCTGAGGGATTTTTTCATACATCCAGTTTGGATCTCTTTGTTATCTCCCGTCACCTTCTTCGAGTCTATAATTACCCTTTTTTCAAATTTTTGGTTTTTCAGATTTGCACTTAGACCGGACTAAAAATATTGGATTAGTTCTCGTAGAGAACTAATGAGCAAATGGTTGTTCTCGATCCCATATTTATCTTGAAACAAATCTTGTTTCTCACCCCTAGGATAGATGAATTAACCGAAGTGTAGAATTTAGTCTATGTAATTATTGGTACAAAGATTTACTTTTTTAAAACAAATAGTCTAGGATAGATTTAATTATTAAAAAAATATCCCGTCTTCTACATGATATATACAAGTTGGTACGGATGATAACGAAAAGTGAGTGGCAAGAGGCTTGGTGCTGCCCGCCTCTTATAGACAAAGACAACAAGCATGGCATGTGATGGTCTACGGACTAGTTCTGTTCTGTGCACCATGACAAGATACTAGCCTTATCTCTCTTTTTACTTTCATACAATCGCTACAAACATCGATAATTGGTCCGATGGGGTTAGAAGTCTATCCATAAGAATACGTACCAAGAAAAACTACCCAATTATTCATAAAATAGCAAATTCTATGAAATGGCAAAGTTGGTGATAAACTACTTTAAAGTTGAAGGATCCTCTTTAGAAATATTTGAAACATAAATTCGAAATCTAGAAAATTACAAATTATTTATCACTCTGACTGTATGATTAATATTATAGATTTATATAATGAAAGAAGAACTGATAAGAGAATTATTCTAGCTTAACTAGGTTTTGGGTTCGAGTCCTTGAATACATATAATGTTAAATTATAATGAAAGGAGAACTTACTTCATATGCTTGGTATGAATTAGCCTTCCACCGATAGAAATTGGAGCGTCCAGCTTATCGTTCTGGTACAGTAATTTGGGATCCGGAACCATACCCACTTTTCTCTTCCTATACGCAGCCACCATCACCTGTATTAGCCGGGTAAACGGGCTTCCAACTGGATCCAAGTTCCGGTAAAGCGGGTACCCGCCAATAAAAGCAATAATTGAGATGAACATTGCAAGAGTTGGGATTCCAAGCCCCCAACCCCATCCAACGTTGTCTTGGACATACACAAGTACTGTCACAGCCACAAGAATGGACACTCCCATCACAAAATAATACCAATTGAAGTACTTCCATGTCTTTTTGGATTGCTTTGGATCCGACTCTTCGAACTGGTCCGCTCCGAAAGCCACCACACAGGGTCGGATCCCGCCCGACCCGAGTGCCCCCAGGAGGAGTGACACATATAGGACTGCTAGTTGACCCGTATCCGCTTCTTGACAAACCTGGTCTCCACTACATGGTGGTGGCCTTAGGTTCGGGAGCGACGCTGATAGGGTTAAGCTTGTCATTCCCTGGTTCAATTTGCAGGAAATATGTCATTTTTTTATGGTAAATTTTACGAAATTATTATATTGTTAGAATTTGAACCATAAATTTTCTTGAATTAATATATTTTTTGTGCTATTAGGCCAAATGTGTTATTTGACAGAAAATAAATCATGTTAAAGAGATAGGTCAAAGCTTAATTTTATAATTCATTGCTTATATTATATTAAATATAATCAACAATTTAAAATCAATAGAAAATATGTACAACAGATGTTATAAAAAGGCATTTAATCTAATAACTACCTTTCGAAAAAAATTTTAATCTAATAACACGAGAGGAGACGAGACGGAGGAGAAATAATTACGAGGAGGACTTACAAACTGGTAGATAATGGAAGCGATGGTTATGGTCCAAAAGCGACCAGCGTAAGAATCGGCGAGGAAGGCACCGAGCAAGGGCGTCAAGCTGGCGGTTCCTCCGAAGTTGGTGAGAGTGTTGGCTGCTTTGGTTAGTGGCATGTGAAGCTGCCCTGTCAAGTAACTCACCATGTTCGCGTTGAATCCCACCACCGCCAACTTCTCACATGCTTCGTTTGCTACGTTCATTTCGAATCATAGGAAACCATGTTAGTGGTAATTCCTCGCATTGTAAGAAGCGTATATGAATTTTCACCCAAAAAAAAAAGAAAGAAAGAAGCGTATATGAATCGATGAAACCGTATGGTTGAATATATTTATGCTTACCGAATATGAAGGGCATTGTGACCCATCCACCTTTTCGCTTATTGGAATCGCGACCTTTCTCTTCCCACATGTTCTCCATCTCTCTTTTCCGATTGTTTTGATGCATATGTTCTGCTTCTGTTGTATAAATGGCACCCACTGGTGTCCTATTTATAATGATAATTAGCCAAAGTAATTTGAACGTAAATTCTGATAGGTAATTTTGTTTTATTTTGTTGTATCTTCGTACCTGTTATGGGTCCGATGTCAAGTCATTATTGAACTACAAGTGGGTTGAAAATCAAGCAAGTGATATTATCAAAGCAAGGGAACAATATGTCTAATATAGAAGTTTCAAAAAGAGAGACGATATTAAATTGCATTTTATATTGTGTTTCTACATGTATACATAATATACGTGGAAGACCAAAAGGAAATATAATTGAATTATTTAAAATAATATCTCAAATATGTTACGGGAAGGTATTGGAAAATGTAAGCATTTTTACGCGTGCGCTTATTCTTCATATCTATTTTTTTCAAAATTATTTCGTATTCAGATTGTTCAAGAATGGCTCAAAATCTAGGAATTTGTATTTTATAAATGTTTCGTTTTAGACTTCTAGTTGACTTAATGAAAACTCTATAGATATATTAGGGTTAGCTTATAAGTAAATATGGTGGCTTAAGCCTAACGTGAGCTTCAGACAAGCTAATGTGTCATCGGTACAGGATCTCTCTCAAATAAACGTAGGCACTTTGTTGAATCACGTAATTCTCTTGTGTCTATTTCACGTTATTGTTTTCTTGCGTTAGAACAAAGATAATTTTGATGCACATCCATTCTTTAAGTAGGTTGATTTCCAAAAAAATTGGTATCAGAGCATTTAAGGAAAGATGACTGGTTTTGGCACGAAATTTGACATGGTGAAGACGGAATGTCAAATTTCAGGTTATGACAATGGCAATGGCGTGACAAAGATCTGTTGGTACAACAAGAAATGGTCTATGCGATCTCGGGAAAGAAGCCCGTGAAGGGGATGATCGAAGAGAAGGAAAAGGTGGAAGAGGATTCAAGTCGATGTCGAAGAAATTCAATGGAAGTTGCTTCAAATGCAAAAAAAAGGCATATGAAGAGTATTATCCAGGTCGAACTAGGAATCAAGACAACGAGAAAAAAGGATCAGCATCCAAAAACATAGCCAAAGATTTGGATGGTGACTTGCTTACTGTCGCATCAAGTCCAAAGCATCTTGGTAATGTGATTTCATTAGGGACTTTAGATTATAACAGGTACAATTATGAGATTGAAGATGGGCTAATGAAGGTTGAGAATGATGCTATAATGGTGATGAAAGGTGAAAAAGACTCGAAGAACACTTACAAGTTAGTAGAAAATATTGGTGTAGGTCTCATATCAATTGGGTCTGAAGAAGTTGGCTAGATCATATGAGAGAGCAAGATCGTGATTGGGAGATATAGATTCAACATCAATGGTCAGAGGGCAGTCACGTTGTTGATGCCCTCTCAAAACATGCCCTCTAACTTTTCTTTGATCATGTTGTGTCATATATTTCTCTTCCTACTTGTCTATATAAATACCTAGATGATTTGGAGGGGGTTAATTTGCTCTAATATACTCGTTTCACTTTTTTTGATACTTGATAAATAAAGATTAGAGAGTACTTTTTTTTTGTAAACTTGCCAAATTAGAGAGTACTTGATATGTCTGTCTAATGTTAAGTTTTATTCGAGTGTGAAATTATTTCTTAGTAGGGTTATTAAATGCACTCTTTTTCGTATGGCAGATTTTGTTCCCTCTTTTTAACCGTTGTAGGTTTTAGTGAGGTATGCGACTTTAATCATGTATTACGATCGAACTCTTTACTTAAGTTTGTTTATTGCTGATGTATGTACCTGACTGTTGATGTTGCTTCTCTTGATATTTATAAATGAAATCTGAGATTAACCCCAAAAAAAGTTGGAGAATAGTATGCTCCTCGTTTATATTAAATATAGAGCATCGGTATTTTTTCTAACATGAACGCAAATATTTGTATGTTTCTGCTCTTCCAATTATTGTACTTATGATTTTCGCCTGTTTCTTTTCAATTGATGGCTTCTGGGGACCGCTAACGTGGAAGTTTTAACATTAATGCTAATGGTGACACTTTGGTTTAGTTTAAAAGGGTGTATTTTGAGGCCATGGTTGCTTGTTGTAATGCCTGTTGGTTGCTTTCTCTGCAACCTTGATTTTGGAACCTTCAACTTGCAACGATTCATTTAGAATGATATTTACCTTTTCCAAAAAATGTTAATGGTGACATGACATGTATTTTCAAAAATAATTTTTTATGTGCAAGCACGTTAGAGAAAATAAAACAGATAATCATGAATCGCACAATTGTGATTAAATTTAGTTTAAAAGATAAATAAATTATTTTCTAAATATGAAGCAATTGTTGTTAACTTGGTATAGTGAGGAAGATATGGATTGGAACATTCAAAAAGAGAAGATGTGAATGTTTTTTCTGAAAAATAAATTTTTTACACTATTACATTTGCCAGTAAATGTAAAACGTCATTAATGTCGCATGATCGTTCTTCTGTAGCAACGTCTATTTAACGTCAGTTTCAAATCATTTAATTTTTTGGTTGAACATCATCAATTCATCATCATCATCATCATCATCTATTTTAAGGTTGCTGTTTAGCATCATTTATTTTGGTGTGGCTTTGTCCGACTCCCTCTGAGTGTTTGTATCATTTCCAACTAGATCTTTTTTTTTACGGGAACATTTCCAACTAGATCGGAATATGCTTGTGTGATACCTCGTAATCAGAATGTCCTTTCACAGACCAATACGAGTGTATTTTATTCTCACTCATACGTACCCTGAGAAACTTCCATCGAGGTCATTAAATATGTGACTTCTTTGTCAAGCCTTATCAATATAATCCCAGAATCTCTCGTTTTCAGATGTGGGATCACTTCGTCTATGTCTCCATTCACCTAGAATTAGTCCCCAAGTCACACCGTACCAATTGATGTTCTACTCTGATACCACTTATAATGCTCCATAATCTGACCAATTGTCTCCAGATTTGGAAGTACATCTTGTTGCTATAGATCGTATAATCAAATCACTTAAATTTTTTTAACATATCCGGGGTATTATAGTTTAAGTAACTTCTACTTATGTTTGGTGTTAATATTTCTGATATTTTTGTTACAAAGTTTATCCTAATTACATAACAATAGCGTGATTTAAAAAAAGATTAGAGATATGAATATAAATAAAAATCAGGAACTTGAGGTTGGAATTATTCCGTAAAGTATTTGGCAATGCAAGCTATCACTCTCCAAAACTATAAATGAAGACAACTGATATTAAATCCATCAACCTCCTCAACTCGAGAATACCAATACTCAACAATAAATTTGCAAACAAGATCTTTCGATTTTAATCTCCAATAATTGCATATGAAGTTGTTATAGGTAAGAAGTGGGACAAACTTACAAACACTTACCTTTGACATTCTTTTATTATCGAGTATTGATATATTTAAAAAATGTCGAGACACACCAACAGCCTATAATACCATGTTATGACAACCATAATAATTGTACTTTGGTGTATATCGCTTTATATAAATAATTGTAGATATAGAAGTACGTATATTTTTATTTGTATGTTAGAACTTTAAGCTTTTTTTAAAGAAAGTATATAAATAGACATTGAGCTTTGAGTTTGAAACCATATCCTTATTTCATACGATTTCAAATATAACTTTTTGAAAAAGTAAAGAGAAAATAGTTCAGTTTTCTTACAAATCATAAAAGTTATGTTTTGATATAACAGTAGGTTAAATTGAGAGTTTTTAACTGATCGTGATCGTGGGCCACTAATTAATTTAGTGTTTCCAATTTTCCTAAACAGTAACCAGCAATTTTTCTAAATGTAATCGGCGGTGCGAATCACCCAACCACGTGTCCCTAAGATTAGGAACCAATATTTCCATGATTGATCTGGCCAGCATGATTGTAACGTTGTGGGCACTAATCGGCTTGATTTATTTATTAAAATGGTTAGTCACTACCAAATATATTGAAGAGATTCATTGATTTTTTCAATTTAGATTAACTGGTATTCAACTAATCGAGCCTATTAATCTAAATTTGAACTGAATATGATATTTGAAAAATGACAAAAAAAATTAATAAATATTTAAATAATTATATGTTTTCAAGTATTCAAAGTCTGATTAAATTAGAATAATTTTCATGTGGATGGAAGAGTTTCTTTGGTTAGGAACAAGAGACAGAGAAAGTGGGATGGGCTTGGTGGAGGGCCACTTGAGGTGACTACTGGTCCATGCGGTGGAGACTGTCAATTTTGGATTTTGCAGTTTCTCTTTTATTGTTTTGATTTACGAGGCTGCCACAATCGGAATCGTTTTTATTTTGGTTTGTTGTTTGCCATGTGACTTGGTAAAATGTTTGTTATTTTTAAGAGAAAAACACACATCCAAATATATTAATTACGTGAGAAAATCAGAGTATAACAAGACATTCAGCTGGAGTGGATGATGAACAAGCCAATTACAAAGTAGGAGACCTAATCTAGTTTGCTTGCAAAGCCAGTCCGTAGATGAAACATGAAACAAGACTAAGCCTACACATTGAAAGTAGATGAAGCCAATGGTGAATGTCTTTGACCAAAGACTCAATCTTCCAGAACACTTGAGAGTTGAGATCAAGCACGAAAGTAACATTAATACTACAATCAGATTCAATGCAGGTCTCTTGAAATGAGTAGTTCTTCTGGATCAATTCCAAAGCCAACGCAATGGCTCTAAGTTCGGCTTCCAGGGGAGACGAAGCCAGAGTGGAGATATGCTGACCTGCAACTGCCAGGCCAAGGTGATTACGCACAATTGCAGCGACACCAGAAGTAGGGGAGCCCTCTATCCATGACGCCTCACTATTGAATTTCAGGATCCCGTCCAAGGGCGCAATCCAAGAAACTTGTTGAGGTCCAGTCGACAACTGATACCTATGAGATATTGTACCTGTAACCTGCAAAATCTCTTTGCAATGAACCGAGGCACGAAAAGCAGTAAAAAGAGGGTCAATAACAACACCCTCATAAATAAACTTGTTCCTAGTTAAACAAAGACTCCAACACATCTGCATGGCAAACGCAAGGCGATCACAATTTTCAACAGAATGAACAAGTCTAAGAAAAAAACTAGCCAGTCAACAAAAGTAATATGAGCAGCAGGGTAAAAAAGGTAGCCTGAGGGACTACAAACTATGAGGCTCTAGCATGAGAGCAACTAAAAAGTAAATGAACAAGTGATTCATCCGCCTCAAAACATACTTGGCAGATAGGAGATCTCACCATAGGAGATCTAGCATGGTAAAATGTTTGTTGATTACGACATGAATTTGTGATATAGAAATAACTGGTCGAGGTTGAATACAAAGAATCGTTGAGACTTTTATCTTATAAACCAGTGGCCAAAAATCATTTGGTAAAGTGGCATACGTGTTGGAGAATTTGACGAAAATTCAGGGTTCAAACTTTGGTATAGCTGTATTTTTGACGTAATTTACTTTCAAAAAAATGTGAGAAAGTTATTTTAATTTAAATAATAGATTACGAATTCGAGTCATTCTAAACGTCTCTTTATAAATATTTGTTAGAAAAATTTTGTAACTTTTAAAAAATTTTACCAAATTCGAAATTAGATTACTTCATCTAATTAATATTCAAATATTATATTACGAAGTATAAACCAAACTAAAAAAAAAATAACGCTTGCGGATCTTTTAGGTTCCGGTCTCTAGAAGAAACCTTTTTTCCAAGTCCTATTCCAAATTGGAAGGACACGTCGACCAGAAATGTCTATACTCTTTTGAACTGAAATTATAGGTAATTGCGCTCAGGTCCCTGGCTTATGTCGTAATTAAGGTTAGGGTCTCTACTATTTGAAATATTATTTTGCCGTACTTATTTTTTGTAAAAATATTGGTCTCCAATCTCTGATGACAGTATCAGAGATTTTCTCCGGTGAAAGACGATCTCAAAAGACTAAAATACTTCTCAGTCAAAAAATAAGTACTCCGACCTTTTTCCTCGGTATCAGGGGCCCTCTGATTCACTTTATGAGTTAGGAACTAGCGGTTCCAAAGAAGATGATAAAGTGAATCAGTGTCCACTCTTTTGTAAGATATTTTATTGGTAAGCAGACAGCTTCTCCAGCTAACATTTTGCTGTGAAATTCTGACTCCTTTTTCGATAAGAATGAACATATTTTTTTGGTGAGAATAAGAATGAAAAAGATTTCACGGAACGACATTTGGCCGTTGTTTTATTATGTAGCATGTGCTTTGGTATTTTTCGTCTGAAATATCATTTCAGACCTGCTATACGGGATTTTTATTTGGGTAATAAACTAACTTTTTTTCTAAAAAGATAATTTTAAAAAAGAAAATAATAAAAAGGAGGCAACTTGTCTGGGTCAACACGTGTCGGCCGTGTCTGAAAATTTTTAAAAAATAAAGGCCACTTCCTCGCAAGCCGTCTCCACAATCTTTTACCATTTGTCAAAATGTTTGATGCATGATAAGTTTGTGCTCTGAGATTTGAATGAGAAAATATTTTTATTTTGCATAATTTTTTAAGCACCAATTTTTCGCCCCTAAACTTTTTTGATAAATTAAAAAAAAAGTGGAGGCAACGAGATAGGATATCGCCTCTCACCCGGGTGCGCCACCTGGCAGTGTGTCAGAGGGAGGCCGTCTTCTTTTCTTTTATTTTTGTTATAAATTTATCTATTTCGAGAATTTTGTTAGTTTATTTTTTTAAAATTTTTATCGATGTATTGCCATAACTTCCGACGAGTAGGTTAACTACAAAAATTAAGCATTAAGCTCTCAACATATCACCAATCTAACGATCGCATATTAACCCATATCACAAGGTAAAATGATGTCCACGCAGACACTTCACCAGCCAAATAACTACTCAATCTTAATCAATGAACAAAACAACACCACATACATTTACACAGATTAAAAAAGTATACCAACATTAAATAAGATATAATTTGATCTTAATCTAGTCTTTTTACCTATCAACTTTATCGTTGGTAGATATAGCTTAAAATAGCATTAGCTTAGGATAAAATCAAGTTCAAACTTAATACTCTACAAAAAAAAGATAGGTTATAAACTTTTTTTCCTACTAGGTCTGATTTTCTCATAATTTTGCAACGTCTTGTTTTGTCCAAAAATTGCACCTTAGCTTATGGTATCCCAAGCAAGCCTAAGTTGCTTAGATGGATAAATTTGATTTTGGAGCTTAAATCGTCTCAATCCGTCTTTGGAGTAAAAATTTATAATTTTTTTACAACAGTTCGTCGACCTCTAAGGAGATGGTCGACTGTAGGAGTCGATGATTTCGTCAAGATGGTCGAGTGCAGTCAACTATTTCTTCAAAACCAGAGGCCGCAATTACTACACTTAGCTCAACCTCTTATCTTTCCATAGCCGCAAGAATCACATCATTCCGAGATCCGAGTTGCAAGATATGATTAATCACATCAATCGGATGGCCCTCAACGATGAAACTAGCACCGAGACTTGAAGTCTTGTTTTGACCCTCTCCTAAGCAGAAACATGCAATGTTTTGGAAACATGAAGTTAAGAGATATGGGTCTTATCTATCCATAGCCACAAAACTCACTTCATTGCGAGGTTTGAGTACAAAGTTACGACTGATTTATCAAGGTAGACGCTCCTTGGGAACTTACTAACAGCCGACCCAAATAGCTCCTTCAAGCCCAATGAGTTCCCGACCTAAGAGATTCTTTCCAACCTCTCCAAGTATCTTACCTAACATGAGGTAGTTCTTCCAACTTTGTCAATAATCTGACCTGACCTAAGTAAACTCTCCAATTTCGTCCAAGTGTTTGGCCTGACCTGAGGAAACCTAACCTGACATGAGGGAACCCAACCTGACCTGAGGGTGCCCTCCCAAAGTTAGTTGACGTTCAAACCTGGGTACTTCGATGATTGTCTTAGTCAACCCTGAGTTTCAAGACTTGATATTTTTGTACTCCAACAGATTTTTGATTGCCTGCTGTCGTTGAGAATTGAATTAGGAACAAAATTAATTTAGTGGCAAATAGTTGTTGCCAAGTTGATTAGCTATGGATAAGTAAGACAATTTTGAATAGACAGATTTTTTACTATAATCCTTAGGATTTGGAACATCTCGTTCTTAATGATGTCTTATAGAAGAGGTTGATTGATTGATATTATGTCTATTAGATGATAAACAATTAGTTAATAAATTATTTGGCTAATTACTCGTTAATGTTCGTAATTTTTTTGTGGTTACGGTAGATTTAAACATCTTTACTAGACGAATTAGATTTTTTTTTAACTCATCAATCAACCAACCAACCTATAGTGGCTCACCCAACTTAAATCTATCTTTTTTTCCCGTTGATTTTGCATATTAGTTTCTTTTGCTTTCCTTAATTTTGTTTCTGTTTCAAAACTCACAAACTTCTTAGTTCCTTTGTTTAATTCATCCTTTGTTTAATTCATCCTTTGTTTAATTCATTAGATTAATCAATTGACCATCCATTTTTGGATTTTTTTTATAGGTTTCTTTGTTTAATAACCAATTCCCTATCCCTGTTTAGATCTAACTCGGTGTCTCCACTTGATTACGAGCCACAGAATACCGATTTATTTCGAAGGGTATCTGCGATGAGCTCTCTCTATCCATAGCAATAGCCAATGAACACAAACTACTAAAAAAGATATACACTAAAAATTAAAAGCATAGACCTGATGGTCCAAATCGGTTTATATCATGACCCAAAGCAATGGTCGAGTCGCTCCAGGGTTAATTTTCAAACCATTGGTTGTGAGCATGTATGTATTCATTCATCGTAGAGGAAAAGCTTTAAGGTATTGAAAATAGCAAAGAAAGGCGAATGCCTAAAATGAGATAGAAGTCACACAAAAAAAAGGGTCATATGACCAATCAAGGAGAGATCTTCCAAACTATAACTAAAGGGAGCACCAATTATGAGCCTACGAGCCTTTGAACTTGTTTTTCTGCCATTTATTCAAACCAACTTCTCAATTTCTATATTAAAAAAATGCATTTTTCCAATCAATTTCGCCAGTTAACCAACGAAATCAAACACACAGAAGCTTTGCTCTTTGCCAAGATTCGGCAAAACAATGAGGTTAAGAGATGTGGCTAAGACAGCAGCTAGGTGGAATAATAAGAGTTTTGGATGATGGACATTACTAGTTCAACAATTTTACGGGAGTATACACGGCATAACAACCACGGGAAACCCGACTTACAAATAACACAGGACCCCAGAGTTGGGACAAGAATGTTACAACCAGTTCTTTTATCCATCATAAACCCCTGATTTTTTTTTCATTTCTTGGAGATGAAGTTGAGAAGACGAACCAAAGGAGTCAAAGAAAATTAACATAAAAACTTCGTTGCTGCAAGCTTCCAGATTACCTATTGCTGCCGTCATTCCTCGAACTCGTGCATGTGGTCTAAAAGGTAGTTTGCGGCCAACTCTTCATTTTTGTTGCAGGCAAAGAACACCTCCAAAACAAGGGCACGGTCGAACCCCATCGCTTCCAGCTGGAGTGGAACCACAAGGTGCAAATCATAAGTTTATATATGTGCAGGAACAAATAAAGTGAAGTTAAACACATGCCTGTGAAAATAATTTATAAGAGAAGCTGAAAAACATCTAGGACTACATTCACGAGAATATGACCTTAGAAGCATAAAAAGCATAGATAATGTGTAAACTAAGAGACTTTCGACAGGATTCAGCACAGGCCCAAGATATACACAAGAGGCCCCAAACGACCCAAGTTCATCATCAAGATTGTACTGATAACGCAAGCTTACACGTTCGATAGCTTCACGTTCTTCAGGTGTTACGGTTACCGATTGCGGCATTGCACCAGCAAGCTGCCCCAATATGTTCCTGCACATAAGTTGGTCATCAGCATTTGTGGTTCAAGAAAAGTTACGCAAATGATTAAAATTATCTTACCCTTCTCCACCTTCAACAGGCTCATTTATCAGTCGAAGAAAATCAGCCTGATGCTCTTGGATAAGCCTCATCAATTGAGGATTTTGTTTTCCCAACTCTTGAAGCATGGGCTGTAAAACCAACGTGTCAACACAACTTGACCTGCTCATGCAAAAGAACTTTCAATAGAAACTGGGATTGGCCAGGACAAAAAACCTGTAATATCTGTGGGTTAGCCTGCACCATAGCTCGCAAAGCTTGAAACTGAAATGCAGAAATCCAAATTGTTCAGTATCCTCTAACTTGACAGTGAGGGGAGGAAAAATAATCAGAGTTGGGACATATTACAGGTAGAAGACGAAAATATACCTGTTGACTGTTCCTCAGAAAGTCGAGATTTCCTGCACCAGCCCCGCCAGTGCCCATGCTTGGAAGGCCCTAGTGAAACCGAAAGATAATCTTCAGTTAATTTTCCAAAGTAGGGTGGATCACTGATTGACCAGAAACTACCTGTGGAAAGAGATCCAAAGGATTGGCATTGGGTCCAGTAGAAGGGTTGGGAGTTGGTTGCTGAGGTTGGCCTTCAGGATTCGCAGCTTGCCCACTTACAGGGGCATGTGCTGCCGCTGGAACCTCAGCTTGCTCAGGAATACCCTGATATCCATATGTTAATTAGTTAGACCAAAAAATGCACACCAGAAAAGCACCTTTCCCTAGTAATAAATACAGACATTGGCAATGGACTAACAAGCTAATGAAACATCTACACATTTTATTCTTAAGTAACTCGTTACAAAAAGTAACAACAAAGAAGATCTTCCCCTTCTGCCAGTTTTCTGCAAAACGTTTATCGTACTTCAGACTTCAGAATGATGAATTTCACATGGATATAATGTAAAGCAGAAAAACTATTAAACAAGATGGTCATTGTGCCAATCATAAACTTGATGGGTAACTGCAAGATATTAAGTGGAACATGACCAAGGAAATAAAATCCAGTAACTGCGTACTGCCTCATAATTAATGAGGTGTGCATAATAAAATTAAATGAAATATAAGCAAGTGACGCACTAATGGTAATTGCTGAAAATACCAAGCTCAAATCAAACTGCTACCTTACTGATAGCAACTTGAACTCCTAACTATCAGAAAGCTAAGACACCGAACAAACATTTTAAATACGAAACAGAGTACTTACAGAATACAAATATTCCACAGCTCTCTCCGGATTGTTAAAAGCAGCGCGAAGTGCACGGAGGACAGTGTTTCTATCCCAAGTTCCTCCACCCATGTCCAAAATTTGCTGGATTGTTCCTTCCAAGTTTGTCCCTGCAACTAGGTTGGATGCTGCTTGGTCGTAGACATCAGCCTCAGGCCTGATTCAAAAAAAAAAGACAAGAGGTAGTTTTGTTAAAATAGAGTACTCAGCAGTCAAAATATCATATTTCAGAACCCATCTTCCTCCGGCAACAAAAGATACATACTCAACGGCAGGAGCAGTGGAGATGGGAGCAGGCACAGGTGCAACAGGAGTAGTAGATAACCTAGGAAACAGATTGAGGCAGAAAACAAATATAAGCATCGAACTTCCATGAGCAAATAACAGAAAAGTCAACTGACTGTTCAGACGTACGGTGGTGTGGTGGGTAATGAAGAAGTAGGAGCTTGAGGAGATGTTGCTGGGATGCTAGTCTGAGGCGCCTGCACATGTAGCGATTCCAATATAAAATTTACAAAATTTGTTACGCTTTACATTCTCCAAAGCATAACAGAGCAGGGTGGCCTTACAATGTTTTACAATCAGTTTAGTGCCAAAACTGCTGAGCATATTAACCATGTAACAGAAGAACTAGTAATAGAAAACATTTTTCCTCACAGGAGCATGGATGAAACTAATGTTTCTCTTACCTTTATAGTAGAGGCAGCTGGTGTAGTTGAGCCTTCCCCAGGTCCGCTCTTATTCTAGCAGTTTTGGACCACATTAAGACAGATGAGTAAAAGATCCATACAAATCAGAGATGAACTATACAACATGCAGAGGTTTGTACACAACCAAAACAGTATCCGATCATTGAGAAAATACGCTGTCCAATAAAACAAGATAGGAGCATGAAGACATCATAACATAGTCCAAGAAGAAAAGATGTCCATGAAATATAGTTCTCGGAAGAGAATTCAAGAACCTTCTGGACTTCCATGTTTCAAAGGACTTCTAAATGTAAAACATTTTTTTCCCACGCGGGCCAGACTAAATGAGAAGCAAAAAAAAAGGATTATCCACACAAGATCATCGGATACGTAAGATTAGAACTTGAATAACAAACCAAATTCCCACCAAAACTAGAGTATCCCATGTTCAAATTTTATCAGAAAAACTCATACACGACAAGAAAACCACAAATCCAATTATTGAAACATGATGCCCAGATCTCACCTTGGTCAACATGATCACAACAAAACTATTTTCAGCCACTTTATTTTCATCCAGTGTAGTGCTGTCTTTAAGAACTTTCCCCTGGTGGATAAGCATCTGCTGTGGAGCGGGATATACATCTGCCCCTTGGGAAGCTTCAATCTTCTTCTTAACATCAGCAACCTGAAAAATAGAAAGAAACTACTGCTTCAACTTTCTCAGCGATGTAAAACAATAAACAGCTACAAACATTGGCTTAGATTCTTTTCCTCGTGACGGAAACAAATGTGTTTCTTCCCATTCCATATTCATTCGTGTGCTCTGCCAACCATCTTACCGATGATAGTCCAACACCATATTCTACCAATACTAAGTCATGGCCACAGAAACCACCAAGTTTAATGGGTGAGCCCACGCTATCGTTATCCATACTCCCACCCGTTCAATAAGCGAGAGCTCACATCAACAAGCAAGCAATCATTCAGAGTCAACTTTGCCCTAACAACTAACACCATACGCCAACACAAGAACAACCAAAACACGCAAATGCGTGACAATGCCAAACACGAACATCGTTCCCTAAACTACCACATAACCACCACCCAAATCCGCCTTTAACTCCAACCTCACCAACCAAATAACCTTCCAATTCAATCCAAATTCGAGAATTCAACACCATCGAGGCAATCACATGCTCCATTGGCTTAGACCCCATTAAATCCCCAAATAAACCCTAATTACAACCCAAAAAAAAGCCAGAAAGAGAGAGCGAAATCGACACCGTTTCTTGGGGTTGCACTTCAATCTCGAAGGTCGTCCCCTTCAACGTCTTCACGAAAACCTTCATCTTCTTTCTCTTTATTTTTTTATTTTTTATTTTCCCCTTCTTCTACTTATTTACTGGAGACTACCACTAGAAAGAAGCCTTCCTCGCTTTCTCTCTCTATCTCTCTCTACCCCCGATCTCCGCTACCCGATTCGCTGGCCTTCTTTATTATTTATTTCCCTTTTTTCCTAATCTATTGTGTATTTATCAATCGGATCTAACTCTATAAGAATTATTATTTATAAATTTTTCGGAGTAATTATAAATATAAATTGTTCTTGACCCAAACACCAAGCCAAGTAAGGAATATCCGGTGGCATTATCGTGAAAAAGGAGACGAGAGGGTGTCCTTTTCGGGTAGGATTTTGGTGAACCATAGGATGGGGAAAAGTGGGGATCCAACGGCTGCGATCGTTTTAGGCCGAGAGAAATGGAGCGGCGAGGATGTGCTGATGTGGTGTCCGCGTCAGGCTTTAAGCGGTGCGTTTGGTTTCCGAAAATACAAAACGGTGCGTTGGAAGGTGAGAAATTCTTTTTCTCTAAAACTGACCATTGTTCGAATTCAAATTCATCAAAACTTTGAACTGTATTCAATTCATCTTCGGACAATCGAATGTGAATTATGAATCATCAAATTCGAGACAAATTTAAATCAATTCTTTAAACTTTTTAGTGTTGGTATCACTGAAAATTTGGAATTTTGTGTAAAAGAGAAAAATGTGTGAGTCTCGAAATTGACTGAGAAAAAAATGTGTGAGATTTCGTATTATATGATGGATAGGGAGGGTTTGATTGGTTAATTCAGGAGGGTCGCCGATTGATGACGTGGATGATTTGGTCCGTTGGAATTTTGGGAAAAATATCGATGGCTAATATTACATGAGGATAGTTCGACTTTAGGTATATACATGGCGTGTTTTTAGTAGATCACTTTTAAAAAAATTTATTCTACTTTTACAAATTATATATATTTTAATTTTTTATATAATTTGGACGAATTTGACATGAATTTGTCTCGAATCGAATTATAAAAATTTTGAACCGTTTTTAATTCGTCTGAGAACGAATTTGAATCGAATTCTAACAAGAGTTAGATCTATATTTCTCTGTTCGTGAACTATTTAAATAGAAAAACAGAGTATAAAATCCAGAGAGGTGTTTTAGGGGTGAAAAATCCATTTCATTAATCAACGAAATCAGATCAAATCGTGATCCCTATGTTAGCTAAGAATCTACGTAACAGCACATATACAATGCAAATAGGAGAAAATCTCCAATGGGCGTTACAGCACAATCTTTTTATGACAGGATTGTCCAAGGCATTATAAGACTAGAGTTATCAGCAGCTCTGTGACGCGGGTCGTGTTTGTAATTATTTTGATTATTTGTAATGTGTTTTTTTATTTACAGTTTATATTACAGTTTAATTATTAATTACAGTGAAAAAATTGGGAACAGATGACTTGGGTTGGCATGCTCAATTAAATTAAACCAAAAAAATTAGAATCGCACAAAAACGTCTTATTTTGGGTCTTTTCTAGCAAAATTAGAAAACGCCCAAAACTCAGTATTTTTAGTCTGAAAACGCTAAGTTTTGAGTGTTTTCTTGCAATTTCAAAAGCTTATTCTTTAACGTTTTCTAGTCCGACTCCAGATAAAAAATATGCGAAGACCCCATTTTCGAAATTGTTGGGAATTCTAATCCCCTGCGGAAAAAGACTGATCGATCTAAGGTTGATCCAAACTTACATAAGCTCACATAATAAATAAAAAAAGAAATAGTTAAACAAACACAAAATCTAAAAACTATAAGGCTAGGCCCTGACTTGGCAGCGTTGGGCTCCCGATAGGACGAAATTCGGACTACGGCAAAAGTCTAGGCTAGGCGAGAACCTAGGTGGCAGTAGGTTAGGACTGACCGGTAGCTGGATTCGACAAATATACAAACACTTCTTTTATACTACCCACATTGATGAGCGGATCTAATCCGTTCACACAATAAACAATTAATTTCTCTCGCATCAAATAAATATTCAATTCAACCCAATCTAACTCAATCTTTTACCATATTTATTAGTGATCTCATCCAATCCGCTCAACAAATAAATAATTAATTTCTCTCTCATCCACATATTATCAATAACTTAATTTATGTTTACATATAAATTGCAATAAATGTATAATATTATGCGTCCATAATTATAACAAGTAAAAAATTAAAATAAAATAACAAAATTAAGATTACAAAAGTTGGAATACAAAATTAGAAAGAAAATACAAATTACATATTTAATTACTAATACCAAATTTTTGCCATATATGTTCAATCAAATCATTTTTAAGAGCGTCATGTGCTTCTCTATTCCAGAGTTGTTCTCTATTTATAGAGAATTGAAAAATATTTATTTTCAGTTTTTATTATTTATTTTTATCAAAAGATAATATTAATTATATTAACCAAACAAATAATATCTACCAGTATCCATTTCAACGAATTATATTGTGCCACGTGTCATTAGAATTAAATTAAGATTAAAAAAAAAGCTCACGAGCGGGGATCGGCCAGCCGATCTGCTCGCCCAAAAGCCCACCATTTTCCAAATTTTTTTTAATTTGTTGTTTGGCCTTATGTGGTGATCGATCGGGGCCGATCACCAATGCAAGTAGTCTTATTGTGGAGGTTACATTTTGGACAATTATCAATATTCAATTACACTGTAATTTTTTAGGCGCAAACATGTCTCGACGATTGAATCAAGGTAGAGCGATGACAATAAGAATTAATTCGTTCAGACACTTCACAATTGTGTGATATAGATTCAGCCTCTTTTTTGAACAAGTGATACATAGATTCAGCCTTAACCGAAATTACAATCAGATAGGACGATTCCAAGCCTCGTATATGAATAGTTCTATAAAGTAAGAGAATTATGTTGTTTCGATTCTTTTAGAATTGAGGATATGCAACTTAATTTGATATATTAAGTTAAAATTTGATCTTTTATTTTTTTCACAATTGTGTGATATTTTTTTTGAGAGATGAATACCTTAGTGTAGATTAATTTACAATATGATAGTCGTTATACAATAAGCGGGACAGTTTTTCCGGCGGATGAAGTATCCAATTAGGCGCACAAACTCGTATATTTGACATTGTAGCAACCCAATTGACTACCTCATTAGCCGATCTAGGAATAAAATTAAGCGTGCACCTATTCATATTTCTAAGTTGCAGCCTAATCAAAAGGGCATCTCTTTCCACTTTCTAGTCGATGGATGAAGATTTGCCATCGATAAAATCGAATGCTACCTTGCAATCGGAAAGGATCTGGACTTCTTTGTCAATGAACTTGTTTGAAGTCATATCCAAAGCTGCTCGGATAGCCTTTAGTTCGGCTACCAAAGCTGAAGCAGCTTGCAATGTAAAATTTTGGCCTTCAATCATGTGGCCTCTTTGATTTCTAGCAATTACATCAATGCCAGATATATTTGTCTTTGTTAATCCACGAGGCGTCGTAATTTACTATCACCCCATTGTTTGGAGGTGGGAACCAACCTTGTCCGTTGGTATTTGCAGCAGCGGGTTGAGGTTGTTGAACTTGTTGCAACTGCCATTCGTTCCAGTTCTGCCAAGCCCTTTGTGCAGTTAGGGTAGGCACTCGTTTTGATCCCTCAAAAATAGCTTCATTCCTTGCTTTCCAAACCTGCCAACATGTAAATACTATAAGTGAAATGAACTCCTCAGCTTGATGTAAAGACAGCTCATGTATGATGTTGGTAAACCAAGTTTGGAAATTTGTTTGATCAGCAAAATTAGTTTTATAACCCAGTGGGGAATGAAACCGGGTGATATGTGCGGATGGACAATTTAGTAACATGTGCATGGTAGTTTCAGCATGAATTCCACATAAAGTACATACATCATCTGAACCAAGATTTCTACGTTTCAAAGCATGAGCTGTAGGGATAGAGTTTGTGGCCGTTTTCCACATGAAGCTCTTGAGTTTAGGTGATGTATTGAAGCTCCAAATAGTTTTCCACAACTTATGGTCTTGTGTTCCTGCAGACAGAATAGTTGGTTGATCAGAATTTGATTGTTTCAAATAGATGTAACCAACTTTTGCAGTGAACTGTCCATTTGTAGCTTTGGACCAAACAAGTCTGTCCTCGAGAGCAAATGTGGACGATCTAGTTCTTCAATTGCATCTTTCTCCTGCGCACTAAGCACATCTTGTAAGGGTGCGATGTTCTATTCTACTGTATGCACATCAACCACATCCTCAACAAAATGCAGATTAGTATAGGTGGGTTGTTCAGATGCAATTTTGCTATTTTGAAGGCTAGGAAGCCGCTGGTCATTCCCTATATTGACCCTCTTTCCATTTCTAATGCGCCAAAACACATCCTCTCTTATCAGTTCCTAGGCAAAGTGCATACTTTGCCACATTCGTGAACTGCTTCTTCTTTTAGTGGCCTGCATGAAGTTAGAATTTGGGAAATATATTCCCTTCAACAGTTTTGCACGCAATATGTTAGGATTATTTGCTAATCTCCGCGCTTGTTTTGCTAACAAAGTATTATTGAAGCTTTTCATATCCTTGAATCCCAAACCCCTAAAACTTTTTATAGAGTGATCTTATTCCAACTTTTCCAATGCACGGTTTTCTTATCAATATCGACTTTCCACCAAAATCTAGCTAGGATTCCATTCAGCTTAGAGCTAAAAGATTTGGGAAACTTAATACATTGCATTGTACAAGTTGGAATAAAAGTAAAGACAGCCTTTACCATGATTTCTCTACCAGATGCAGAGAGAAGACTTTGTTTCCATGATTTTGCCTTTTGTTCCATACTGTCGAGGATGAACTTGAGTGCAGTTCTCTTTGATCTTCCCCACAGGGAGGGTAGTCCTAGGTAGATATCCTGTTGGTTCATCTGTTTCATTTCCAAAGCATTCAAGATTGCCTCTCTTGTTGGACTTAGAACTCCCCTGCCAAAACAGATGCTTAATTTGTTTAAGTTAAACTGCTGGCAGAACACAGAGAAAAATTGGTCAAAATTGACTTAATTGCTTCAGCTTCTCTGATTGTTGCCTTTCGAAACAGTAGAGTATCGTCGGCAAAAAGAATATGTGTCGATACAGGATAATGAAGAGTGATTCTGTAGCCTGAGATGGATCTCACTTGCTGCTGTTTCTGAAGAAATCTGGAAAAGGACTCGGAGATAAGAAGAAACAGGTAAAGATGGCAATGGATCTCCTTGTCTAATGCCCCTCGAAGGTTTAAACCATCTAAAAAGATTTTCATTAAGAACCATCATAAGAAACAAAGGAGATACAAGCCATTATGCAATTAATCCATTTTGGTGGGAATCCTAGTTTTTCCATGCATGTTTAAGAAAGGACCAATCCATTAAATCATATGCCTTCTTGAGGTCAAGCTTAAGTGCCATTGCTCCTTCTTCTTTCTTTTTGCAGTTGTTCAATTTATGGAAAACTTCATAAGCAACTATGATGTTATCTTGGATGCTTCTACCTTGAATAAAAGCTCCTTGTTGTTCACTAATAATATCACCAATCCACTTCTTTAACATATTAGCTAGCACTTTAGAAAATACTTTGTATGAAAAATTGCATAGACTAATAGGTCTGAATTGTGATATGTGTTCAGGTGATTTGTTCTTTGGAATTAGCACAAGGTAGGTCTGATTGAGCTCTACAGCGATATTTTCAGCTTGGTAGAGCTCTTTGACAGTTCTAGTAAGTTCACTACCAACTATATTCCAATACTTGTGAAAGAAAACACCTGAATAGTCATCGGGGCCGGGTGATTTTAGTCATCCCATATGAAATGCATTTTCGTTGATCTCCAAGTTTGTAATTGGCTTAATCAGGTTCATTTTCAATCTTCTGATCTGGTTATTTTATTTTCACTGTGTTAATGTGGTGTGAAAGAACTTAGTGTTCTTGTCACCAAATTGTAACTAGTTGACGCGAGATCTTTGATGCCAGAATATTTCATCTTGTTCATGTAGGTGCTCCACATCCTTCTTAAGATCTTGCTCTTTCTTCTGCTTTGTTAATGGGGAATACTGGAGTTTCTGAACTTCACTGATCTCCATATTTTTTCCTCAATTATGTTTGCTCTTTCTGCTTTGTATGATATAGATTTAGCCTTAATCAAAAGTACAATGAGATCTAACAATTCCTAGCCTCATATGTGAGTAGTTACATAAAGAGAAGAGGACTATGTTTGCTTTAATTCTTCTTTTTAGGGATGGCTTTAATTCTTCTAGAATTGAGGAGATGTATGCAACTTATTTTTATATATGAAGTTAAGACTTAGAACTTGATCCTTTTTTTATTTTTTTCCAAAAAATGTTTTGTACGTCCAATGATTCAACTGGTGGTTAATCACGTCCACTTCATCAATAATACACCTTGAACCGATAAATTTAAATCAGGGGGCCAAGTGTCAACCCCTAGTTAAAGTTAAGGTTAAAGTTCATAGTTTATTTTTACTTTATTTTAAACACAAGACGTCCTAAATATTTAGGAGATCTTGTGTTCGGACATATATTATGGTGATAAAATTTATCTTTCAAAAAAATCTTAACCTTGTTCCGTAGATTTACGACCATGCATAGCCAATTTTATGAATCGTGGCATGGACTATAGAAAGAGGAAAATGATTAGGTTAATATATATTTAATTAAGTTGTTTGCATTTGCATTAATTTAATCTTGTATTTAATGGTATGGACTTATAGGTATGATTTTTTAACTCTAGGGTTTAACAACTAGAAAGTAAGCTACCAGATGCATTATACCAAAAATTAGAAACTTAAGTGTGTTCGTTTTATTCTTCTCCTATACTATTTATTTTACCCTCATTACATCTTTTTTCATGGTTTTAAAAAATATGGTCAGATTGGTGGTTCGACCGATTGGACCATAAATCAGACACAAGAAGCTTTTGAACGGAGTCTGTACTAACCACCCCAAATTCGGTTGGATCGGGCGATTTTGACCTTCGGGTCAACCGGAAAATTCCGGTCGGAACAGAAATTCGGTATTTCAGGGGTAAAATTGGGAAAACGAGACCAAAACTTACCATTTTCCCCTTAATTTACACATCCATGGCACACAAAAACTAACAACAAAACACCAAATTAAACAACCAAGAACATAAGATTAAGAACACCAAATTCAATAACCAAGAAAGAACCCTAATTTCAGAATTCAACCCCAAATTAAACAACCAAGAACTTAATCCCAAATTAAACAACCAAGAACTTAATTACACAACAGTACACCCATCACCAGATTGCCGTATTTCCATTGCATCGAAACGATTACCATGGGCTTGAAGCTTCGAACCACGACAGAACTCCACCCACCAATACATTCAATCAAGCAAACAGACCCTTACTTGCACCCAGCCATCACAAGTTCGGAGAAGGTTTCTGGGTTTGAGAAATTTTTGTAAGATTTAATTTCTCCTCTTTGCTTGTTCTGGGTTCTGTGTCGTTCGCCTCGTGGACTAAAAATTGTTTGAAAAGTTGGATTCTAACTGTGGTTGGGAGTTGAGGACGAGAAAAGGATTGAGTGGAATTGGTGATTTAGGGTTCGTAAGGGGTTGGTAATTTCGAGGCTCCAAGCCGTTGCTCTGTTAATTGTTTTTTGTTAGATGGGCCAGGCTAGATCTGATAATTTTTTTGGTGGAAAGCTAGATCTGATTTTTTTTCGTGGCTACATCTAATATGAGGCGTATGGAAGTGAAATTGTGGTCGAAGGTGGACAGGGAAATCAAAGAGACGTGGCACTCCTTTAAAGCATGGGGTAGATATAATATAAAATTGTAATCCTAAATATTATATTATAATTAAAATTTTATGGTTCGACTGGTGGTCTGACCGGTCAAACCAAGTGACCCAGAGGACGGGAGAAATCCCGAGTCGACCTCCGGGTCATGTTTTAAAACCATGCTTTTTTTTCACCTAATCTATTTATTTCTTATTGTACTCTTATTTCTTTTGTTTTTTAATTGTTATTTCACTTCTTGTTGAGAATTCATGGCCCAATTAATATAAATAGAAAGGATGCTATTTTGAAATTGAAGATCTTAGCTCTCTTTCGCTAAAATGTTCGATCTTCTTCTATTAAACCAAATATTCCTTTTGTGGGAATATTTAGCTAAAACAAAATTTCAGAACCTCGGTAGAAAAGAGAAGACTTCTCGAACAATCCATTTAACCCTCGGACAATCCGATATTTTTTTTAAATTCCAATTTGTTCAATCTCCCACAATTATTCTAATAATTACATATTCAATAAATTGGATAGATCCACGTATGCACACGAACAAAGATCTTTTTATATGAACAAAGGAGTATTCGAAGATATCATTTGAATTTCCACCTTCCTACACGTATAATTTCTTCCATCGTTCTGTCCATTCTATTCTAAAGGGATAAAATAATAAAACTATTTTCTCAAAAAATGTAGATAGAGCGAGGCCATAAAAAACGACGGCGTTTGGCTCAATCTGCCTAATCGAACGGCAAGGTACCTAGCCGCCAGGAGAAGTCCGACCGCTCGGATCCGTCGTCAGCAAAATAGGAATAATCGAACAACAAGCTGTCATTTTGCGCCACGTGGCCTCCGTACTCCCCCGCCCCGTACATCCCCATCTCGAAAGCGTCGTAGTTTGGGAACTCGCCTTCCAGCGACCGGAACTCATCCGCGCCTACAAACTCGACTGAGTCGACTCGGACCAACTCAGTCCCGCCCTTCGCCGGTGGGAGACCGAGCTCGTCGTCCGAGGCTTCCAGGAGGTAGCCAAGCTCCGGCCGGGACTCGGCAGACTCCGACGTGAGATCGATTACGACGGAAGCTGCCGACGTCTGAGCGGGGGAGGGCGGGGCGGAGATCTCCTCCTCGAAACTCTTCATAACAGATACAAGATCCTCCCGAGCCTCCTGGGCGAGGTCCGAGTCGTCGAGGCTACACAACAGGTCCTCCCTGAGTCGCTTCACCTCGGCTGAGTCGTACTCGAGCTCGGCCGAGTCGTCTCTCACCCGCTTTCTAGAACTCTGCTCCTCCATTTAAGACAGGGTTTCAAGTGCTTAGCGGTTCTCCAAGAGAGAGAAATGAAAAGGCTGTTTCAAGTTGCGGTGAGGGAAGCAAATGGAGGAAGGAGAATATATAAAGGAAACGATACCAGGCGCGTGAGGGTGGACCGACATATTTCTAGTCTAGTAATGTCGGAACAAATATTTAAATCTAAAATTTTATTGAATAAATTTAAATCTTTATTTTTCGGTATTGCCGCTATCCGGTTCCTTTCGTGACCTGTTTTTCTTGTTTTGATTTTTGTTACTCTTTTTCTTGTCGTCTAATTTTGTATTACTTTCTAGAATATCTTTGAATAATATAATTTAAATTAGAATAAGGTCGGGCCGTCCTGTCAGTTTTCCAATTCCGGATGCTGTGGTTTTTTATAAAGTAGGTTTGGAGTCCGGCGTTCAAGTCCGGATCCGGTGGTGGAGATGGGGACCTACATGCCTAGTCTTTTTTTTTTAGGGATTACCTACATGCCTAGTCAATCACGGCCTCTGGTTTTCCTGTCTGTTCCGTGTTTGGTTGGGTTCTTGTTGGCTCGGCTTGGCTTCCTTCTTTCCCAAAACGTAAGATGCTTCTCCTAATATTTTAGGGAAAAGTTCAATTAAGTATCATGTAGTATCCCGAAAAATTACGTCAGTACCCTGTAGTTTAAAACGTATCAATTGAGTCAAACTTGTTCTAATTAAAATCAATTAGAGGCCCGGATAGCTGCCCGGACTCTGCCCGCCTTGACCGAGCCCTGCCCGACCACGTGGACCAACCACATCAAAATTTTTTGATGACGTGGCGCCACGTGGACAAATTATTTTAAAAACCCATCATCCCCCTCCTCTCTCTCTCTCTCTCTTCGTTCCTTCTCCTCCTCCTCTCTCTCTCCGATGTGCTCTCAAGGAAGAAGGCCCTCTCGGCCAACCCTCCGGACCGACCGTCAGTGCCGTCTAGGGCTACGGTCCTGTATAAACCGAGGAGGAGGCGCGGGGATCACCCAAACGATGCCGCACCCCGAGAAACCTGCCTTCTCAGGGTTGATGGAGGAAGAGGCAACGACCCTAGCCCCGCGCGTGGTGGATCACCACACCTACGATGACGACGTGCTCGACGACTAACAACGACCCTTTCATCCCTCCTCTGGCAGCGCGTGTCGGGCGCCCGCCTCCCCCCCCCCCCCGACGATGGCGACCCTCTCTTGTCCCTCCTCTGGCAGCGCGTGTCGGCCTCCTCCTCCGACGTGCTTGATGACCAAGCCAAGGTGTTGGCATTTTGGCGGCGACAAGAGGAGGATGATGTGTTCCTTCCTGACTCCCATGTCGGCGGAGAGGGAGATGATGATGGATTCCACGGCCGTCTCAATGTCGAAGATGGAGAAGACGGGAAAAGAGAAAGGAAGGAGGAGAGACATGGTGCCATGTCATCAGTGGACGCTGATGTGGCTATTCCACATGGTCGGGCAGTGTTCGGGTAGGATGGGCAGAGTCCGGGCAGCTGCCCGGGCCTCTAATTGATTTTAATTGGAACAAGTTTGACTCAATTGATACGTTTTAAACCACATGATACTAACGTAATTTTTTGGGATACCATAGAGTACTAAAGTGAACTTTTTCTAATATTTTATGAGAGTTTTGCCTTTTTGGCGATTGTGGCTACAAATTAAAAAGTTTTTTTTATTAAAATGAGGTTCTCTAAAAATGTAATACCAATTTGGTATTAGCCAGAAAATAGTCGTATTTAAGCGTTTGACTACACCAGAAAACGGCACTTTTGAGGCATTTTCTATGTGAACACGATGAAAAGTAACCGGTCTCCGGCTATATTCATCACATTCCCAAGCATCTATCAGCTTGAGGTTCTTTTCTTGTTAAATTTAATTCCTGACCAAACTTCGGGTTCTTTAAAATGACCACAGAGTCTTGAAACTTCAATTTTAAACAAGGTTCTTAAAAACGACCCGGAGAGCGACCCGCTATGCTCTCCGGGTCGCGGGTCAACTTGCCCGACCGATCGGATCACTGGTCGGGCCGGATGTTTTATTTCATTATATATATAACATTGGGCCTGCGATTGTGAAATGGGTAATGGCCGAAAACTAACTTAGCCAATGGACCTTTTTCTATAAATTAAAGAGTTCGACCATAGACATTTAATTAATCAACACAAACAAACAAACATCATGGAGGTACACCGTCTTCTACCTCTGGAAGTACAGCAAAAAGCTTAGAGGGGTCGTCCGTCGATGGCCCAAATAGAGAGAAAGAGAGATCTGAGACCCTTGCCGCCGATGCCTCGTCGTTGGGGTTGGAGGCCGGAGCTGGCGTCGGAGAGCTACCGTCGGGGAGAGGAAGATGGCGAGGAGGGGAGGACCGAAGGAATCGAGAAGGGAAAAAAAAGTTTTGGTCGGGGGGAGAAGAAAAATTGGATTTGGGGAAAAGTAAAATTGAGAGAGAGAGACAGATAAAGAGAGCGAGCTACCTGAGCGTCGGCGATAAGGCATTCGCGGCTGGTCGCCGGAGTCGAGGACTGAAATTAGGGCTCCCGTCGGCGAGAGAGAAAGTCGGAGTGCTGGCCGTCGGGGAGAGGAAGATGGCGTCGAGGGAAGAACCAAACGAATCGAAAAGCGGAAAAAATTAGGTTTTGGTCGAGGGGAGAGAGACGAAGTTGGATTCGGGGGAAAAGTTGATTTTTTGTGAGTTTTGGCAGGGGAGAGAGAAGTTTTTTTAATTTTTTGACCCGGACCTTACGAACCGGAAAAAACGGGGTCATTTTTTCGGACGAATCGCCCGGTCAGACCGGATTTCGGGCAGTTCGTTAGGTTGGCTTTTTTTGTCAAATACCGGTACGCCTTCACACCCATTTTGCGGTCCGACCGGTCAGACCGCCGGTCGGACCGCATTTTTTAAAACCTTGATTTTAAACACAATATTCCAGATTTTTTTTATAAGTAGATATTCCACATAACGTGTATTCTTTTTATATCAAACATAAGTATATTGCTGAACTAAACATAATTAAAAAATGTCACCTAAATGTTAATGAAAAGAATATGTTGACGAATAAGAAATTTTGAATAACAATTAAGAAACGTATCTTATACCGGAGAACGGTTATTTTTCCCCGTGTTCAAACAAAAAATGGCTCAAAAATACAGTTTTTCGGTGTTGTCAAATGCTTAAATATGGTGATTTTCTGGACAACACGATATTGATAATACATTTCCTAAAAATCATATTTCGGTAGGACCTTTTAACGAGTTTTAGGTTTTTTTTTGACATAAACATAGAAACAAAAATACTAAAACAGAAACTCTAAACCACTCCGAGAGGGGACAGAGAGACATGGGTGGAGGCGAAGGGCGAAAGATAGGCTACGAGAGTCGAACGCCCAAAGCGAAAGCTGCCGAGACAAGCTACGACTAATAACCACGAGGTCGCATCAAAGACACAACCTCGTGGGCATTTGAATGTATACGAGATGCACTCAAATGAATGCGAAGATCAGACGAATTTGTCCAACTAAGACAAGGCTATCCACCTACTCCAACCGAAAATATTTCGAGAACCGAACAGATCTCATACCAAGCATAAGCCAATCTAAGCAAAAGCAGATAAAGCTAAACTAAAGCAAGTCGAATCCACCAACAATGGTGACCCGAGAGCAAAAGCAGCACACAACAGAAAATAAAAATAAAGACAGACGAACATAATCCAAAAGCATAAAACCAAAAATTAAAGAGCCAGCGGGGGGAAATCGACAGCGGCCACCCCCACCTCGGGGACCATCAGCGACATCAAAAGGGCCCAGCAGAAGTCCGGATCTGGTCGGGGTTGGTCAGGCCAACAGAGGAGGGCGGCTCGAGGGTTCTCCGGGCTAGGGACCTGCGAGCAGCAGAGGAGATGTCGATCTTGAGGAACGGCGAGGACAACAAGCTTGAGGAACCAGTGAGGACGGCGAGTTTGAGGAGACTGTGGGTGCGGACTATGAGAACGGTGAGGACGACGAGGACGGCGAGGATAGCGAGGATTGGCGAGGGCGGGGAGGACTGACGAGGACAGCGAGGATGGTGGAGACGATGTGGACGAAGAGGACAGCGAATGCGAGGACGGCGAGCGCAAGGACGGTGAGGACAATGAGGACGACGAGTCACGAATGGCGAACGTCAGCAGGTCACGAGGGAAGAGGAAAGGGGAAGTGAACTCCTGTCAGCGACGGTAGCAGCGACGAAAGGGATGCCGATGAAGGAAGAGGAAGATAAACTTCACAAACAAAATATCTAGATATTTTGGAAGAGGGAGAGAGCACCACTTTTTTTATTGGTAGGGAGAGAACCAATTTTTTGAATAGATGCCTATCTCATGTGCCATGTATGCACAAAAACGATATTGTTTTGATGGCTCATCGCAGACAATTGTTGGAGTCGTTAATTGATCTGCCCGATAAAATACAGGGGTCATTTATGATGAATTTTAAATCATAAATTGTGCAAAATGAAAAACATACTGGTACTAAAATAGAATTTTTTTCCTTTTGTTTGTATAAATGGGTTTTGGGTTGGGTTTGGCCGTGTGTGTGGGTGCCGCCTACCAACGTTTTGTTTTGCAAGCAATCAAATCTATCTATTTTACAGATGAGAATTGATACGAGTGAAAAGAAACCTGCATTTATTTTAAAATTTTATAAATATAAAATATTGTTTAGAAAATCGGCCTTCAAATAAAATTTGTTAGTAACTGCCTCAATCTAATTTATAAGCAATACCAATCAAGAAAAAAACATAGATTTTACCGAACTACTTTGGCAGTGTAGTTTACTTTTCCAAAATAAAGGTGTAGTTTCGCTTGAACAAATATATCTACTTTATTAATATTGATCTTGATATTGATGTTATAAACGGTCCTTAATCTAAGTAAAGTTTAGTCTGACGGTAATAATAGAGAGAATAGACGAACAGAGAGAAAGGTAACAAGTTTTCATTAATCAATTTAATTACACCAAGTTTTACCTTGCTTATTTTTATAACTCAAATTTAATGTCAACATACAACCTTAAACTTAGATAGATATACACGTTGGATGATATATTTTTTATTATGTCGTGATTGCTTGTGGGAGAACTTGGATTGAATAAGGAATAAAAAATAAAGATGAACGTGACTAGATTGGCTACGTGGACTTTGCAACGTAAAAGTCGAGGTGGATGGGGGAAGGAAAGCTTGTGGACAATGATGGGGCATTTCTGTGAGGGAAACCTTGTTTGGTACTTTGGACTACTTGATGATGACGGCCACTCGCCTATAAAAATAATTTGCAATTTGCCGAATAAAGAAGAAGAATCATGGTTGTATTGCACACATTTCAAACCTCTAAAATAAACGATACAACCTAATTAACTTTCTTCGTATTTTCGACTGATTCTCTCAAAAAAAAGAAAAGAAATTCTAGTCTTTGAGTTAAATTTTCAAATTATGTTTGTGGGAAGAAAGGAGAAGTGAATCTTACTTTTAAAAAAGAGGGGACATAATTTCTATTCAAGCGATTTATGTATTTTTAGGTGATTTGACGGACCCTGCTCTTATTAGGACATTTGCACATTTAGATGCTAGTACGAGGTTATAGTAGCGAATCTCATAAAAAACTGTCGCAATAAAAATTATTAGAAAAAAATGAGAAAAAACGTATCCTAGTGTTAGTACTGCTAAACGTAATTCAACATTCCAACCCATATTCTAGTTCTATATATTTAGAAGCCGAGTTGCAAAAATGTCTAGTGGGGACAGTAATGCAACACATTTCAAACCTCTACTAGCATTAATTAAAAAATACGCATTTTCCATCCCTATAAAGTCTACTATGTATTTCGCAGGGGAAAAAGTCTAAATATGCGTATAACATTTAACTTTGGGTAAATTATCCTCACGTCCTTGTACTTTGGTCACCTTCCCCATAGGGTCCCTGGATTTTGGAAAATAATTTTGCCGTCCCTAAGTTTTGATGATAATAGACTATCGGGTCCTTGGAGCCAGAATATTCCATATTCTCCAGCGAACTCCCACTTGAAATGATCAAAATGCCCCTTCCACTTAAAAAAATTAATTTTCCACCCTTCTCTCTCCCCCTCCTTCGTCTTCAACCAAAAAAACCCTCTCTCCTTCTACCAAATTAGAAACATCAAAGAACACTATGAACATCCTCAAGAACACCCCAACTAAAAATCAAGAACACCCAATTAACTAAACACCAACAACACCCAATTAATTAAACACCATACTTCGACTTTAACCAAAAAAACTCGCAACATATAGTAAACCCAACTCATATATCCAGAAAACATAGATCTCCTCTGTTCCTCGTAGGCTTCAATCCATTGGTTGCAAATTCTCAAGTCTCAATTCAATTGCCCAAGCCCTAATTTCTCAAAACATCAAAAAGAGAGGAGAAATTAACGAGAAGATGGTGCCGAAATTTGAATCCCGAAATCTCCAACTTGAGAAAGGGGATGAACCCTAATTCTAAAAAAATTGGGATAGCGATGCTGGTGCCGATGCCGGTGTTTTGGTCGAGCTTGCCGTAGCGAGATGCCACATCGAGCATGTCCTCGGCGGCCCCCGCCAGCTTGGACTTGTCTATGCTCCCGCTCTCTCCCCGGAGCGCCTGTTGCGCTGCCTGCGCCAGGTACTTTGCCTCTGACATCAGCTTCAACGACGCCGGCTGGTGGTGGTGGCCTCCTCTTCCTGTGGTGTGCTTCTGCTCTTGGTAGTCCTCATCGTAGGAATCCGTCCTTGAAGTTGCGTGCTTTGTGGGTTTTCGTTGGTACTCCTCCATTTCTGTGATTCAGTCGATACAAGGAAGAGGTCGGGAGGAAGAGCAAGGGGGTTCGACTTTTAATTATAATATGTTTAGATTTGTTTAGAAGGGGAGGAGGTCGGGAGGAACTACGGCTGGTCGGTAATTTTAGGGTTCCGGTGTCGTGCAAGATTTGGGTGTTTCCGAAGCTCGAGGATACAATTATGTATTGATCTCGTGTTAAGATTCATGTGTTTTTTAGTTTTGACATTGAAGGTGGGAGGGGGAAGATGAAGTGGGAGGAAGAAGAAAGAGAAAGGAATATAGTTTTTTTTAGTGGGAGGGGTATTTTGGTCATTTCAAGTGGGGGTTCACCGGAGAAAAAGGAATATTCCGGCTCTAGGGACCCGATAGTCTATTATCATCAAAACTTAGGGATGAAAAAATTATTTTCCAAAATCCAGGGACCCTAAGGGGAGGAAGACCAAAGCACAGGGACGTGATGGTAATTTGCTCTTTAACTTTTCTATGATGAAACCTTTTTATTTTTCTTATATTTATTCCCCGTGTTGCCTTGTTCCGCCGGACAGGTACGACTTACCTGCAGGCTGCAAGTTTCTTTACATATAAATAGGGAAGTTAATGAGAGTGATTTATTCAGATGTTTTATTGATATTTTACAGGTCCGGAACTTTTTTGATCTTTATCCCATTCTTATGGTACGGGTAAGACTTGCAGATCTATACAAATTTATTGTTTATGTTAAAATAAAATGTGGGCTCATTTCTTTTATATGTCATAGCCACAAAGTGAAATTACTTTGGAAAGCAACTTATTCGAAAAGAAATAATTCTTAGAGAAAAACAAGAAATCGTGTCTTTAAAAATACATATTCATAAAATCGTTACTAACTAAGCTGAAGCTGGTGGGTACGTGACGCCCGAGGCCTAGATGGTAGGAGTGATTGTCGGTGTGAAAGTGCATAGACAATGAGCGGTTTCTGGCAAGCATTCCAGGTGAAGGAACACATTAACGAACGGATCCCACACCGGTAAACGAGAGATTCTTGGATTGTTTTGTGTGGCGCAACGAGGACTTCACGCATTTAAGGAGGGTTGAATGCGATACCCTAATTAACTATGTCCTGAAAGATTTAAGTAATTTCATTTGGACTGTCCATATCAACAAGTTGCACCTTCTTTTATGGCAAATATCTTGAAAGAACTCCAAAGTTAAGCGAGCTTTACGTGGATAAATTTGAGAATGGGTGACCTCTTGGAAAATTTTCAAGGGTGCATCAGAGTGTAGACAAAACACACTGCAAAAAACTCGTATTAGTCTATGAAATCAGTTAGCCAGATCACAGGATTTTACATAATAGAAAGAAATTTTACGAATAATTTACTTTTTTCTTCCCCAATTTCCAAAAATTCAGATGTTATTTTCATATGTTTTATCCAATTCCTTATATTTTTATCTAGACATTAGATATCCTATGGATATTAAGTTATTCGTTTAAAAAATGCGGTGAGAGATTGTTACCAAATTTTTTTTTTAGGGATAAAGTGGCATGAAGCCTATATTAAAAATAGATTACAGACATAAGATAAGAAATCGAAGCAAAAATACAGACACAAGACACGAAATCCAAACGGAACAAGATAGCTAGTTCGATGACAACAAGGTGGCACATGGGGGAGCGATGGGTGGTCGAATAGAGCACAAAGACCGACGACCGGGACGGATCTCTGCCGAAGCAAACTTCGGCCAATAACCTCAAGACAACGTGAAGAGGGCATCTGAATGCAAAATACTCAGATGAGAGCGGTGTCGATCTAATGTGAGTGGCAGTGAGGCAGTCGATGAGCGACAGAGGTGACGACGGAGGGCTGAGGCAAGAAAAAAGGAACCGGAGAGATGATGCGATGGAGATCAGAGGCGACGGAAACAGCGACAGGGACATATCTGAGCCCAGAGAGATGAGGCGATGGAGATCGGAGGCAACAGAACCGATCTGAGCAAGGCGAGACGGAGGCGACGGAGACGGAGAAAATAAAACGACAGAGGCGACGGACCTAAGAGAAGGTGGTGGTGGGTGGGCGGACGGGCGGGCGGCGTGGATAAAGTGGGTATTAAACCCTAAGCAACTGCTCTCACTTGGAGAGAGGAAAAGGCTCTCATCAGGGAGATAGATTGTTACCAAAACCTGGTTAGGGTGATTTGGTGGGTTCTTTTTTCGTGGGGTTCTGTACCCACATAAACTCTTGTACCTGTAAATTTTTCTCACACTTTTTAATACAAATCTACTTATAAAAAAGGTTGAGAAAAAATATAGATTTAAATTGTTCATAAATATTGAAGAAAATTCAAGTTATATATAATTTTATCAATTTCGAGCGAATATTGATTTCGATCCACCGGATTCTACTAAAGAAAAATCCGCTACAATCTTCTATTCCATAAATGGACGAGGACATGAGAAACAAATGTGACAAATAGAATCGGCGGATCACAACCATGAGAGAACCACACAACCACATGCACACGTCCCCACTCTCAACAACCAGCCGATCCCATCATCGAACTCCAGAAAAAAATATCTTAACCTGCATAAGTGGTCGACAACCAGATCCGGAATTCTTTTTCCCCACTAGGTTACATAATTTACCCACACTGACCATCTCGATCTCGATCCCCATTTTCCAATTTCCATACCTATCAACATGTGGACCCCCCAACGATCCACGTACAGCACGAGAATATCATGTCGATGGTCCTGCCCGCTTCTGTCCGTAGTAAAATCATAAATAATTGCAAAAGGCTTCGAGAAACAAATGGCCTACCTAGTGGAAATTTTAGAAAAATAGAATTAGTTTAATATGACTATAAAATTTGATCAAGATTCGGTATTCAAATTTTAACAAAGCATATTTATGAGTGAAAAATTAACGTGAGAAATATGACAAGAAGTTGAAGATGTAATGGCTAGTCCAATTTCAATTACGAGAAGAATTTTAGAAAAAAACGAATAGGGTTTTACTTGCTTTTTTCGTGTCTTTTATTGGTTCGTTTGGGTTAGTTGAATGCCCATATAAAAAGTGATATGTGAGTGTCGGGTGTTTGCTAATTTACATGACACGTTGAATAGGACATTAGATTGTAACAATAACACATAACATACAAAATTTATACGGAAAATTTCAAGACGTGAAAAATTTTACGGACACATTATTTATTTATTTATGTGAGTCAAATAGTACAAGATACAACAATTCAAAAAAACTTCACAATTCTCATTCTCAACTACACACAAGACCAACAACAAAAGCTTACATATATTAAAAAAACTACTAAACCGGAACTCAAGACTCAGTAACGGGTCAAATATTCAATACTAAAAATAAATGTAACCTGGTTGATGGTTCACGCCGCTCATAGAAAGACTTCATCTCTGAGTTGCCTGTGTTTCACGTTTCCACTTTTCACATTTTTCAACTTTGTACCGTTTCTCTTGACCATGATGTTTGGATATGTCAAGTACACGTTGATTCCATGGTTAATGATCTATGTTACGCCATCCAATATAAAAAATGCACGAACTTATCAAAAAATATGCACGACAACTAATTTATAAAACTACAACTTTCAATTTTTATTATTTATAAAATTCTCAATTACAAAAGAGCTTCTAAAACAAATAAAAACTGCAACATCTGTACCATGATTTTCAAATTATCAAATGGTTAGGATTTCTCAATACCACGATTTTTAAACTGTCACTCGTTAGGATTTTCTCAGAAATTCACAACGGGTTTATCTAAAGATATCATGTTTAAAGAAACGATCCCCTATCCTATGTGGACGCAACTTTAAAGATAATTGAGTAAAGGCTTCCAACAGTAATCAAACCTCTGGGGGACTCCAAACCTTATGAATAGCTTCTTGAGATATTTGAGTACTACTTAACATCGGGACAAGATTTGGTCCTGAAAGTCTGTTTCGAAGAGGACGGTTTTGGATGGCTCTTTGTAGACCATTTTATCATAATTGAGAAGTTTATTATCTCTTGGAGGAAGGGTGGTGTTAATGAGATCAGTGCTAGTAAGCTTACCCGTATATAATATGTCAATTTTCAAGATGCCGAAGGGAGTAATAAAGGAAATAGAAAAGATCATGAGAAAGTTTCTATGGTCTCGTTGCTCGGAATCTAACAAATCCGCCATGGTTAAATGGGATGTGGTTTCTTTGCCTACCAAGATGGGTGGGTGGTCTTGGTATTGGTAAGCTGGAGCTTCAGAATCAGGCTTTGATGACAAAATGGGTGTGGAATTTTCTAGCAGGCATTCATCAATTTTTCCCGTCTTCAAGAACCTCTTTCCCGAGACCAGCAAGTGGTGGTACCTGGAGCTCCATTGCAAAACTAGTCTCAACCCACCCGGCTTTGTCTTGTCAATTTCTCGATGGTTTGCAATTGATTCCAGGAGATGGAAGGAAGTTCTTGTTCTGGGAAGACGCCTGGATTGATGGGTGATATTTGAAGGAGTTGTTTCCATGTTTATACACAATCTCCACGCAACAATCCCATACAATTCGGCAATGTGGCTCTTGGGAGGGGACGGATTGGAATTGGGTACTATCATGGAGGAGGAATTTCTTCTGCTACGAGGAGGAATTGTATGGCAACCTGATGCAATTAATTCTCCCATTTTGCCAGAAACATAGTTAGGATTGTATCTGTTGGAAATTGGAAAATGGTGGTGCTTACTCTACAAAATCCATGAGGAAGAAGCTTTACAGTCTAGATTTAATCCCTGTTGCTACAGCCCAATTATGCAAGGTATGGAAATGTCATGTTCCTTATAAAGTCAACTATTTTATGAGGATTACTAGTAAATACGCACGCGCGATGCGAGTGCTGTTCTGTTTCAAAATCCGCAAAATATATCGTTCAATGATTTTCTTTTTTAAGTTGTACAAAATTAAAAAAAGAAAGGGGTCCGAGGTTCTGTTCGTGGTCGGTGGGGGGTCTGAGTCGGGGGATCCAGGGTCGGGGTTCCGGTAGTCCGAGGTCAGGGGTCTGGCGGTCCAGTGGTCCGGGGATTCAAGGTCCGGGGCCCGGTGGTCCTGGGATCCAGGGTCAGGGGTTCGGGAGTCCGGCGATCAGTTTGTCCGGGGGCCTGTAGTCCGGAGTTAGTTGTCCGTGGTCCGGGGTAAGGGTTCTTGGTCCGAGGTTCCGGGTTCTTGGTCCAGGGGTCCGGTGGTCGGGGTCTGGTGGTTCGTGGTTCGGGGTTCGGGAGTCCGATGGTTCGGTTGGTCCGGCAGTTCGGGAGTCTAGCTGTCCAGGGGTCTGTCGTCTAGAGTTCGTGGCCTGGCGATCTGGGGGTCCGGGATCGGGGGTCCGTAGTCCGGTGATCTGGCGATCCGTGGGTCTGTGGTCCGGTGGTCTAGGTTCGGGGTCTGGCAGTTCGGGGTCGAGAGTTTGGCGGCTGGTGGGCCAGAGGTCCAGGGGTTCGTAGTTCGGGGGTCCGTGGTCCTAGGGTTTGGCGGTCCGTGGTCCATGGTCCGGTGGTCCGGGAGGTCAGTGGTCCTGGGGTCGTGGTCCGAGGGTCTAGCAGTCCGGTGGTCCAGTGTCGGGGGTTTGACGGTCTGGTGGGCCAGGGATCCGTGGGTCTCGGTGGTCCGGGGTCTAGTTGTCCGGGGGTCTGGGGTCCGTTATCCGGGGGTCCAGGGTTCGAGGCTGGCAGTCTGAGGTCCGTGGTCTAGGTGGTCCTCGGCTTCGGGGGTCTGGGTCGGCAGTTCGGGGTTCTCAAAGAACTAGGGGCCCTCGGCCCGGGGGTCCGCAGTCGGGGGTCCGAGGACGGAGGTTCGGGGGTCCGAATCCGAGGGTACAGGGGTTCGAGGTTGGGGGTTTTAGCTTTGGGGTTTGAGATTTGAATTTTGGGGTTTGGAATTGGGTTTAAGGTTTTAATATTTAGTAGTAGTTTTGACATTTGTGAAATTTGATCATACAGTAATAAGAATGAAATTTGAGCGTGGGCAATTACGTTCGCTTAATTTTAAAATTCGAATTTGAGATTTCTTGATTAAAGTAAAATAACTCTTATATAAATTAATGTTAGATAATTATAACTATAAGTTAACGAAAAAATATATATTTAACATTTAAAAATAAACATTTATGGCCACGAAATAATTTGGAAAATGAAATTCAAAGGAGTGAAATTGAAGTATAGAATGTCAGTTTTTAGAAAATTAATATTTGTATTCAAGTTTATTTTTGCAAGCAGTCGAATGTACAAAATTTTTATATCTTTCCGAATAAAAATTGCTACACAAATCTAAAAATTAACCTTTTATTCCTAGTACGGAAGTAAGATATCAATTTTGCGTCCTTTGACCGCAAAACGCGATGGAATGGTGCGTTTTGGAAAATAGGAAGTAGATAGGATTTTTTTTTGAAGTGGAAAAGGAGTCCTCTTGGGCGAGGCGAGGAAGACGACTAGACACAAAAATGGCGACGCCCAAACTATGCTCCTCCTCGATTCTCTACCTCTCCAGTTCCAATTCCCAATTCCATCCCCGTAACCGAATTAGCTTCAGAATCTTCAACTCCTCTCCCCGCAGCCTCGCCCACCATCTACCCTCCGCCCAAACACACTCGCATCGCCGCCACCATCTCATCCTCGAAGGGTAAAACTGTCACTTCAACGTGACAGACCAAATTACCCAAAAAAGGAAATCCTCTAAGACTAGTAAAGACGCACGCTCGATATGAGTACCATTCTATTTCAAAATTTACAAAATATGTCGTTTATGAATTTTATTTTTAAGCTGTACATGAGCAACATGGTCGCTGCATCATATAGATGAATACTTTCTTACTTGCGAATTTTCTACTGAGGATCATGCAGCTATTTAAATAGGCGAAAAGGGAAAAAATTTATATGTGATGGTCGGAGCTCACTTCCTTTCTCCTTCTTCGTTTCTCTTGTGGGTTTCATCACCGTCTCCATCTGCATGGCCCACGCCGACAACGTCTGCCCCACCGTCAAACAACGTCGGCATCTCGGGCGTGGACTTCAACCGCCGTGCATCTCCATGGTTGCCGTTGTGGTGACGGCCTTCCTATTGGTCACTTTCTCCCGCCTTCTTTCCCAACACCTCGTCCTCCTCATTCTTCGGTTTTGTCGATGGTGACACCGGCACTGCATGTTCCAGATGCTGTCCTACTCCACCACGTTCTCCAACCTGGACACGCCTCCCCTTCGTTCGACTATTCCTCCCCCAACGGACCGTTGGCTCCACGTGTACTTCCCCTACGGGCTTGATGACTCTGTCATCAAAACAATCCCTCTCTCCATCTACAATCCGTCATCGAACAACACCGTTCTGCGAGATTGCGTCGTGTGCTTACTGGAGTTCCAAGAGAACGACTACGTAATGACTCTCTCGGCCATCTCCCACCCCTTCCACAACTCAAAAAAATGTCACCACCATTCAAATAATTTAATAGACTCAAACTTGAGTTCCCGTGATAAGTATCGGGTAGCAAATAGTATGACCAAAAAATTGATCATATATGTATAGGGACCATTCTAATTTTTTTCACCAAACCGCAAATAAAAAATTTCTCCATTTTTACTCTTATTTCTCAAAATATGAATTCTCCACTACTTGCGTTTCTCTCTCTTTCCCCTGACCTGCTCTCTTTTTATTTCTTGATCTTTCTACTTTCTCTCTCTAGCCAAATTTCCCCCTTCCCATTCCCATCTTTCATTTCCAGGGATTTCAATTTTTGAAACTCAACGCAACCCACCTACCCTTTTTCTCGATCCTACTTCTTTCTATTTATTTTATTTTTTATTAGTATTTTTTGTCTCGAATTGAGAGGATGAATATGGTGAGCTCCTCGAGATCGAGCCTCTCAAGCTCAAATTTCCATATAAGTTTTACTCCTATCTCTGATCCGTCTCTTTCGTTTTCTCACCCTTCTGTGTTTTCGTTATTTTCAATTGTTTATTATTAATAGGTGTCTCTTTTTTATAATTATTTTATCTTTTTTCCAAAAATTTTAAAAACGATCGGAAGAACGACTCACTATTCTCTCTGAATCGTGAGTCGGTCAGTCTGACTGGTTAAAATAATAGTCAAATTAGATATTTTAATAACATGTTCAACATATCTATTAGAGTGGTCTGGAAATCTTCTAGTATTATAATAAACCTATTGTTTCTAGTTTTCATCTTCCACATTTATTTCTCTTTAACTTTTTCCCTTCCCGATGCATTTTCTCTTTCCAGAACACCCTTTTTTTTCATCTCAAAACTTCTCCTGTGTCATTATTTCTTCTCTTCCTTCCTTCCTCCATCTCCTCCTCCTCCTCCTCCTCCGGCGGTCTCCTTCTTCCTCTCCTCGGGCGGCCCTCCTCCATCTTCTCATCCACCTTCCTCGTCCAGTCTCCTCCACCTTCCGCCTCCAGTCTCCGGCGACTGTCCTCCACCTTCCTTCTCCAGTCTCCAGCGACTCTTCTCCTCCTCCGGAGGTGAGCCAGTGTTATTCAGCTTGAGGAACAAATCCCACAGTTTTTAGGGGCTCCCTTGCCCTCCTTGCCGCCGTCCCAATCGGTGCCTCCCATGACGAAAGCCCGAGGCTTTTGGATTGAACCGCCGTCGGAAAAAGCAAACGTCACTCGACGCGGGAGAGATCCAGCGGTTCGGGATGCGCGAGGGAACCCTGTTTTATTTTTTGGGGAACTTGAGAGGAAGATGATGGGCAGGTTTGAGTCTTTTCTGCTTCGATCAACTTCAAAGGGTGATTTGGGCATTTTTGGGATGTCGGACAAAATCAAAAAGGGAGATTTACATTATTATAGTAATATCATGCAAGCTTCTGACTAAATATAATCTGATCAAGAACGGGAGATTGGATGAGTCGGACTCGTTGTGTCCACTATGTGGATGGGAGGACGAGTCTGCTTGCCATTTGTTTCTGCACTGTCGATATTCTCGGAGGATTTGGAACCTATTTATGAACAAGGTTGGCATACAATGGTGCATCGAAAAGTCTACTAGAGATTCTTTGGACCAATGGGCTGGATTGGTGTGTGATGGAATGTTGGAGAATGTTTGGTTGATGGTATTCCGGGCGATCACTTAGGGTTGTTAGTTATGCCGAAATTACATAGTGTTTCAAGGCGAGCATTTTAATCCGGAGTTTCTTGTACATTCTATTTTCATTCGCGCTCTGGAGTGGATTTTATGGACAAATACTTCTAATGTTTTAGTTTGTTAGGATTTTTTGCTCTACCTAGAATCTTTAGGACAGACTAACTTGGTTACATTTCTTGTGCAATTTGGTGGTATATGGGTTTTTATTTTGGTGAAAAGTTGTCAAGTTATACCTTTTTATAATTATCTTTTGGTGGAGGAATAAAATCTATCTACTTATCAAATAAATTGGGTAGATCATTTTATCATAACCGGGTAGACTATTTTATTCAACTCTTTTTATCCGGAACGAATCTGGTTTATCTGGGGCGGTCTCAGTTTATCCGGGACAGTTCCCGTAAAACCATTTTGTCATAACTGAATATACCATTTTATCATAACTGGGTAGATCATTTTATCATAACTGATTAAACTATTTTATCCTCTAAGACAGTCCCGGCGCCAATGTTGTTAGGAGCAGGAGTAAGATCGTGGGATCTTAGGATCCTACGCATCACCATGGCCAAACCGATTTGAAGCACCAGTAGGATCGGAATCATAGGTGGAGCGATGGAATCGTCGAGATATCTCGTGAGATCGTAAGATATATGATTTAAGCGGTTCCGAAACATTTTGCTCATTTGGCGTTTCCTTTTTTTTATACCCATATTTGTCTTCTTAAAAAAAAATATTTAGTGTTTCCTTAATGAGTATACTGTAAATTGTGATGTAACCTAATCATAACCCTAATTGGTAATTTAAATCAATGTGTAAAATAAGAGAAATTAAATAAGATCGAGAGAGATCATCAAAGTTTGATAGGTAAATTGGTTTCCATCTTATAGAATATATTTAGTAGGATGTATATTTCATGGCGATATTAATACTTAGTAAGATTATTTCCATCTCATAGTTTTTCAAATTCACCGTCGTTCCTTATTTTTTAATTAGTCAATATAGAACATAGAACAAGGCGTCATGTTGTTCATGCTTATGTTAACTGTTTGAACTTTCAAGTGTTATTGTTTCTATTTTAAATAAATCGTGATTTACAATCATGGTTCATGATTAAACTGAGCAAATATGTTTCTTCACAATTTGATCGATCATGGTTCAGCCTTAATTCCCTCCCCGTTTGGCTCCATAGCAGGAGGAATACCATAATTAATAAGATGTATATTCTATAGCAATTATTAGTACATATACCTTTCAAAAAAAATTAGAAATAACTTTGGCTTTTTAAAGGTTATTTTTGTTAGTTATTCCTATAATTTTGTCCATTTGGTGGAATCTTACGATCCGTATTACGATACTACGATCTATAATTTTTATATACTCGAACGATCTTTAGTAGGATCCCGATTTTGACTAACCTTTGCGCGTTGTATACAAGACCAAATCCAACCCCTTAACATCACTGATCAAAGAAGACCGAGCTTCCACCTATTTAAACGCACAACAGACCCAGAACAAGATGAAGTTGTTGCCAAATGAAGACGACAAAGATCCTATGAAGTCCAAATCTCAAACATAAAACCCTTCGACTTCGATAATTGCATCTCATCTCGCTTGGAGATATTACCCATCCTTTGGCATCAATGACAATATTCCATAAACACCCAAGTATTATTGAAGATTGTCGGCCAATAAAATCTACCTTTAAAAACTTTCGAGGCCATGCTAGAATCTTCACAATGACTTGTTTTAGCAGATCCATGACATTCCTTTAAGACCACCCACTTCGGCAATCCAGCGCAACCGGTTGCAGGAAACGGACAAAACACTGTATTAAAAATAAAATAAAAAATGGGTCGGTTGGCCAAAAATATTTTTTTCCTTCTTATCTCAATGTAATTTAAGCGACACATTACAAAATATTATTCGTTATAATATATATTTTGTGGATCAACTGATCGCTTCGATGGTTCTACATGGGCGAATGATCTGGTTTTGTATTTGGCGGGCCTTTCCATTTAGGCCGAGAGAGTTTTTTTGAATCAGGTCTGCTTCGATGGATTTGACTCCCACGAGTTACATGGGCGAAGGTTCTAGTTTAGGATCTATTCTTGACCTCCCGGCATGTGGGTGTGCTCGAATAGAGTAGCTTATTATGGCAGCGGATTAACCTCTATGGTCACCCGTTTAGGCCTTGATTTTTTTTATTTTTCTCTTTTCTCATTCCCTTCTGTAATTTTTTTCTTATTAATAAAGTTCTTAATTAAAAAAATTAAAAATAAATAATATGAATATCGTTGTACTACATAATCTCTTTGTATTCTATTTGTAGCTTCATTTATTTCTTTGTAATTTTGTATTGTAACTTTGTACTATTAAATTTGTCATTTTATTGTAATTTTTTTCGTGTTATAATTACATAAACATAATTTTTGTATATTTATTACAATTTATATGTAAACATAAATTGATAATAAATAATATGTGGATGAGAGATAAATTAATTATTTATGTAATAATCGAATAAATTAATTAGTCTTAATCGACCAACACCCTTTGTGGGATCTATGTTAGCGCGCAGTTTGGCACCGTAACCCGACTTCCGATTCATCCCGCATCGCCAGTTCTGCTTACCAAAAATGGCCCACTTGGAGCTCTCAATTCCATGGCGCGGCTCAACGAAGCAGCCACGCCGTCCTACCTATTTAAAGTTTGAGAATAGGTCGAGGACATTGCATCCCCGATGCCTCTAATCATTGGCTTTACCCGATAGAACTCGTACGAGCTCCAGCTATCTTGAGGGAAACTTCGGAGAGAACCAGCTACTAGACGGTTCGATTAGTCTTTCGCCCCTATACCCAAGTCAGACGAACGATTTGCACGTCAGTATCGCTACGGGCCTCCACCAGAGTTTCCTCTGGCTTCGCCCCGCTCAGGCATAGTTCACCATCCGAGTTGGACTAGTTCACGACTATGGGTAGTAAAAGTTTGGTTGAGTTGGATTGTACGTGACCGAGAGAAAAATTATTTATTTATTTGATGAGCGGTTGTATACAATCGCTAGAGTGGGTGGTCTAAACATCTTTGAGGAACTTCTTCCTTTGAACTCCCTCACGATTACATTCTCTGCTCTCTTCTATCCTTAATTACCAAATCAAATTCTTACGAAGTCAGATGGTCGGGGTAGGCAATGAACTCAGAACCAAGAAGGTAAGTTTGTATTTATCACAAGCATAAACCACAGGCAACACTTCCTTCTTCGTCGTCCTGTAGATCAAATTGGGCACCAAATAGCACTCTAATAGCATAATTCCTGACATGGAGCCTTCTTGCTTCCTTTGGCCAATAACACATCCTAGGGCTCGCTTGAACTTAGCTTCGGGTTCTATCCTCTTTTTTTTTAGAAGAGCTTTGGGTTCTATCACTCGTGATGCAACCTCATCTTTTCTCTTCTATTACTTTTTGAGTTCTTCGGATTATATTATTTCTTTTTGCTCCTCCTAAACTATTTCGTAGAAATTTCCAAGACTTGGATACATTATATTTTGATCTAGGGCAAATTACCATCACATCCCTGTACTTTGGTCAGCCTCCCCCTAGGGTCCCTGTATTTTGGAAAATGATTGTCCCGTCCCTAAGTTTTGATGATAATAGACTCTCGGGTCCCTGGAGCCGGAATATTCCTTTTTCTCCGGTGAACCCCCACCTGAAATGACCAAAATACCCTCCCTTGTTAAATTTTACTCCACCCCCTTTAAAAAATACTTTCCAACCTCTTTGTTTTATTCTCCTCCTATCTTCTCCATCATTTCTCTCCACTTTTCTTCATCTTCATTTTGTTCTCTCTTGAACAAGACCTAGGGTTCGTGGGTTTTCTGGATTTGAAGATGAAGAAGATGAACAAGACCTAGGGTTCGTGGTTTTCATTTTGTTCCCTCTTTGTAAATCTAGGGTTTTCTGGATTTGAAGGTACAACATCTTGGGTTTTCTGGGTTCGAAAGTAGATCTGGGGTTCGTTCTAGAAGCTGGACCATGTTATCCTCCAATTCTTCGTACCAGTTTGACGATGGTGTGAGGTACATGAATGTCGATTGCAAATGTGGTGTTCGTGCCTTGGTGAAGATTGCTGAGTCTGAAAAAAATTGTGGCCGGTTGTATTATTCTTGCGCCAAGAATAATTGTCGGTGGATTGGATGGTGTATTCCACGGGAAGGATATGTTCGTAAGCAGCACTGGCGAATTGAAGATGATGAATTGGTTCTTCAAGATTTAAAGATGATGAAGAACATGTTAAAAGAGCAAGATAAATCTATGATGTTGTTGAAGAAACTAGTCTTTGTTCTGATTTTCTGCAACATTGTCTTATATTTGCTTCTCATTGTAAGATGATGTACTTTGTCTACTTGAAATGGAATAAAATTGTTGTGTTAAGCATCAAAAGTATTCCATTTTGTTCATAGCAAAAGGCATGGAATCTGAGTTTCATGACCATTACATACCAAAAATAGCAAAAGTAGTTCATAGTAAAGAAACCCGTTTAATAAGGCAGATGAATGAGTTGGTAATTATCTGCCTATTATATATCAAACAACAAACTACGGTTTCCAGACAGCAGCTCCTCTTGCAGATCCGCGTCCTCTGACAGCAGTAGCTCCTCCTCTTGCAGATCTGCGTCCTCTGACAGCAGTAGCTCCTCTTCTTGCAGATCCGCGTCCTCTGACAGCAGTAGCTCCTCCTCTTGCAGATCTGCGGCCTCTGACAGCGGTAGCTCCTCCTCTTGTTGTAGCTCCTCTGCGTGTGCCAGATTTTGGAACACCAAGGTTGACACTACTTAAAGCTCCATGTGTTTGGGATGAGGTGTCACCATGACCCAATGGTCCACTTGATGACTATAAAATAATCACAAGAAAAGTTAGGTACAACTTTAAACCAAAATAGCTGTAAAGTAGGCAAAAGAGTCCCACCTCTCGCACATGTGGTCCACTTGATGAAGCAACCATGGATTGTTGTGAAGGTATAACTTGGACTCTTTTTTTGGCCTTTTTCACCTAAAGTCAGTATAACAATATTAAAATCTGAGCAGGTACACATAAGAGCACAATATTAAATGCACTTACCAATACACTTTTGCCTTTCCTCTTGGTAGGTGCTCCTTGGCAAGACCTTTTGTTGTGACCCATTACCCCACAAATTGCACATTTCACTGTGTTAGTTCGAGTGGATGGACAGCCTTCACCTTCTTACCGTTTCCTACTTTTTCTTGGTCTACCAGATCTTCTACTGAGAGGAGGAGGGAGGTATGTGTCATAACCCTCTTTTGGTTCCAGATCAGCCTCGGGGAAGGGATGAACAACCATCTGGTAAGTCTTTTTCCACATCTCCACTTTGTAGTAATCATCTACATAATCCTGGATATCGCCCTCAATTGCCATCACACAAGCAACCACGTGAATACATGGCACGCCGCTCAACTGCCAAACATTGCAGGAGCAGGTACGAACCCTCAAATGAACAGCATATCTGTTTCCTTCACAAATCACCTCAAACTCCAAGTCCCTTGCAGGCATAATTTTGCACTTTCTCGCATCAGAACACAAGCTTCTCAACTCATTATACACATGTGGACTCACTTTTGTTGTGCATTCATCTGCCAACACATATCTGGTGTGTTGCCTAGTCATAATCATCTAGCGCAGATTGTCAAGGAGCTCAACTATAGGTAAATCCCTAATATCTAGAATCCAACTATTGAATGATTCAACTAGATTGTTTGTAACATCCATGTTCTTCACATAATCATCCAAAGCATACCTGGACCACTTGTCATGTGGGATTCTGTCAAGCCATTCAGCTGGAGTTAGCATTTGACCATTAATCTTCCTTGGTGAAATATGTTCCAACTTTAATAGTGCCATTTTCTTATTAAAATTTGCCCTTGTTGTAGAATATGCTAGCTCCCAGAAGTGTCCCTCAAGATGCACTCCTCTGTATGCAGCAGCAAAGTTAGCCGCTATATGCTTTGCACATCTTCTATGCACTGCATTAGGAAAAGCCTGTTCTATTTGATCTCCAAGTCCCTACATTAGGAAAGATTATTGTCATAATCTAGTTATTATCCAAAGATAAATATATTTTTAAGTGTAAAAGATACCTTTTGCCCATCGGTCATGAAAGTCAGCACACTGCCACTTGCATGGTCTCCCACACATTCATTTAAGAGCTCAAGAAACCAAATCCAGTTCTGCCCATTTTCCTTATCTACAACTGCCCAAGCAACTGGTACGATCCCGTTATCTGCATCAAGGCCAATAGCAGCCAATAGGGTACATCCGAATGGACCTTTAAGGTGGCAGCCATCAATACCAATGAAAGGTCTACAACCATTCTTGAAACCCCACTTCATCGCATATAAGCATATGAAAAGTCTCCTAAATTCAATCGGCCCATTCATGTTGGTCCTAGGCTGCCCTTCTAACTTAATCACAAAACCTGGATTAAGTTCACGCAATAAATCACAGTAAACATGGAGACGTGCATATGATTCAGCATGAGAACCTTGCGTCTGCACCCTAGCACGAGCCTTGGCCTTCTATAATTTCCAATTTTGAGGATTAACACCTCAGGCAGCCAGAGCAGCTCTTATTGTTTTGTTGTCCAAATTGAGATTTGCTCTCAAGAGGTTAGCTACCTGCTCAGCTATCCATTTAGGGGTGGCCCAATGCCTAGTTCCAACTTGTAGACAAGTGTGTTTGTCAATCAATGTCTTCACCATGAACTCTTTCGCACCAGCCAAGACTGAAGCATGAATTCTCCAAGGACAGTCTTTGCAAACCGCAGTACATCTTAATTTGTCATTCTTGACAAACCTGATATCATATCCATTCTTAATTGAATAATGTTTCACTGTCGTCCTGAAATGCTCGTGAGATTTGAATGTCTGCCCAACTTCAAATGTAATATCCTGCCCAGAATTACACATAAATGGAGCTCCACCATAATCACCAACTGGATCCATCCTGACCCTCTTCCTTCTCCTCCTTCTTTCTGCTCGATCTTCAGCCTCTGCCACAACACTATCTGACTCACTGTCTACAACCTTCCTGTTCTCAAAGTTTACCTCAAGAAAGTCAAAACATTCCAGTACAGGTGCATCACCCCCATCTCCCTCTTCAAGACCTTCTTCAAGACCTTCTTCTTCTACATAATCTTCAAGATCATCATCAGATGAATCATCATCAGAAGACAAACAAAATGTGGCATCACCGTCATCCTCCAAATCAACCTCCACTTCAGCCTGCACATCCTCTACATCAGCATGCACATCCTCTAAATCAACCTCCACTTCAGCATGCACATCCTCCACATCAGCATGCACATCCTCTAAATCAACCTCCACTTCAGCATGCACATCCTCTAAATCAACCTCCACTTCAGCATGCACATCTTCCAAATCAACCTCCACTTCAGCATGCACATCCTCCAAATCAACCTCCACTTCCGCATGTAAATCTTCCAAATCAACACCATCAGCACCATCAGAAACACCCTCAGAAACACCCTGAGCAACACCCTCAGAAATACCCTTAGCAACACCATCAGAAACACCCTCATCCTCTACAACACCCGAAGGACCACCCTCTTCCATGCCATGTTTCCATTGCAACTTGGGAAACTCGGGTCTAACATCTCGAACAAACAACACCCTTCCTTTCGGACTTATAGCACAAAGAGGTATACCTCGGTCATCCTCTTCAACAAAAATCCGAATAACTTTATCCAGGTACATTTCAAACATGAACATAACATCATCATCCTCACTAATTTCCATCCCCCCTTGTAGTCTGAGTTTCAAAATATCACTTTTCAGTCGACCAACAAATGCTTTATATGCATCTTCAACCAATTCTCTATAACAATACCGATCGGGGTCGATATTTTCATAAAAGGCTGACTTACCTTTGAAGATGAACTCCAAGGTTCTCAAGTGGGCATGCATTGTTAGCGACAGTCAAAATCCTAACTTCCAGAAAATTAGGGTTTCTGACTTTGGGTAAAAATCTGGGCGAAGATGGTGAAGATTACTATGCGAAAGGGAATTTTGCAGAGAAGAAGAGGAAGGGGAGAAGGGTTCCTTGTATCGAAGAGGACAGGTCGAAGATGGTGGAGAAGAAGAAAGCGGGAAGGAAGGGGAAGGAGGTGAAAAGTCGGATTTTTTTAAGAATGGAAGGTGAAGAGGGGGCTGTAACTTTTTAAAGGGGTGGAGTAAAATTTAACAAGGGAGGGTATTTTGGTCATTTCAGGTGGGAGTTCACAGGAGAAAAAGGAATATTCCGGCTCCAGGGACCCGAGAGTCTATTATCATCAAAACTTAGGGACAGGACAATCATTTTCCAAAATACAGGGACCCTAGGGGGAGGCTGACCAAAGTACAGGGATGTGAGGGTAATTTGCCCTTTGATCTATTATATTGTATCACAAGGTATTTACTAAGACTTAGAGGTCTTGATTTCTACATTATTTTTGTATTTGACATATTTTTTAAGCTTGATTGTATATATATATTTTTCGAATTGTGTATTGGACCCTTTATAAATTTTTTTGGTAAATAAATTTTCATTATCAAACATAATATTTATAAGAAAGAACAAGAGTAGGAGCAAAGAAGTATAGAATTACATGAAAAGTTATACTAAATTAGTTCAGTCCGATTCAAAAAGACAACAGATCTTGATTACAAATGCTATTTATTGATCTGGACCAAAATAATCATTTTCTGACTTAACTTAAGATGTTGTTAATCAAAAGATCAAAATTTGGCCTTGTATCATCGAAAATGTTGTTGTCCTGATGTCTCCATATTCCCAGACAATTAACCCGCAAAGAGCATTCCACTCTAACCTCATCATATCAGGGCAAAATTACTCTAGTTAACTTTGAAATTGTAAAATTTTCAAAACATCCCTAATTTTTTCTCTTGCTCTCTCTCTCTCCTTTCTCGCTCATCGGCGTAAAGAGCGGACAACCCAGTTGACATCATGTTGTCCCTACCACGTCACCTTATAGGATACGTAAATGGTGGACTTTGGTAGGAGGGCATGATTTACCTAACAAGTAATCTTCGATCTCCTCATTTCTTCTAATAAAGTGATTAAGAGAAGGACTCTCTTGCAGCTCCAATTTTCCGCTCAGATTGCGGGAGAGAGAAATCACAGCTCCCATAATCCGAGCGTTTGCTCGGATTTTGGTCTGTAATTCGATTAATTTGGCCTGATTTTGTTTGATGACCACTTTAAAAATAATTTTGGAAACCCCTAGTCAGAATTCTTTGCAAAAAGTAACACCATGTCAGAAAAAAACCCACCATGTATTGGCATCTTGAAAGAGTACCTTTCGCAAGGCTAAGAATATAACTTGCGTGATGAATTTTCATGAAAAATGTTCGACTGAAAAGCAATATACACTTGGGAAAAACTATAATCGCATCGACGTTGATGGAGGCTCGCTATTCAATTAACGACTGCAGTCGGGCAATATAATCGCGTAATATTCTCAGGCAACTTTTTCAAGTTCCAAGGTTCATATTGCTGCTTAATTCGCGTGACGCTACCGAATTGAACAAGAGGGAGTTGTCCTTTTTTCACATTTCAATACAATAGATTGTGAAGCGGGTTTGCAGCAGGAGTGTAGGGAAACAAATTCTGAAAAACAGAAAAAGTATTCATAATCAAGTTTAGTATCACAACGGCTTAACGTCGTCTCAAAAACATAGCTTCAAAACTTTCATCAAAATGGTTTGAAATATCTTCAAGTCAACTACATGATGATCTATTCATAACTCAAATATAGTTTTAGAATTCTAAATTTACTTAAAGATCGTTTGTATCTATCTAATTTATCAACATTCTAAATGTTAGATTTCATTCTCAGCAACAATATCTCTCGGATTACTAAGATCAATTAGGTAAATAGGCCATATAATTTTAAAAAATATTTCAAGTTATTTGAACGTATCAAAGCTAAATAAATTATATTTTTCGTTTGGGCTACCTTTGTGTAGATTGAAGAGCCACCCACCGTGGTCCTCTTAATCCGCCGTGTCTATCTCACTCGGATAAGAGTCTTACCTTTCGAGGAACATGCTTGTCTTGATAGGTGTACACGCTAAATTGGGACATGCTTCGAGGTGGATAACTTTTTTCTTCCAATCCTTGCCTGACGTGCACTTTGGTCACATGGAATTTTTTTCGGTAGATTTTTTTTAGTAATCACATTTTATTTAGATAATACATGTACACCAAGTAAAGATTTTCAAACGAAGTTGTAATTATAGAACTCGTTAAAAATCAAACCGTATTTTCCATATATGATACATTTTTTTTGAGGGATCCATACATGATACATGGTATGCTCGTATACTTTGTTATGGTGGAAAGCAACGCTGGACTATTGCATCTTGGTCTTCCGGCCTCTTTTCAGCTCGGCCTCTGGTGTTATTTTTTTGGGTAAATTACTCTCACGTCCCTGAGGTTTGGTCACCCTCCCTCTAGGGTCCCTGGTTTTTGGAAAATGATTGTCCCGTCCCTAAGTTTTGATGATAATAGACTCTCAGGTCCCTGGCTGACGTCATCGGTTCTTTTTTTCATTTTTAATCATGGAAATGACCAAAATACCCTTAACTTTTGACCAAAATACTCTTAATTTTTCATTTTTGGTTAAGGGTATTTTGGTCATTTCCATGACCAAAAATGAAAAAAAGAGCCGATGACGTCAGCCAGGGACCTGAGAGTCTATTATCATCAAAACTTAGGGATGGGACAATCATTTTCCAAAAGCCAGGGACCCTAGGGAGAGGGTGACCAAACCTCAGGGACGTGAGGATAATTTGCCCTATTTTTTTAATAGAAAAATGTGGCACGAAGTCTATATTAACATACAAATTACAAACAGGAATAGAAAAATATAAACGTAGAACGAAAGAGCTGGAACAGAACACGAAACCAAGTCTGTCGGACACAGAGAGGCATGGGTGAAGGCGAAGGGCGGACGAAATGCTACAAGAGCAAAACGGCCAAGGCGAAAGCTGCCGAGACAAGCTACGGCTAATAACCACAAAGTCGCATCATAGACACAAACTCGTGGGCATTTGAATGCATACAAGATGCACGCAAATGAATGACAAGATCGAATAAATCCAATTAAGCCAAGGCTATCCACCTGCACCTACAGGCAAGGTTTCGTGAACCGAACAAATTCCTATGGTGTTATTGGTTGTCTGTTTTTTACTATTATTTTAGCCATTTTGTGTCATGGTCATCATTGTTTCACGACCATCTGTCCCATCTGTGTTCATTAGATTCGTATAATTAAGTTATAAAGATAACTTAATTCTATGTTGGTTTCCTTAAAAAATAGAGCAAAGTGTATATAAATTGAAGAAAGTGTTGGGTATGGAGTTAGAGTTAGAGTGAAATATTCACTTAGTTCGAGTGATGAACCGTGAGGATGTTGCGAGAGTTGATCGATTGGGTTCGGAGCCTGGGACGCTCGGGGAATCAATCAAGTCAAGAGTCGAGTGAAGACGTCGAGGACATCTGAGGGTCGTGTGGCTCGAGTGAAGAGCCTTGGGATGATCGAGGGTGATCGGGTCAAGAGACAGGCTCGAGTGAAGAGCCAAGACGAAGCGGGTTGAAAAGTGGTAGCGGGCCTGGCGCCCGCCAATGGGCCAGCCGCTGAAGGCTGAGGCCGCCAGCCCCACCTGCTGGAAACCCTCTGGATCTCGATTGGTGCCCGCCAAAGAGGTGGCGACTGCCAGACAGCCTAGAAAGTTGGCATTTTGGTGGATCAAAATGTCCCACCCGACTCCACATAGTTGCCTAGGTTGTACGCACTATAAATACCCATTCTTGGCCTCATAGAAAGGAAGGCAAAAGGGCTCTCCAAGTGAAGGAGAGGCCAAGTGCCCACTTCTCCAAAGAGAAAAAGAGAAGAGGGAAGATGGGGTACTCTGCAAGTGAAGAAGAGGCCAAGTGCCCCTCTTAAAGGGAAGGAGAGTTGCCCAAGAGGATGAAGAACTCGAAGTGAAGGAGAAGATGGAAGACCCAAGTGAAGGGTTACCTCCAAGTGAAGGAGGAGAAGATGAAGAAGAAGGACAAACCCAAGTGAAGGGCTGGCCACTCCAAGTGAAGGAAGAAGAGTGGGTAGAGCCCAAGTGAAGGGCTTTGCCAAGTGAGAGCTCCCAAGAGTGTAGGTAGCCTATGGTGAGAAGAGAGGAGAGAAAAGTGAGCCGAGTGAAGGCATCCATTGTTGTAAGAGCGAGTGAAGCTCGAGCGAGAAAATAGTAGAATCTCTCCTGACTTGGAAGCCCTCGGGTGTAGATCATTGTGGATCGAACCGTGTAACCAAATTTTTGTGTCCCTCCTTATGCTTTCTATGTTCTTGTATGTTCGTGCTTCTCGTGTTGTTGTGGTTTACTTGTGTGTATTTCTGTTGCGTTGCTTGGGCTCCTGTAGGTAGAACGAGTTATTTTTCCAACAACTAGTATCAGAGCCCGGGTTAGGGCGTGGTGAGAGCAACCATGATGGGTGAAGTAGAGTTGCCCGTTAAGAAGTTTGATGAAATGAAAGAAGAGGAGTGGAAGCTCCTAGACCAGATGGCGATGAGCGTGGAGTGCTTGTCCTTATCTAGGAATATGATGACGAAGGAGGGGACGTTTTATGCGATAAGGAACGCCCATGAGAGCATTGGCCATGTAAGTACAATGGAAGATATGGAGTGGCATCGTCGACTTGGCCATGTGTGTGAAAAGAGGATGAGGGTGCTATGTTCAAGAGGGAAGCTACCATGCTTGAAGGCCGTAAAGGTGGATCTTCGTGAGCATTGTGGTCTTGAAAAGAGGAAGAGAGTAAGCTTTTCAAGAGGTAGCAATTTTCGGAAAGGTGAGAAGCTTGAATTGGTCCAAGTGAGGGGACCAGCACCGGAGGCATTCTTGGGTGATTTGTGTTGCTACAAGACCTCTATTGATGAGTCCACAAGTGAAGTGGATAGTGAGAAGGGTCTTGAGGTGTGCTTGAGATCAGAAAATGGCAGAGAGTACAAGCTCCAAGAGTTCAAGAAGTACTGTGAAGCGAATGAGATTCGCAAGGAGAAGACAGTAGCTAGAAACCCTGAAGAAGATGGCATCGTGGAGAAGATGAACACGATAACCAATAAGAGAGTGAGAGCCATGCGAGTGAAGTATGGGCTACCAAAGATGTTGAGGGTGGATGAAGTGAACACCCCCACTTGCTTGATCAATAGAGTACCATCAAGCTCTTTGGAGAGTGAGATACCGGAGGAGGCTTAAAGTGGGAAGAAGATTGATCTAACTCATCTTCGTGTATTTGGTTGTATGTCGTTTGTTCATGTTGATACAGGTGAGAAGAGCAAGCAAGATGCCGAGTCCATGGTGAAGGACGAGGGGAGCTTTGCTGATGATGTGAGTTTTAGAAGTGAGATAGTCGAGAAAGACATCTCGAACTTGGGAGGGAACAAGAATGTACTAACTGGCCAGAAGGCCTGTGAGGAGAAGGTGAAACCAAGTTCCCCACCTCCAGTACTTTCACAGCAGAGTTTCACGAGTGAAGGTGGTTCATTGCAGGGGTTCTAGTCCGTCAACTACTATCTCTTGTCGATAGGTGGTGAGCCAGGAGATTATGCAGGGGCACAACAGAGTGAGCTTGTGCACAAGAAGATGCTTGCAAAGTGTGAGAAGATGGAGTCGTTGAGTGCTAACGAAACTTGGAGTCTAGTCAAACTCCATAGTGGCAAGGCATGACATAATTAGGAGGCTATGAGAGTTGAGTGTGTGGCAAATGAGAACAAGTGTTGCAAGGAGAGAGCTCAAAAATGGAAGACTTCAGGTGCTTTCACGGTGGTTGGGTGAGGTATGCAAAGGGGTGTACAAGACCAGTGATAGCGGATCCGATGGGAGTTGTGAGAAGGCTTTTTGAGAAATTCTGGAAAGTAACGTGTGAAGACAAAGAAGTGTGTGCCCATCCACTTGACAAACTTTGTAGAGAATGGCCTATGTGATGAGAGCAAAAAGACTAAAGTGGCAAGATGTGTTGATGCAGATATGGCATCAAGTCACCTTGAGAGAAGAGGTGGTCTTGCAAGTGTGATGACCAAGAAGGGTGCCTTAGAAAAGTTAGAGCTATGCTTGGTTTCAACTAGCCTTGTGAAGTGATGAGAAGAGGTCGAAGCGCCGATTGGGAAAAGGTCACCTAGTAACGGGTGACGAGTACATATTGGTGAAAATGGTCATCCTAGTGAAGGATGATAAGGAACTAAGTGAAGAAGGACATCAAGTGAATGGTGACAAGTTGTGAAGAAGTGAAGAAGATCACCTAGTGACGGGTGATAGTGAGGTCGATCTCCGTGTGGGAGATTGACAAGTGATGAAGGTCACCTAGTGACAGGTGATTGATGAAGAGGTTAGTCTCTGGGTGGGAGATTGCCTAACAAGGAAGACGGTCATCCAGTGACGGATGATTCGTATTAGGGCTGAGTACAGTTCGGTTTCACAATACGTTACCAAATTTTTATACCGAACCGCACTTTTTTCGAATTTTCGGAAGTGGACTTTGGAAAGTACATGACTCAATTGAGTAAAGTGTAGATACAATTTTGACCTACAATAGCTTGCGGTGTTAATAATAGACGTGACATTAACTTTGGAAAGAATAAAATATAAAATAACACATTCATAGTTGAAAATCATGACTAAAAGCAAATTAAATATGAACGGTAAAAAGACAATGTTGGCATTTTATGGAAATAATTTAACTATATTAAATTAAATTAGCATGAGATGTGTTTAGTTTCTCCATATGCCGGTCAACGACCTAAATTTGGGCTGGGCCGTGACAATTTTTTTAGCAATTTATGTATCTATTGTTATATATTATTAATATTGCGAGCAATAAAATTACATTTATCAAAAAAATCATGGAAAAATGAGAAGAAGAATGTCAATTCTTGCATCATATTTAAGCGATATATGTTGGAATTTAAGCTCATCAATCCACACATGACGTTAGAATGAGAGTTGAGTTATCAACAACGAAACTCTAGTCAAACGTAACTAGATATGTTTCTCATTGCTCTTCATTAGCTAAATCAAAATGTCGAACATAAAACGACCAATGTTCTTTTATCCCATCGCACAATCATGGTAGATTTTAACGAGGCATGCGATTACAACCTCATTATTGAAGAATTCTGTTCCAAACTCTGATTGAGGTGTTCTTGGTGTCCACAGGAAACCGAAAGACCAGTATTCAACTTTGGATGAAATAGACGTCTTCAGATTCTGCCTGTAAAAGGACCAAAATACTCTTCAGATTCGATTGACTTTGCTATAATGTCCTCTTTAAGCATAATTTTTGACAAATTTCGTCCCTCTTGATGTGTTTTTAGGCACACCAATCGCTTTTATTTGACGTCCTCGTTAGTCCCACCATTCATGTAAAAAGAAACTATATTGGAAGAAAATTTAGTAGAACGTCAGAAATGATCTTAAGATGGGTTCTGAGTGATCGTCCGAAGAGCGATTCGAACGAAAATGAAAGTATGAAAGAAATATGAGTGAGAGAAGAGAAGAAAGAGATTGGAAAAGGTAAAAGAGAAAAGAATTGGTGGAGGTGCAATAAGTTTATTGAGAATGTAAAGGAAATGGGAAAGGGATAACCAAGGTGTGTAGCACGATTATAAGGTAGGTTGTATGTAATTTTTTTGATTACATGTGTTGTGTTGTTGGTCCTCTGACCTAGCCTCTGCCCCTCTTTATAAGAATATATAGTCCAAGCCCCGGCCAAATTCAAAGCGCTTAGCCGTGTTCTAACCGAAATAGGTGTTCTCGTTCTACATAAACTCTAATAAGTTGTTCGAGGATACCTATTTTTTACCCATCCTCTAGCAAGAAGTCTTTTTGTCTTGAATTTCAAGTTCCACTCACTTCATTGACTTCTCTGTAGACAACGAACTGCCTATGACCCTTTGTTTTTCTCGGATGCGCCACGAGAATCGTCAACCATGCTATTTTTAAACTATGTAGATTTCTAACCTGATTTTGACTATTTTCTAAGCCAAATTTGGAGTTTCCAAAGAAACGGCAAATTGTAGATCCACATATTATTTTTCGGTAATTTTTTAAATCGTATTGACCGGATACTCGATTAACAAATAAGGTTGTTTTACAGAGATAAATTCGGTACAAATCCGTGGATAGTTTTCGGCTCCAACACATCATGAATATGCTCATCAATCCAAATACTTATCGAATTAGTATTGAAAATGAACTTTGCAACGTATAAAAAAAACTAAGTTTTTGCAAAATGAAAATATCAGGGGTTTTCTGATCTCTCCCGAATTAGAATCAACGTAACTCTTGAATTATCTTATACGTGGCAGCTCGAAAGAAGTCAAAGAAATATTCTCCCGGTTTTTCGGTAGATGCTAAGAAGGATGAGATTTTAGCTGCATGATTAGATATTTTTGGATAAGTGGAATTGGGAACCAATTAGGAACCGAGAGTTGTCGAAGTAGGACAACTTGCTTGATTAGATTAGATAAATAAACTAATTTTGGACAAATTACTCTCCAGTTCTCCAGTCCTTAGTAAATGTTATAAAAGTTGAAAAAAAATATTTTTTCTGTTTGAGACTATAAGGTCATTTTATATGAAAAAAAAGAAAATTGAGCGATAACATTAACTAGGAACTCAAGACTAACATCTAAACAAAGAGCGATGACGAAAAATAATTTATAAATTATCAAGAATTATAAGTGCAATTATGATATAGACCGAAAGATAATTTCACGATTAATATATTCCATTGCAGGACATACACTGATTAGACGAAATTCACTCTTGATAGACACCTGGCCCTGATTTGTCCGTTTATCCGATAAACATAAACCAAGATAAAAAAATAACTAGCGATATTTATTTTAGTTTAATCAGATTTTTAATTTAAATTATTAGAAATGTATCGTGTTAATATTTAATACTTGAATCTAAATTACGGTAGAGTAAATTAGATATCAGATGGTATAAATATAAAATAACATAAATATACATAAATACGTATTGTCACATGTAATCAATATATAATTTTGTCTGTAATATTCGGGTCTAGAAAATAATATTTTATTAATACCCACTCCATTATAAAATTCAAGATCAGAAAATTCTCAAAATAATTAATTTCATTATAAATTGTACTAATTCTCATTACAACCATGGTTTTAAAAAATGCGGTCTGACCGGTGGTCTGACCGGTTGGACCACAAAACGGGCACAAGACACGGTTATTTTTAGGCTTTTGACCGAGTCTGTACTAACCGGACCAAATCTGGTCGGACTGGCCGATTTTGAGGTCCATCCTGACCGGTCGAACCCGGTTAGTACAAAAATGTGCAAAATTGACTTTTTTGATAGTTTTCGAGGAAAAAAATTGATTTGACAAGTTTATAAAGTAATAAATAAATAAATAAAGTAGATTTATAGAGTGGAGAGATAAAAAAGTTAAGTCTACTTTTTTTGTATGGAAAATAAACATATTTTAACCTATACATATATATTATTTAAAATATTTAAAAATAAAAATATTTTTGGTCCGACCGGTCCGACCGATTGATCCGGAAAATGGTAAAAATTCCGGGTCGTAGCTCCGGGCCGGGTTTTAAAACCATGATTACAACACGCGATTAATATATGGGCTATTCTTGTACTTTCCCGTAAAGCAACATTTGGTACAAGTTAAAAAGTTGTTTCGAGTGTTACAAAATTTAAATTTATTTAAAAAGTTATTAAGTTTAAATTTTATGAATATAAAAAATACCGGGAAAACTATTTTTCGACTCTCAAAATAGAGATTTTATATTTAAAAAGTGGTTGCAAGTTGATAGACAGCAACTATAAGATAGAACTATTTACTATAACTATTCAGTACTTCTGTCTAGGGGAAATAATCCGAAGGATTAAACTTCGGATCCCTTTTGCTCCCGCCAACTGGTTTATGTCAAGTCACTTTCCCTTACCGAAGAGCCAAATAAATGCTTGACTACTACTACAGATAAATTTACGAACAAATTTGGAAAAACATCTAAAGGTGTCAAATTTTTAAAATTTATTAAAATTTCATTATAATATAGCAAATGGCAAGCAATAAAAAAATCTGGAAAATTTAGACATATTAGTAAAATGACCATCCTTTCCCCTTTCTTCGAAAAAAAGGTAAAATGACCACTGTTGGGATAAAAAGTGACGAGAACGTCGATCGATCTCGTGACGGCCCGGAGTGCTCGTCCCAAGGTCGGTCTAACGCCGAAAGTAACAAGGGTGGCCGAAGCCGAGACTACTACTAACCTAAACTAAGATAAAAAGCCGAAGCTTGAGAGTAATTTGTATGTTTTGTGTGTGATGTCTTCTGCTCGCCCCTTGTCATGCTTATATAGAAAATGAAGATCGCATCAGCTTCACTCTAGCCGTGTTGTAGTCGGACTCGGAGTCCTCGTCGCTTATCTTCAACCAGGCCTTACCCTTATCCCAACTGAACTCGAAGGCCCGAAGCCTATCTCTTTCAATGCTTATCTTCGTCTGAAAACGGACTTCCAACGCTTATCCCCATCTAATTCGGATTTATCGTGCCAGCGTTTATCCTAGTCTCTTAAGAACCCAGGGTGTATCGAGTATCCCAGAGCTCTTCCAATTACTTCAAGAGTCCGCCTTAAACTTAGTCTCTTCGTATCTCTGTCCACCTATGTAGAGTCCGTGCTAACCCGGTCTCTTCATGTACACCGGGCGCTACATTTAGCCTCAAGAGATTGGTCTCACCTGAAGTGAGAGGAAACTAGCTCTCTACTTGAGCTAATGGCAATCGGTGCCCCTATTCGGTACTTTCAATTGGCGCCGGATTTAGGTGCCTTCAATCGGCGCCTCATTTAGTGCCTCATCCGACACCGCATCTGCTTCAAGTGCCTTTTTGACATCCTTCTGCCTCGAATTTGAAGAATTCATAAACTACAAAGTTGTAGCTCTATGTCTTATCTTCACACAGCAACTTGAATCGCGTTAATCCGAGATTTGAGTCAAAAGATATGACCTGGCGCCGGATTTACTTCCTCTACTCGGCGCCAGGTTAGCTTTCCACACTTAGCGCCGGTTTTAGACATCCATCCACTCTGAATTGGCCCAAGTGATGAACTAAAAAGTTGTAGGCCTATCTATTATCTTTCCATAGGCTCAAGAATCACCTTAATCCGAGGTCCGAGTCAAAAGTTATGACCACTTTACCAGAGACAGCCGAAGCCCCTTTAACCGCCTTCACTTGGCGCCGGGTTTCCTTTCACCCACTTGGCGCCGGGTTCACTTGGCGCCGGTATTGGACTTCCTTTCACTATGAATCGGCAAAAGTGATGAACTACAAAGTTGTAGGCCTATCTAGTATCTTTCCATAAGCTCAAGAATCACCTTAATCCGAGGTCCGAGTCAAAAGTTATGACCACTTTACCAGAGACAGCCGAAGCCCCTTTAACCGCCTTCACTCGGCGCCGCACTCTCCTTCCCTCAGTTGGCGCCACACTCGCCTTCGCTCAGTTGGCGCCGGGTTTGCCTCTCCTCGGTTGGCGCCGCATTTAGTTGGCGCCGGGTTGGCCCTCCACTTAGTTGGCGCTAATCTTAGCTAGTGTCGGGCTCACCTCTATTGAGTTGGTACCTCACTCGCTCTAGAAGAATAAACGCTACATTCGGCTTCACCTTCTCGAACTTGTGAAGTCAATCACGCACCTAACTCCCATACTCGAAGCCCCAACCTTGTAAATTATTTTTCCCGTCAACAATGCTCAAAGTTAGCTTCCTCTAGTTGGGGTCGACTTAGCATATCTTTGCCTAACCGAAGTCGGCTGTACTCCTACATAGCCAAAATATATCCAAATCGTCTTTCCTTAGTCGAAGTCAGCATTTCACATCTTCGCCTGGCTGAAGCCGGCCTAACTCGACTTCCTCTAGTCGTAGTTAATCAAGGTCACATGTCTCTACCTAGCTGGACTTGGTTTATATGTTTGACCGTGCTCACCCAAGCCCACCTTTCTCTAGTTGGAGTTAGTCATGGTGATTCAAGGCTGAGGATATCAAGGTTGAGGGTACCCAAGCTGATTTGAGCATACCCAGCCAAGGCAAGTTGATGTTCAAGCCCAGGTACTTCAATGATCGCCCTAATCGACTCCGATCTCCCAACATGTTATTTTTTGCACTTCAACAATGCCCCCCACATGTTAACACTTCGGTACGGTCAGGCGAGAAGTGTTGACATGTAGCCTTTTAACCTCTTTGACCTTTGATGAGCTTGTAATACCTTTACTCAAAGGTCTTTCATCTCCAGCTTGGCTTCACCTTGTTTACTTGGGTGAAAATTATCTATTTTGAGAAGCACCGGGGGATCTAGGCCGTTGTCATGAAAGACATACCTGGCCGACTCGTAGAATGACAAGGTGTAGACCACCAACCACCTTGTCACCTCTCATATGGCCTTACTCCTCAAAGGTAAGGAAAAGTGCCTGCCCTTCGGGTGTGGCACTGACCGATCGATGGATAGAAGGAGTATCCTGCTCGACCGAGCTTGCATAGCGGGCAAACCAGTCATCTATGATTCCTCGGGCCACCCTTTTTGGCATTATAAAATAGTCGTAGAAGGCTGCCTCTACACAGTTAGTAGTCGATAGGAAGGGATTGACATTTGTTGTCACTATCTCTACCCTTCCATCCGGCTTCCACCGAATCAAGAACACATGGAGGGAGAATGGGGTCACTCGTCTTGAGTTGATCCAATCCCTCCCCGATGGAGAATTATAGGTCTTTGTGCTTATGACAAAGAACACAATCTCTCGAGTAACGGAGCCTACACTAACTTCAGCCTTGAGTACTCTAAGGGGACGAGTACCCTTACCAGCCAAGCTGGCCCTTATCATCTTAAAGGGGGTTAATTTCTTCTTCTCATTGCTTAGCTTCTTCCAGAGCGACTGAGGTAGGATGTTTACAATAGCCCTGTCATCCATGAGGACCCTCTCTATCCACTTTGCAAAGTCGTGAGCCATGGTATACAAAGACCTCAGGCTCTCACTTGTCCTCCAGGTAGGCCTAGCGATAGGGATACTATCGTTGAAGTCTTCCATCAAGGATACAGGTGAAGACTTCCTTTCTACCTCAACCTCAATAGTGTCACTCTCTATCACGTCTCTCTCTTGGTGGCTCGTTTGATTGGGTTTCAACCCAAAACTAGATGGGGCAACGTTAATCGCCACCATGCTTGGGAAGTTCCCAAACTTGAAGTACATGTTGTCAAGGTCGACCGAGGCTTTCTTTTCCTTCCGGTTGGCTTGGTCAGCCTTGTCCTTTTTGGGGCGATCTTCCTTTGGGTGGACCTCTCCTCTTGCCTTAGGTATCCATTTGCAAATCAACTTCTTACGCTGATCAGTGGGTGCCTCTGGTCGAACCTCTTTAATGTGCTTGAGGTCTTTTCCTTTCACCTTAGAGGATTCAACCTCTTTGGGTCGGCCTCGAGTCAGGGCCGAATGGTGTTTTACCTTTGAGCGAGCTAAGAGCATCTTTCGTTCTTCTAGCTTGGCCCTTTGTTCCACAAGTTTCTCTTCGAGGTCTTTAATTACTTGCTTCTGTTTTTGGACTTTTTTCTCAAGGCAACGTCTTTGAGTCTTGGTCAAGACGTCTTGTGTTGATGACTCAGGGGTGACCCCCTTGTCTCCAAGTTGGTTGAAGGTGTACCAGCGTAGGTTGGGCTTGTCCTGAAGGTCCACCTTGATTCGGGGACGATGGAACCTCCACGTATCACCAACTCCCCTTGAACAAAAGAACTTTTGAGTCCTTAGGAGGCCTTTATCAGGCGGCCTTCCATACCTCCTAAGTTTTGCCCCCCAGGTCTTAGAGTCAATCTCCTCTTGCTTAGGGACATCGACTCCCCTCGGATGAGAGGACATCTGAGCCTTTAGGATGCTGCTATCAAGCGGCCTTCCTTGCCCCCCGAGTCTTGTCCCCCGGGTGTTAGGGTTGACCTTCCATTGTTTAAGGCCTTCCTTCTTTTGACTTTGTTGTATACCCACCATGGCAATAGAAGTACTAACGTGGGGACCTATTGATGGCTGCTGCGCTCCCGATACTCGGTGTGAGTCTGAGATCTCAACATCAAAAAATTGGGGTGGACTCTCCGTCTTTGGACTAACATCACCCTCGTTAAGCTTCCTCTCGCTCAACATCATGAACTGAGGGGTCAAGGTCAAAGTAGGAACACTTAGATCTAGCTCCCCTTGCTTTAATCTTAAGAACTGAGGCATCATGGTCGGAATATAGGTCTCCTCACTTGTAGGAGACTCTTCCAACCCTGGGTAATTAGAGGCCCCAGCCGATGGAGGTCGACTGAGTAAGCTCGTACAGTCCCGGGTCTGGGTATCATGGTAAGGCAAAGACCCTACCCTTAGTTCTTCCGCCATAGGCTCAGTGGAGGGTGATAGCCCTATATGTGTCATTCTATTAAGACTTGGCTTCTCGGTCTCAGGATCGATCATCCCAGATGACTCATTTGGTATTGCTGGGGTTAAGGTGTGGGTCAAGTAACTGGGAAGACACTGAGTATTACCTAGAGATATTTCGTGAGGTTCCTCGTCCCGGACTTGATCGACGACCGCATTAAAGTCCTCCCTAACACAGCTAAGGGACTCCTTTAAGCGCTTCCAGTTTTCCTCAGAATGCCTCCAGTACTCCTCAGAGTGCCTCCAGTACTCCTCAGAGCGCCTACGGGACTCCTCAAAATACCTTTGAGACTCCTCACGATACTTACGAGACTCTTCATAGCGCTCACAGCGCCTTCGAGCGACGAAGGCAGAATATGTCTCCATCGGGGCAACGACTATCTCAACCGGCTCTCTAGAAGGAACCGTGTTGGTGATGTTCCTCTCTGCACTAGGTTGAGTAGTAGGAAGAGTCGGTTCCTTGGGAGGAGCCGTTTTGGTAGTATTCTTCCCAGCAAGGTGTTGAGAAGAGGGTGGTGCAATCTCCTTGCTCTTGGTTATCTTGGTTGGAGTAGGGTCAAACCGCCTTCTCAGACGTCCTCCTAGGTCCCACCGAGCGTGCCAAAAACAATGTTGGGATAAAAAGTGACGAGAACGTCGATCGATCTCGTGACGGCCCGGAGTGCTCGTCCCAAGGTCGGTCTAACGCCGAAAGTAACAAGGGTGGCCGAAGCCGAGACTACTACTAACCTAAACTAAGATAAAAAGCCGAAGCTTGAGAGTAATTTGTATGTTTTGTGTGTGATGTCTTCTGCTCGCCCCTTGTCATGCTTATATAGAAAATGAAGATCGCATCAGCTTCACTCTAGCCGTGTTGTAGTCGGACTCGGAGTCCTCGTCGCTTATCTTCAACCAGGCCTTACCCTTATCCCGACTGAACTCGAAGGCCCGAAGCCTATCTCTTTCAATGCTTATCTTCGTCTGAAAACGGACTTCCAACGCTTATCCCCATCTAATTCGGATTTATCGTGCCAGCGTTTATCCTAGTCTCTTAAGAACCCAGGGTGTATCGAGTATCCCAGAGCTCTTCCAATTACTTCAAGAGTCCGCCTTAAACTTAGTCTCTTCGTATCTCTGTCCACCTATGTAGAGTCCGTGCTAACCCGGTCTCTTCATGTACACCGGGCGCTACATTTAGCCTCAAGAGATTGGTCTCACCTGAAGTGAGAGGAAACTAGCTCTCTACTTGAGCTAATGGCAATCGGTGCCCCTATTCGGTACTTTCAATTGGCGCCGGATTTAGGTGCCTTCAATCGGCGCCTCATTTAGTGTCTCATCCGACACCGCATCTGCTTCAAGTGCCTTTTTGACATCCTTCTGCCTCGAATTTGAAGAATTCATAAACTACAAAGTTGTAGCTCTATGTCTTATCTTCACACAGCAACTTGAATCGCGTTAATCCGAGATTTGAGTCAAAAGATATGACCTGGCGCCGGATTTACTTCCTCTACTCGGCGCCAGGTTAGCTTTCCACACTTAGCGCCGGTTTTAGACATCCATCCACTCTGAATTGGCCCAAGTGATGAACTAAAAAGTTGTAGGCCTATCTATTATCTTTCCATAGGCTCAAGAATCACCTTAATCCGAGGTCCGAGTCAAAAGTTATGACCACTTTACCAGAGACAGCCGAAGCCCCTTTAACCGCCTTCACTTGGCGCCGGGTTTCCTTTCACCCACTTGGCGCCGGGTTCACTTGGCGCCGGTATTGGACTTCCTTTCACTATGAATCGGCAAAAGTGATGAACTACAAAGTTGTAGGCCTATCTAGTATCTTTCCATAAGCTCAAGAATCACCTTAATCCGAGGTCCGAGTCAAAAGTTATGACCACTTTACCAGAGACAGCCGAAGCCCCTTTAACCGCCTTCACTCGGCGCCGCACTCTCCTTCCCTCAGTTGGCGCCACACTCGCCTTCGCTCAGTTGGCGCCGGGTTTGCCTCTCCTCGGTTGGCGCCGCATTTAGTTGGCGCCGGGTTGGCCCTCCACTTAGTTGGCGCTAATCTTAGCTAGTGTCGGGCTCACCTCTATTGAGTTGGTACCTCACTCGCTCTAGAAGAATAAACGCTACATTCGGCTTCACCTTCTCGAACTTGTGAAGTCAATCACGCACGAGTTCTACCCCAGCACTACCATTCAAGCACAGAAAAGAACACCGTGGTGCGATGAAATTGGATTAAGTGCTGCCAGTCAGCAGCATGATCTGGATAAGAGCAATTTGGAAAATGTATAATTACGTAATTAGAAATCTAATTTGATTAAGGGAAGTCTCATAATTTTAGAATACATTTTTTTATTGTGTAAGGACATTTATTAATAAAAATAACAAAAAATTTCTTGATTATACAAATTTCATAATTCTAAAGAACATTTCCTTATTGAATTATGACATATTAAGGAAAATAATTGAAGAGTCATTAATGACACGCTCATTCTTAAAAAACACGTGCGTCCCATCTCAATTCAACGACTCAGATCACAATGCGCATAATATTACTCACCCTGTTAGTGAGAGCACCCGAGGCTGCCTCGATGATATAATTATCTTGTATCATAAATATATTCTATATCATTTAAAATAGAAATGAGTGACGAATATTCCCTCCCCAAATTAAAAAATAATAATTATATCCCTTATAAATACAAACGTACTCCACACCCTAACGTTATCATTACAACACTTCACTCCACTCCCTACTCAGCCCAATGTTGGTTCTCCTCCCTCGTTCCACTTCTTGTCGTCTTCTGCTCCTTTTAGGAGCAATCTATTTGTTCATAATTTGTGCCCATGGGGCAAATTCATCTCCCTCCCCCAAGAAAATCGGTGAAGGCTATCGGTTGATCTCCCTCGAAGAAACTCCGGACGGCGGCGTTTTGGGTCTCCTCCAAGTTAAACGCAAGAACAACATTTATGGCCCCGACATCCCCCTCTTGCAACTCTTTGTCAAGTAATAAACAATTCTTCCCCTTTCCCCCATTTTTTTTAATAATTTCAACAAACGCTAATAAAAATATATTAAAAATGTAGGCACGAGACAGACGAGCGTCTAAGGGTACACATAACCGACGCGGAGAAGGCGAGATGGGAAGTGCCGTACAATCTCCTTCCGAGGGAGCAGCCGGCGGCGGCGAAGATGGCCGTAGGTGGGTCCGGGAAGAGCTTGGTGGCGGGTCAGATGGAGTACACGGGCACGGAGCTCATGATCAGCTTCACCGCGGACCCGTTCGGGTTCGCGGTGAAACGGAGATCCACGGGGGAGACCCTCTTCAACACGAGCGTGTTGGGGGATTTGGTTTTCAAGGACCAGTACTTGGAGGTGTCCACGGGGTTGTCTGAAGAGGCGTCCCTGTACGGGCTGGGTGAGAACACCCAGCCCCACGGGATCAAGCTCTACCCGGGCGACCCCTACACACTCTACACGACGGACGCGTCGGCCATCAACCTCAACATGGACCTGTACGGGTCCCACCCGGTGTACATGGACCTGAGGGGGGGCGCGGCCCACGCGGTGCTGCTCCTAAACAGCAACGGGATGGACGTGTTCTACAGGGGGAAGTCGCTGACGTACAAGGTGATTGGGGGCGTTTTGGACTTTTACTTCTTCGCGGGGCCCACTCCTTTGGACGTTGTCGACCAGTACACCCAGCTCATTGGCCGACCTGCTCCCATGCCCTACTGGGCCTTTGGTAAGGAACAAGTTCACGGGTTCTTCTTCCCCTTCCTCTTTTCTCGTTTTCGCTAATTGATTGTTTGGGTTTTTTTTAAGTGACGAGAGTCTTATTCTAACCTAATTAAGAAGTGATTTAGCATTTAGAGTTTTTGAGAATTGTTCTATTATTAAATATTTGTTGAGAGAATTTTGACAGTTTTAAAATTTCACGCAACTTAATCTGAATTATTCAACCATATAAATTGGTTGTTATAAACCAAAAAAACTAAGAAGTGATTGAGAATATAGATTATCGACTCGAATCTAAATTAGTTGGTAAGATATTTTTGGCATAGTTTTTTTTAGGGTGGATACCAATTTTTGATCTGTTGGATTTGAGTGGGTCGTGCGGTCATAGGAAAATGACAGATTATAAATCTACTAAAACGAGCACCTTTAATTAAACAAAGTAAGAAAAGGAGGATGTGTGTGATAAAGAGATGTAAAGAACTCCGGGGATGGGGATACGTGGAGCTTCATAAAATTATATTGTCGGTAATTGATCGAAAAGGTATCTTTGGAATTAGCTACTTGGTCGAAAGCAATTTACTTTCAGTAATTTGCAATTTTATTTTTATTTTATCAAATATGATTTCGGCGTATTTTTTTAACAACTATTTTTAATGCATATTTTTTTACACGGTACTTGGAAAAAAGGCTGAGAGGAGTATAGATGTCAAGCGCAATTAGCGCAAACCCCCCGATTTCCAGTAGAAATCATGTGAAAGGATAGCAAAAGAAGATTTTCGTAGAGAGTTGCGGGTCAGCTGTGTGTGTCTCTTCTTGTCTTCTTTCACGCTTTGCATGTGAGCTGCTGCTTAGCGTGACTTTGGTTTTTGTTCTTTTTCGATCCATCTATTATGATAAAATCATTTACTACCATCTTTTTTTTCTCTTTCTTTGTTTGGTTAATAAATGTCCATTTCATGCCTACATTTTACCATGTTCATATTTGACTGAACAATGGATTTATTTGTAAATAAATTCTATAGAGAAGAACTAAACGAGATAGGATTACGGATCTTACTGTACAATGCTTCCGAGTATGAAAGAAAGCTGACACGATACCGATAATTATTTATTATGAAAAAAGTAGGATGGTGGTGAAGTTGGTCCAGCATTTATTTTTTCTTTAATCAGTTGGAATTCAATTCCTTGAAATTCGCGGAATCAACTTTTTGGGGTCGTAATGATCTTTTGCCTTAGATCAGTAACAAAAGCGACTTTGCAGCGTTATAGGTCCACATTGCTGCAGATGTTGCTGTCTGCCTTTTTTTTGTGAACCTTACGGGCAATGAGATTTATTTTTGGGTCCCATTAGAGTACCATTATTATGGGTTGCCCTTCAAAAAAAGAGAGGAGGATAACAAGTATTTTCGTCCATTCCTCAGCTTACCGGCAATAATTGATCGAAGATGTCAATGTTATGTTTGATTATGCATGGATTCGGATTTCGTTTGCAAATCCAACTCGTAAGAGTAGTGATATACTTGAGTTGTGGATGATGTTTAGGAGAAATAAAAGTAATCTGAAGCTACTTCTTTTCTGATGTTGCAGGGTTCCACCAGTGCAGATGGGGTTATCATAACCTATCCGTGGTTGAGGATGTCGTTGCGAACTATAAGGCGGCCAAGATCCCGCTTGACGTAATCTGGAACGATGACGATCACATGGATGGACACAAGGACTTCACCCTCAACCCTGTCAACTACCCGCGGCCGAAGCTGTTGGCGTTCCTCGAAAAGATACACAGCATTGGCATGAAGTACATTGTCCTCATTGATCCTGGAATCGGTGTAAATTCAACCTATGGTGTTTACCAAAGAGGCATTGCCAATGATGTCTTCATTAAGTACCATGGCAAGCCTTACTTGGCTCAAGTTTGGCCTGGCGCTGTCAACTTTCCGGACTTCCTCAATCCCACTACGGTCGAATGGTGGGGTGATGAGATTCGACGCTTCCATGAACTTGTCCCTGTCGACGGGCTTTGGATTGACATGAATGAAGCTTCAAACTTCTGCTCTGGATTGTGCACAATCCCGCACGGGTATCAGTGTCCTAACGGAACCGGACCTGGTTGGGTGTGCTGCTTGGATTGCAAGAACATCACAAGCACGCGATGGGACGATCCACCTTACAAGATAAATGCTTCAGGCTCAGAAGTACCGATCGGATACAAGACAATAGCAACCAGTGCATCTCATTACAATGGTGTCTTGGAGTATGATGCTCATAGTTTGTATGGTTTCTCTCAGTCGATTGCCACACACAAAGCCCTCCAAGGGCTTCAAGGCAAGCGGCCATTCATATTGACACGGTCCACCTACGTCGGATCTGGCAAGTACGCTGCTCATTGGACAGGGGATAACAAGGGAACCTGGGAGGACTTGAAATACTCCATTTCGACCGTGCTCAACTTCGGCATCTTCGGGGTGCCTATGGTTGGTTCTGATATATGTGGCTTCTATCCAGCCCCTACTGAAGAACTCTGCAACCGTTGGATCGAGGTTGGCGCGTTTTATCCCTTCTCAAGAGATCATGCCAATTTCTACTCACCAAGGCAGGAGCTCTATCAGTGGAAATCAGTGGCTGAGTCTGCTAGAAACGCGCTGGGGTTGCGGTACAAGATCCTGCCGTATCTATACACACTGAGCTACGAGGCTCATACGACAGGGGCCCCGATCGCCAGACCACTTTTCTTCTCATTCCCGAACTTCAAGGAATGTTACGGGGTGAGCACCCAATTCCTGCTAGGAAGCAGCCTCATGATCTCTCCGGTGCTGGAGCAGGGGAAAACAGAGGTCACGGCATTGTTCCCTCCTGGTTCTTGGTACAGCGTTTTCGACATGACGGAGGTCATCTCGTCCAACGAAGGCAAGTCTGTCACGCTTGACGCGCCATTGCACGTAGTCAACGTGCATTTGTATCAGAACACAATTCTGCCAATGCAGCAGGGAGGATTGATCTCCAAGGAGGCACGAAGGACGCCGTTCAGCCTCGTCGTGACATTCCCCGCGGGAGCTGCGGATGGAGAGGCCAAAGGAACGCTGTTCCTCGACGATGACGAGCTGCCTGAGATGACTCTTCGAAGCGGATCATCAACACACGTCGAACTCTACGCAACAGTGACCAAGGGGACTGTGAAGGTGTGGTCACAAGTAGAGATGAGTGAGTTTGCTCTGCAGAATGGGTGGATCATCGAGCAGGTGACTGTCTTAGGCTTAGGTGGAGGCGGAGCCCCGTCCGGACTCGAACTCGACGGGAACCAAGTGATGGCCAATGCTTCAGAGATAGAGCTGAGCACCTCGGAGCACAAGCACCTGTTGGCTCAGGAAGCTGGAGATGCACACGTAAAGAGCGTCATGGTTGAGATAAAGGGCTTGGAAATTCCAGTTGGAAAGAACTTTATGATGACGTGGAAGATGGGAATCGGCCATTGAAGGTATAAGTTAGATGGTTATGGTCTTTGTTGGTTCGATTTAAGGTTGTAGGCGGAGAGGAGATGGGCAAAAGTAACATATGCTCATCCCTTTTTCTTGCTCAACTCTTTTATCATTCAAGTTGTGCTTCTGTCCATCTCCCGCACCTTTCCAGAATTAATAACATGGTATAGCCTCGCACCTATTATCAGTATTATTCGAGAGAGTGTTCAATTCTAAATATCTTAAACTTATGGGTTCACATTACACTCTGCCTATATTAGAATATTGGTTTCCTCAAAAACAAAATAAATAGAATATTGGTAGCTAGGTTTAAGCGTTGCAACTTTTGGATTGTAGCCCCTGAAGTTAATAATCATATTCATTTATCAAAAATCCAAGTTCAGTATTCGAACTACATTTAGGCAAATTTATACGAGAAAAATATTTATAGGTCCCTAAATTTTAGTATAATATACTTTGAATAATCAAACCAATAAGTCCCTGAAATTAATAACACCATTAAAAAAGGGATAACTACCATAAGGTCCTGGTATTTGAGCACATCCCCTTTTAGTCCTTACTGTTTTCAATTATCTTTTTCGGTTCTTCTACTTTGAAATACTGGTCTCTTGCTGACGTCAACAGTGAACACAATTTTTTATGACTTTTATACCCTTCAAATTAAAAACAAAAATAAAATGTAGGGGGCGCACCTTCCATACGCCTAGCTGGGGGTGCACCTATCATGCGTCACGTTAAGTCGGTTTCGAGGAAGCTTGAGTCGGGTTTTTCCTAAGTTGATTTATGGCTTGTATTTTTGCTAAGTTGGATTGAAGCTTCCCGACTCGGGGCATAATTTGGACTTGTCTCTATTTGGGGCGGGACTACTTGGGATGCACGGCCTATAGAGCTTGTTCGGGTAGTAAATCTCCTTGCTTTGAAAGTGGATTTGTGTTTTCCTATACTAAGACGGGAGGATCCTTTTTCGGTCCTTCTAGTTTGAAATACTGCACCTTTTTAGTCTCTCGATGATGTCAGCAGTGAACACAATTTTTTATGACTTTTATACCCTTCCAATTAAAAGCAAAAACAAAATGTAGGGGGCGCACCTTCCATGCACCTAGCTGGGGGTGCACCTGTCATGCGTCACCTTAAGTCGGTTTCGAGGAAGCTTGAGTCGGGTTTTTCCTAAGTTGATTTATGGCTTGTATTTTTGCTAAGTTAGATTGAAACTTCCCGACTCGGGGCATAATTTGGACTTATCTCTATTTGGGGCAGGACTACTTGGGATGCACGGCCTATAGAGCTTGTTCGGGTAGTAAATCTCCTTGTTTTGGAAGTAGACTTGTGTTTTCCTATACTAAGACGGGAGGATCCTTTTGCATTAGGAATGGTCATAACTTTAGACGGACTTCTTAGGGTTGGATCTTGAAAATTTTCCTATTCTGAGAGATCTTCCTTGGAGGCAGTTTGGGTTTTCCTACTCTGGGCCGGGTTGAAGGAAAAATGGCCTAACATGAGTTTTTTCTATTCTAAAGGCGAGAGCTAGGGCAGTAAGCTCTTTATAAATGGGCCTTGGCAAAGGAGAAGGCATTCATCAACACAACAACCAACTATTCTATTTTTTTGTATCGTTTGCCTTTCCGTAGCTTAGCCTTAGCATAATTTTTTGGGCAAATTACTCTCAAGTCCCTGTACTATGGTCACCCTCCCCCTAGGGTCCCTGGATTTTGGAAAATGATTGTCCCGTCCCTAAGTTTTGATGATAATAGACTCCCGGGTTCCTGGAGCTGGAATATTCCCTTTTCTCCGGCGAACCCCCACTTAAAATAACCAAAATGGCCCTCCCCCACTTAAAAAAAATCCTCTCCCCCTCACCTTCTTCCCCAATTCACCTCCTTCCCGACAACTCCCACCACCAAGAACCAAAATTAATTTCGGCGAACAAAAACAAAACCAGACAGATTGCTATTCCTTTAACCATCCTAAAACAATAACAAGACATCCAAATTATCATGTAAAGGCTCCAACTGGACAATCAAAACAGACAGATTTTGAAAATTCCCAATTTAGGAGGAAGAAAAAACAACAAAGGAATAAGAACACCATCATCGGCTCAAGTAACCTAGCGGCGGTTCCCCTGAGAAGTATGAGAGAGTCGCCGAAGGAGGGAAGGGCGGCAAAGGAGGAAAGTAGGAGAGAGTTGCCGGAGGAGGAAAGGGCAGCGGTGGTGGTTTGAATCAGAAGGCGGTGGTCCCTTCTTGTCGAATCGAAGGGTTGATTGTTAGTAATTGGACCAGCGGTCGCACTTTCGTGCTTGCGACAGAAAATGGCTTCACCATTTGGCAAACTGTTCGAGACTGCTTCACGGTCAGATCGAACAGGGCTTCTTCGGCTTCACCGCCAGGACCACAATGACGGCAAGGAGCATGATGGACCGCCTTGTCGGCTTCCGCCTCGACCTGCTTGGCGAGGGACCTGGCGACAGATTTGGAGGAAGAGAGGGAGGCATTCTTGGCCTTAGCGTAGAGCTGGGTCCCGCAGATGAAGTGGTGCTTGGATTTGGCTTTGACGGAGAAGTTCGCTTGAAGATGGAGATCGCTTGAACAACCTCGATTTTTGGCCCATCGGAATGACATCACCGTCTAGGGTTTCCTCGGATTCGTACAGGAACGACGGCACCATCGAACTCTGCCGTACGCGTTCGATCTCTTAGGCATGCATCACCATCTAGGGTTTCCTTGGAAACCGTCTAGAGACGAGCGGGGTGGGGCGGGAGGGGTCAGAGCGAAGGACAAGGGTGGTGGTGAGGGAGAGCTCTCAGAAACTCTCCGCTCGTCGTCGTCGCCTTGATTTTAATTTTGAGTAATTAAAGAAATTTGATAAATCTTTTGTTTGGAGATTGAAGATGAATTGGGGAAGAAGATGAAAAGAGAAAGAGAGATTTTTTATTTTTTAAGTGGGAGGGGTATTTTTGTCTTTTCAGGTGCGGTATCGCCGGAGAATATGGAATATTCCGGCTCCAGGGACCCGATAGTCTATTATCATCAAAACGTAGGGATGGGACAATCATTTTCCAAAATCCAGGGACCCTAGGGGGAGGCTGACCAAAGTACAGGGATGTGAGGGTAATTTACCCTAATTTTTTTCTCCCCTCCCTGTTAGGCAACCTTGGGATGACTACTCGAGACCGTCTCGAGTTACTTGACGTTCTTGTACCCCTTTTCCCCGCAATAATCCATTAACAAAATTATTTTTTAAAAAAACATAAAAGATCTGATTTTAATTTTTTTTGCTTATAACAAACTTTTAATATCTACAACAGTTTTTAAAAATGTCACCTAAATAACATAATTTTTTAAATTAGTTACACGTAAAAATCATTTCCATAATTTGTTAAAAAAACGCAAACATAGATTTAAACTGAGTCTACTGTATCGAATTTCTAGCCACTTAGAAATCTACTCTACCGATGATTGAAAATATATTATGCAAACAGAAACCCTTAATCGATTTACATTACTCATGAAACAAGTACGATACTATCTAGATTTATGTAACATGTCATTATCAATAAGATTAATATCTGCTCTATTAATTTTTTAAGGAGTTTCATACAGTTTTTAATTAATAAATTATTCATAATTATCTGATCTATCATTTTAAATATCCTGTAACAATTAGTGAATAAAATTGTTTCTTTTTTTTAAGAAATCTGCATAACTCTTTTCTATTTTATAATTTATATCTACTTCTCTCAATTTTTAATAGAAAAGAAAACTTTTCTTAAGAGATTCACAGAAGTGGATTGAGTGCAGATACTAATAGAGGAAATCTGTACCTACTTACAGGATTTAATCGGAGCTATTGATCTTTATAATTAGACGTGCATCAGAAATCTGACGGTAATAATTATTTGAGATATTTTTGTCTTTTACGTCCATCTCTCTTCCCTTCTTTCCTCCCTTATTCTCTTTTTCTCTCTCCCCCCTCTCCCAATCTCTCCTTCCCAAGCTCTCCTTCTTCTTCTTCTCTATTTCTCTCTCCCCCAATCTTTAATAAAATCAACCCTAAATTCCAAAACCAAATAAACCCGCAGAGACAAATCCATAAACCAAATACACTTGGGAGGAAGGAGAAGGAGAGGGCCAAATAGCTCAAGATTTTGTTCGAGAAAGGGGTTAAAGTCGTCGGAGAGTCTTGGAAGAAGTAAAGTCAAGCACTTAAAACATTAATCGATTTTTTCCATGTCTTTTTACCTTTGTATCTGTTGCGGAGAAAGTGGGTACAAGAACGTTAAGACTACCCGAGACGGATCCGGGGTGGTCGTCCCAAGGTCGGCCTAACGGAGAGGGTGGAAAAAGAGCTAGACTACGAGCTACGAGCTAAGGAAATGATAAAGTGTAAATAGATTTGTTTGTTGTGTTGGTGATGTCCGTCTTCCTTGCCCGAGTCCCCCTTATATAGAGTGCCTTAACCTAGCATCCGCGCCTTCAGAATAGGAAATCCCAAACCGCCTCCAAGACCTTCAGCTCCAAGTTTCAATCCCGAGAAATTCGATTCAACTTATTTATTCCTAACATGACGGAATTCTCTCGGCTCAGTACAAGCCATATTCCTTGAATGAGCAAATCTCGTCCTCGAATAGGAAGCTTTTAAAATATGACGACCAAGCAATCGAGACCTAAAGAAGAACTTACCAAGTCTTGCCAAATATTGAGAATCTCTCACGCAAAATCTCGTCTTAAGTCCGTCATTGCCCAAAATGGACATCTCGCCAGGCCCAAAGTGAATCTCAAAACGGGCTCAAGTTGATGGCCTCTTCAACCAAAGTGGACCTACTCCCATAATTGCCTTCCCGCCTACAAAAGTCAAACGGGCTTCCCGCTCGGATCCAAGTTGGCTTTTCACCTTCGGCTTCTCGCCTTAGGATCCTCGCTCAGCTTCTCGCCTTAGGCTTCCCGCCTTAGGTTTCTCGCTCGGCTTCTCCGCTCGGCCTCTCGCTTTAGGCGTCGCGCTCGGCCTCTCGCCTTTTGTGAGCGAGAAATATTTCTCGCCTGGACTCGCCTACGTGGGCGAGAGGAGCCTCTCGCCGGGGCTCGCCTGCGTGAGCGAGAGAAATTTCTCGCTTGGACTCATCCATGTAGGCGAGAGGCAAAACGTGTAGCCCAGTGGACCGTCCCCATGTACCGACGAGCTCGGGCCAATTCCTGCAAATTCAGAGATAGATCGTCATCAATCCGAGACATTCATTTCGTGCTCCAACAGTATCTTATTATGTAAGATTTTCATGCCACCTCTTCCTTTTCTTCAAATTCTTCTTTTTATTGTAGCTTTGAGTAGATTTGTTTGTACAGATCTGAGTTATTTCTGATGTATTAAATGGTATGTCCGATTATGTCTAATGGCATGCTCGGTTAAATAAAATGACATGTCTGTTAAATAATTTATAAATTAAATAGCATATTCAGTTATTTATTAAATGACATGCCCAGGTTCGATAAATTGGCATGCCCAACGACGGTGAGAAGCGGTAGATAATTTTTGGTTGGAGAGCCATAACTTTTTACTCTGGAGTTTGATCGAGGTGATTCAAGTTTCCTAAGGCGCGCGTCATTTCTTCACCACCTTACGCGCGTCAGACACATGACGTTAGTTGCGTCAGGGGCATTGACTTTTTTGTCCCTTCCTGGACGGGACGGAATAGTGAATTCTGTGCCCAATCCGGACTCGAGATTCACATTACTCTAAATAAAAATTAATAGTCTCTGGACCGTAAAATAGGAAATGAGAAAGAAAATAATAAAACTACTTCACGATTTAATCGTATTTTGAAACATTGCAATTGATGGAAAATTTATTTAATAATGGCACATACTTTTTTTTGAGAGATAATAATGGCACATACTTGGCGAGCAAGAAATGATAAATTGCTAAAGCGCACAATATTTGATTGCGAGGGACAATGACAACTTCGACGGTACCTTACAGGATAGGCAAGGACTGCCTTCTTATCGTTTAGGAGTTTAAATCCTTGAATTTAGAATTTCTTAACGAAGATCATGAAGAAGAAAAGCGAAGAATCCTTGAAAGGTTTAAATTCTCGAATTCAAATTTGTATTATAAAGAAGGAACTTTATCAGAAAGATTAATGAAATTCAGCAGGATCCATTAAAATATCCGCAATAAGATCATTTACTTGGAGGCGAAGACTTTTTCAGTGGTATGATACCGTGAATATCTACAACTTCCGCACCAATTTCTCTCGCAAATAAACAATAGGAGGAGTCAAGAGAGAGAAAAAGAGAGAATTGCCCTGCTCCCTCAAACTGCACGCCGTCTCTCTTGGCCAGTAAAAGGCTGCAGGAGGCCCGTCTCTCCATATTTCATGCGCTATACTTACGCGTGAAGGATACCCCCAATTATAACCCCTCCGATTGTAGCGTGAATCCCACCCGAAAAGCGTCGCGCGTGGTGAGGGAACATCCTAGTGTTTGACAGACTTTTCTCTCTCACCTAATTGCAAAATTGCCATGGCCCCCCCAAAAAACACATGCCAGCTCACCTACCAAATAATACAAATTTTAAAAAAGGGAAGTTGGCAAAATTACCAAACCAGAATGATTAAATAACCAAACTATTAGACTGATCATTTTCTTCTATAATTAATGAATTTCCCTTAACTGGCCCCACCACAACACCACTCCCCTCCCTCTTTAAATGCCCCCCGTCTTGACCGCTTAGGAAAAGGGGAAAAAGTAAAAGTAAATAGGGAAGGGAAGAAGGGTCCGGGTCCGGGGCCGGGGCATATAAGAAAAAGAAAACCCTCTAAACCCTCTCTCTCACACCCACCACCAACCACCAACCACATACATAGAGAAAGACACACACACTACAGTGTAGTAGTGGTAGAGAGAGAGAGAGAGAGAGAGAGACCAGTCATCCCCCAATACAAAAGGTACCCTACCTACACACTAATTCTATGTTTTGCTGGTTATATTGTCTCCTTAGTGATTTATTTTTTATGTTTTAAGATTTTGTTCTTTTTAAGATTATAGCCCTCAGTTTTGTCTGGTTGCAGAGTGAAAAATAAGGGCCTTAGATTTGTAATCTCTTTCTTTACTACCCCTTTTGGGTCTATATAAAAACCCAATACTGGAATACTTACCCTTCCCTTTTGTCTATCTGGGTTTTCTTCTAGGAGGAGGAGGAGGAGGAAGAAGAAGAATAAAGGGGCCTTCTTTCCGCTAGAGAGAGAGAGAGAGAGGGGAGGTTTATGTCGTCTGGGCTTGATTTGGCTGTGACTGGGGCTTTATTATTGAAGCTCTCTGTTTCTGATTTGTCAAAAAAGAGAAACCTTTTCTCCTCCTCATCTTCCTCTGTTTGCTCTGTTCTTGGTGGCCTTGTTCTTCTTCTCTCTTTCTGCTGCTCCCAGCAGAGTCTCAATCTGGGGTGTCCGGATTTCTCGATGCGTTTGAGGCCTATAAGGTACTATTGATTCCTGTTTTGAAGAAGGTGGGGTTTTTGAGGTTTTGGTCTGAATCTTAAGTATGGTTTTTTCTTTGGTTGCAGGACTTGTTCTGGTGTCGAGTGCTTTGGGGGTTTTCACATAAAGAGATTTTTCTATTTGTTCATCTTCATAAGAGGGCCTCTCACTTGATACACACACACACCCTTTACACTCAGACTCCTCGGTTTCTCCGGTCCCTTTTTTTGGTTGGTTTCTTGTCCTTCACTTGAGAGATATAGTTGATTGTTTAATTTGTCCGACAGAGAGATTTTATTGTTGGGGATTTTTAGTCCATTTCACCATGCCGGGTCCTAAACTGCAACCTTTGAGCAACCTTAGACCCTTCCCTAAACCCCAAACCCTGACCGAGTACTCGAAAATCCGGAAAGTCAGGGTCATCTTTCAGGACCCTTATGCTACTGAGTCGGATTCCAGCGAGGATGAGTTGGAAATGGCATGCCGCAGGCCGTTGAAGCCGAAATGTTTTGTCCGGGAGATTGATCTCCCTGCAACTGGCTCTAATGTTAAAGTTCCTGAGCCGCAGAGCTCCAGCCAGGACAGTAACCACAGTGGAAAATCCCCTATTAAGAAGAGGAAGACTGTTGTTAAAGCCTCAACAGTGGGAAAATCAGATGTTGCCTTGTCTGTTGGGAAGACTGGGCTGAAGAAGCCGGTTGGTGTAAGGCAGAGGAAGTGGGGTAAGTGGGCTGCTGAGATAAGGCATCCCCTTACCAAGGCAAGAATTTGGTTGGGAACTTATAAGACCCTCGAGGAGGCAGCGCAGGCGTATGAAGCAAAGAAGCGGGAATATGATGAGTTGACTGCAACAGCAGCCACAAGTGACAACAGGAAGGATGTTCCAATACCTCTGCCTGCTTCTGATTCTCATGTCAGCACCAAGAACACAAGTTCATTGGATGATTCTGAAAGTGCAGCATCCCATACTTCCCCGGCCTCTGTCGTGGAGCTTGACGCTTCTGCAGTGTCCAATCTTAATGTGGATTTGGTTGATCTCTTTAAGGATGACGATGGGATTGATGCCAGCCTTATCGATGATCTTGAAATACCTGATTTGGGTTTCATTAACGAGCCCTTGGATCCTCAGGATCCTAGCTTGGATCTTGATTTTGGCAACCTGATTGGCGAGTTTGGGAAGATGTATGATGACTATTGCGGGATTGACGAATTCGGGTTTTGCGGGCTGGATGCTGATGGACCAAGTGAGCTACCTGATTTTGATTTCGACTTCAGTAATGAAGAGTTCGCCTATCTGGATGATCATCAACAGGCACAGGCACCGGCACCGGCACCGGCACCTATCAATATAGCTTGCCCATAAAATTTTGCAGCTAGAAGTTTCACTTCTTATCATTAGCTTGTTTTTACGTTTTAATTAATATAGCTTAGGAGATCTTCGGTGCTCTAACGTGGAGTGTCCGAGAGTGGTTTTGCTCTGCGAGTTCCTTTGTTGCTTTGACGTGAAGAGACACAGAACTGGAAGGAGTCCTTTGGGTTTTCCTGTGCTGTTAGAGCAGTCCAAGGGGTTCTTTCTGAAGTTGTCTTCGTCGGTTTTGAATGTTTTGGTCGTTTTATCTTTGGAGTCGGCACTTTATCTAGACGTAATATCAATATGAGACTTGTGTTATTTGCACAATATTGATTTGTGTTGTTATCTCGTTCTTATGATTTATGTGTTGCGTTTGGTTATTTGTTCTAATAGTTATCTTGTTCAAATTCAATTTTCTCGAGAGCGCATTTAATATTAAATCATGTTTACAGTCCTCCGTATTCTCAACTGTTGATCTTCCATTCATAACATGTCTGCAGTCTGCCTGCTTGCATTTAAAGAGATCACATGTTTCTCGTTGCTGATACTCTTCAAGTCTGATATGGTTCCGAACCAAAATCTGAATCTCTGTGTGCAATTGATGGCAGTGCTTTGTCCATTTTTATGTTATGGAAGTTGAGTTCTTCTTTGGTTTAATATAACTATTTCCTATCTCCATACTTTTAAAGAGCAAAGTCTGCGTTACTTATATTATATACGTACCGTAAACAAAAAGTACATCAAGTTGAAGTCAATCGGCGACTCGTTGATGAACCTAGGAATATGAGTACTAAATCACGCGAGTAATAGATTTAGAGCTTCCCTAATATCTACTACAAGAATTTGACCTCTCAATCAACAACCGTATCATAATTTTTTACAAAAGACAGAAGCAAGTAGATAATCTGTTTCGATAATGGTGCTCAAGTTGTAAACCTTCTCGACAGTAATCTGAATTGACCTCAATTCTGTTTCGATCAGCGATCTAGCGGACAAAAGTAAAGTTTGACTTTTTAGAATGAGGGCTTAGTGATCTCTAGCGATAACGGTAGTACCCGCCCGAGGACGGGAGTTTGTCCATGAGGCGTCGTAATTGAGCTTCTTGCTACTAGGTTGTTTATAATTTTTCTAGGACTGCATTATGCATGCATATTTTTTCAACTCTTTTTTTAGGTTAGCTGTATTTCAATTGCAGCGCCTATCAATCTAGCATTGTCCTTTCCCAGGACTGCCATTCATTGAAGATTTTGCTTCTTTGTGGGATTGTGTCTGGTGAGAGACAACTAACTGCTAGACACGTGATGCGTACGTAATTAATTTATGAAGCTCGTGAATTCTAAAAAAAAAAAAGCCTTAATGGACATTTGTTTCCGTACTTAACTTCAATATACTGTATTTTATACGATTAAGAATTTCTTGACACCAGATTAAACATTATTTAGTAATTATTTAGATTGTGTGTTTCATTTTGATAGTTGAAGGTGGTTAGAATTTTTTCCTACCGCCATAACCATAAGAACAAATGCTGTGGATGTCTCTTTATTTTTCCAAGAAATTTTTGTTGATTTGAGGGTAAGATTGATCATCAGAGTATAATTCAAAATTTTTACAAACAGAAGAAAATCGACATTCTGATATTAAGATAGATCTAGGTTAATTATAATTATGTTGTTTCTACTTTCTCGTGCCAGTAATTGTGAGGATGATGAAGATAATTCAATTAAATATTTTTCTTCTAATAACTTCCACGAAAATCAACATTCTGAAATTCGGGTTCAAATTCAGTGGGAACATGGGTAATCCCGACGGAAGGGGATAATGACAATATTGGAAATACAATTATAAAAATAATTAAAAAGAAAAATAATATCAGCCAAACAATACAATTATAGAAAATAATACAATTTATGAAAATACAATTATGGAAATATTGATATCATTGTACTGAAATATTAGTTTCCATCTTCTCGGATATTGGTTTCCATCTTCTATACTATTGGTTTTCTTGTACTCTGATATTTTTTTTCCTTCTACTCTGATATTAGTTTCATTTTACTATGATATTAATTTTCATTCTACTATGATATTGGTTTCATTCTACTATGATATTGGTTTTCATCTTCTCCGATATTGGTATCCGTCTGCTTTCATATTGGTTTTCTTCTGCTCTGATATTGGTATCCTTCTACCATGATATTGATATCATTGTACTCGGATATTGATATTCGTTTACTCTAATATTAGTTTCATTCTACTCCGATATTAGTTTTATTCTACTATGATATTGGTTTTATCATACTCTGACATTAACTTTCTCTTATTCTGATATTGGTATCTTTTCTTCAAATGAACAAGTTATTAACCCAACGAAAGTTATTAGTGCAAAAATTATATCAACCAACCTGAGAGCCAAAAAACAATGATCCGATCATCACAAATTCACACCAAGTAGAAGCACAAACCAAGCAACCATCTTAGAAGAACAGACAATCCTCCAAAAGACCGAAACTTGAAGAACCAATCATCAAGTAATCCTTCCGAAACACAAAATTGAGACAAAAAAAAGAAAACAGAGAAAGACCATCCAAACCAAGCTTCAGTCTTTGGCATAAAGACACAGAGAGACAAAATCACGGTAAGGAGACACGAAACGACAAGAAATAGGAATAGAATTGGGTGATCAAAACAAAAATGATCGGGTCTGCAACGACGATGGCGCGTGGAAGAGATAAGAATTTTTTTTCTCCCCGTATCTCCACGGCGTCATCCAGTCAATCTCCTTTATTCTCTCCATGTATCTCCTCTTCCTGTCGGCGAGGACACCACGACCTCTCTCTCATCGCGGCGCGGCGACTCTGGACGTCCAAGTCAAATAGAGGCTCTCCCCTTCAGCGGCGGGACTCGGTGGAGCGAGGGCGTCAGTCATCTCTCCGGGACACGAGTGGACAGGCTGTCCCCTGTCACTCCTCTTCTCTCCCGACGCGATTATCACGAACGATTCAGCGGGCAGCTCGGTCGCTCCACGGCGGCGACCACAGGGACCAGGGCGAAGTCCGAGGAAGAAGACAACGACAAGGAGTGAGATGGCGAGGACGGTAGGATTTTGGATGATCTTATCCTCTGGTGATCTCTTCTCTTAAGTGCTGGGATTTTTGGAGGAAGAGAGGATGGTACTTTTTTATTGACAAATTGTGACAGGAAGAAAGAGAAATGTTGGGTTGTTTGAAACCTAGATGGGGGTAATCTTATGTAAAAATCCAATAATGTCTCCGGAAGATTTTGACCATCAGATCTATAAAAAATAATTTTAACCAAATCTAATGGTCCATAATTTGTCCATATCACGGAAATGACTTTTATGTAGTCCCTACTGAATCCAAATCCTTAATGTTTATCCTATCATCCCCTCGTTGACTTCCTAGCGAGAAGTCAGTAACTAGTATATTTTACAATCTCAATGTTTTACCGTCCTATTAATTACTCATTGGCGGTGTTAATGTAATATTAATTCCCTCCGGAAAGAAATACACTCTTAATTGTATTGAGAGAAAAAAAAAGCTTCTAAGACGAGTCCAAGAGATCCAGTCTTATTAATGAAATTTTTCTACGACAAGAAAGAAACGCTTCTAAGATGTCTTGGTTCGGAAGATGACAACAAAGAAACGCTCAGTATTCATACATGACAATTCAGATAGTGACCAAGATGGATGCACATACGAATTTAATAAGCCGCATACCTAACCAATATTTTAGGGGTCGAAAAGTCCTCAATTAAACAGGAGCATCTCGGGTTGACCTTCTGTTTATTCGTTGATTTTGATATTTTTTTTATCCTAGTCCAAAACCATCCAGCCTTATTTATGGATGATATTTATCTAAAAGTATTTATTTTTTTCATTCGTCAAATTTAAACTTGAGATATCTTATTTAAAATGATTGGAGTCTTAATAATTTGGATAACCTCTCATTTTGTTTGGTAGTAGCAATACATAATATACTTAAGGTGAAGGAATGGTTCTAATATTCCAAGGTCGGATTCTTCTTTAATAAGATCAATATTCTTAAGACGATTACCTCTATTCTTGAGATTAACTGGAACTTGGACTGTGTAGATCAAACGAAATCAACAAAACACAGAAGAGAGAAGTATAAGTAAAAATCAATGAGAGAAAAGCGGCAGATTTGAGATCGGAGTACCACGACAGGTTGGTTGATCACTGGATCACAAAAGATAATCTAGCACATGTAGCAAGTAGGTGTAAATCTCCCGCAACCGGAAAGAGACCACAAACATCCAACAATCAACTAGCCAAACGACCGCCTAACTAGTTGTTTATCACCTAATAGACAGAATATCGACCGATTTCTATTCTATAAGATAATAGCATTAAGAATAGATGTTCCTACTCCTAGTGATTATACTAAAAACTTTGATATCTACAAACTAGCCTTACTTATTCCTAGTTAATTAGTTTGGTAACGACCGTTCCTCGCTGAATTAACCTTGCTCCTAGTTCAATTCCTAACTGCGACCACTAATTAAGAATCGATGGCAACATAAAGTCTAGAATAAACTCACAACCGCAAATCATTCAAGAACAAAAATAAGCACAAGAAATAAATAAATATTACTAAAATAGATTGATAAAACCTGATCCTCACAACCAAAACCTGGGTCTCCTTCCTCGAATCAACCTAGAAGTTTAGTTCCTCATAGTTATGACAAAGGCAAAAATAAGGTATATGTTCTCTGGAATCAAAAAGTTCTCTTAAAATAAGTCTAGAGGGTTATATATAAGCCCTCCTAAGTGTAAAAGCCTAATGGGTCGTCCCCAGTGTCCTAAGGGATCAGAAGACCGAATTTCCAAAATTGGCCCTTAAAATTCGCTGATAATAATCTGCCAGACCAGCCTTCAGTGTTTTGGTCGTAACTTTCTTTTCCGATCTGTGATGTAAGCGTTCTTTATATGCACGGAAAGAGAAAAGAAATATCTTCAATTGTTTGTCAAATACGCATCCTCTGATTCGGCACCAAAGTTGACCGAAATGCCCTTCCAAGTCAGCTGTCCCTGCCAGACTTCTTCTCCAAGTATACTTCTTTCCAAATTTGCCTCCTTTTCCTACAATTTAGCACAAAGAACCCATTAGTCATCCAAATCTCAAATATTTACTAAAACGATACTAAACTAAAGATAAACATATGAAAATAACTCGAAATCTTATGCATTTAATGCGTGTTTTAGACACACATCAGTATATCTACAACTTTGTAGTTTATGACTTCTCCAAATTCAGAGCATAAGGACATCAAAAATATATTTGAAATCAATAGTCGACCAGGCGGCTGAAAGGTGTTTATCAAATAGCATGCTCGGTTATGTCAAATGGCATGTCCGGTAATATCAAATGGCATGTCCGATTACGATAAAATGACATGTCCAATTACGATAAAATGGCATGTTCAATTATGACAAAATGGCAAAATCTGTTACGATAATATTTAATAATATTTACAAATATTAATAATTAAATAATAAAAAAATATAAAGATGGTCCTCTTCTCAAGGCGCAAGTCATTTTCCCACCATGTCAGTTGCGTTAGACGCTAAGGGATATTGACTTTTTTGCCCCTTCCTGGACGGGACAGAATAGTAAATTCCGTAACCAATCCGGGCTCCATAAGAAGCACCTAGATAATTTTTTATTTTTATTTCGTACTCTTTGCATCACCAATGTATTCAATGGAAAAATCTTTATTTTCTCCTTCGGAAGCATAACCCCAAAGTCATATTGACAATAACATCATATCATCGTCTAATTGAACTCGTTAATCCCAATCGTTACCTCGAGCTTGAAAAAGTCGGGTTGTCCCTCTTCTTCCCTGAAAGTGCAGGTACCAAATCCCATCTTCTTCCCCGACACCGCCCTGTCTTAACCCCCACTTCTTCCCCGACACCTCCCCGTCTCAACCCCTTGTTCTTCCGACGTCCCTGGCCAAAATCCAACCACAACGAAGCTGCCCGACATCTCCCTACCCTACACTGTCATCTCTCTCTCTCTCTCTCTCTCTCTCTCTCCACATCTTCACAATGAAGCTCTGAAACATCAACCTCCAAGTTGGTTCTTTATTTTGATTTTTTTTTGTATCTCTGCCTTCTTCCTCGACTGGTGACAGTGAAGAATAGGAGAGAAGGGGTGATAAGATTTTGGGATAATTACTGTCAGACCCCTGGTGCTTGGCATATTCGTCTTTCATCCCCATGTTGTTTGAAAATTGATTAAAAGCTTCCCATAGTGGGATTGGGGTTTAGTGATCTTCTTCTAGTTTGGTTTAAGGGAAATCTAGAGGTTTGGTTTCAGGGTTTGGTAGATCTATTGATTTCTGGGTTTGTTTATCTGGAGGTTGAAGAAGATCTTTTTTTCAAGGGTATTTTAGTCATTTCAATGAAAAAAAATAAAAAATTTGATGACATCAGTGAGGGACCTAATAGTATAATTTTGCCAAACTAGGAAGAACTTTTAATCAATTTCCAAAGGACAGGGGGTGAGAGACGAATATGCCAAACACCAGGGGCCTGACAGTAATTATTCCTTAATTTTTTTAATAACTTAGGGTGAATTTTAATTAAAAGGTGATTTAATGGTAGCAAAGTTATTTCAAGTAAAGCTTGTTAACCAACAATTAGATGAAAAATGGATAGGGGATCGAGTAGTTCAATTTTTCAAACATTAAGGACTAATTTATTATGTAATGGATGTCTTTTTACATTATATCAAAACTTAGGATCTATAATTTTTTTCTTAAAAAAATAAGGACTAATTTGAAAGGGGGACGATAGGGGAAATTGAAATTCCAAACCCACATCCCGTCTCTCGTCCTTTAAGACCATCTCCATTAGTGTCCCTCGACATGGGGGCACCACTTTTTTAATAATATAAAAAAGTAAAAGATGGAAAAAAGGGGTGGGGGCATGACAGCTGTCGGGGCCTTGCCCCTGCCCCCCAATATTTTTTTTATTTTTCAATCTATTTTAGTTATACTTAGCATAATATTATTTGTATAAATAAATTTTTTTTGATATTATTTGTGTGTTATAAAAATTGAAGTTATCTTTAACAAAATTAAAAATAAATAACATGAATAGTATTTTTAATAATATTATTTTTTATTTCTCTATAAATAGAGTCCAATGTCTAATATATTTTCACAACCAATCTAAAATTCTCTCTTCTTTCACTACATAATAACTTCTTTAATTCCCTATATCTCTTTCATATTATTTTCACTATGGATCCAAATGATCCTAATTTCTCAAACTATCAACTATTCAGATTTGATAATCCTTCATCTTATCCAAATTTTGGAGAGTATCCGACCTCTCAATCTTTTTATAACACTCAATTTTTTTCAAATCTTTCCCAAATTCTAATATACCAACATCAAAGCCCACATATCATGTCACGAAATTTATTTAACGATGCGTCATATTTGTAATTTTTCATTTAAGGTATTTTTTAATTTTGTATTGCAACTTTTGTAATCCTAATTTTGTTGCTTAATTTTTTTTGTTATAATTACAAAATAATTATTTTTGTAAATTATTTATAATTATATAAACAAAAAATTATAGTAGATAATATGTGGATGAGAGAGAAATTAATTATTTATTCTATGACCCTCAGTTGCTGATGTGGGTAGGAAAATATATAATGGGGTTGGGTTGGGTATGGATGAGAGAGAAATTGATTGTTTATTCTGTGACCCTGGGTGGGTGGGTTGCTGATGCAGGTGGTCTAACAGTCTTCCCTCCTTTCACAACTGACGCCTGACACGTCAAGTGAGGCCCATGGTTGGGCCCACGCTTAAGGGGAAAAAGAATAATGCATTAAAAATTCAAAAAAATTGAGTTTAGAAAATTTTCAAAAATAAAAATAAAAAAGAATTCAAATTTGGTGGTTCTTAGTTCTATTTGAATTCGTCATTGGATGAATCAAATATGGTTCATGGTTTTGATGAATTCGAATTCGAATCATGGTCAACCCTACGTGCACCCAAAACAAGCTTCTCCTCGAGCAAACTACACGATCAGTTTTTCACCCAAAAAAACTACATTATCACTACCTGGCTCCTACTCATATGCCTTACTTGGTGTTGCGGGGAAAAGAGAGAAGTAACCTAGGACGATCCGGAATAGTCGTCTCAACTTCGGTCTAACTAAGAACTAGAGCTAGGGCAACGCTAAGACAGTCTACGGGCTAAGGAAAGGAAAATCAATAAAGATAAGAGTTGTTGTGTTGTAATGGTGATGTCCTTGCTCTTGTGCCCGAGCCCTCTTTATATAAAATACCTTGCCCTAGGTCTGGCCTCAAAATAGGAAGAACTCTGAATAGGCCTTTTCCAATTCAACAGAGCCTCAAATAGGAAAGTTGAGGCCGTGTCAAGCAAGCAATCTCAGCTCCAAATAGGCACATCTCAAAACTTGACCGAATATTGGAGGATCTGACTTGATATAAGAAATCCTCGTCCCGGTCTAGTTTAGGTAAAACCTAAGCCATATCGCCAAACCAAAAATATCGCATTGACGGATTTGCTTGCCCTTTACCTAATATAGGCTAGCGTCCACTTTCCTTTTCCATGCGGCCAGCTTGCAATAAAAATAAGTCAATCCGTCAAGGTGAAGGTGCGGACCAGCCACATGAGGAAAAGAGCAAGGGTGTGAACCGGCCACATGAGGAAAAGAGCAAGGAATGCAGACCGGCCTTATAAGAGAAAAAGTAAGCACGCAGTCGGGCGGAGTGGCCTATGAAGAAAAAAGGGTAAGTAAGTGGACCAGCCTCCTTAGGAAAAAGGGAGGTAGGCAGAACGTTCTCCTTAGGAAAAAGGGGGTACGCTGCCCGACCTCCTTAAGAAAGAAGGGAGGTAGGCGGACCGGCCTCCTTAAGGAAAAAGGGAGGTAGGTGTACCGGTCTTACAATAGAATTTAGACCAACTTATACTCTAAATCTGAAGAAGTCATAAACTACAAAGTTGTAGGTCTTTGTCTTATCTTTCCATAGTCGAAGGAATCAGCTCAATCCAATATCCGAGCCAAAAGATGTGACTAATCTATCAAATTCTGACAGAACTCATTGAGCAAACCTCATCCAAGGACCACCAAGACTTGAAGCTTTGGTTAGGCCCACTTCTGATCCGAATTAGGCAAAGCTCATCCAAGGACAAGCCGAAGTGGAAGAGGATAACACACTAAAGTGATCTACTGTCACCGATCTCAACCAAGGGAAGACCATCACCGGTCTCAACCAATGGAAGACCGTCATCAATCTCGACCAAGGGAAGACCATTGTGGGTATCCACCCAACTCAAGACTGGGAATGGTCTCTTTGAGATGACACCAATCACCAGTCACTTGACACCGGTCTCTTCAGGATGACACCAATCACCCGACATCGGTCTCTCCGAGATGACATCGCTCACTTTGAGACCATGCCGGTCACTTCGAGACTGCACCACTCACTTCAAGACTAAACTGTCCACCGACCTCTTAGAGAACAAACTGTTCACTTGGAAACCAAACCGTCCACTGTCCTCATAGAGACCAGACCGTCTACTTGAAGACCAAACCATCCACCATCCTCTTCGCACTCGGGACTTGTCAAAAAAACTAACCAAAGATCGATCGAGTCTCAATGCCCACCAAAGGTTAAGTCCATCTCAACACCAAGCGAAGATTGGGTTCGTCTCGATGCTAAAGAAAAGCCGGGTGCTGGTCTGACATAATAAAGGACAGAAAATGGTCTTGCCACCCCGGTGAACTCAAAATGTGTTGACAAATGCCGAGATTATTTTTGTACCACAACACTTGGCCATTGTTAGAAGAAAACATGAGCTCTCTCGACCAACTCCCTCTCAACTTTACACCTCCACCAACCACTGATCCACCACAGGATCATGGCCCGACACCCACTCACGATGGAGAGACTAATCCACCTCCTGACTTTGCCATCGACACCGATTCAGGGGGGTACACAACCCCTATAAAGCCACCAGATGTTGTGCCACCTTCCTTTCGAGACAAGTTAGTCAATTCTATTGCACGTGCATCCACTCTAAGCATAAAAAGTGACCTCATCCAAGCAGGTTTGGTACGCATCAAATGATCAGCATGGCCCCTCCATCCACCACAGTTCACAATGTGCACCCAAGCGACGTGGCGGAGCTCGGAGCTTAGTTGACCACTGCCTTATTGTCAAGATGCTAAGAAGATTCTTGACAATTCAAATGATGGAGTGGCGAGTTTGGGTCCTATAGCAACCATGCGAGTTTGACTCTGTCTGGGTGAACTTGTGGTCGCTAGTTAACTGCCAGCTGCAAGTCACAAGATTTAGCTCTCGGTAATTAATTTCTAGCGGTCGCCAGTTAACTTGCGATCGCAAGTCATTTGCTCCAAAAGTTCTCGGACCAAAATTATTGGTGTTGGGATGGCGAGAAATAGGAAAGACATATTTCCTATTCCTATTCCTATTCTGACTAGATTTTGGACTCCTAATTAGACCTAGATAGGTTACTTGTATACCAAGGGTTTGTCTCTATATAAAGACATGTTACCCTAAGGTTTTGTATAGCTTTGTGACTCGGATCCATCAATAAAATTTCTCCTTTCTCACCGTGGACGTAGGCATTAGGCCGAACCACGTAATTCTCTTGTTCCGTGTTCTTTGTGCGATCTTGTTCTCTAGTTGCTGAATTCTTAACAATTGGTATCAAAGCTTAGGTTGGAGGATGACAGACGGCGCGAAGTTTGCTCTTGTGAAGTTCGATGGTTCTTCGAATTTTGGGTTATGGCGAAGGCGTGCAACAAGGGATGGTCATCGCGCTCTCGGAGAAGAAGCCCGAGAAGATGGAGGAGCAAGAGTGGAAGGAGATGGGGGCCAAGGCGGTGGCGATAATTCGCTTGTGCTTGGCGGATGATGTGATGTATCACGTCATGGATGAGGAGTCACCAGCTGAGGTATGGAAGAAATTGGAGGCAAGTGTCTAAGTCTTTGTCGAACAAGCTTTATCTTAAGCAAAGATTGTACGAGCTCAAGATGAAGGAGGGCTCGGATTTGAGCCAACACATTAATGGTTTCAGTCAACTTGTGAGCGACTTGAGAGAGGTTGATGTGAAGTTCGAGAAAGAAGACAAGGCATTGTTGCTGCTGAATTCTTTACCTGGCTCCTACGAAAATTTGGTTACAACTCTAACTTGGGGGAAGGAGTCCCTGGTGTTGGAAGATATCACAAGTGCTTTGCTAGGGTTTCATTAAAGAAGGAAAATTGATGATGAACAAGCGGAAGGGCTAGTTGTGAGGGGTAGCCATGGTGATCGTAGTGGGGCAAAAGACAGGAAGGGATCCAAGTCGTGGTCAAGGAGATTCAAGAGAAATTACTTCGAGTGCGGAGAAAAAGGGCACGTGAAGAAGGATTGTCCAAAAAGAACTCGGGATCGCGAGGAAAAAGGATCAGGTTTCGTGAATGTGGCCTCACATTCGGATGGGTCAGATGGTGATCTTCTTTCTGCTTTGTCAAGTCCAAAGCATTCTGATTCCTGAATTTTGGATAGCGGTTGCTCTTTCCACATGACGCCCAAGAGAGGGTGGTTCGACACCTACAAGTTTGTTGATTCAGGTATGGTGACTATGGGTGATGGTTCTACTTGCAGAATTGCTGGCATAGGTGATATCCAAATCAAGATGTGAGATGGTGTTGAGAGAAAATTGTGTGGAGTTAGGCATGTTCCGAAGTTGGAGAGGAATTTGATCTCGTTAGGAGCCTTGGATTATAGTGGGTACAACTATAAAGTTGTAGGCGGGCTAATAGAGGTAGAGAAGGATGCTGTGGTGGTGATGAAGGGTGAAAGGAATAATAGGAACACCTATAGGTTAGTGGGGAACACGGTTGTAGGTGGAGTCACATCGTTGGGTTCCGATAGAGGGGAGAAAAGCTCTTGTGTGATGGAGCGAAAGCTTGACATGAATGGTTTGAGTGGAGTTGGGATTCGCGGAGACAAAGTTAGCAAGTTCCCGCTATGGTTGTCTAAAGAGACGTGCACGTCAAAGGTGTTGGGTAGGTTTTGCATGGGGGATGCGAAGCCGTTGGTAGCACCACGGGCGAATCGGGTATCTCACTCAAGGCCGAACGGTGGAGTTCGTGACATGTCAAGGGTTCTACTTGGTAGAACAAAAGGTTGCCCTTTGTATGCTATGGCATGTAGCATTGGTATGAGGCAAGAAGGTCCAGCGGAGAAGCAGTTCGAGGTTGCGGAGCATGGGGTTGACCAGAAAATAGAGAGCGCATCTATTGGTCACAAGTTTGCTTCAGCAGGTGGACTTGCTAGTTGGAGTTCGATGGAGATTGGAGGGAAGATGCCAAGCAAGCTCGGAAGCTCGAGCTTGGGGGCTGGCTCCAAGTGATTGAACAAAAGGTGAAGAGAAAGTTGAGATGGTCTTATTGATGCAGTTATCTATGGTCCGAGATGGAGTCGGATTGGTTTTGCAAGATCTCATGGTTCTTCATGGGGCGGTGTTTTGTCAAGGTGGAGTCTGTTGAAGTTCGGGTGGAGCTTCATGGTTCTTCCACGAGATGATTTCTCGCCAAGGTGGAGATTGTTGGGATGGCGAGAAATAGGAAAGACTTATTTTCTATTCCTATTCCTATTCTGACTAGATTCTGGACTCCTAATTAGACCTAGATAGGTTACTTGTACACCAAGGGTTTGTCTCTATATAAAGACATGTTATCCTAAGGTTTTGTATAGCTTTGTGACTTGGATCCATCAATAAAATTTCTCCTTTCTCACCGTGGACGTAGGCATTAGGCCGAACCACGTAATTCTCTTGTTCCGTGTTCTTTGTGCGATCTTGTTCTCTAGTTGCTGAATTCCTAACAATTGGCAGTCGTCAGATCTTCCAAACTCAAATAACGTGTACTGTCTAGGTATGTCGATCCCATTACTCCTTATCGTAGCGACTTATACTTCGTATGTCAAAATTATTGAAAATATCCAACAGATAAACGTATTTATCCACTGACCCAACAGTAACTTTCAGTTCTTCCCTTTCGAAACCATGTTTCCTTTTGCCGATCACCATCCGCTTGAAGAGCTTTTCATTGTACACCGACAACCAAAGCTTCCAAGATAACCATTCAGGAAGATTTTTTGGGTTTCTAACTTTTCTGAGGAAACGATATTATCGATATAATCACACCGAAAATAGATTTCGATAATATAGAAATTTCAAAAAAAAATCCCAAAATAAACGGCAGGATGCGGGATAGAAGGGCTCCTCGTTATTACAGCGAAAGGTAAATAACTAAAAATTTGAAGGACCACTTACGGACCAGTGTACAAAAGGAAGTGAATGCGAAACATCCCAATATTTTCAGTTGACGAAAAAACTCAAATGGTAACTCCCCTTGTTATCTTATCTACCCATAACAATAACAACAGTATTAATAATTATCACACTAGCAACAATAATAATAACCCACCATAAAGAAGGAAGAAGAAGAAGAATAATAACAGCAACAGTTCCTTGGTATTGATCTCTTGCTTGGCTTAGAGCTTGACCACTTCAGGAATATGAACCGGATACTTATCAATACAATCGCTCCAAGGCCCATCCACAGGAGTCTTAATCGTCCTGTTACACTTCCACACCGCGCTGTTGCACTTGAACCCACTCCCGAAAGCAATCTGCCACACTCTGTCCCCTCTCTTCATCCTCCCCTTGGACTCGATGTAGCTGAGCTCGTACCATAGCGAGGACGACGAAGTGTTTCCGAACCTGTGAAGGGTCATCCTCGAAGCCTCCACGTGCTCCGCCGAGAGCTGCAGGTTCTTCTGGAGCTCGTCGATGACTGCCCGCCCGCCCGCGTGGATGCAGAAGTGCTCGAACGCCTGCTTGAAGTCCGGAATGTAGGGCTTCCACTTGGGGTTGAAGATCTTCCTCCCGATCAAGGTCATCAGGAAGAGAAGCTGCTCGGAGGCTGGAAGGACCAAAGGCCCGATTGTTGTGATGTTGGACTTCAACGCCTCGCCTGCAATAGCCATCAGGTCTTTTGATAGGTTGATGCCTACCTTTCCTTCCCTGTCCTCCTCCTCGTACACGCACCTGTACGCCTTGTCGTCCGCACCCATGTGTGTCCTGACGACGTGGACGAGCCTGTACTTGGCGCGCCACCTGTGGGACGCCCTGTTGGTTAACAGGATCGCGGCGCCCCCCATCCGGAACAGGCAATTGGGGAGGAGCATGGCCCGCTCGTTCCCTTGGTAGTAGTTGGGAGTGATGATCTCGGTGCTGACCACAACCGCGTTCGAGTTGGGGTGCACTTGGAGCATGTCGCGAGCCAGGTCGATGGAGATCGGCCCCGCGCTGCACCCCATCCCGGAGAGGTTAAAGCTCTTGACGTTGCTACGGAACTTATACTTGTTGATGATCATCGCGGACAAAGACGGGGTTGGGGAGAACAGGGAGCAGTTCACGATCAGGATGTCAATGTCCTTGGGCTTCAGACCCGTCTTTTCGAACAACTGATCCATGGCGGAGAAGATAACAAGCTCGGCCTCCCCTCTGGCGGCCTCCATGGTGGGTTTAGGAGGGATGTAGTGGATGGCAGGAGGGAGACAGGTCTCCTCGCCGAGTCCGGACCGCTCAAGGATCCGCATCTGGAACTCAACGGACTTGGGCTTGTCCTTGAGTATCAGCCTGGAGTGCTCCATGAACGTGGAGAAGGGGACCCGGCAGGTGACGGGAGGCTTGTAGCAGGCGTAGTCGACGAGGTAGATGGTTCGGGGCTTCGACATGAAGTAGACGGTGGCCACGAAGATTATGAGGAAGGAGGAGCACAGGATTTGGACGAGGTCGAAGTGGAGGGACCTCCAAAGGTTGAGGATCTCGTCAGGACCCAAGCGGAGCACCTCAATGGAGACTCCCACCATTACAGGGATGAGGAGGAGGTAGAGAACGTGGTTAACCAGGTACTGGTACCCCAGCTTCACGTACTTGAGCCTTACGGAGCTGGAAAAATCCGGCAATACTGGAGGCATCTTTTATTTAATTTTCTTTTTCTTTTTTGGGTATTATTATTATTATTATGAGTTGGGTGAGTGAGGAATGGAGGGGTAAGGGGATGGATGATATAAAGGGGCCGCGGGGGTTGTAATGAAGTTGGCAGATGGGAGAAATTAATGGCCGAACGGGGAGGGACAACACTCATCTCACGTCACTCAACGCTCACTCAACTTTGTTATTAATATGCATATGCTTATCAATATTTATGCATATGCTTTCCGCTTTGTACGTTGACTTTCGTAGCTTCTCGTTTGCCATTCGTTTCCATCCATGTCACTCTGCTACATTCGGATTGGTTTTCATCTTCTTTTTGGTGTCTTCGTACTTTGTCTATATATTTCTTTTTTCTGTATTGTAACACGTTTATCTAATATATACTTCTACCACCCTTCATAAACACCAGCCCAACCCAACTACTAGTAGGATTTTGTGCTCTGGTCTTGCCCCTGATGTTTGTAATTGTGAGCTTTTGGATCTTGTAATCATGCTGGTTATTTTGTTTCCTTGTTTTGACTTTAAATCAAGAACGATATATGGGACGTCATTTGTTGAGTCGAATAAGATTTACAGCAATAAGTATTGAGTAGTCGATTGGAAACATAGTTCATGTTATAGTATATAGCACGTTTATTTACAAAGTAATAACAAATGATATGGTTCGGGGAAATTATAATCAAGGGAGGAAACTGTTGTACTAGATCTCCAGCTTGTGGTAGAGGATTTTTCCTCATCTAAGGTACGGTGAGGCCGAACGACCAAACGCCCGAACGTGTCAATTCTTGATTACTTTTTTTGGTGGAAATTTCTTGATTACTTGCATGATCGCAAATGGGAAAGGAAATTGACGTATAGGGCAAAAGCTCCGGGGAAGTTATGGCTTCTTGCCCCAAGTAGTTGACAGGTGGACGCTAATTCGCCCATCCGTATTAGTTTTAATGCATGGAAATATGTGGCCAAAGCTAGACCAGGCTAGAGACCCAATTCAATGATGAGGAAGGAAGCATTCAGGCATCGGCTGGCCGCTATAGGGATGGTGTAAATGCTATTAGGGAGTTTTAAAGAGAGAACTTGGCAGTTGACTTCCCCAACTGCCACTCGACATTTGGATTTCGGACACAACACATTTAAGATACACGATGGGATGGATGGGAAGAGGAGATGATGAGTCAATGTAAAAGTTATCTTTTCATCCTTTCCCTAGTTTCGTTCTTAAGTAAATTTTTTTATACCATAAATATGTTGGGTTTGAATGCATATTTAATGCATTTGGCTCAAGCTGAAAGGCCCAAGTTAAAAAGCCCAAGCTGAGAATGGGATTATCACATCGGAAATCGCAAGAGAATTTTTCCTGTTTATAAGGAGAAGCTCCAAGCTGGTGTAACATTAAATGTTCCACCTGAAGAGTTGACCGAGATTGCCTGCGATCCGAGTACGCGCACGTGCGTGTACGTATGGCACATTAGACACAAGTTGCAATGGATACTTTGTGACGCACTTGGCACTTTGCCGCACTCTTAATATAACCTATGCCGGCGTAGGCATAAGAGACGTAGGATATCAGAAAAGTAAACAAAATGTGTTGCGGGGGAAAGTGTCCTTCGTTCTTATTGTATGATTTCAAAAGTACTCTTGTCAAACATTACGAATAAGAGTTGGATCTAGGGATGGTAATTTGAATCTTATTATGAGGATCTACTTAAAACTAAATCGAAAGAGCCAAGATTGTTGATTTTGACCTCATCTTATTATGTTTGAATAATTATTTTTAATTAAAAATAAAGGCATGAATATAGATTTACAAGATACTGTTAAAATACTACCCTGATTTTAAGATTGTATTAAATTAATATATTGATTACTAAACCTAATACCGACCTAGCTAACTTAGAATTTTTTTGATTTGATATTTTGCTTTCTTTATATCACTTATTTTAATGACTGAATCAATTGAATTCACGTTTTTTGAATATTTTCTTGCTATTGCAACAATCAAGTAGGATTTAATTTTTTAAAAGTAAATAATTTTAAAATAATAAGGACTCATGGCCGCCCTCATCTTATCTGGATCCTTATTTTTAAAAAAGATAAGGGCAAAGACCTGAGTCTCCTTCAAAAAAGAGTAAGGATTTAGGTCATATACATCCTATCCGGATTCTGCCCATTTTCATTTCCTAGTTGGATCCAAAAATAAGGGAACCGGATTTACTTAAGGGTGTTTTTTAAGCAAAAAATATTTTTTTAGTATAAGCAAAAATGATATTTTTAAGAGTATTTAAGGATATTTTGAGTTAAAATTTTAGGAATATAAAAATATTATTGGAAGAGCTACAACTAAATAGGATCCAACAGTTATATTTTGAATATAAAAAATTTCAGCTAATAAAATTATGAAATATTTGAGGTCAGTTGTATTAACTTTAAAAATCTATTTTTTAGACATGAGTCATAGACCAATAGCAAAAAATTTCTTTCAAAAGTTTTAATTTACTATTTATCTTCTATCGGACAAAGCAGGGCTAAATTTTAGGACCTAATCAATTAGAGTTTGTCAAGTGGAAAATGATTTGGATTTCATTTATAATCTCAAGTTTCAGGAAAAAAATATTAAATAAGTTATTTTAAAATATCCCAGAACAGTACTCAATTCGGGAAAAAAATTAAGCAGCTAACATGAATGGATTTCATGTGACTTGAGGGCTCAACGTTGTACCTGTAGAGCACGGACGGAGCCATCACGATCAGCAAATTATCACCTGTTATCGCGTACGATACAAAGATTGGACTAATTGTGTCACTTTTTTTTTCGTTCTAAAAAAAGTGTCATTTTTTTCACGTTGGGCCTTTTTTTTAAAAGTAGATGATATTATTAAGGCCCCAAGATAGTTACAGAAAGATGCAGCAATCAGCAACGCAAGCACACACCAAGACCATGGTAATATTTACAAAAAGACAAAAACAAGGCAAGAGGAAACGCTACGCCATTGCCCTCATAGCTAGGAATACATCTTGAAAATGAAATTGGAAAGAGAGACCGTACCAGTAGGTCCATTCAGACATGCACCTAAAGATATGTAGCAACAGCTTGCCCATAGAGACGGGCTCGTTATCGAAAACCGCCATGTTCGTTGTCTTCCAAACGCACCAACAAACCGCTGCTAGAGCGGTGTACCAAGTTTGCTTCAACCGTTGACTGCGTGCCAGGCCTACCCATAACTCGGGGAACTTCAAAATTAAAATTTGGATCATTTTTTTATTTGCGTGTCATCCTTGCGCAAGAAATGTGTTAATCTTCTTTGTATCGTTTCAATTTTATCAGATCCCCGAAGGGACTTCACGTTTGGGCTTGTGCATATGAAGTTTTGGGAGTCCCAACCAATTGTACGCTCTTTCTGTCGCTGTCTTCTTAAAAGCATCTCCTTGTTATAGGAAAAAAAAATATAACCATATAGCAATTAGCGCCTCCCCCTAAACATTTACAAGAAAAGTCACTTGTCTGAAAAAAATTAAATGTCGGTTGATTCATACACAGTGATCTTATCGAGGATATTAAAAAATGCGTTTGGCTGAAATTTTTGAACCTTTTATAAAGATGATTTGGAGTATATCATGATTAGGTTTTTTTTTAGGATGTACGAAAAGCTTTTTTGAACCTTTTTTGCATCTGTTGTGAGGACTTTTTTTTATATGTAAAATTTTATAAATAGTGATATTTAAATATAAATTTTTTCTACAAAATTGCAATCATCTAACTTCATCAAAATCCTATCGCGATAAAATCTAGTGAAAAAAAGTGTCACTCGAAATATGTCATCCTATTTATTTAGATAAGCTTTTTTTTCTCACCACAAGTGTCAAATTTTTTAACATCAAGTTTTGGTAATGGGGGAAATCATGGGTATGTGCAAAGATATTCCCATGTTACCACATTAAAAATGTAGGAATCTAACCGACAGAAGCAAGTTTGGTTAATTGTGAACGTACAATCTTAATGTCCAACTAAGTCGTTAGACGTCACTACAGTATTTTATCGGTAGCTTCCATGTTGGCTAATCTTAATGTCCGTTTCAATCGATTCGTGCACTTCAAAGCATAATATTTTTTGTTAATCTTTGTTTTTGTTCATTGAGCTGAGTAATTTTCTGTTTGATTTTCCATTTTACTCTTCCAATTTTCGATAAATATGCCTTTAAATATCCACAACTTTCACATAAAAAATTCCTATTGTTTACAATAACAAATAACCATTTTCGTACAAATGGAATTCTACTAGTTATCACAGAGTGATAACTGATCTATAAATACAATAGAGTAATCTCTCCGTTTCTTTTCTTTTCCTTGCGCTACATATTTTCTTTTTTAAAAGGGTCTTTGGTGGAAAACCTAAATGAATAATTTTTTAACAAAGTTAAATTTATATCAAGTTACACGACTCAAGAATTAAAATCTGAACTAACATCAACTTTTATGCACGTTTTGTGTTTTCTTGACAAGTACTCTTTTAACAAATGAATAAATACTTATAGTGAAGAATCGAGCTTAAATGCTGTTTATGCGCAACTGCATGTAACTGTAGTTGAAATTCCATGATTGGCTCCTAGCCGATCACCAAAAGAAGCTACCATAATCTATCATTTATCATGGTAGCACGTTACATGTACCCTATCTAAATGGACCAACGCAAAATAGTTAATTTTTTAAAAGATGAATAGTAAATTGTTGTGTGGGTTTAAACTCAGAACCTCTATCAAAATAGTTAAATAACATTTTGATAGAGAAAAGGATGAAAAAGATACGTCTTCCCTGCTAGCATCAGACTCAATCGTGCTCGTTTCCTGGAGTGCTTCGATGACAGGACTCTGAACTAATTGATATATTCTTTCTTAGGTACATTGTCAGTTAGAGTACTTCCTTCGGACACTTTTGGTCATGATATATATACACTTAGAAAGTTCGTCTATTTCCCCGGAAATAGACGTATATTTGTATTTTGCGTTTCCTTCCCTTTGGTCTAAAATTTTGCTTTGTCTAAAAGTGATTAAATAAGATGTTGAACTTTTTTTTTTGAATAAATTGAAAACTTTATTATTAATCAAATAAAAGAAGAAGTAGCATTAATAACCAGACCCTATTATGGTACCCGCTGCCGAGAGCAGTCCTAAACAACAAGTTCCAAAGACCAGACATCAACCACTCCCTTGCACAAAACAGTATGAAGTTGTACTCACAATCTCAATAAAAATATTTTATCACCGTAAAATTCTGCAGGAAAAACTAGTAAAAAAAAGCACAAATTAAAGCCATGACAAAGAAATCGAAATCAATAAAAAATAAAGACCAGCGCAAAAATAAAGTGAAGGAGCAAAAGCTGAAAAAAAAATGTTGGGCAAACTACTATCAGGTCCCTAGTATTTTGAGACCCTACTTCTCGCATCCCCTGGTTTTCGAAAATAATTTTTCCGTCCCCCGTGCTTAGTTTTATTATACTCTTGGGTACCTGACTGATGTCATCCGTCAATTTATTAATTTTTTAATCCTAAAATGACTATTATACCCCTGGAATTAAAAAAGAAATTACTACGGTCATTTCCTCCCTTCCCTCCAGTGACCCTTGCACTTTCTCCGACGACTCTTCATCTTCTCCAACGATTACATGCAAACTTTTTCGGCCAAAAAAATCCCAACCCTTAAACCAACACTTCCATTTTTACTTTTCTCAAACTCTTAAACCCGAGAAACCAACCCCTAAATCCCACCATTAATCAATTGCTTGAACCAACCCTTAAATCCCACCATTAATCAATTGTCCGAACCAACCCTTAAATCCGACGCCGCAAAGGCCAGTGCCCATGCCGCCGACGACACTGCCATTGTCTCTGACGAGGATGTCCGAGAAGAACGAGGAGAGGCCGCCACTAGGGAGGGAGCGGGACGACTGGCAGTTGGGCCGTGGGGAGCGGGACGACCGGTGATTAAGCCCTGCCATTTTGGAGAATGACAGGATCGACCATCCTGGAGGCAGAGACGGTGGCTTTGGCCTGGGCTTGTTCTTGGAGGGCTGCCCCTTGGCTTATTGGTCGATGGGCTGAGACGGGGGCGGCCTCCACGTGGACGGTGATGCCTAAGTCGTAGGAGGAGGAGTCTTCTTCTTCTCTTCTTCTTGTGTTTTTTAAGTCGGAGGAGTTTGTCCTCGTCCCGGGCCTACCGTGTAGTGAAGACGATTTTCTTGGCGATGAAGACGATTGATTTTCTGGGTTGATTTATGAGAGGTGGAGACGACGATGGAACTCCCTGGTGAGGGAGAGAAATGGGTTTTTTTACCTATTTTTTAAATTTTTGTTAAGGGTATATAAGTCATTTTACATAAGAAAATGACTGATGACGTTAGCCAGGAACCTATATAATAAAACTAAATATGGAGAACGGAAAAATTATTTTCGAAAATCTAGGGATGCGAAAGATAGGTATCAAAGTACCAGGGACTTAAGGGTAATTTATCTAAAAAATTAAAGCCACTAAGCGAGCATGACATCTTCTCGTGGCGACCAGATCTTCACGAAACGAGGTAGACAGAAGGACCGCTCCGACCAAAATATCTTCTCGCTTCTCGCTTCTCGCTTCTCGCTTCTCGCTTCTCGCCACGACCAAAACGTCCTCGCGCCGAGGTGGACAGACAAATGCGCATGACGGCGAAGTTTCACGCACTGAGCGAGACACCTCGCCCTGAGGTGAGAAACTGCAACCTTTTCCATGGCGAACAACCTTTACGTTCTTCAGATTCTTGTAAATGATAAACTTTGCAACAAAATTAATAGATATATAAATGTATCTGACATTTAACATAAATAGAATTACGTTATAAAAAAACTCATGTCTGATTAACAGTCGGAGGTCAGGTTGGGGGCCAAAGAGCATACCTGTTCGCTCTCTATTCGTTTCAAGAAATATTGATAGAAAGAAACATGCAAGACTACCAGATTATAAATTGGTTCGTTATACTTTTGGAATAATATTAAGTATATATATTCCCAGACTCACATACTATGTAATTATTCTTCTGAAAATTCTCTCCCACGAAATGCTAAGGTCCATTATAAACTAGTCATTGAATAAGTTGACTAGTTTATAATTATTGTATGCATGATCCATTGATATTGGCTAAGCAAGTATGAATCAGTTATTTGTCCCATCGACCATATTAATTAGACAGCGTCAAGTTTAGAGAGTGAGAGATATAAAGCAAATGACAGCAAGATATTAATGAGATGATAAAGATAGGATGTGGGTATTAGTTGGCAGTTTACAGCAAATATCGGTTGCCAATTAATTCGATTTCTACGCTATTAGATTCGTGGTTGTACAGGAACCTCATAACCAAATTGCATAATGATGACGAATGCAATGGTGGTAGGGCAATCGATCTGTTGATGCTCTTTTCAATTATGCATTGACATTTTTTTTATTATGTCATGTTAAGAATTCAGCGACTAGAGAACAAAACGTGCAAAGAACACGGACACAAGAGATAACGTGGTTCGGCCTAGTGTCTACATCCACGGTGAGAAAGGAAAACTTTTATTGATGAGTTTTCGAGCCACAAAGTTATACAAAACCTTAGGGTAACATGCCTTTATATAGAGCCAAATCCTTGGTGTACAAGTAACCTATCTATGTCGGATTAGGAGTCCAAAACCTAGTCAGAATAGGAATAGGAATAGGAAATAAGTTTTTCCTATTTCTCGCCATCCCAACAATCTCTACCTTGGCGAGAAATTATCTCGTGGAAGAACCACGAAGCTCCACCCGAACTTCAACAAACTCCACCTTGACAAAACACCGCCCTATGAAGAACCATGAGATCTTGCAAAACCAATCCGACTCCACCGATTCCATCCCGGATCATAGATAACTGCATCAATAAAACCATCTCAACTTTCTCTTCACCTTTTGTTCAATCACTTGGAGCCAGCCCCCAAACTCGAGCTTCTGAGCTTGCTTGGCCTATTCCCTCCAACCTCCATCGAATCCCAACTAGCGAGTCCACTTTTTGAAGCAACCTTGCGACCAATAGACGCACCCTCTATTTTTTGATCAACCCTATGCTCCGCAATCTCGAACCGCTCTTCCGTTGAACCTTTTTACCTCAAACCAATGCTACTTGCCATAGCATACAAAGGGCAACCTTTTGTTCTACCAAGTAGAACCCTCGACATGCCACGAACTCCACCGTTCGGCCTTGAGTGAGATACCCGATTCGCCCGTGGTGCTACCAACGGCTTCGCATTCCCCATGCAAAACCTACCCAACACCTTTGACATGTACGTCTCTTTAGACAACCATAGCGGGAACTTGCTAACTTAGTCTTCGCGAATCCCAACTCCACTCAAACTATTCATGTCAAGCTTTCGCTTCATCACACAAGAGCTTTTCTCTCCTCTATCGGAACCCAACGATGTGACTCCACCTACAACCGTGTTCCCCACTAACCTATAGGTGTTCCTAGCATTCCTTTCACCCTTCATCACCACCACAGCATCCTTCTACACCTCCATTAGCCCGCCTACAATATTATAGTTGTACCCACTATAATTCAAGGCTCCTAACGAGATCAAATTCTTCTCCAACTTCGGAACATGCCTAACCCCACACAATTTTCTCTCAACACCATCCCATATCTTGATTTGGATATCACCTATGCCAGCAATTCTGCAAGTAGAACCATCATCCATAGTCATCATACCTAAATCAACGAACTTGTAGGTGTCGAACCACCCTCTCTTGGGCGTCATGTGGAAAGAGCAAGCGCTATCCAAAATCCAGGTATCAGAATGCTTTGGACTTGACAAAACAGAAAGAAGATCACCATCTGACCCGTCCGAATTTGAGGCCACATTCACGGAACCTGATCCTTTTTTCTCGTGATCCCGAGTTCTTTTTAGACAATCCTTCTTCACGTGCTCTTTTTCTCCGCACTCGAAGCAATTTCCCTTGAACCTCCTTGACCACGACTTAGATCCTTTCCTGTCTTTTGCCCCACTATGATCACCATGGCTACCCCTCACAACTAGCCCTTCCTCTTGTTCATCGCCAATTTTTCTTCTTATATGAAACCCTAGCAGAGCATTTGTGATATCTTCCAACACCAGGGACTCCTTCCCCCAAGTTAGAGTTGTAACCAAATTTTCGTAGGAGCCAGGTAAAGAATTCAGCAGCAACAATGCCTTGTCTTCTTCCTCGAACTTCACATCAACCTTTCTCAAGTCGCTCACAAGTTGACTGAAACCATTAATGTGTTGGCTCAAATCCGAGCCCTCCTTCATCTTGAGCCCGTACAATCTTTGCTTAAGATAAAGCTTGTTCAACAAAGACTTAGACATATACCTTGCCTCCAATTTCTTCCATACCTCAGCTGGTGACTCCTCATCCATGACGTGATACATCACATCATCCGCCAAGCACAAGCGAATTATCGTCACCGCCTTGGCCCCCATCTCCTGCCACTCTTGCTCCTCCATCTTCTCGGACTTCTTCTCCGAGAGCGCGATGACCATCCCTTGTTGCACGAGGAGATCCTTGACACGCCTTTGCCATAACCCAAAATTCGAAGAACCATCGAACTTCACAAGAGCAAACTTCGCGCCATCCGTCATCCTCCAACCCAAGCTCTTGATACCAATTATTAAGAATTCAGCAACTATCGAATAAAACGCGCAAAGAACACGGACACAAGAGATAACGTGATTCGGCCTAGTGCCTACGTCCACGGTGAGAAAGGAGAAATTTTATTGATGAGTTTTCGAGACACAAAGCTATACAAAACCTTAGGGTAACATGCCTTTATATAGAGGCAAACCCTTGGTGTACAAGTAACCTATCTAGGTCGGATTAGGAGTCCAAAACCTAGTCAGAATATGAATAGGAATAGGAAATAAGTTTTTTCTATTTCTCGCCATCCCAACATGTCACATTCGATGTCATTTACATGTGTATTTGGATAATTTAAAAGAATTAATTTCTCTCGATGTATAAAATTTTTACATGATTCTGATTAATAAAAATTAGAAGGTTATGTGCCGTCGATTATTACCCAAAAAAAATACATGCAAAAATGGGAACGCTCATATTATCTACATCTATAAATTTAAGCTATGCCGAGACTAGACCTGACCACGGTTCGAATTTGGACGAATTCGAATCGAATTTATTCGAATTCGAATTCGTCAAAACATTAAACCGTATTCAATTCTTCACAAGACGAATCGAATACGAATTATGAATTTTTGAATTAGAATCAAATTATAATCGAATCATAATCAAATTCGAATTCGAATTAATTCCAACGATGTTGAACCTCTTGTGGAAAACGTTTTGGTTTCATGTTGTTTAATTTACAAAATTGTTTCCAATCTTTTAGCAATTTTGGGCGAGCCCAGAATAAATTAAGTACTTATTTAATTGGTCCTAATGTAGAGTCTAAAGTTTTAATTCCATCTTGGGTACAAAGATTAAATATATGACATGCACATCTAATATGAAAAAAATTTCTTCCGAATCGTGTACAAAAAATTTCTAAATCTTTAACCATAACATTATTAGAACTTGCATTATCTAGAGAAATTGAAAATATTTTTTGAACTAGATTATATTCTTGTAAAATAATATGCAATATTTTATAACAATTATTTCCACTATGACTATCATCAAAAACTCTATATGCAATTATTCTTTTTTGTATATTCCATTCATTATCAATCCAATGACATGTAACACCAAAATATGAATGTGTTTGCCAATGATCACTCCATATATCACAATATGAGAAGTAACTCAAATTAGTAAACTTGAGGGAGAATTTATATAGCTCAAATTTTTAATAAGAGAAGTAGAGAATTGAGATTGGAATGTGTAAAATTTGAAGAATAAGAGGTGGTATTTATAGAGTTGGGAAGAAATTCTGAATTTATAAAAAAAAATTTTAAAAGTACCAACAGTAAAAAAAATGGTAACCTAGGGATTAAAACGGTAACAAAAAAAATGGTAAGAAAAAAACGGTAATTTGTCCTTGAAATTTAAATTTCCCCTCCCCCCTTCCCTTTTAATTCCCCCCCTTTTTTTTTAATTCCCCCCCCCCCCTTTTTTAATTCCCTCCCCCCCTTTTTTTTAAAATTCCCGCCCCCCCCCCCTTTTGAATTCGAATTCGAATTCGATACGAATCGAATTTGAATTTGAATTACGAATTCGAATTTGAATTTGATACGAATCGAATTCGAATTGAATTTGCCGGTTTGACGAATTACAAAAAACTTGAACCGTATTCAATTCTTATCATGACGAATTCGAATTGAATTTTTTGACGAATCGAATTATTGTCGAATCGAATCGAATTTTTTACGAATCGAATCGAATCGAATCACGAATCGGATTCAATTCATGGCCAGGTCTAGCCGAGACTAATGGGCTTATATATGGATTTTTCTTTCCAAAAGGGTAAAAATTTTAGATATAATCTCAAAATGGGTAAAAAATATATGTTTCTAAAATTGATAGTTTTTAGTACAAAAATAAAAATATGTGCTTGAGTAGAACCAATCTGGTCATGGAAAGTAGTATCTAGGACAAATCTGACAAGGGCAAAAATGGGAGAGTGCAAATATAGGGACTCCCGTGGAGGGGGAACCAAGAAAAATGGGAGTGGATCTACAAGGGAGTGGGCTCCGCCTGTCATTTGATGCTCAATTTAATTTTGAGCAAATTATTCTCACATCCCTGACCTTTGGTCACCCTCTCCCTAGGGTCCCTGACTTTTAAAAAATTATTGTCCCATCCCTAAGTTTTGATGATAATAGATTCTCGGGTCCCTAGCTGACGTCATCAACTTTTTTTATTTTTGATCATGAAAATGACCAAAATACCTTTAAAAAAATATATAAAAAATTCACATTCTTCAACTTTTGACCAAGAACACCAACAACCAAAAACCAACCCAAAAATAAAATTAAACTAACCAAAATTAAGAAAATAATCAAGAACATCAAGAACAACAACAAAATATATCTAATTAACATCTCACTCTGTGTTCAAAAAAAAATATCTCACTCAATAACATCCCAATTGAAAATTAAGAACACCTAATAAAAGAAAAAGGTGAACCCAGAACCCTGACTAATTAAGAACCCAGAAATCTCCTTTTCGCTCTCGCCACGATAACGCCTCGCGCTACTCTCGACCCTGCATCTCATTTCCCTTCTTTTCTATTTGGGTTTCGCTATCGACAACGCTGGGGTCGTTATTGACGCGGTGCCGAATGAGGAAGCGAAGAGGAGGGAGGCGGCGTTGGCGATGTTAACGTAAAAGTTCCAGAGGCGGTAGCTAAGCTTCCATAGCCGGAGCTTCAGGGAATTAGCCAGGGGAATGAGCTGGGAGAGGCGGACTAGGGTTTGGCAGAGATCGGAAGGGAGAGCGAAGATCCTTGGCCTCGATTTTCTTGATTGAGGCGGCGTCATCATCGAGTGCCTCATCTTCCTAGCTCGTCGCCTCATCATCGTTATTTGGGTTCGATTTGCTCGCTCTCTACTTACTTGCATCGTCTTTCTCAGATCCATCGAGGACCGGCATAAGGACGACGGTTAGGGTTTCGTTGTTGCTCCTTCTCTTCTTATCCACCTTCAACGCTCCTTCCTTCTCCCTCTTCGAAGATCAAGTTCGCCTCACCGACTGGTGATTACCGCTTCTGGTTTCTTAGAACTGATTTTTTTATTTGAAAGGTAAATGAATTTTATTATACCTCCTGAGTAATTACAAAGGAAACGTCACTAGGTTGCATAGAGAGCAGACCACAGTACAACGCAACACCATACATTCAAAGAATCCAAAAATCCCGAGAGCACCATGTAAACAAAAACACACCTACAAGAACAGCAAATGCAAGAAGCAGTGAGAAGGGCTACACCATGGTTTTTGAGAACTGGTTTGGCCACTCGGGAGTTTTTTTAATCTAAGGATCAAGTGTTGTTATTTTTGATATTTAGTTGTATTTTTAATTTTTGTTAGTTTGATCTTAGTCAAAGGTTATTTTTGGTTGTTAGTTATTTTTAGTCAAAGGTTGAAAAAGGTAACAAAAATTATTTAAAAGTATTTTGGTCATTTCTATGACCAAAAATAAAAAAAAGAGCCGATGACGTCAGCCAGGGGCCCGAGAGTCTATTATCATCAAAACTTAGGGATGGGACAATCATTTTTCAAAAGTCAGGGACCCTAGGGGGAGGGTGACCAAAGGTCAGGAACGTGAGAGTAATTTGCCCTTTAATTTTTGGAGTGAGTGACTTTAATTTTTTTTCCTTAAGCATTTTTTTCCCGAAAAAATGGCTGACGCATTTTTATATCAAATAGTTTACTCTGTTATATCAAATGGTTTACCCCGTTATATCAAATAGTTTACCTGGTTATTTAATTAATTATTTAACTTTCTTATTATAAGTATTTTTATAACCGGATATATCACTCGATATAATTGAGTATACCATTTGTTATAACTGGGTATACATTTGATATAACCGAGTATACCATTTGATATAACTAGGCATACTATTTTAACATATCTTCGATTAAATTTATTTGAAAAATCACAATTGATATATCAAAATAATTATTTAACACGATATACCATTTGACATAACCCGGTATACCATTTGACATAACTGAGTATATCATTTGACATAGCCGTACATACCACTCAATATTATTTAATTTTTATTATAAGTATTATTTAATATTATTTAAGTTATTATACATATTCTAGTATACCATTCGATATAATTGGGCATATCATTTGATATTAGTGGGCATTCCATTTAATATAATCGAGTATATTAGTGGGCAAACTATTTTACCATAACTGTGCAACCATTCGATCATAGTCGATCAAACCTTTTGATCGTGATATAACAAACTATTTTATCATAACATGATAAAAACTTTTGTATCGTAGCTGTGCAAATATTGTATCATAACATGATAACCCATTGTATCGTAACTGTTATCGTAACTATGCAAACTATTGTATCATAGCATGATAATCTATTGTATTGTAACTGTGCAAACTATTGTATGATAACATGATAAACTATTGTATCATAACATGATAAACCATTCGATATATAAACATAATTTGGAGCATACAAATTAGACAAAAATGAAGTAGCAGCAACCACTTCTCCATCCATTTTACTTTCAATTTAGTAGCCAAAATTTTACACAACCAAATTCCAAACATTTGTAAAATTAAATATCTCAAATCAAACAAGTTCAAGAAATTTACAAAATTCAAACACAAAACACCGATCAACAGCAAACAAATTCTAAATTCCAAACATTTAAAACTTCACGAGAACAGCAAATTCACGAGTTCCTAAACTAAAATATAAAAAAAAGAAAATGGGAAGGAACGTCGATGGGCTGGTTGGGCTCGCACGGCTTGATATCCCTCGTATTTGTCGTCTTCGCGTCCGTTCTGGTTTCTGGCGATTATTAGGTTGATATGGGGAGGAGAGAGAAAGGAAGAAAGGGGAGAGAGAGGATCTCGACGATCCATCAACCTTCACGCATCGGCCCCTGTTATCGCCGCCCAAGAGAAGCGCCGATGCCGACCACCCATCACCAGAACAACCTTCTCGCCGTCGTCCTCTGGTTTGGATTTCGTACCCCTTTTCTCAAAATTATGGTTTAGGTTGAGAGGAGGACAGAGAAAGAGAGAAAGGAGCAAGAGAGGAAGAGAGAGAAACAAAAGACGAAAGACAAAAATACCCCACCTTAATAATGACCATCAGATCAGAAAGATTTTTATTGGGATTGATCCAATGGCTATATTTCTATTCCCAGACCAAATCTATTCCCAGAACCAACAGCTAGTCGAATCCTCCACGGTTGCCGTCTTATTACAGTGAGAATGATATTGAATAAAAAATAAAATTAAAAAGAGCGGTGACCCAAGTAATTACTTGGTCCCCTCCACGTTTTTTTTCTAAACTTTTGAAAGTACTTTAAGTTTCTGCTTAGTTGTTCAAATGAGTCAATTTTTTTAATATTGTATAACTTATCGAGATTTACACGAAAAATACTCCGCTTAACTCATTTGAGCAACCAAGCAGCAAGTTATAAAACTTTAAAAAGTTTTCAAAAATTTGAAAAAATAGTAATGAGAGGAATGGAGTCCACTAATCACTAATTTTTTCAAAAAATGGAAACTTTTTCAAGTTTCATATTTGGTGTTCGATTATCCTAATCAGTTAATTCTATTTGATTTCACATAACTTTTTAAGTTTTACGAATAGGTCTCAAAAAATTAATAGACAATCGAGCACCAATTTATAGCACATAAAAAAGTTTCAAAAAAATTTTAAAAAATAAGTGGAGTCAACCATATAATGGTCAACTCCCTTTTTAAATTTATTTTTTAATTAAAAAAATAGAAACGCGGTCGGCTCCGGTATATTTTTTATTTAAAACTATGTAAACACTATTTAAACTTCTACCCATTTTAAAAATTGTTAAAGTGCAAAAATAACAAGTTGGACAAGGCCGCTAGCTCTTAAAAAGCGATGGGATTGCTTGTATCCAGTAAGCGATCGCTTGTTGGTCCAAAGTGAATGATGGGATCGCCCGTTGCTTCAAGTGAGCGATGGGATCGCTAATGCTCAACAAGTGACGGTGACGTGCCGTCAACAGGTTTCGGGATAGAAGTCACAACTTTTTACTCCGAAATTCGTTTGAGGTGATTCAAGTTGTTGTGCAAAGTTTAGACGTAGATCTATAATTTTGTAGTTTATGACTTTTGCCAATTCGGAGTGAAAGCAAGTAAAAAATCTGTTTGAGCTCGACTCTAGGCCGATCGTCGGCCAGCTTCCTCCAAGCCGATTGTCGGACTTTAGTAAATTAATTATATCTTGGGACTCGAATCTAGGATTGATGCGATCCAAGTTGCTGTGCAAAACCAAAAGGTATATCTACAACTTTGTAACTGACAATTTCTTCCAATTCGTAGCAGAAGGGGATCAAAAGTCTGTTTGAAGTGACCATCGCTTATCTGGCTATAAATTATCGAATTAAGCAAGCTAAATGGTTGATTTATGCAAGCTAAATGGTCGAATTAAGCAAGTGGAGTTGTCGACCTAAGGGCTTGAAGTGGACTTGTCGACTTAAGGGACTTCAATCGAAGTCGTCGACTTAAGAGGCTGGGATCGACTTGGGCCGAGTTGTCGATTTAAGGCCTCGCAATCATTGATTTGGATGGAGTAAGACGAAGTCGTCGAATTAATGGGAGTAGCTCAAATCATCGATTTGGATGGAGTAAGACAAAGTCGTCAAATTAATGGGATGTGGGCAAATCGTCGATTTAGTGAAGACGATGCCGAGTTGTCGAGATAGCGGCCTACAGACTCAAATTGTCGAATTAGGCTTCTTTGGAGTGAGGGCCAAATCGTCGAATGAAGGCTTTATCGGAGGGGTCAAATTATCGAGTTAATACTTCTTCGGAGTGGGACTCAAATCGTCGAATTAGGGCTGTGAAGGAGCATACTCAAATCGTCGACTTAAGGAGGGCAGGCTTAAATCGTCGAAATAGAAGGAGGCAAGATAGAGTCGTCGATTTAAGGAAGTCAAGGACGAGTCATCGAAATAGTGTGCCTCGAGTGACAGTTACTTGGATCGTTGGGATAGTCACCTGGAGGTCAGATCGTCGAATTAGAGATCTTATGCTTAGATGCAGGACTCGGCGTTGGTAGAGTGATTAAAAGGCCCGACCTAGATGGACTCTACAAAGGATAAAGACGCAAGGAGACCGAACTCGAGATAGACTCTCAAAGAAGTTAAAGAGTTCATGGAGACCCGAGGTACTCGGGCTCTTACAGTTATAGGGGGACATGGATTCAAGAAGGCATGAAGACGGTCAAGGGTGGACGAACTTCTGGAAATCGAAGGGGTCCGAGTCGGACTAGGATAGGTGTTAGAAGGGATAGGTTTAAGGTCATGGAGTCCGACTGAAACACGGCTTAGGGTAGGAGGCCAGGTAAGTTTTTTTTTCTATATAAGCAGGGGTTAGGGCGAGGCATAAAGACACCACAAAAATCTTATACTCTCTTTTTCCCTTGCTCTCAATACAACTCCATTTCCCTCGACTCAACTCAACTCAACTCCTTTTTCTTTTACTTTTTCCTTTTCCTTGGCTCGTTGGGATCGTCTTTGGGACGATCACTTTAAACTGTCTCGGTATCGTTCTTTTACGTTCTCGTCCTTTTTCCCTTGTAACAAAAATAAATCTAATTGTTTTCCTATTTCAGAAAAAAAAAACCGTATATATGCCTTCACTAATTATCATAATCCTTATACCCAAAAAAATTTGTCATAATCCGCGCCTGCAGGTTTGTTGCACGTATTGGTCGTCCACCTAATACTACATACGTATTTACAATTGCTGATTTTTTTTAGGGGTCAATTGCTAACATTTGATCATTAGTTAGAACCATTATCACCTCTTCACGATATTTATGGTATTGATAAAATAGATTGAGAAAGAGATAGTAAATTTAATTTAACATTTTTTTAATAAATGTGAACTTTATTAATCAAAAGAAAAGAAAATGTAATACTAATGTCATGAGATAGTCATAGTCAACTCATAGTTAAATAAACAATATACACAAACCATTCCCTTGTAGAACACATTACATCCTCAGTAAAAATTCTATCGTCATAAAATAACGTGATAAAAAATCAACTACAAATAAAAAGAGCACATGTGTTAAATTGCAAAACCTATTAAATGAAAAAAAAATTCAAAACCGTGACAATCATTCCGGACATGATCAGGAGATTGACACACCTTGATGTTGACATTTTAGCTGAGGAAGTGTTTGTGAAAGATGGATAGTGCTGCCTGGAACTCCAGACAAATTACAAGGTTCTTATGTTTTTGTATGTTCTCATGGGTCTAGGGATGGACGATCTGGTGTTTGTGGACCTGCTCTTATTACTCGATTCAAAGAGTAGATTGATGTGGTGCAGTATTGCCAACAAAAAGGAGACTCATCTCCCTGCCAAAACACAGCCTCAGCGGAGAAGCACAATCGATATGTTAAAGAATCGAATGTGAAGTGGACACCGGAGAAGAGAAAAACGGTTAAGAATTCAGCAACTTCGAGAAGAAAACGTGCAAAGAACATGGACATAAGAGATTACGTGGTTCGGCATAATGCCTACATCTACGGAGAGAAAGGAGAATTTTTATTGATGGATCTGAGTCGCAAAGCCACACACAACCCTAGGATAACACGTCTTTATACAATAAACGAACCCTTGGTGTACAAGAAACCTAACTATGTCGAATTAGGAGTCTGAAACAAGAGTATGACAAAATAGAAAACGAGTCTGCAGCGCAACCCGGCGGGCGCCAACCTTCTGACGGGCGCCGATCGCGCGAACCCTTCTCGAACCCGCCACCGGGCGCCAACCTTACAACCATTTTTTCCTTTTTAATTGCTCGACACATTCTCCCAACAAAAACTACAACAAGCTGGTTTCTCGGCTAAACAGTGGAAATAATCGTCCATCTATAAGGTCTTTGTTGGAGTACAAAAAATAAAAATACGGAGTTAAGGCCCTCACGCATATTGGTACCCTCAACACCTGACGGGGGTCACCTCGGTCTAGCGCCCACGTATCAGTGATGGGGTGACTCTCCGTCTGGGTGTTGTGGTTTCCTTGTGTTGGAGTGTAAATATTACACATTCATGGAGAAGAGGCTATGCTCAAGTTACATGTCCATGTGGTCCACCTTCGACCCGCGTCCTTGGTCGGGCCCCCGAAGAGGGTCTAGGCCAGGTAATAACACGTGATGTGGATGAGGGTTTCCAACCTTGAGACTTTTCAACCATGTCTAACAAACACATATTTTGATTTCTTTGTAATGGAAGAAAACAACTTTTTGATTTCCTTGTGACTTTTGACAATTTGTGACCATTGAATGCCTATATAAAAAGGCAATATTCATTGTAAACATCACATTTGGATTGAAAGAAAGAATTGACTAGAGTTTGTTCATTTTCTAAATCCAATTGTCAAGGACTCGAGAGATTTTTTTCGCACTCTACACCAGTTTGGTATTAGAGCCAGGTTTGTTCCTCGCGGTGTTTGATCCTCATGATCTGAGTGCATTCTATCGACAAAGACAAAAAAAAATCAGAAAACATGAGAAGAAAAAGACAAGCAATCGACTTGGAATTTTGGAGAAAACCCAAGGAAGCGTCGTTGTCTACGCTTCAATGAGAAGAAATCAAGAAATTGTGTATTACGTGCATTAATAAAAGGTTTGCTTCTTGTGCCAAGTTCATGTTCAAGAGTGGGTGAGCGTGAGTAACTTTCTGAGATCCGGTGCTCTACTTATTCTGCGAGAGAGTATCGTTAGAGAAAGGCTACCTTTGTTGAAATTTTTGTCTAAGTGCTGACAAGTCTAAGCGAGGACAAAGTTTGGCCTATTTGATCTGGCAAGTGTGGCCTCGGCGCACCAACAATCTTTACTTGTGGTGAGGCAGTAAGGACGACCGAATTTCAGAGCAAGCAGTGGCGCTGGCAAGAAAGGGGATTTTTTTGCTTTAAATCGAACGACGGGTTACATGGACAGCCTAATCTGGAGGGAACAAGTAGTAGCGATATGAGGTGTTATAGTTGCGTAGAATTTAGCCATCGATGAATTTACTATAAAAAGGCAGGAAAACAAGTCATGAATGAAAACAAGTCATGAATGTAAACAAGTCCTGGGAAGAGTACGATAATGCTGATGATGAAGGCAAAATAGGGGAGCCTGAGTATGATCCTTATGCCACCGAGGAAGCATTACTCGCTGGAGATGGTGGGGTGATGCTTGTCGTGAGAAGGTGTTGCATAGCTCCGCAAGCTCTTGAGAAAGATGAATCTTGGTTGAGAAATCACATTTTTTAATCTACATGCACAGTTCTCGAAAAGGTATGTTTGTTTATGATTGATTTAGGTAGTTGTGAGAATATTGTGTCCGCTAAGGCATTACAGAAATCGGGGTTGAAGACCGAGTCACACCCTAGGCCATATAAGTTGGCATGGTTGAATACGGGTGGTGAAGTGCAAGTCAACAAGCGGGCGCTAGTTCTAATTTCCATTGGAAATGTGTATAAAGATGAAGTGTAGTATGATATCGTGACCATAAATGTTTTTGACTTATTGTTGTGACGTCCTTGACAATTTGATCGAGAAGTACAACACGATGAGAAAACCAACACCTATAGCTTTTGGTTCAATGATGTGAAGATAGTGCTCGTTCCGAAGAAGGATGTCGGTAACTCAAATCCTAAGATTTTGAACAAGGGCATCAGTCTTCTTTCATGGATAAAGCTTGTAGAGGAGTCACCGCTATCTTTGAGGAGACAACGTCAAATTCAAGGGTAAATTTTCTCAACCCGGAGGAATGATGTGGATGAGGGTTTCCAACCTTGAGAATTTTCAACCATAGACATGGATCAAACACATCTTTTGATTTCTTTGTAATGGAAGAACACATCTTTTTAATTTTCTTGTGACTTTTGACAATTTGTCACCATTGAATGCCTGTGTACAAAGGCAATATTCATTGTAAACATCAAATTTAGATTGAAAGAATTTGTTCATTTTCTAAATCCAATTGTTACATACTCAAGAGATTTGCTTCGTACGCTACATCAACACGCCTTGACAAGTCTACTTGGTCTACTTTGTTTTACTTCTACGGTTTCATCTAGGCATGCAAGCAAGTGGAGTGCACAAGAAAATGACTAAGGGAAAGGGCTTGGGCATTTTTCACAAACACAAGGTGGACACTAAAGTAGCCACGCCCATCTTTAATGAATCAGTTTAACTTTGGACTCAAACCTTGGAATGAGGTGATTCTCGTGGTCAATGATAGCTTAGACTCATATCTCCAACTTTGTATCTCTGAAGCATTGCCTAATTTGGTTTGGGAGACATTAAAAACAAGACTTCAAGTCTCAGTGCTAGTTTCCTCGTCGAGGTTCGTCGTCGTCGCCAAGGGTCGTCGGGCTTTAGTAAATCTGACAGATCTTTTGAATCGGGCCTCGGATGTAGGTGATTCTTTACGGCTATGGAAAGTCGAGACCTTTATGCTCTTTACAATGCTAAGATGGTCCAGGCACCCAAAGCTTCTTGTGGCACCAGGAAACGTCAAACTTTTGGTAAAACGATCGTAACTTTTTTATTTTAAGCTTGTATTGAGACAATTCAAGTTTCTTTGAAATGATAAAACATAGAAAGACAAACTTAGTTTACAACATCTTCAAATTCAGAGCGGAAAGGTGCTCAAATTGCGTTTCAATATGACTCCCATGACCAGCGCACATGGGCCTTTTTCACCGAAAAGGCCACCTGCGCCCCAAGCCTTGGCCGTCGAGGGGGAGACCCGTCCTTGGGCCTTGAGCGCCGAGTGGAAGACCCGCACCCCCATTCCATGGGCGCTAAGAAGGCTCCTGCGCCCAAGCCCTGGTGCTTTGAAGTTGATTGAGTATGTGATACAATGCTGTCAAGAGTTCTTCTTAAAGGTGTACTCTTTGGAGAAACCGGGTTAGGATGAAGTTCGAGTTGACCTGAGGCAAAAGGAGACCTGGTGACGGTAAGCTTGAGGAAGAGTGGATGTGCATTGAAGAGTGACAATGACAAATTCGTGGAGTTTATAGGGTTAGATTTTGATGGATCGAGATCGAGATAGACCTTAAGTCATCAAGTCCGATCAAAACACGACCTTTGGTAGTAGGTTGGAGATGGGCATCTTTTTCTTTATAAGGGCAGCTTGGCATAGGAGCTAGACCATCACAAAAATTATACCAAAAGTTATTTTTAGTGCGGTAATGTCGGTTGTTTATAATTGTTACAGAAAATTTTTTTTTAAACGTAAATTTTACATTAAGAATACTTCTTTTGCTAGGATTTAAACCTTCATTTTTTTAAGCCTTATGCCTAGGTCAATTGCGAATTATTATAGACACTTCGGGTAGGACTATAAACTCTGGCGTTTGTTCTGTGATGGCTGTGAATATGTTTTGTACATCAATTTCTTTTCTTGTTCTCCCGATTATTGTTTTGAACTTCGGGAGCTTGTATTCAATTGTGCATATATAAAATTATGTGGACCCGTTTCAACCATTACAAAAACAAAAAAAAAGTGTAGAGAGCATTGTCTTTTAACTCCAATTCACTTGTAATTATCACAAACTGTTGAATTTATAAATTATTATCGAACTATTATGAAATTAACCCTAAAAACATCTAGACAAATTGCAATGCGTCAAACATAACCACCTATACATTTTGTGTGTGTGACCTTCTCGATAGCTAGAGTTCAATTGCTATTAAGAATTTTCTATCCCAATTTTTTTACTTGCAAATTTTGATATCAAGGCATTTTTAGAAAAATTCAAATCTCTTATTTTTTAAACTAACTCTCTTCGTAGTAATTGATCATACTTTATTCCTAGGAAAAGTAGAATCATTTCAGCCGTTGCATGACCCACCTAACTTTCCCCTCCAAGGTCCCAGCCCCTTGGCAAATGCATGAATCACCTGCCCCGTCTTTTACCTTAAAAACTCACCTACCTACATGCCCGGTCAATTATTATGCTATTTTAGCATAATTATAAAGTTTGATTGTCCCGGGTCTTGTTCCTTGATTTCTTTAAGAAATTGGTTATTCAGAAAATTGTGATATTGTTTAATTTATAATATTTTTTAAAACTAATTAATTAGCCTCTTGACCAAAATTTCAGTCTTTTTTCATGAAACACAATTTAAAATGTAAAAAATGGCCCTAAATTAAATTGGGGTACAGAGCGAGCAGGTTGTAATTTTGTAACATTTTAGTGGAATTAGCGATATTTTTTATCACATAAATTAGTGTTTCACCGAAACTGAAAAAAAATTAGGTTTATGGACTCACTCGTTAAAGTTTGGTAAACATCAATATATTATAACTTGAAAAAGTTATAAATATACATCTCATCTTTGTAAAATAATTTGAATCAACTCAATCCGACGCCGGAATAAGAAGTTGTGGCTCCCCAACCGAAACTCTTCCTCGTAACTCGCTCGACTATTAACTTTTAACATATTTTCGACATTCTTACACTCCGAATGTGAAGAATTCATAAACTAAAAAGTTGTAGATATATGTTTCATCTTCGCAAAGCAACTTGAATCAACTCAATCGGACTCCGAAATAAGAAGTTGTGGAAACTCGTCTTCGTAACTCGCTCGACTATTGACTTCAAACGTATTTTCAACATCCATTTGTAGCTCGATTTATTTCTTTCTAATTTTGTATTCCAACTTTTGTAATCTTAATTTTGTTATTTAATTTTAATTTTTTCTTGTTAAAATTATGGATCCATAATTTTATATATTTATTATAATTTGTATGTAAACATAAATTAAATTAAAGATAATATGTGAATGAGAGAGAAATTAATTATTTATTTGGTGAACGGATTGGATGAGATCATCAATAAATGTAGTAAAAGATGTGGTTGGATTGAATTAAATTGAATAGTAATTTAATGAGAGAAAAATTAATTTTTTATTCCGCTCAGCAATAAACATAATCTAATACCACTATTTTGTCATTATTATTGTATAACAAAACGTTGACCAACAACTACAGCGCCTAATCTGACTCGCCTTCCCACCATCTAAACTCTCAGTTCTTACTGTTAAACCTAACAAGAAAGATTCATAAATCTCTCTCTTTGATATAAAAAAAAGATAGATAATTTAGAGAGGAAGAAAAGACAGGGAAAGAAAGATGCCAGAGTATTGTGTAACAGGTGGAACCGGGTTCATAGCAGCTTATCTAGTAAAGGCCTTGTTAGATCAAGGGCATACAGTGAGGGCCACTGTCCGAGACCCAGGTACTTAACAAGTTCTTCGATATTGGTCATTTTCTTTCAGAGGAAAGGATATTGACTAGACATGGTTAAAATGTTTAGGGGATTTGAACAAGGTTGGTTTCTTGTGGGAGTTGGATGGAGCCAAGGAGAGGCTCAAGCTTGTGAAAGCTGACTTGTTGGATGAAGGGAGCTTCGATGAGGCCATTCGAGGCGTTGACGGTGTCTTCCATGCAGCTTCCCCTGTGATGGTTCAATATGATCACACTGTTGAGGTAATAAAGGGAGAAACTAAACTAAGCAAGACCCTTCATTTAGTTTTCCTTGAGAAGCATATTCCCTTTTGTCTGACTATTTTGTTGCAGGAGACTCTGATTGTACCTACAATCAAGGGTACAACAAATGTTCTCAACTCGTGCGCCAAGGCCAAGAGCGTGAAGCGAGTTGTGCTTACCTCGTCCTGCTCCACCATCAGGTACCGCGACGATGCCCAACAAGTTTCTCCTCTTAACGAGACACATTGGAGTGACCCCGAGTATTGCAAACGAAACCAGGTACTTTCGAAGGAGGATCGGCTATTTTGATGTTTTGTTCCTGTACTTTCGAGTTTGACCACTACTCCCTGCAACTTGCAGCTGTGGTATGGGTATGCAAAGACTCTAGGGGAGAAGGAAGCCTGGAGACTAGCAAAGGAAAAAGGGATCGATCTGGTCGTCGTGAATCCCTCTCTCGTGATCGGTCCGTTGTTAGCGCCACAGCCAACTAGCACTCTGTTGATGGCACTATCTGCGATCAAAGGCTAGATACATCTAAACCTGATACGTCCATCCCTCGATGCTCGTTCTGCCTGCGTAAAGGTTCGAATAACTATTGTTGCTGCTGTGCTTTTGTTAACAGGTCTGAAAGATGAATATCCGAACATGAGAATAGGATTTGTCCACATCGACGATGTTGTTGCTGCTCATATATTAGCAATGGAAAATAGCAAGGCATCTGGCAGGCTGATATGCTCTGGCTCAGTAGCTCACTGGTCAGAGATCATTGAGATGCTCAAGGCCAAGTATCCAACCTATAATTATTCAACCAAGTAAGCTAGTTCGTTCTATGTGCATCATCTGTGCCAAACTGAATCAACTTAGCATGTCTGTCACTGTTAATTATACAATTGTGGAGTGGCATTATAGGTGCGACGCCCGGCTCGGGGACTGCAATCCGCACAGCATGGACACATCCAAGATTGAACAATTGGGGTTTCCTCCTTTCAAGACAATTGAAGACATGTTTGATGACTTTGTCAAGAGTTTCCAAGAGAAAGGCTTCCTTTGAACCAACCTAGAACAGGTCAATTTCACAAATAATAAACCAGCTATTAATAATGTACTGGTTGGTAGTCTGGTACTGGATAGGAAGGGTCTCTTCTGTCCAAATAAATGGTATCTTCAAATCCATGTATGAAGCTGAACTAATGTCATTTGGTTTTCTATTCTTTTCTTTTTCTCTGAGGTACTTACGGAATCTAAAAGTTTACGATGATTCATTCTTTCACAAGTGTGAATTATGTCTGCAATGGGTGTGTCAATGGCAGCTATAAAGGCATCTTTAACGACAGTATAACGATGAATTTCTTGACCGAAATTATAACAATGCGGATTCGATTCCCGCTACCTGCTCGCTCTATATACTCATACGTGCTAAGCATACTAGATAGTTAGAATGGAGAACATTTCAAGATAGATTATTTCTGTGATACCTTTTTTTTCTCCCTCGGAGATTTTATAAAATAGAAGAGCAATTGAAAATCCTGTGAAATTATACATTTGTGTATTGATAAGACCATTCACTAAATTTATGTAGAATGATGAAAACTAGTATTGTTAGTCAAATTGAACTAAGTTTGCACTTTTACCCAATTTGGGAAGCGGCATTTATGGATGAATGGTCAACCCAGATCATGTTGGGCTACATGGTAAGACTGGCCTTTCTGGTTGACTGCCTTCAAACAAATAGGAACCGAGTCCAGAGTTAGACACGCTAAAACTATTCGTAGAATCCAGACTTGTGCATGCACTTCAACACAATTTTTTTTTTCCTTTTTTTGGGTAGTCCAATTTTTTCCCTTTTAAAGTTTAAATGTCTTCCTTTTGCTAAAAAAAATCTCTCAAGGATTCAAAGAAGCCGTATTAAACTATCGACTCAAAGAGCCCATGGCTGACCGAAACCAAAAGAAATTGGGCCCAAATGTAGCCCATGCAGTTTCGTCCCTTCTGGAAGATGAAGCAGATCGACGCGGCCCGCGGGTCATTGGTATTATTGCGCCTCCTCTTCCTCTAGCAATGAAAACTAATATACACGAAAGTTTTACTCTTTTACTAACTATCAATCAATTCCAATCTCTAACCACTACTTCTCTACTTGGTTTATACAGGTTTTTATATAAGTGATTTATACGGGTATTATATGCATTTTTTTTAAAGGATGTTTTCTAAAAAATGTGGATTCTTTATTTTTTTTAAACTTGACTTATTATGATACCAAAATACTTTTCTAAAATAATACCAGGAGACTTTCAACCCAAGTATATATATATAATTCTAGTGGCAGCATTTGTGAAATGATGTAGCCATCTTTGGCACAAACCAAGCAAAGCCTCTTTGTTTCTTGGTGAAAAAGTTTCCGACCAGCGATTGGTCATACCACAATCCGACACTAAAGACAGTTTATTTTTATATCAAAATTTGAAAAACGATTGGATCAACTAATTCACCTGATTAGACCTACCACCACACAGATCCAATTGAGAAAAAAATTTTGTTTTTTCCAATTAAAAATAATTAAATTTATATTTTATTACTTTTTTATCTAAAAAAAGTAATAAAATATAAATTTAATTATTTTTAATTGGAAAAAAAATATTTTATTACTTGAACATGATAAAAGAGCTCTCTCACTGCAGACAAGAGATAAATTTCAAAATCTAGATGCCCTCGTGCATAAAATCTCCCCTTTTACTTTTGTTTAAATAGTTAGATTAATTGAGTATTCGTTCCTCCTTGGATCTGACTCAGTACTTCCATTGCTTGCTACAAATTAGTGAGCCGCGAAATATCAGTTTATTTTGAAGGGCCTCGAAACGCTCGTCAAAATTTGACACCGTTGCCGGGGAGGTAAACGTAATATTTGATTGATCTAACCTATTATGTTCAATAGAGCTTCATTTGCAGGTCCACGAACCTCTACGCTTGAACCAGATTGTAATGGATGGATTGACTATCATACGGAGTACTATGAAGATCGATTTCAATAGAATCATGATCATTATGCTCGTACTTATCAACCACGTCCACAACAAGCATCCAACTCCTCATTGGAAGATCTTATTATGACATTGACCATCACCACAAATCAAAGTATTCAAAATCTCGCCAACCAAACTCAAGCGAGCATCAAGAATATTGAAGAGCACATATCCCAACTTGCAGCTGACATAAGAGAGATTAAGGCAAGTCAAAAAAATGTGGAGCTCCAAGAGCTTAAGGTAAAAGAAGAGACGATGGATATTAAAGACATAGAGGATATGGTGAATCTTGAAGAGGAGTGTAAACTGGAAGAAATAAAGGTAGAGATACAATGCGAAGAGGAAGTGGTGGACCTTAAAGAAGAGGAACAAGATGAATGTGAGGTGATGGTCAGGTCGCCGCTCATCGAAGAACCACTACAGGTCATGCTACCTATAGTGACACCAACAAAATTACAACAATTGGAGTTCGAAGTTAAAGTTGGTGGACCATATATAGATAGCATATTTCTATATCAATTCGAGTACGTGTACGTGCTAGATATGATTAAGGAGGATGACAAGGCACCAAGAGTGAAAATAAAGAGGAAGATTGCACAACCTTCCCGAGTTAAGATGAAGATTCGGGACCAAAATTACATGTTTAATCCCGGTTGAAAGAGCAAAAAGGCGTCTAGCTAATGACGTTAAATTAGCGCTTATTGGGAGACAACCCAATTTAGTTTTTCCTTCGTAGATTTTTGTTAGTTTATTTAGATTTTTTTTCTATTTAGGTTCTAATCTATTCATCGTATTTTTTTCAGAAAAATAAAAATAAAAAAAGAAGTCGAGTCGAAGAGCCCTTCTCGCCACGATGTGAACAGAAGATTAGGAAGCTTATCGCGGCGAACAAGAATTACACGGGACGAGAGAATCCAAAATTTTCCTCGCGGTGACCAAAAATCCCGCCGCAAAGTGACCAGAAGATTTGGTCTCTTCCAACCCGGCGCGCTGACCTCAAAGCCAAGCCGAGAGAATTTTCCGGAGCCACTTTGTCCATTTCTTTCCGTGTCCAAGACTTCCAAGTCCTAGTTTTTTGGACTCCTTTTCCAGATTTTAACTAAAATTGGACTCTTTTCTCACTCATTCTCTTATTCATCCTTCTATATTATAATTCTGTCATCCTTTATTTAATCAAGCTATACTTTTACAGGAACAGTGGTGATAAATTAATTTATTCAACTTAATCTTTTGAATTTTTTTGGATTACCTGCCCAATTTTACCATGCCCCCGAAGAAGAGCTACTACCTTTTTCAGCCAGCGCACATCATCCGAGGGAGTTCTTGAACCCTAAACTCATTTATTTATTTATTTATTGTATTTTGTTTTCACATGTCTTGTTATGTCTTGTATATTTTATTCTATTGGTTATGTTTAGAGTCAACCTATACCATGAGGACATGTTGTTCTCTAAGTGCGGGGATGTTTAGTTAAAATATTTGGTGTGTTTTGTGTGTCAAGTCAACCACCTGTTTGAACTTGCAACCGTGAATTTTTGGCCCCTTAGCAACTTAATTTCCTTAGGAAAGCTCATGCCAAGATGAAATTAGCAAGGATACGATAAAGCCCATATTGAGAAGTAGTTTTTGCTTTTTAAAAATCTCATAATTGGATTAAGCGACTACTAGTGTACAAGACTGATATAACACTTGAGAAAATTCGGGTGGCACGGCTGTAGTAACCAACTCCCGCCTGTATCATAAACATATTTTAGCTGAATTGCGTGAGGATTAACTGAGTGGCATATGAAAAAAAACTTGCTACCCTTCTAAGTTGTGAAAAAAAATGTTTTTAAGGGATGAGAAAGGAATAAAGGAAAATTGAAATGTGGAATATGAATGAATGCTGGCGGAAGGGCAGTAGTCAGGTAAACAATTGGAGTTGATGCTACCTCCGGCCTGACTAGGATGTAGCTTGAGGATCGTTATAGGTGTACAATCGGAGCAATAAAAAGTTGTAACCCGGCCTATTGACATCTAAGAGTGAAGTCCCAAGTGCCATGCAAACTTGAGTGCTAACCATGCTAACCTAAAATATTTTGGGATAAGACCAAGCTAAATAGCACTATAAGTGCCTTAATATCCAGTCATGCCTGGTGCTTATTGATGTTGAGTCCCTAGTGGTCTTCACCGCTTTCTGAATGATTAAAATTATGGGAAACTACTTTAATTTGTGGGCTAGACTTGAATTGTGAAATTGACTTGGCATAAGGATTCCTAGGGATAGTTTGTTGTTGATGGTTTGAGTGATTTGCTTGTTGTCTGAAGAGTTGAGTCCTTAGTATTTTGTGTCTAAGTCTTAGTTTATAGTCTTGCTTGGGGACAAGCAAAGTTTAAGTGTGGGGATGTTTGATGTGTGTCTAAAATACGTATTAAATGCATAGGATTTCGAGTTATTTTTTGTATGTTTTTCTTTAGTTTAGTATCGTTTTAGTAAATATTTGAGATTTGGATGACTAATGGGTTCTTTGTGCTAAATTGTAGGAAAAGGAGGCAAATTTGGAAAGAATTATACTTGGAGAAAAAGTCTGGCAGGGACAGCTGACTTGAAATGGCATTTCGGTCAACTTTGGAGCCGAATCAGAGGATGCGTATTTGACAGACAATTGAAGATATTTCTTTCCTCTTTCCGTGCATATAAAGAACGCCTAAATCGGAGATCGAAAAAGGAAGTTACGACCAAAAAACTGAAGGCTGGTCTGGCAGATTATTATCAGCGAATTTTAAGGGCCAATTTTGGAAATTTGGTCTTCTGATCCCTTAGGACACTGGAGACGACCCATTAGGTTTTTATACTTAGGAGGGCTTGTATATAACCCTCTAGACTTATTTTAAGAGAATTTTTTGATTCCAGAGAACATATACCTTATTTTTGTCTTTGTCATGACTATGAGGAACTAAACCTCTAGGTTGATTCGAGGAAGGAGACCCAGGTTTTGGTTGTGAGGATCAGGTTTTATCAATCTATTTCAGTAGTATTTATTTATTCCTTGTGCTTATTTTTGTTCTTGAATGATTTGCGGTTGTGAGTTTATTCTAGAACTTATGTTGCCATCGATTCTTAATTAGCGGTCGCAATTAGGAATTAAACTAGGAGCAAGGTTAATTCAGCGAGGAACGGTCGTTACCAAACTAATTAACTAGGAATAAGTAAGGCTAGTTTGTAGATACTAAGGTTTTGAGTATAATCGCTAGGAGTAGGAACATCTATTCTTAATGCTATTATCTTATAGAATAGAAATCGGTCGATATTCTGTCTATTAGGTGATAAACAACTAGTTAGGCGGTCGTTTGGCTAGTTGATTGTTGGATGTTTGTGGTCTCTTTACGGTTGCGGAAGATTTACACCTACTTGCTACATGTGCTAGATTATCTTTTGTGATCCAGTGATCAACCAACCTGTCGTGGTACTCCGATCTTGAATCTACCGCTTTTCTCTCATTGATTTTTACTTATACTTCTCTCTTCTGTGTTTTGTTGATTTTGTTTGATCTACAAATCTCACAAAATTCCCCCTTTTACTTTCGTTTAAATAGTTAGATTAAAGTAGTATTCGTTCCTCCTTGGATCTGACTCGGTACTTTCCTTGCTTGCTACAAATTAGTGAGCCGCGAAATATCGGTTTATTTTGAAGGGCCTCGACACGCTCGTCATATGCCTCTCAGCTTCAGACAACAACTTGAATCAATTCAGTCGGGCTCCGAGTAAGAAGTTATGACTCTTCAACCGAAATATGTTCTCGTAACTCGATCGACTTTTGACTTCAAACATATTTTAGACATTCTTACACTCTGAATTTGGTAAAATCATAAACTACAAAGTTATAGATATACATCTCAGTCTTTCCCAGAAATTTGAATCACCTCAATCGGACTCCGGAGTAAGAAGTTATGGCTCTCCAACCGAAACTTATCGATCGCTTCTCACTGTCGTTGGGCATGCCATTTGATATAAGCGAGCATGCCAATTTATCGAACCTGGGCATGCCATTTAATAAATAACTGGATATGCTATTTAATTTATAAATTATTTAACGAATATGTCATTATACTTACCCGAGCATGCCATTAGATATAATCGGGCATGCCATTTAATACATCAGAATTAACCCAGATCTGTACAAACAAATCCACCCAAAGCAACAATAGAAGGAAGAATCCGAAAAAAAGGAAGAGGAGGCATGAAAATCTTACATGATAAGATACAAAGGTAAAAAAGACATGGAAGAAATCAATTAATGTTTCAAGTGCTTGACTTTATTCCAGCCCTTCTTCCGAGACTCTCCGACGACTTTAACCCCTTTCTCGAACAAAACCTTGAGCTCTTTAGCCCTCTCCTTCTCCTTCCTCCCAAGTTTATTTGATTTATGGATTTATCTGTGCGAGTTTATTTGGTTTTAGAATTTAGGGTTGATTTTATTAAAGATTGGGGGAGAGAGAAAGAGAGAAGGAGAAGAAGGAGAGCGTGGGAAGGAGATATTGGGAGAGGGAGGAGAGAGAAAGAGAGACAGAAAGAGAATAAGGGAAGGAAAGAAGGAGGAAGGAAGGGAGGGGAGATGGACGTAAAAGACAAAAATACCTCAAATAACTAGTACCGTCAGATCTATAATGCGTGCCTAATCATCAAGATCAATAGTTCTGGTTAAATCATATAAGTACAGATTCCCTCTATTAGTACCTGCACTCAATCCACTTCCCTTCTTATGATCAAAATTGCAGATCTGAGATTCAAAAGAGGTAGAAAGGTAATTTTTGGGATATTGAAAATTGTTTAATTATATTTAAGTGATAAGGACTAATGATTTCAATTTTTTAAATTCCAAGGACTAATTTGCTACAAAATACTAAAACTTAGAGACTTGTGAGTTTTTTACTTTTTTCCCTTTTTTTCTAATTTTTACATAATTTGTTGGTTCAATCGGTAAATCAAATCAACGAATTTTATAAATTTTAAACCGTATTAAATTCGACTCCCACAAATTCGAATCAAATTTTTTTCAAATCGAGATTCAATTCTTGGTGACCATCGGGCCTCAAGTGTAGGAGGAATCGCTTAAAGTCTTGGTCTCAAGTCTCAACCCAATGAGCATCTGTACAACCTTGTAGGCACAAAGTCCCTTTTTTGGTTAGGTTGGTGAGCCGAAAGTCCCTTTTTTTGGTTAGGTTGGTGAGCCGAATTCAATCAAATCCATGCACTACAAGGCAACCAATGGGAGTTCGTAGACAACATTGTATAGTACATCACGCTCTGTGTAGCACCGGTCCGACCAGTGCTCAATGAGTAGAAAGAATATGGTAACAAAAACATGAACCGGAGTCTCCTTTTAAAAAATGCGGACTTACCGTAAGAAAACGTATACGCCGGATCGTTTCCATACCTACCAAAAAAGGCTTCAAGTCAAAGAATTGAATAAACCTGTCTTTTTGTCAAAGGGAAGAAAAGGGTGGGTTGTTGGACGTTGAATCTGTATGTTATTTCGTCCTCATTCGCCACGCCCTAATTAAAATAACCATTATATTAAAATTCTGTCAAAGGTCTCCCACCTCACGGCCACCCTACCATTATAATCCTTCTTCGTGCCTCACAAGGCGTATAGTTGACCAAAAGAAAAAGGACCCAAAAACAGAAAAGAGATCATGGGGTTAAAGGAAAACAAGCGGACATTGTTGGAGGATTTAATAGACAAGGCCGGTGGCTGCGCCGTGGTGGACGGTGGATTCGCCACCCAGCTGGAGACCCACGGCGCCGCCATCAACGACCCTCTTTGGAGCGCTCTTTGTCTCATCAAAGATCCCGACCTCATCCGAAAGGTAGATATCTATCTCTGCACCACGTACCATATTTCCGTATTCGTACACCCACTAAACCGACTAAAAGTTTGAACACGGACGAGCAGGTTCACTTGGAATATCTGGAGGCTGGTGCAGACATCTTGGTTACTTCATCGTACCAGGTTCGATCATTTCCGACAATGATGATCTCGCTGAAGCTTTGTTTATGATCTGCTAGAGTCTGATTTGGTTGAATTTAGGCCACCCTTCCCGGGTTCCTATCGAGGGGACTGTCCCTTGAAGAAGGAGAATCCTTGTTGAGGAAGAGCGTCAAGCTGGCTGTTGAGGCCAGGGATAGATTCTGGGATGATGCTGTAGAAACACATCCGGAACACCACCGCTACAACCGAGCTCTAGTTGCAGCCTCCATTGGTAGTTATGGAGCTTATCTTGCAGACGGATCCGAATACAGGTCGTGTGTACCTATCTCTCCATTTAGGTATACAACAAGTCTTTTATCTAACAGAATCCCTTGCTGATGCTCTCTCTATTCCAGTGGGTATTATGGTGCTGATGTGACACTGGACAAGCTGAAGGATTTCCACCGCCGCAGGATTCAACTTCTCGTCGAAGCGGGCGCTGATTTACTCGCATTTGAGACCATTCCGAATAGACTCGAAGCACAGGTTAGTTATACAGAAACATTGTGCTCGGGATAAGATTTATCGTGGTTAGGTAGCTGAACATATGATGTCTTTGCCTTGAAAAAGAGGTACTACACCTTATATTTCCATTGCATTTTCTCATGGCTATTGACCATATTATGTGAATCACTATTTTGCAGGCCTGTGTAGAGTTACTGGAGGAAGAAAACGTCAATATCCCGTCCTGGATTTGCTTCACCTCTGTCGACGGGGAGAATGCCCCGTGCGGAGAGAGCTTCCAGGAATGCCTTGAGGTTATCAACAAGAGCAGCAGAGTCAACGCTGTGGGGATCAATTGTGCACCTCCCCACTTCATTGAAAGCCTCATCAGCAAATTTAGACTGGTAACTTTTAAAGAACCTCAAAATATGATTATGTGGTTATTGTATTTGATTCGTTGTGACCAACATAACTTGTATTTTTTTTCCCAGTTGACCGGGAAACTGATCGTTGTTTACCCAAATAGCGGTGAGGTATGGGATGGCAGAGCTAAGAGATGGCAGGTAAGTCATGTTACAGAATGCGAATCTTCATTCAATAGTAATAAGTATATTATTCCTTAACATTTGAGACGTCTTCTCTTTTTTACATGTGGAGCCTTCTGCTTGTTTCAACGATGATAAATTTGAGCTGTTTGCGACGAAATGGCGCGACTTGGGAGCCAGCCTGATCGGAGGCTGTTGCCGGACAACACCTTCTACTGTGGCAGCCATTTCTAAGGCTCTAAAGCAACGCTTGTGACATGTTGCAGATTTAGCCAATAAAGGTTGTCCATTGCAGGAAGAGTTAAATATTTAATAGCAGATGTGTGTTAACTATATTGTCAGATAATTTGCGCAAGTTAATTATTCCATTCATTAATTCTTCAATTTTCCACATTAACATCCTGTAAACTGGCGGGAAACAGCGCAGGCGACAACTATTTACTTGTAAGATCTCTGATACACCGCCTCTGTTAGTTCCTAATGCATGCCGGAGATATTACCTGTATGATTGTTGTGAGTTAGATTGCTAATTGCAACTTGACGGTAACAACTGTAAAACTTCATTAGTTCCAACCCTCAACAGTGTCTTAAGTTCTGAAATTCCCCTCTTGGCCTCGATCGTTAGAGGCTCACAAGCGCCTTCTAGCTCCAACCCTTTCTGAGTCAAATGTGGCTCTTTGACCGTGACTTTTATTTTTCGCGAAAAGAAAGCTCAACGGACCAATTAGACTAAGCATTCTTCAGCTTATCAGCCGGCGGGCTTTCCGGTTGCTAGTGTAAAAGCCTATAAGCCCATATTTCAGTTTACTTATCGGCCCTTTATATGTTTAGGTCCAGTTTTTGTTATTTCCATTTACTTCGTAATTTGAAATTTAGCTGGGTACCAATTATCCCTTACGGTACACTTGAAGTTCCTAAATATTGATATAATATATTAAAATTTTTAATATTTAGTAAATTAGTACCTAAATTTTGAGAAATCGAGTTCTCTAATCTTTCTAACCAATTTTTATCTCAGATTCAATTATGTTATCAAATGAATTTACCAAGCCACCCCTACTTTAAGGTAAAGCTCTAAAATCATACTAACCTGACCCTGAAAAAACCCACTCAAAAAACTACATACCCCAAATCACAAAACTTGAGAAGCTAGGAAAGCAATCATTAGAGCTCACAACTTCATTTACTTTAATGCTCCAATTTAAATATAAAAAAAATTCAGCTACAAAAAGAAAATAAAATAAAGAGAAAGAGAAGTTTAGATATCATGTTTACGAGTACCCTAAGAATATATCTACAAAAACCAATATTGTTTTCCAGTAAAGTCACCTCGTTAGGGAAAGCCAAAATCATCCATATTCTATTAAAAACAATATTTCTTGGTGTCGAATTTTCTCTGAAATTTGGCATTGTTGTAAATGACATCCTCGACTGCTTCATCATTTTTCGCTATCTACAACAGCTTAGGATTCATGCTTCATTGTTTTGGTTGTTCGTTGTTCTTGAAATAAATTATCGGGATGGGGTGGAATTAATAGGGGTTTTTCAGAGTTATATAGTTGGGTTTAGGATCTTTCGATAGAGTTGGAGGCGTAAGGTTTTTTTTATGAGGTGCGTTTTATGTTTTTTGAGGGGTAGTGTGATTTGTGATTTTTCAAGTGAGTTTGGAGTATTTTGATAATTTTATGTGATAACCTAATTGGATTTGAGACAAAAATTTGTCAGAGGAATTAGTTCGATTTTTGAAAATATAGAGACTAATAGACTAAGACAATGGACTTTGGAGTACATTATATCAAAAGTAAAAGACTAATAAATTTTCTCCCATAATTTAAATAGAGTAATGGAGAGAGAACGAGTTTTATGTTGGAGAAAAGACAAAAGTTGAACCAATTTCCCCACCACTTACTCTCTCTACTCATCCAGATTACATATTCTAAGGTGATGTTTACGAAGTTTAATGGTGAAGATTTTAAAATTGGCTAATAAAAAGTGAACGTTACTTTTTTTATGGAGGAAATAGAACCCAATCAGAAGTTAAAATTGGTTATTATGCAGGATCAGGCGCTGCAATGATATCATAGGTTTGCGATGTTTGTTAAGTCGAGAGAGAGGTTAGGAGAACTAGATTGAGAAGGTTTCAAGTGGTGCTGGCAAAATGATTTTCTAGCATTATGTTCAGTGAGCTAATAGATGACTGATTCAGTTATCTATAAGATGACTATGTAGCGGAATACCAGGAGTCTCTGTGACTCAAACATATACTATCTCAATATTCCTTAAAGACATAAAACCGGAAATAACTATCCATGTCCGAATGTTTTTCCCTATTATCTTAGCCATGCATACACCCTAACCCAATTGCAAGAGATGATCAATCAAGTCTCTAAGAAGAAGGCTCAAGATCACTGTAAGACGCCATTATTATCCAAGCCACCCGACTCACCCAACTACACAACCAAATAGATCATAGAAGCTAACACACACCTTTACAACCCCTAACAAAACCACATAAATCAAGTCCTCACTCATCAACTAAAACATAAATAGAAGGGATAAGTTCAATTTGGTACTTGTGATATCATGTTTTTTGCGTTGTGATCCTATGGTCTAGAAACTGACTTTTTGAATCCTGTGGTTACACTTTTTTTCACTTAGAGGCTCAGGGACCTGAGCCTAAATCTACTCCGAACTTAAAAACTACGCCGTTTTGGGTGACGTGGTGTGACACCTCAACTATTTCTTTAACCCTTTGGCAATGAGCTGTCTTAAGAAAAATTTCATAAAAGTCACTTCTAGTTTTCGAAAACATCATCAAAATACCAACCCAACACAACCAAACCCAACCTATCTTTTTCAACCCACAATCCAACCCAACCTATCTCTTTCAACCTACAACCCAACCAATCTCCTTCAACACCATGAAACATATGTTCGTACACAAAATAAAAATTCCAAGCATGCCTTCTAAATATTTTCCTTTTTTCTTACATATGTTCGTCCACCATGAGTTATGGGTTGAAAGAGATGGGTTCGGTTGGGTCGTGAATTGAAGGAGATGGGTGCGGTTAGGTTGGCATTTTGATGAGGTTCTCGAAAACTAGTAGTAACTTTTTTGAAATTTTTCTTAAGACACATCATCACTAAAGGATAAAAAAATAACTGAGGTGTCATGCCACATTGTTCGGAGTAGATTTAGGTTCAGGGAGAGTCCCAAGCCTTTAAGTGAAAAAACGTGTAACTACATGATTCAAAAAATTATTTCTAAATCACATGATTACAGCGTAAAAAATATATAACTACAAGTACCAAAAGTGAACTTTTCCTAACTAGAAATATGCCACTATGAAAATTTGAATCTAAAGCCGATATAGGGAGAAAAGAGCTAAGTGACTTTGTTATTAGTGTGATGAGAAATACAGTCTTTAGTATAAGTATTCGAAGAAGGGAAGAGTCTATTTGATAGAGGGGAAAGATGATGAGGTATTTTTTTATGAAGAGAAGGATGAGTTAATATGCTCTGAGGAAGAAAAAATAAGTGACAACCATAGCATCTTAGCCCATACTATGATGGAAGATACTCTACAACATCACAAAACAATAAAGCTTCCAAGCCATGTCCTAGGTCACATGATAATGATATTGATTGACTTTGAAAGTACTCACAACTTTTTAGACATCCGAATGGCAAAGAAGTTAGGTTACAATACGAACATTACACATATGCATCCATAGCGAGGAAGACTATATGGCATTCAAGTCACTCTACAGGGAGTTACTGAGGGAGGACAACTCTAGGCCTCTGGATATCCTTTGGTCTAAGATATAGGCTTTGGAAGTTCCCGAAAGACTTCATGTATTTACTTTATTTTTTTTTCATGTCACATTGATGACTAACGAGTAGCGCACCAGACGGCATTTCACCACATGGAGCACTTGTTCGAGATGCCTTAGTGGTGTTGAGTTACTAATGCACCTGTTTCGTGACTACATGTTCTCGAGGATCGTGTGGGCGAGGTATCGAGCCTGCAACCACAACAGAGGCAACACTTTTTCGATGAGATGGATCACCAAGAATGGCTTCGAGCTAACATCTTTAATGGCTTTGTGGACATTGGTGGCACACCTTGGGCTACGTTCTTCGCTATTGTATGCTTGTGGCTATGAAAATTGCTAAATGACAATGTATTTCATTTGGGCACACCCCTGGGCTCCCTCTCCCTAATCTTCTCACATGTACAAAAGTTTGCTCATATTATAACTAACCAGAAGTTTCCACCTTCTCCCCAGTAGATCCTGGTCTCTTGGACTCGGCTATCAGAGCGCTTTGTCATGCTGAATACTAATAGAACCTTTGCTGATAACACCACTTTGTGTGGAGAAGGTGGAGTCATTCGAGATAATGTTGAGTTTGTGACTTTGCGAAGAGCTTTGACTAATATACAACTCTAGTGGCAGAGTTGCTGGCACTAAATTTTATATTTGAAGTTGGCTTGGGAGCATTTTTTTCGACTTGTATTTATGGAGGTTGACTCATCTTTCACCTTGCTATGTGTTGGTCGCGTAGTTGATTGCGCCCACCCATTGTCCAACCTCATAGATCGGACGTGAGGTCTTCTAACACGTGATTGAGAAATATGCATTTGTCTGCCTTGCAGGAGGAGAATCATGTTGATGATATTCTATCCAAGCATTCGTTGACACTAGGATTTCGTCATCTTGTGTCCGATGTCCTAATGTCCTTCTGTCGTAAGAGAGTGAGTTTACCAATTTGTACACATACCTTACATTGCATGAATTTACCAAGTTGTACATGGACCTTACACTGCATTAACTAATAAAAGTTAGAGGATTATTTACCCCTTAATACACAAAAAAAATAAGGTAAATGATATACTTTGAACAAATCCATCCCTTTACCATTTAGATCATATCTTTTCTCTTTGCCTGTCAACACGAGTGTGTTGTGAATTGTTATTAAAAGTCTTTGTATATATGAGATTTTTTGAACCATATGCGACTTGTGAGAGAGAGAAAATGAACGAGAAAGAGAGAGAGATGGCTATGTACGACCAAAGTCATTTTCAAGAAACAGTAATATTTACGTGTCGACATTTCTTAAGAGTATGCAAGATCATTATCCAATTTAAATATGCTATCCTTTCAATTACGGGGAGGCCGAATCTCAACCCTTTAAAGTTTAAACACGAGACGATGCAGGTGTACTGCCCTGGACGCGGCGTCCTAAATCGCCAAACAACACGACTGACGTTCTCGCGTCGCCCGTGACTTGGGTTCCGCACTCCGGTGAAGGGCCGGGCCTCACTTAACTTATGCAAGGCAACTCAGTTTCATAATCTGAAATCCAACAACAAATTATATTCAAACAATTAACCAAGAGTTTGATACAGACTTTCCATACTTTAGTTTTGAAGATTAAAACAATACTTTAGTTCCCGCAGGATTTACGATGTACTAACTATGCAAACATTAATTTTGATAATTTTTACTTATAATATTTAACTTTAACATATACAAGTAAAAAAATATTGCATACACTAGGCATCAATATACTATAGAAAATTAAAATTTCATATTATCAAATCAAATTCAGTTAGACCAGACTGAACAAACGAGCTTCATCAACGGTACAAAGTTATAAACTTTTTTCCATGTTTCTAATACTATATAGGGTAAAAGGCTTCAACTAGGTAGGATCAAAATAGCATAAAATCACACTAACGTTTTAATGATCCACATGATTCATATTTTATCCTACATCTTATCTCTAAAAATATTTATAAAAAATTATTGACTCAATCAAAGTTGACATGCACCAGACAATATGATATGGGTAGGATCCGACCTAAATATGAGTAGCTGTAACAACCCTAATTTTTTGGAAAAAATTCAGGTGTCTGAAAAATAACTTATATCCATTATAGCCAGTATTGATCACGGCGTCTCCGTTTCCAGCAACTGTAAAATATGCACCGTCTGATATATCAAAATATTGGGCATTAAGTTTTACAGGACATGGTATTTTATAATATTTTCCATGTAGAGCTGAAGACAGGTTGTTCAAATCGCGAAGATTCTAATGGTTTATTCCTGGAGAGTATAAAAGCTGTTGCAGGCAAACGTGACAGAGATGGAACAAGTGGACCGCAAGCTCAAATCTTATGTTCAAACAGAGAGAATGGAGTAAGTAAGTGGTAACAAGTGACAAAATGATTTTATTAAATTGTAATAGTCAAAATATAAATATTGGTAAAATAACCTAATTTAAATTTTATTTAGATAAAAGAATTCCCAGCTAAATATCTGAAATTCGACTGGACTTTCCAAACGGTAATTAGGCGAGCAAGTTTTAAGACAAGTAAAGGAGATAGGATAATTATATAGTTTTGCAATGACTAGGCCTCATCCCTCTGCCATATCTGGTCCCACCAGAAATCCCAAGAAAATGAGAGTCGGCCAATAGAGTTACAGAAATCAGGATGATACAAATTCCACCAATCCAAAACGAGATAAGGCAGGCCTTCACATGAAAATGGACCCCCCGAAAAAACGCAAACTTTTTTTGCCTTTCCGTTTTTCTCCAAGTGCACTAAAATCTAAACTTTTAAGGGGCCCACGTGTCACAATCTCTCTTTCTTCTTCTCGGTCACCTAGTTGCAAATTTACCATTTAAGTGTTAACATACTTGAATTATCTTAAAAAAGACTCTAATTTATTTAAAAATAGTTTGAATTGGTAGAAGAATTCTTTTAATAGGATCGGACAACGTTTCAATCCTTAGTATTAGTGATTAAAAAAGAATTATCATGCAAATGGACACTTGTAAAAAATGTAAATTTAAATTCTTTATCACTTAAACTATCTGGTATCTCATTATTTTTGGTGAATTTAATTTAGATGTGAAAGGTTTTTCATTTTTGTAAAAGTTAGGAATTGATATACCGACTCTAAAAAATGAGGTAAAGTACATTGTCATCTTAGCCACCGAGAGTTGTTATGTACGTGCAATAGTTAGATCTAAGTAAGAGTACAAATCTGCACACATAAAGTTTTTTATAGAATCTGAAAAGTAAAAATGTTGAGGCCCACAACGCCCATGATTGACATGGAAAAGCGCCATAAAGTGGGCCACATGGTGCCTATATTACACTGGGAAAATAATTGCTCCAACCACAGCACAGCACAGCACAGTGGAGCAGACAAAAAGGCAAAAGCCACACTAAAAATATCTCATGTTCTCAATTCCACTTGTTTCCATCTAAACCAAAATATCCCAGCCCAGCCCAGAAGAGACTATGGTATCTAGCACCACCACCACCGACGGCAACGGCGCGGTAGGAGGCAAAACGGCGAGGGCATGCGACAGCTGCATAAAGAAGCGGGCACGGTGGTACTGCGCCTCCGACGACGCCTTCCTCTGCCAATCCTGCGATTCCTCCGTCCACTCCGCCAACCCTCTCGCCCGCCGCCACGAGAGGGTCCGCTTAAAGACGGCTTCCCTCAAGTCCTTGGTCACCAAACGGAATAAACACAACAACGTCCCTTCCTGGCCACAGAGGAAAGCCAGGACTCCCCGCCATGGGAAACAGCAGTCGGTGAGAAGTAGTACTAGTAACCTTCAGGTTCCTGAGGTGGGGTCGGACGACCAGGCGTCTAACGAGGAGGAGACGGAGCAGCAGCTCCTCTATAGGGTTCCTATATACGACCCTTTTGTCGCGGAGTTGTGTAACAGCAGCGGAAATATAAACAGTTTTGATGATGATGATGATAATAAGAATAATAATTGCGTTGTTCATTCTAGTGGTAGGGTTTGGGGCCAAGAAGGGTTGTTTCCGTTATATGGGAAGGAAGGGGAGGGGGAGGAGGAGGAGGAGAGCTTGAGAGATTTTCTAGCGTCGGAGATGGAGTTGGCGGACTTCGCGGCTGACGTGGAGAGCTTGCTAGGGAGAGGGGTAGAAGAGGAGTTAGGGCTAAGGGCTGGTTGTAGTAAAGAAGAGAACAATGAAGCTTTAGTAGGGTTTCGGGAAGATGATATTGGCAATGGGGTAGTCAAAGAGGAAGAGATGATGACTTTGGAACTGGGTTTCGACTACGACCACGACGACGAGGAGGAGTTGTCTCCCGACCTTTGTTGTGGTGGCGGATATGGAGACGAGGCGGAGTGGAAGATGGGTAGTTTGGATGATAGGAAGATGAAGGGTGAGGTTATTGTTGATAAGAAGAGGAGGGATGTTCTGTTGAGGCTGGACTATGAGGCAGTGATGAGTGCTTGGGGAAGTGAAGGTGGTGGTTCCCCATGGACGACCGGTCGCCGACCTGACTACCACCCAGATCAAAGCTGGGCCGATTGCTTGGTAAGTGTTGAGGTACAGAAACTTTATATTTCTGTACACATTGTTGATTTCTGATGTCTACAATAGATGGGTCTATAAATTACAGCAACGAAAACAGTTCATAGAATGAATTTTAAGAACCAATTCAATACTTACATAGAATAGATGCAAGAAATTATATTGATCATCAAAATTAGAACGAGATCTCGGTCATCAAATTTTACTGCCAATTTTACTAGTCCCTGCTATTTTTATCATTATTGTCTTCCGCATGAGTTTTTTTTTTGAAGGGCCTACCATATGAGCTAAATTGAACAAACAACACATGGCCTCTGCCAAAAAAAAACAAACTTAAAACTCCCCCGCAAATGAGGACACTGAACTTTTTTGTTAATTATATTTTGCAAGGATTAAATCTCCGTCAATTCGTCAACGACTAGTGTCAATACCCACCCTTAATCTGATCACTAGATTATTAATTTGGTCCGCATTGCTGTATGCCACAGAGCAAAGCTATTCGTTTTGCACGTGGAGGCTATTTCGTGTATTTCTTAGTTACTTGCACCAATCCAAGATAATAAAGCAATTGAAAATTTCTTTTGGGTGGCCAGGGTACATGCGGGACGGAACTTCAACACCCATATGGGGAGCACAAAAATGTGCTAGGAGGAGGAGGAGGAGGAGGAGGAGGGCACCCGGCGATTTCGGAGGACGGAGGTCGAGAGGCCCGTGTTTCGAGGTACAGGGAGAAGCGGAGAACGAGGCTGTTCTCCAAAAAAATAAGGTACGAGGTACGGAAGTTGAATGCTGAGAAGAGGCCCCGGATGAAAGGGAGGTTTGTTAAGAGGGCCACCTTTTCAGGAACTTCTTTCCCTTTGCTTAATAAATAGAGATGCAAATGGATACACAGAGCGACTATAGTTCCTTCACACCAAAAAATAGTTAGTTCTCCTGCTGCTGCTCGTGGACCTTTGTAAAATCTGTCAGCTCGTGAATATTGTATCGATGTACAATTTCAAGAAATAAGGAAACGAAGTAAATTAATCTTTCATGTGTAGGAACAAATAAGATTAAATTGGATTGTTTTCTTGAGAACTATCTTAACTGCCCAAGGGGAACGTGTTTCTTTCCCATGTGTTGAGCTATCTTTTAATTATATTTTGCGCATATTAGTGTCAATTGAATTATTTAGTATGAAAAAAAATCATAACTTCTGAAAGAGAAATTCATCAATTAGTGTCAATTGAATTATTTTAGAGTGATTTGCTTCGAATACTAAATATTAACTGCAAAGATGATTTTTTTTCTGGAAGTTAAATCAAAACTAAATATGGTAACATAACTTTCATCTTAAAAAGATAGAATGAGAGAGTTGGTAGATATTTCTAAAATATCTAGATATCTCCATTAGGGGAAGGAAATGAAGGCATTTATATCAAATCCCAAGTTATATCTCCAATCTACCCCTAAAGTTCGAGCCAAGGTAATTTTTTTTAAAGAGAAAAAGCTAGTAGTATTTCATTAATCTTTAGAGTCCTACGTATATAAGTAAATTGTATTGAATTCACCAAAAAGTAATTACAAAGATAATTACATCAGAATGTACTAAGCATATCACTCCCGGACACCAAATTACCAATATTTTTAAAACCGACCCGAAAGACGACCCGGAATTGTTAAAATTTTTGGTTCACCTGGTCTGACTGGTCGGGTTACTGATCAGACCAGTAATTCTATTTTATATTAATATTAATAAATAATATTTAATAAATTTAATTTAGCATTAAAAATGATAAAATACCAAATAAGTTCAAATATTTAGCATCTTTAGTATACAATTTATCCAAACAAAGTTTTCAAACATGAATTAAACAAGTCTAGAAGTACAAGAAAATGAGTATACAAATTTTCTTGTTCAACATATTAGTCCAATTCGTTTGACTTAATTGACATATTATCAAGAATTGTTAAAAAGATAGTCCAAATTACCAATGTTTTTAAAACCGACCCGAAAGACGACCCGGAATTGTTAAAATTTTTGGTTCACCTGGTCTGACTGGTCGGGTTACTGATCAGACCAGTAATTCTATTTTATATTAATATTAATAAATAATATTTAATAATTTTAATTTAGCATTAAAAATGATAAAATACCAAATAAGTTCAAATATTTAGCATCTTTAGTATACAATTTATCCAAACAAAGTTTTCAAACATGAATTAAACAAGTCTAGAAGTACAAGAAAATGAGTATACAAATTTTCTTGTTCAACATATTAGTCCAATTCGTTTGACTTAATTGACATATTATCAAGAATTGTTAAAAAGATAAGTTTGTTGTAATCCAAAAGTGATGTACAGGCTCCAAGCGTGGAAGTTAAAGTTTTGTTTCTAAATTAAATCTAATAAAATAGAAAAAATAAACACTAATTTTTTTGATCCTGGTGAACCAGGTCACCCAGAAGCATTCAACCGAGCGACCCGACCAGATTTTGGCCAGCAGAACCACTTTCTGGGTTTTATACAAAAACTAACCCAGGTTTGATCTTGGGTAGCAGTCCGACCACCAGATCGTGATTTTTAAAACATTGCAAATTACTAGATAAATACATATCTAAGCGCCGACAAAAATAAGAGCTATCTAGCATAATCCAAAATAGCTCCCACAAAAAAATAGATCCTCTAATCACACCAAAGAAAGGAGCAGAAGCTAGGGAGAGTCCTACGGTTCTTTAAGTTCAAGTAGAAATATTGGCAACTACATCATCCACAATAGTGCCTAATCTAGTAGTGTTAGTTAACTAATTCATAATTTGATTGGCTAATCTAAATATATCAGTTAATTTACACAAAAGTAAACTCAAAAAACTAGTTTCCACATCCAAAGCTAATAATTCAATGCTCCAATCTATAGTAGAGGATGATTCATTGATGGAAATCCACCAATATCATGCAATAAGACTCTATCATAGTACAACTATGCGGTAATTGGAGTTGAACATACTTAATTGCTTTTGTAATGACGCATAACTCGGGTTCTATAGTTGTAGAGGTCTTGATCAAGGCAGTTTTGACTTACAAAAGGCAACCATGGTTGTCCTTCACTACTAATGCAATGCCAGACTCTTCGAAATGTGATGACTATAAATCATCAACATTAACTTCAATGTATCAACATTTGCTTGTCTCCAACATTAGTTGTTTTATATGTTCTACCAACTTACTGAGTTTCGTAGACTCATCAAAATTATGCTTGTTTCAAATACCACAGGGAAGAGTTGGAAATGAGAAATAGTTATAGAGGCATGCATCTGTAGGCAGTAGCATTCATTATTTATTTAGAATAAAGAATTTACATCAATGTTTATTGCTAGATATATTTTTCATATGTATAACCCAAGATCATCATCATGCTGAATAGTTAAGAATTCATAGGAATACCTGGATCCATCGCGAATGATCGTCAACTGTTGCAGAATCTCTACGACGATCGGGAACAACGAAAACCTACACGAACATGGTAGTTTGTAGTCTTCCTCAACTAAATCTCCTTAGACCCTCAAGGGCAACCGTGGCTCTTCCAGATGAGGAGAAGAGAACGTAATAGATTTAGTATATTGGGGACCATAACCTAGGGGTCTTTATATATTGGCCAAGTAGGGTTCCCATAATCCCCTTAATTGGGCCAATAACTGGTATCTGCTTATTGAGTCCATATTCCATTAGAAGTCAAGTAGTCTTGGACTTCCTAAACTATAGATCACCTTATAATAGTCCAATTAGTCAAATAGCTAATATAACTGATAAATAAATATGTGGCTCATAATATAATTAGGAAATAATTTTCCTAACAATCTCCCACATGAGTTACATATTCTTCCAGAAACAGTTATATCACAAATTTCCTAGGCGCGCATCTGTATGATATTTATCTTTAGACTACTTCTGAAATAATCTGATCTATCTTATGTACAGATATAAAACCATCGCGGTATTTTATCACATTAGAATCGTGACTAATCCTCGATGATCACAATATCAATACATTCAATGACATAGATCAAATATGGATGAGCAGGATGGAAATTACATGAAACGTGATCTTTAGCATGTCCGCTTCCAACTGGTCATACTTTAGCGAGATCAAAACTTTAATGCAACAGAAATATTGCATATACCAAAATATACTTCATATTCAGGAATAGAATCAATGAGTATCCTTATTCAAATAGTTTGCAAGTCATAGAACATCAAAATGACTCCCATTAAACTAAGGCATCAACTGAAAGAATATATATGAGCAGTGTGCTCGTGAAAGACCTTAGGTATTAAGCCTTTAGTTAGTGGGTCTGCTAGCATAAACTTTGTCCCAATATGTTCTATGGAAATCTGCTTTTCCTGAACTCTCTCTTTAACAACCAGATACTTGATGTCAATAAATTTTGACTTTGTTGAACTGCTGTTGTTGTTAAAGTAGAGCACCGCTGAGTTGTTGTCACAGTAAATCCTCAATGGCCTATCAATGCCATCTACCACACGTAGTCCTATGACAAAGTTTCGTAACCATATTCCTTGACCGGATGCCTCATAACAGGCTATGAACTCCGCGGCAATGGTTGAATGAGCTATTAAAGTCTGTTTAGTTGACTTCGATGAAATGGCCCCTCCAGCCAACATGAAAACGTATATTGATATGGAGCAAAAATCATCCTCGCACCCCGCAAAATTAGAGTCAGAATACCTGATGACCTCTAAGTTGTCTGTCCTCTAATAAGTGAGCATATAGTCCCTTGTTCTCCTCAAATAATGCATGACGCGTTTAGCTCCCTTCCAGTGTTGCATACCAAAATTACTGGAATATCTTTCTAAAACTTCCATTATGAATGCTATATCCGAACATGTGCAGACTTGAGCATACATTAGACTCCCTATAGCTGACGCATAAGGGTACTTCTGCATTTTTTTTCTTTCAAGATCATTTTTGGGACATTGCTTGCGATAAAATTTGTCTCCTTTAGCAACGGGCGTATCCCCTTTATGATAATCTTTCTTGGTGAATCCAAATCTACTCAAAATCTTATCGATATAGCTCTTTTGTGATAACCTAAAGATACTTTGGGAGTGATCCCTCAGTATCTGTATACCCAATACAAAAGAAGCTTCACCAAGATCTTTCATCTCAAATTTCTTTGATAAATTTTTTTTAGTTTTATGTAGAAGGTCTATATCACTACTTGCGAGTACAATGTCATCAACATATAATATCAAGAAGATAAATTTACTCCCACTGAACTTATGGTATACACAATCATCAACAACATTTGTCTCAAAACCATATGAGCTAATGACTTGATGAAATTTATGATACCATTGACGAGAATCCTATTTGAGACCATAGATGGATTTTTTTAGCTTACAGACCATAGACATTGGATCTCCTGAAACAAAGTGTTCTGGCTGAATCATATAAATTGTCTCATCAATATTTCCATTGAGAAACGCAGTCTTCACATCCATCTGGTGCAGCTCCAAATCAAAATGAGCCACTAGTGCCATAATCATTCTAAAAGAGTCTTTCGAAGATATCGGAGAGAAAGTCTCTTTATAATCTATGTCTTTCTTTTGAGTAAAGCCTTGTGCAACTAGACGAGCTTTATATCTCTCGATATTGTCATTAGAATCCCTCTTGGTTTTGAATATCTATTTACAACCAATAGGTTTCTTACCTACATGCAACTCAACGAGATCCCAAACGTCATTGTCTTTCATAGACTTCATCTCATCATTCATGGCATTGATCCATTTAATAGAATCAGAACTTTGCATAGCTTCAGAAAAGTCTTCAGGGTCATCTTCTGTTAAGCCAATGCCATCCTCATGTTCTTGAAGAAAGACGATAAAATCATCTGGAATCGCACTGTGTCATGAACAACATTAAGTACTATGACCTGTTCATTTTCAACAACAGTTTCTTCTTCAAAAACAACACTCCTTATGTTTCCTTCCCCCCAAAACTCAACATCCTCAAGAAATCTTGCATTTCCCGTCTCAAAGAAGGATCTTGATGCGGGATTGTAAAACTTATAGCCCCTAGAGCGTTCAGCATAACCAACAAAGTAACAGCTAACTGTTCTTGAGTCCAGTTTTCTCTCATGTGGCCTATAAGGCCTTGCCTCTGCTGAACAACCCCAAATGTGCAAATGCCCAATACTAAGTTTTTTACCTGTCCACATTTCATAAGGAATTTTGGTAACTGCTTTGCTGGGTACCCTATTAAGGATGTATACTGCAGTCTTTAAAGCTTCTCCCCAGAGTGACTCTGGTAAAGTTGAATGAGTGATCATACTCCTTACCATATCCTTAAGAGTTCGATTCCTACGTTCAGCAACACCGTTCATGTTAGGTTTACCTGGCATGGTGTATTGCAGAACAATTCCACAATCATTGAGAAAAAGCGCGAAGGGTCCTGGACGTTGTTCTCATGATCCATCATATCTACCATAGTATTCACCACCACGGTCAGATTTGACAGCCTTTATTTTCTTTCCAAGTTGAAGTTCAACTTCAGCTTTGAAAGACTTAAAAACATCCAAGGATTGAGACTTCTCATGTATCAAATATAGGTAACCGAATCTAGAGTAATCGTTTATGAACGTAATAAAATATTGTTGTCCATTCCAAGAAGCTGTAAGGAATGCACCACATATATCAGTATGTATAAGTTCTAAGACATCGGTAGCTCTTTCGGCACCGAAATTCCTCGAGTTTGTTCTTTTTCCCTTTATGCACTCAAGACAAACTTCATAATCTGTCAAATTAAGGGGTTCAAGAATTCTGTCCGACACAAGCCTTTGAATTCTCTGTTTAGAGATATGACCTAATCGCTTGTGCCATAAAGTAGCAGAATTCTCACTTAATTTTTGCTTTGTACCACGTGAACTTGTTTGCAGTATTTTATTATGGGAGCTAATGACATCAAGTTTGTATAGATTATCAATTAAAGAGCCAGAACCAAAAAAATTTGAATTTTGGTAGAGACTAACTTTATTATTTCCAAATGAACAAGAAAAACCTGACTTGTCCAAACTCGAAATGGAAATGAAATTCTGTCTAAAAGACGGTACAACGAATGTCTCAAATAAATATAAATAAAATCCAGTCTTTAATCGTAATCTAAAAATCCCTATAGCCTCCACTGCAACTTTATTCCCGTAGCCCACGTAGATAAATTTTTCATATTCACTTGGTGGCCGGCTCGACAAGCAATCCTGCATGGACATACTTATATGAGTAGTAGCACCAGAATCTACCCACCAAGTATCCTTAGGTACAACAGCCAAATTAACTTCAGAACAAACCAAAGTTAGAAGCATACCCTTCTTTACACGCTAAGTGGCGTACTTGGGACACTCTTTCTTCATGTGTCCCTGCTTTTTGCAGAAGAAGTAAGTATGAACCTCATCTTGCTTCTTTTGTTTCTTCTGCTGAGAAAATTTTTCTGCAACATCCTTAGCTCTTTTCTTTTCCTTTGACTGAGAGTTTGATACCAAGTGAGCACTTTCGGTCCTATCTCGCAACTGTTTATCTTCTTCTTGCACACAGTGAGATATGAGCTCATTTAGAGTCCATTTAACCTTCTGAGTATTATAACTCACTTTAAATTGCCCAAAGTGTGCATGAAGAGATATCAAAATCAAGTGCACGAGTAAGTCTTCTGACAACTCTAACTTTAGTGACTTGAGTTTTGAAGCGAGATGAGACATCTCCATAATGTACTCATTTATGTTCCCTTTTCCTTTATACCTCATGGAAACGAGTTTTGCCAAATGGTTACTCGCCTCCGATTTTTCATTCTTGGCAAGTATTCCTCAAGTTCTTCAAGGAACTTCTTGGCACTTTCTGTCTCAATAATGGAGTCCCTAACACTTCTGGAATAGAGCGCCTCATGATCTTCAAGCACATATGGTTGGAGCGATCCCACTTCTCAATTTTAACCTCATTGAGATTTTCCGGAGTGGAAGTGGGTCGTTCCGACAGAAGTGCAAGATCCAAGTCTACACAACCGAGGATAATTTCCACGGTTTTCTTCCAGCTTTTGAAATTTGTCCCATTCAGCATTGGGATAGTACTAAGTTGGGAAGCAATATTGGCTGGATCAATAAAGAACATTAGGAAACTCACATCATAACAAAAAAATATATCATATAATGCATGACATAAACAATCATATAAAAAAAATGGGAACCTGTCACAAGATACCTAACACAACATTAATTCATAGTCTTTGGACAGAGAAATTAACTGTAAGCGGTACTGTCAATACGATGATCAAATGCTGATGATTAACTGTAACACAATTTGGACTGGTTATTATTCGCATAAAAAAAAGTACAATCATCACACATTTATCATCGCATGCGTATTGTTAAATGGCCAAATTGTGACTTTCTTTGGACCGTACACAATTTGCATAAGTAATAGTACGCATAATATGTATATAGATTGGTTGAATAAAGTATTTGGTTAATTGGCCAAACTGCGTCTTCCTTTGGACCGAGCACAGTTCGCATAAGTAACTAACCATTCATACAACATCTATATACATTTGTTGGATAATGTATAATGTTAATTGGCCAAACTATGTCTTCTTTTTTTGGGCCAAGCACAGATCGCATAATTAACAAAACATAGATCAATCAAATACGATTCCATGTATATTGCATGTTCAATTAATTATTTATCTGTATATAATACACGATTGTAAAGTAACACAGTAGATGCAGTTCTAATAAACTTCTAGAACACGCAGAATAACAAACAGTCTAGGATTAATTAGTCTCCTAACTGTATTCATCCAATCATGCAACTGATATTGGTGCAACGAATTAAAAAATATTTTTGTTCATCGTGATTGAAATTTCTAGATTAACAATCGAGATCTAATTACACAGCAATTTATAAATCAGATTTCAAGTTAAATCAAATCAGTAAATTGCAAGTATAATACGTTCAATTAAAATATTGAAACAAATTTCATGAACCGTAAGTTTGGTTCTTTAACAACTTCGTCCGGTCGTTAACTCTAAATATACGAACTGCACCTTTTAGTCCGATTAGCAAAGAAACTAACAATTCAACGTTCATGAAAGCTCTGATACCACTTGTTAGATATATTTCATATCTATAACCCAAGATCATCATCATGATGAATAGTTAAGGATTCAAAGGAATACCTGGATCCATCACGAATGATTGTCAACTGTTGCAGAATCTCTACGACGATCGGGAACAACGAAAACCTGCACGAACACGGTGGTTTGTGGTCTTCCTCAACTAAATCTCCATAGACCCTCAAGGGCAACCGTGGCTCTTCCACATTGGGAGAAGAGAACGTAATCGATTTAGTATATTGGGGACCATAACCTAGGTGTCTTTATATATTGGTCAAGTAGGATTCTCATAATCCCCTTAATTGGGCCAATAACTGGTATTTGTTTATTGAGTCCATATTCTATTAGAAGTCAAGTAGTCTTGGACTTCCTAAACTATAGATCACCTTATAATAGTCTAATTAGTCAAATAGCTAATATAACTGATAAATAAATATGTTGCCCATAATATAATTAGGAAATAAATTTTCTAACATTTATGACTTTATATTTTTCGTTCCGAATGTAACGAATAAGGATCTTTATTATTATTTCGTATTTATAAAATAATTGAGCCTTATAGAGAACATTCTCTGTGTGGTGGTTGACATGTTATTTTCGGGGTTTGACAATAGAGATTATTGCTTATCAGATTTCATGTGTTGCTATGGAGCAAGCATTTAGCTCGAGGTGATATATTTGGACGAATACCTTTTTCAATAAAATCAGAATCTTTAGAGACGTAAGCATTACTCAAAGATTGAACGAAGACGAAAGATATGCACATAATTTGATCCGCCAAGACCCTACACAATTGTACAATATAGATCCGACGACAAGGAGAGGAGAGGATATGCATGCAACTTAATTTGGTATTTTTTTGTGAAAATGGAGAAGCAAGTTCCTATATATAAATAAATAAATAACAATAACTTCATAAATAATAACTTACCCTCTGCCTGACATCCTAACTAAAGGTGCCTTTAGCTCATCATTGTGATGACTACTATTTGGCATAGAATCTCCTACTTTCAGGTTGCGACAGCCGGCCTCGTAAAATCTTCTCGTGGTAAAACCTTGTGGAAAAAATCTGTTGGAGAGAAAGTGCACCTCGGCAAGGTAGAAATCTGCTTTGACATTGATATCGCTAAATTTGATTTCGCGCTATTGGTGCCACAAATCTTACAAGTGGTCAAGGAATGCCAACCTTCTGCAAGTCATATAAATACACATCTATACAAGAACCTAAAGGTACATCAAATACAATATAATCAAAGAAAATTGCCAAGGCATGCTTCGATAGAGCTTCTGCCACCTGGTTTTCCTCGCACCAGGTGTACTGGATGTCGATCTCCCAATCCCTGGCGAGTAGCCCTCGAGCCCTAAAGATCAGGGTCGCCAAGAGATGACCTCGATCAACATCATGTCCCACGCAGAGATGGCCAATGCTGAATCCACCTCTACCTGAACCCTTCGGAAAATCCTCTTCCAAGTCAGCTCAAGATCGAGGATGAGAGGCTAGAGCTCCGCAGCCAAAGAGGAGCAGCTCCTGATACCTTTGGCAAAGCTGCATACTCAAACTCAATTGATTTAAAAATATATATGTTTGCATCAACCGGAGATTTAACCGACGGTTGAACTGCTAACCAATAGTTCTAAAATCATCCTTAAATTGCTCCACCCCGAAAAAGGTTGAAGGTAACTCAATCCGTGAACCTTTATCCGACAATTAATATAACCATCGATTCGTAAACTGTGGCCAGGGCTAGACTCGCACGAACATGAAGAGTAGTTATTTCAGACATATGTGGTACTTGAATTTGTGGATTTGCAATAGGACTTGATTTTTCACGTATTTGGTAGCAGGAAGGCATTATTGTTAAGACTATAAGAGCGCTCTTTTCGACGAGTGATTGTCGAGGCAGACTCATCTCTCATAATACTTTGTAGCGGTCGAAATATTGCATGAGATTACCCTGTTTCCACTCTCATCTATGGTACATAATGCTTTATGGAGATACAGATTTAGCATAATTAGATAGAGGGCAACCATGTTAATCTATTAAAAGTATGCATTGCTGCTTTGTTTTGAGTATTTCCTAGCTGATTTTCCCATTTTGTATTGTTTATATCTATTTGAGTAATTCGAATACACTTTATCTATCCAGACGTAACCGATTTTTTAGTATTTGATTTCGTTACTAAAAATTTTATTTTACCTATCTTAAATCAGATTTCGTGAAATATAATTTGTATCAAAACGAAACACTATGTTGAGTGACAAATCGCAGTGAAACAAAAAGAAATGACAATAGCTCCGAGCCAACCTGTAGGTGCGACCCATCAGCAAAACTGATAAATTAATGACTGCCTCCAATTGAACAAAAACAGATTATATAAATTAATGATTTATAATAACAATCTACTTTAATTAAGAAAACTAACTTCTTAAACATATTTCCCTGTAGTTTTTGTTTCTTCCAAACAAACGATGCTTAGATACAATTTTTACGTTTGGAGAGCTGTCCGAAGCAGGCCGCCTGCTCTTTCAGCTATTGCTCATCAAAATTTGAACTTACTGTTGTTTGTGGAACTTCTTTCATTTGTCATGTGTTGGTTACCAAGCCCACTGTTTAAATTGTTTGTTTGTAATGTAATTGTACCAAAAGGCCAAATGGTCCGTCTTTTTTCTGAACCGTAGAAGGGACATTTTCGTCATGTTGCTTTTGTTGGGATACGTTCCTCCATTGTTTGACCAATTAATTAAAAAGTACATATTCGGAGTGTATTCCTTGATCCAATTGTACTCCGTTGGACTAATGTAATAACATAACAAATAACAATACGAGTCATTTAAATATTCCACATTGTTTCTTGGAAGTTGCTGTGGGGTTTTTTCCCTAAAATTTATGCAGGTTAATTTAAATCCTAATATTTTAGACGATATTAGATTATGTTTTCCTCTCAAGGACTTTTTAGTAGTGACAAATGGAGTACATTTTTTATGGTTTTTTCATATCAAATGGTAACATTTAGATCATTAATTTTTTGGGAAATTTTGGTAAATAGAAAGTGAACTCTTCCATAAAATTACCACTCGATAAAATTCTAATTAATAAATTTATCAAATCATAAAGAAAATCAAATTTTAGTACGTCCAATGAAGAAAATCTCGTTTCACTTAAAACTTAAATAAGAATCTTTCGATCTAAGAATCATAAAAGCGATTTAACCAAAGTATCCGCGTTGCAACCAAGATGGTCATTAAAATTTGTAAGTCTATTATCATTAGATATCAAATTAAACCGGGGAAACCAAAGTTTGTTCTTCCAAAAAGTCTAAAAGCATTTTATATTATACTTCATGGTTAAATTGTATTGTGGTCTCTATAGTTTGACACACAGATTCATTTATATTCAAAATAGTCAACTTGTTTTGTATGTGGATGCAGTTTTCATTCGTTTTTGCATTATTGTACCGTCATCTTTAACAAAAAATGACACCCGTTTTGACAAGAATTGGTATTAAAAAAAGCTTAAGTTAAAGCATGAAAATTTGAAAGATTATTCAAATTTGCAAAAATATTGTTCGAGAATATTTTTTTGGGTAAGTAGATTGATTTATTAAAATCCCAATAGTTACAAAAACAACGTTCCGGGCCCGACAAAGCCAAGCCAAAACAAGAGGCCAGAAACAGAGAGGCCAAAAGCATCTTGGGCCAAATTCATCTCGAGAATGTTAATAAATCATAAAATTCTATAAAATTAAGAAGGTCATTAAAAATTGCGGAAAAGCTAGAAAAGTGAAAGCAGCTAGTCGGGATTAGGTACAGTCGATTTTTGAGAAGCGAGTAGAGTCGAGAGATAAGTGTTCAACGAGGTGAGAAGAAGGCAAGCCCAGGTTGCCTCGGTAATCAGTATGGAGGGCGGACAGAAATAAGAAGATATTTTAAATATATATATAAATAATTTTTTAAATTTTTTTAAATTTTTTATCTTTTCATGTTCTCAAACATTTTAGAACTTTTAAGAATTATTTTGTAATTTTTAAAAAAATTATACTGTTTTAATAACTTTTAATGTTTTCATTAGGTAATAGCATTTTAATTTTTGTATTTTTGTAACCTTTTCATGTTTTTGAAAATGTTTTGAACTTTTGGAAAAAAATATTCAAAATTCGATTTGTCTGTTATGAGTTTCCAAACTATAGTTATTGGGTAAGAACAACCACTTAAATCAATTGAGAATAAAATTATTACAATTTAATCAAAATTTTCTAATTTGAACTCATAAAAATGCATTACTGTTTAATACTTATTCGAAGAAGCTTTACCACCCTACAAAAATCATAGTCATATTCAACTCAACTTAGACTAGTTGGTGCCAAAAGACATTTAGCCTAACAGCACAAAATGCTATCAAATTGGCACAGTCAAATTCAATTACCTGACAATTGTAATCATGGTCCGTGCACTAATGCCCTATTTACCGGGGACTAAAACGTACTTAAACCTGCCTTTTAATATGAAACGCCTATATATAACCCAGCAACTGAGCTCGGTTACTTCACTTACTAGTCTACACATCGTATCCTTCTATATCTCTCCCCCCAGCCATTGATCCGGACGCTTCACTATGACGTCCAAGTCAGGGCTTCTAATTTGTGCTTTCCTTTGTACATTAGCAATTTGTCAATTGAACCAAGTAGCCTCGCTTCCGGCAGAGGATTTGATTGCAAGTCTCCCCGGACAACCCAACGCCAACTTCAAGCAATACGCAGGATACGTGCCGGTTGACGCCGACCAACAGCGTTTCCTTTTCTATTACTTCGTTCAAGCTGAAGCCGACTCCGCTTCAAAGCCTCTAGTTCTTTGGCTCAATGGAGGTACCCACAAATTTACTGATTTTTTTAAGGTGGATATGTACACCAAATTATACATGGCAGAGATCGAATCTGAACGCTAAATCTCCATCAATTCATGTATGTCTTGTACTGTTGGACCAAATGATCTTTTGACAAAATATTTTGTCAGGACAAATTAACTGATTTATTATTAGACTTTTTCACATAATATACCTAGTCAATTGCTTCTATGAGATTTGTTTCTATTCGATGTGTGGCTTGTTGTTCATACGATTCATTGTCATGGCAAATTGGCAAACTAAAATTATTGCGAAAACAATTTTGGTTGTTTTTGTGCAATATAACTAATCATGATTGGTGCACTTTAATTTATAGGGCCGGGTTGTTCGTCTCTTGGAGCCGGTGCTTTTTCAGAGCATGGACCTTTCCACGCTAGCGGAGCAGGGGGACTGGTCAGTAACGAGTATAGCTGGAATAAAGGTATACAAAAACAATATTTTAGAAGAGTCTTATTTAATATATGATCGTAATATTTGGATTATTAATCTTACAATAAAATATAGAAGAGAGAAAGTGAATTTTGTATATCTATCCTAAACTGAAATATGCACTATTTAAAATTTTTTGGTCCATTCAGTTAGCACTGAATTTGCATAATCTAGAAAAAAATTGTTGAAAATTCTTGGAATTGCTATCGGACTCGTGGGTTAGATTATTTTGACCGGTTGGACTACCAGATGATAAACAATCTTCGTGGAAGATGCACATGTCTCCTTTCAAAAGGTGAGAAGATAATTACAGACTTAAAATTAATTAGATCACATGTAATCACATGCTAGAATAGTAGGTGGAGATAATTGACTATTATAGCATAAAAGTTATCAACCAAAAACTAATTAAACAGCTAATTTTCCTACCGAAAATAAAAATAATAAGTCTTAAATTATTGCAAATAAATAATGAACATTTAGTCATAGCAAGTGGCTAAGAGTTGGCTTTTCTTGACCACACAGCGGCAAACGTGCTCTACTTGGAATCACCAGCTGGAGTTGGTTTCTCCTATTCCATTGACAAATCATTTTATCAACTGGTGAACGACACCATCACAGGTTAATATCTTTCTTCCATTTAATTAACGACTTTCAGACAATTAATTTCCAGATTCAAACAAAATAAAAATATTTATTTATTTTTACTTAAATGGGGTGCAAAGAATTTCTCGTAAGGAAATTCAGAAAGTTATTTTACGATTTCTGATATTTCTTGTCACCAGACTAATATTAAATATTATCCATGTGTAGCACAAGACAATCTCATGTTCCTCCAGAGTTGGTTCCTCAAGTTTCCCGAGTACAAGGACAGGGACTTCTACATTACTGGAGAGAGCTACGCAGGTAATTCCAGATTAATAAATATCTGAAAATATCCAAATAATCCATTTTCTCTGTCCTGTAATTTCTGTTGAGTCTCCAATTAATTAAATCGGCTACTGTGGCAACTGAAAATAGGACACTACGTCCCACAACTTGCATCCCTCATTGTTGAGTCTGGAGCAAAATTCAACCTCAAAGGCATAGCTGTAAGTTGGTCTTATACAATTTTTTTTTATAAGTGAAATTATTTTATTAATACTGTAACTAATATATATAAAGTGAACCCTCCATCCCGGATACAAGAACCCCAAAGGGAGATAAAAACCCTCTATCCCAGTACATAAGATTGATCATTCAAGGTCTTATACAATGTTACAGCTAAATGGAAAATTTTATTCCGGTATCGTGTAATTTGACACTTTTTTTACTCAAGTAACATATGATTTTAATTTTCTTTTTAGGGTAATAGGTTTTCCAAATTAATATTCTTTTGACGTGGCAATCCATACTGAGAACATTGGTAAAAATTTTGTAGCTAAAACTATATATTTGGAAAATCTATATCTAAAAAAAACACATATTACTTTATAGGATACTAAAATTTTCCGTAAATTTACTGGTATTTAATTAACTTGTTTGTCTTAAAACAGATAGGCAACCCTCTAGTGGATTTCGCTAGTGACATAAACGCGCAGGGAGACTACTATTGGTCTCACAGTCTAATCTCGGACTCAACTTACAAGCTCCTCCTTACCAAATGTAACACGTCCGAAATATGGAGGCAGAGCGATTCCGGAAACTGGACAGAAGCCTGCGTAAGTGTCAACAACGTTTTGTCTGCAGAAATTCCTGGAATACTCGATGGCTACGACGTTACGGCCGACACGTGTCTCTCGTCGTCCGGCCAATCATTGTCCCAACAACTAGGGCGTAGGAACCTCCCTTTGATGCCAAATCGCCGCTTCTTATCGTCCATTAATTTTGCATCCGGAAGAACACTGAGCCAGCTGGTAAGTTAATCCTCCGGATGACACTTTTCTACTGGCAGAAAGAGTTAAATTAATATGTCTCTTGTATCTTGCCAGGACGCGTCAGGAAATCCAGACATTTGTGTACAAAAAAAGGCTTACGATTATTTGAATAGAAAAGATGTACAAGGAGCAATACATGCCAAACTTATTGGAGTTTCACAGTGGAGTTTTTGTAGCGGGTAAGTGTTTCTTTTTCATCGAGTAGCGAAGTTGTTTCGAATTTGAGTACATTCGAGACCCTTATTGAAGTCATTATCACATTTTTAAGGGGGTTCGCATCTAGACCTAACATATAAATCATACAACTCAATTACACTTTCTTGTGTTGCAGGGTCATGCATTACGATAGATCAAACCTTTTGAACCCAACCATTGGTGTTGTGGGCTCATTAATGCGTTCAGGAATCAGAGCGTTGGTATTCAGGTATTGACCGTAAAATCTCTTCTTTTTTTGGTTTTCTTATTTAATAACAAAGAAAAAAATTTCAATTTTCTATGATATTTTTTGGAGAAAATTACGCTCAGACTTCTGGTGTTTTGTATATTCGGTGCTCAGCCTCCTGTATTACAGAAATAGATTAAAGCTCCCCAAAATTTGATTTTATTATACTCTCATGCTTTCGCTGATGTCATCAATCATTTTATTATTTTTTAATTATAAAAAAACTATTTTACCCTTAGGTTCATCTTCAACCTCAAAACTTAATCTTCAACTTCTGAATACCCACCCAAAACTAACATTTAATCCTTAATAACACAAAGAACATCCCATCCTAGAAATTTAGGGTTCACCTCAATTACCGTCGCTAATTGATCAGCAAGTAACAATTAACCCCTCTCTCCGTCTTCTCCTCCGCCACCGGTGCCCAACGCCGATGAAATCGAAGGCCGAGCTCCGGGCTTCGTTGAAGGAGTGGCCGCCTCTTCTCTCTAACCGCTGACGCCTTCGCAACCTACAAACCTGGGTTCCTCCTGAAACGATTGTTGCAACAGAAGAGAACATTCGATTGAAGAGGAACCTAGCATACGACAACAGAAGAGGACATGAACCCAGCTTTTCCATTGGATTGGGTTGGATTAAAAAAAGGTTTAATTTAATACAGTTGGTTAATTGGAGTTTCGTTGCAACAAAGTTGCTTCTCCGATCTAGAATTGGGTGAAAATCACAGTTCCAAGCATTCCCAAAACTAAAATTGGTGGGTATTTTTCACCATCGTCTATTCAGCTCGAATCCCAATACCACAAGATGGTGGTTCACCAAGCTCCACAGATCTGGAAGATGACGAGGGCGGGTTCTCCTCAGCCACCGAGGAAGATGACGAGGGCGGTGGAGCATATCATTGATGTCATAGAGGGCGGGTTCTCCACAGTCGCCAACGCCGACGAGTTTGGTCCACGATTGCCGTTTTTGAAGCCACCGGTGTTGGGGGTGATCGGTGGAAGGAGAGGAGAAGGAGAGAAATAAAATTAAATAATTAATAATTTTTTATTGAGGGTAGAAAAGTCATTTTCTTGAAAAAATTTATTGATGACGTTAGCGAGGGTATGAGAGTATAATAAAATCAAACTTCAGGAAATTTTTAATCTATTTCTGTAATACAGGGAGTTGAGCACCGAATATACCAAACACCAGGGGCCTAAGTATAATTTTCTCTATTTTTTAATTATAAATAAAGTGTTATTACCCATCAAAAAGCTACGCCAAATGTGCACGAGTGTACTACATCTAATAGTGTCATAAATACTATATATCGTCTAAACAGTTAGAAAGATACTCAATTATCTAATAATATAATCATTAGATAGGTGATATCTTTGCTAATTAACTCTTTCTTTCTTTTTTATCATTGCTCTTCTGTGTCATCTAATTCGTGATCTTCATTTTTTTATCTCCTAGCTGGTCCCTCTATAAACTTAAAAGTAGGTTTTTTTGTAAACCCAATTTTCTATGATATATTTGTCACTTTTTGAACCAAACTTATTACAGTGGAGATCAAGACTCGGTTATCCCATTCATGAGCTCAAGGGCTCTTGTTAATGGGTTGGCGATTGACTTGGGATTGAACACAACTACACCTTATAAGGCCTGGTTCGATCTGGATAAACAGGTTAGCTTCCTTTCCCTTTTGCGTTTTTTTGGGTGCATGAAATATGATTTTTACGGAGGTATTGGACCCTAAACTTATGAATATAAAAGATACAATTGGAAAAGTTTTTTCCGAAAAATAATCTGACAATGCTCGATTTTATATACAGAGATTCACCAAACAAAAATATATTAACAATTGGTTGGAATTTGTCTTTTTTTCCTTCAAGGTTGGAGGATGGACACAAGTATACGGAAGCAACATGTTATCATATGCCACAATTAGAGGAGCCTCCCACCTGGCACCATGGTCATCTCCCAAGCGAGCCCTGCAATTATTCTCGGTCTTTCTCTCGGGAAAAACTTTGGCATAGAAACCCTAGTTTCAACTATTCATTAAAAAAAGTGTTGGCCGATTCAAGGAAAGGGGATTGGCTGAGTTGAGTTCTTGGGAATGTCATCCTATTGTTCAAGAACAGAGGTGTATTTCTTTATGTTGAATATGGCCCATCAATTGTTTTCTTATTATTAAGGCCCAATAATAAATTTTCACTATCAAAGAATTACTATGAGCCCAAGATGCTGTATCAATCCAGCCATTAATAGTGGAATCTGGTTCATATATTAAATTCTCCAATTTATTCATATAAGAGTTCAGATTTAGGATCTTCATGGTCTAATCCAATATTCATTATCTGATCATAGATCAATTGATTTGCAAAATACTTTTAACATATCAATATAAATCTCATTAAAAAAATTACACTTACCCGTGCTTCAACACTCTATTGTATAGAACAGTAATGTTTAACTTTAAGTTGAGAAGTGATTGGTCTTACATAATTTGACATTAAGCGTCATGTAAAACTTTTAGGTTTTATGCAGGAAAAAAATAATATTTCTATGTTAATTTAGATGAATATGATTTCATTTACGGATTTGTGGATGAGGTATGAGTTTATGTGAACTTATTCAAATCCAAACATGAAGAATCCAAGCATATAGTCAATTATGGGGTAGACATGGTAATTCCTTCAGAACAATATCTTTAAAAGTTTATTTTTTTAAGAGTAAAATTTTACATTATTATATTTGAATTTCCTTAAATTTAACAACGGCTTATATCGTTAGACTATATATCTTTTGACTAAATATTGATTTATAGTCGTACCATACTTTAAACTCAATAGACCCTAAACTTGTAGAATATGACATCCTCATAATAAAGTGAGAGAAAAAAGAGAATATCGAGGAAAGAAAATAAGTTTTTTTGTTGTTGTCAAAAGTAAAATGTGGACGGAATGAAAATAGGTGGAATTCAAATTTGTCTTTATCAGAAACAACAAGAAAATAAAAAGTGATTGTTAGAAAATTTCGGGACAAACTTATAAAAAAATGTAGGGTTGAAAATTGGACGGAATAACGATTGGGCTTTTCAATATTAAATTGGGTAAATGATGGGTTTTTTTATTATAAATAAATCAATGATTATTTTGATATTTTGCCACTTTGCCATGTCACATTTACAAGTATGCTTGAAAATCTGACGTGGCGTGCCACATCGTTACTAAAACAACGTTGTTTTAACCAGCTCGGTTCGGGCAGATTCGGGACCTAAGTGATGTTAATTGGCTGCGGTTTGACTCGATTGATGACTTTTTTACCAGGGTACTAAAGTAATTTTTTGTGATACCACATGGTACAAAAATAGACTTTTCTCAAAAATATATAAATTTCTAGGGATGACGATGGGTAGGGTATAGGTAGGACCTTACCCATATACTAGTTTGGAGATTGGACCCATACACTACCCTCTGACCCTCGATAAATTATATTATTAGACACATACCCTTATCCTCAAGGTCCGCAGGGTCTACAGAGTCTTGTAGGGTCCGACCCTTGAATTAAATGTACTACATTTTTTATAATTTTTAAACATAATTATATATATATATATCAAAAAATTATAATAAATATGCAAAGATTAATCATGAAATATATAGTATATCAATAAAGAAAATTAGAATAATATGTAACTCAAATTTTGGAGTCGATATTATGAAATATATTTCAGAATATTTGAGAACTCTATCGAAAATTGTAAAGTAAAAAATGAAGATAAAGGGGTCTAATTAGAGTATAATGAGGGTTTATTTAGGGTAATGTCCAAAGTATAGTAAACTGATAAGGCTGTGGTAGAAATTCATGAAATTCATATCCTACCCTAGACTCCACCTCTAAAAGTAAACTCATATTCATACCTTACCTTAGACCCAATCACAGTCAACAGACCTTTGACCCACGGCGTAAGGGTAGGGTCCGACACATAGAGTATGGGTATTTTTGAGACCCTATAAATTTCGGGAGAAAAAAGATCATACTTTCCTCTCGCTGCTATTGCTTTCTAGTGTCAGCATACAATGGAATTTGTTTTTCAGGTAAATATAACAAACAATGACATTGGCAGGCAATATTTATATTTCTGACTTCAACTACATGTTTATGAGTTATTCTTAAACGCCGTACCATTTATAGAATGGCACTTAGGCTCCATAAATAATGACATTTGTTGAGGTATAAAAATAATATCGACATTGTCAATATATTTTGAGGTACCCGGTGTGGTCGCAAGGTGATCGGGTGACCGGTTGATCGGTGACCGATGTGGTCTGAAAGTGATCGGTGGGTGGTGTTGTCTCAAAGCAATCACTTCCGGTTTTGAGTTGGAAAGAGGTTGTCGATGGTCTTCCCTCCATTGAGTCCGAAGATGGTCTTACTTAGTCGAAACTGGTGATGATAGACGACTTCCAAGACCAAAGCTCCCGGTTCGGTCAGCTTCTTGCCTGCCTGGAAGGAGGTCAAAAATATAGTTTAACACAGATATTTGCTCTGAGTTCGAAGGTGGACGCCCCATCCGTGAAGTCCGAGTGGGCGTCCCCATCCGTCAATTTATTAATTTTTTAATTCTAAAATGACCATTATTGCCCTGGAATTAAAAAATAAATCACTTCGGTCATTTTCTCCCTTCCTTCTAGTGACCCTTGCACTTTCTCCGACGACTCTTCATCTTCTCCAACAGTTACATGCCAGCTTTTTCGGCCAAAAAAATCCCAACCTTTAAACCAACACTTCCATTTTTACTTTTCTCAAACTCTTAAATCCGAGAAACCAAACCCCTAAATCCCACCATTAATCAACTGCTTGAACCAACCCTTAGATCCCACCATTAATCAATTGCCCGAACCAACCCTTAAATCTGACGCCGCGAACGCCAATGCCCATGCCGCCGACGACTCTGCCATTGTCTCCGATGAGGATGTCCGAGAATAACGAGGAGAGGCCGCCACTAGGGAGGGAGAGGGACGATCGGCAGTTGGGCCGTGGGGAGCGAGACGACCGGTGATTGGGCCCTACCATTTTGGAGAATGACAGGATCGACCATCCTGGAGGGAGAGTGTAATACCCTAATTCTTATGTCGTATGTATTCGACTTAAGTGAAGTATACTTAGTCGTATTGACGTATCGGATTAGTATGCGGAGGAAAATTGCTATGTAAATAGAGTGCAAGTTGGCTAAATTCGGACAGCAGAAGCACTACTTGGTAAATTGGGCACAACTTTCGGAATATTATTCCAAATTTGATAAACAAATATGATTTGGAAACTAGACATCTGAGGCTACAATTTATATGTTGACAAGTTTTGATGAAAATTAACATAACTCAGTAGAAAATGGAGATCAATGTGCTATATTCTGATTGGACCACTTGGAGAAAAGGTATCCATTCACAATTCACCACTTGCAAGTTTATTTAATGTAAAAAAATGTGAGTGCTTACTCACCCACGTCTCTTTAAGACTCAGAAAGACCAAGAAAGAGGTAGAAACCTCTGGAACTTGGCCACAAAACGAAGGAGAAGAAAAAGAAGAGAGAGAGAGAGAAGAAGAAGAAGAAGAAGAAGAAAGAGAAAGAAACAGGGGAAGGAAGAACAGCTTGGTAAGCTATCTTCCACTCCGATTCGAACTTTCATATATTCATGAGAGTTATAGATCACTCAAAGATCTTTCTAACGGTATATCATATGTTCTATTTAGATCAAGGAATCAACGGGAAAATTAGTTTTGAATAGCGGATTATCTGCTGGGAATACAACTGAACGAGTGGAAGAAGAAGTATTCGGTAAGTACCTTTCGGCTTTGAATCGGACTTCAAGTTCTTGATGAAAGTTGTAGAGGACTTCAAGATCTTTCTAACCATATATTATATGTCATGATTTGATCATTAAATCAGCCTGAAATGTGTTTTGGACAACACACTATTTTCTGGGGTATACAGTCAAGGTAGTTCGAAAGAAGGGCTTGGTAAGTCTATTTGGACTCCGAATTAGATCTTGGTGTCTTGATATATATTGTAGAAGACTTAAATACCTTTCTAATAATATATCATATGCCTTATTTGGATAAAGGAATCGTCCTCAAAGCTCTGTTGAATGTCGGATTGACTGGCTGGATTCGGAATGGAGGTAGTTGAAGAAGATCTGATCGGTAAGCTTATTTTGGCTCAGAAATGGATTTTTCATAAAACATAAGAGTTGAAGAGTACTCAAAGACCGTTCTAAGGATATATTATTGTCCAATTTTGACAAAGGAATCAGCCTCAAATCATGGTTGCAAAACGGACTAACTGCTGAGTTTCTGAAGTGAGGTTGTGCAGGAATAACGAATTGGTAAGTGGTTCTTTGGAATTCTAAGTTGGTTTTCGGACTTGGTGAGATGATGAAAGAACAGAGTAATGGTATTTTGAAGAAGATATGGGCTTGTTTTTGTATAATATCAAGTTATATGGGTTGCCTTCTGATGTTAGAAGTGATTGGGCTCATAGTGAGCTCGGTATTAATTCCGTTAGTAAAACAGATTTGTTATTGCACTTTTGGTAACGAACAAATGTTGTACATGTTATGTACATGTGGATGAGTGTGGATGAGTGAATAATGGACCATGGGGTGAAAGGAGAATCGAATTGAGAATAAGCATTCGTCGAGCAGTCTACAATTGGGTAAGCATATAGATCATGGCAACTTTGGTTTGTTTGGTGCATGTGCATGTTTCAGACCTTGATTATGTGCGTCTCATGCATATGAGTTATCTTTGAAGTGGTTATATGATTAGTTTTCGTCTATACAGAGTTTGATGATGTTTGTGGTTTGTTGGTCTATTTGGGGCTGTTTTGCCCAATTCGTGATATGGGTATATTTTGGTATGAGTTTGGTTACGTGTCCAATATGGTTTGGTCTATGTGAATTTTGGTATGTTTGGTATGTCATTTGTGAGATGGCGGATGATGAGGTCTACCCGTGACCAACCGGGGATGTTGGCATATGTGCACATATACTGAGGATACAAGGATTCTGATCTGATATGTTTGGCCGGCGGGTTGGTTTCTGATGGCGCCTTTAAGATATGGTATCCTCGTGTCGGTGTGGGAGTGACACTATCTAGACCTATCTGAAGTTCATCCGATATGTGTTATATGTGTGTGAAGGTCTGTCTGAAATTCTGGTTATGTTTGATATGTGAGTACTCTGATGACCTTATTTGTGAGATGGTCTTTTGTTGTCTTAGCTTTGTGTTCGTATTGGTTGGATTTGATGTGGGACATAGTTAAGTTCTGTCTCTCCCACCTGTATCTGACATAACTGATATGTTATGTTCTATGTGCTTACGGAGTGTTCCAAAACACTCACCCCCCCTATCTCCAGTTTTGCAGGTTCTTTGTCTAGCAGCTCCGTAGCCACAGTTTTCAGTTTGGTCCTGGGAGAGATGTAAAGAGTATTTTATCAAGGTTTTGACATGTATAATTTTGTAAAGTTAATGTATGTTTGAGGCTGGCTAGACCCGTTTGATTTTGTAAACGTGTTAGGGTCTAGCGCCGGTCACCGACCCCGAATTTGGGTCGTGACACAGAGACGGTTGCTTTGGCCTGGGCTTGTTCTTGGAGGGCTGCCCCTTGGCTTCTTGGTCGATGGGCTGAGACGGGGGCGGCCTCCACGTGGACGGTGATGCCTAAGTCGGAGGAGGAGGAGTCTTCTTCTTCTCTTCTTCTTGTGTTTTTTTAAGTCTGAGGAGTTTGTCCTCGTCCCGGGCCTACCATGTAGTGAAGACAGTTTTCTTGGCGATGAAGACGATTGATTTTCTGGGTTGATTTATGGGACGTGGAGACGACGATGGAACTTTCCGGCGAGGGAGAGAAATGGGTTTTTTTTACCTATTTTTTAAATTTTTGGTAAGGGTATATAAGTCATTTTTCATAAGAAAATGACGGATGACGTTAGCCAAGAATCCGAGAGTATAATAAAACCAAATATGGGTAACAGAAAAATTATTTTTGAAAACCTAGGGATGTGAAAGATAGGTATCAAAGTACCAGGGACTTAAGGGTAATTTATCTTTAAAAAATTAAAGCCACTAAGCCAGCATGACATCTTCTCTTGGCGAGCAGATCTTCACGAAACGAGGTAGACAGAAGGACCGCTCCGACCAAAATATCTTCTCGCGCCGAGGTGGACAGACAAATGCGCATGACGGAGAAGTTTCACGCACTGAGCGAGACACCTAGCCCTGAGGTGAGAAACTGTAACCTTTTCCATGGCGAACAACCTTTACGTTCTTCATATTCTTGTAAATGATAAACTTTGCAACAAAATTAATAGAAATATAAATGTACCTGACATTTAACATAAATAGAATTACGTTATAAAAAACTCATGTCTGATTAACATGTTGTTTCGGAGGAGTTGGTGTACTTGATTAGGATCTTCTTCAGTCGAGGCAAGTGTTGGACACTTTCTCCGTAAAACGAGATTGCCCCGTATATTTCAGTGCGGTATGGGCTTCGGCAATCGTCCCCAAGATACAACGACTGTTTAGGGCGTTTCCAAGACCGTTGCACACGTATCTCGAAACTTTCGGGCGAACCCTTATATACCAAGAACTTTCAGACTCTTTTCGAAGTGAAGAACGAGGGAAGAGGAGAAGTCAACAATGCTAGGAAGTGCACTTGCTGCTGGGATGAGGAAATGGCAAGGAGGGTACGCCTATTTATAGGCTGGAGCAGGCAGGGAGGCAGCCACCCCGAAGGGACGCGTCCGCTCGGCCAACAAGCTGTCTGGCTGCGCTCGTGGCCCTTCGGTGGCTTCTGGACCCTTCCAGGCGCGCCAGGCTATGCTCGTGACCCTTCGGAGGCTTCTGGATCCTTCCAGGCGCTCCAGGCTGCGCTGGCGCCCTTTCGCGACGGATTTCGCAGCCCTTTGGCCTTTTGGAAGTCTCCCGGACTTTCCATCCCGTCGTGCCTCTTCGGCGGCCAACCTGAAGGCGCTCGCAGCTCCTCGTCGCTTCGGTAGCTGCGCAGCTGCCTCCGGGCCCGGGCAAATGGTATACTCAATTATATCGAATGATATATCTGGTTATAAGTATTTTTTATAACCAGATATATCATTCGATATAATTGAGTATACCATTTGATATAACCGGATATACCATTTGATATAACTGAGTATACCATTTGATATAATCAGACATACTATTTGATATAACCGGGCATACCATTTTAACATATCTTCGATTAAATTTATTTGAAAAATCACAATTGATATATCAAAATAATTATTTAACACGATATACCATTTGACATAACCTGATATACCATTTGACATAACTAAGTATACCATTTGACATAGCCGTACATACCACTCAATATTATTTAATTTTTATTATAAGTAGTATTTAATATTATTTAAGTTATTATATATATTCTAGTATACCATTCGATATAATTAGGCATACCATTTGATATTAGTGGGCATTCCATTTAATATAATCGAGTATATTAGTGGGCAAACTATTTTACCATAACTGTGCAACCATTCGATCATAGTCGATCAAACTTTTTGATTGTGATATAACAAACCATTTTATCATAACATGATAAAAACCTTTGTATCGTAGCTGTGCAAATATTGTATAATAACATGATAACCCATTGTATCGCAACTGTTATCGTAACTATGCAAACTATTGTATCATAACATGATATTCCATTGTATTGTAACTGTGCAAACTATTGTATGATAACATGATAAACTATTGTATCATAACATGCTATTTTCTATAGACAACATTCTCTGTGTGGTGGTTGACATGCTATTTTCGGGGCGTGACAATAGAGGTAATTGCTTATCAGATTTCATGTGTTGCTATGGAGCAAGCATTTAGCTCGAGGTGACATATTTGGACGAATACCTTTTTCAATGAAATCAGAATCTTTAGAGACGTAAGCATTACTCAAATATTGAACGAAGACGAAAGACATGCACATAATTTGATCCGCCAATACCCTACACAATTGTACAATATAGATCCGACGACAAGGAGAGGAGAGGATATGCATGTAACTTAATTTGGTATATTTTTTGTGAAAATGGAGAAGCAAGTCCCTATATATAAATAAATAAAAAACAATAACTTCACAAATAATATCTTACCCTCTGCCCGACATCCTAACTAAATGTGCCTTTAGCTCATCATTGTGATGACTACTATTTGGCATAGAATTTCCTACTTCCAAGTTGCGACAGCCGGCCTCGTAAAACCTTCTCGTGGTAAAACCTTGTGGAAAATATCTGCTGGAAAGAAAGTGCACCTCGGCAAGGTAGAAACCCGCTTTGACATTGATATCGCTAAACTTAATTTCGCACTATTGGTGCCACAAATCTTACGACTGGTCAAGGAATGCCAACCCTCTGCAAGTCATATAAATACACATCTATACAAGAACCTAAAGGTACATCAAATACAATATAATCAAAGAAAATTGCCAAAGCATGCTTCGATAGAGCTTCCGCCACCTGATTTCTCTCACGCCAGGTGTACCAGATGTCTATCTCTTAATCCCTCGCGAGTAGCCCTCGAGTCCTAAAGATCAGGGTTGCCAAGAGATGACCTCGATCAACATCATGTCCCACGCAGAGATGGCCAATGCTGAATCCACCTCCACCTGAACCCTTCAGAAAATCCTCTTCCAAGTCAGCTCAAGACCGAGGATGAGAGACTAGAGCTCCGCAGCTGAAGAGGAGCAGCTCCTGATACCTTTGGCAAAGCTGCATACTCAAACTCAATTGATTTAAAAATATATATGTTTGCATCAACCGGAGATTTAACCGACGGTTGAACTGCTAACCAATAGTTCTAAAATCATCCTTAAATTGCTCCACCCAGGAAAAGGTTGAAGTTAACTCAATCCGTGAACCTTTATCCGACAATTAATATAACCATCGGTTCGTAAACTGTGGCCAGGCCTAGACTCGCACGAACATAAAGAGTAGTTATTTCAGACATATGTGGTAATTGAATTTGTGGATTTGCAATAGGACTTGATTTTTCACGTATTTGGTAGCAAGAAGGCATTATTGTTAAGACTATAAGAGCGCTCTTTTCAACGAGTGATTGTCGAGGCAGACTCATCTCTCATAATACTTTGTAGCAGTCGAAATATTGCATGAGATTACCCTGTTTCCACTCTCATCTATGGTACATAATGCTTTATGGAGATACAGATTTAGCATAATTAGATAGAGGGCAACCATGTTAATCTATTAAAAGTATGCATTGCTGCTTTGTTTTGAGTATTTCCTAGCTGATTTTCCGATTTTGTATTGTTTATATCTATTTGAGTAATTCGAATACACTTTATCTATCCAGACGTAACCGATTTTTTAGTATTTGATTTCGTTACTAAAAATTTTATTTTACCTATCTTAAATCAGATTTCGTGAAATATAATTTGTATCAAAACGAAACACTATGTTGAGTAACAAATCGCAGTGAAACAAAAAGAAATGACAATGGCTCCGAGCCAACCTGTAGGTGCGACCCATCAGCAATACAGTTCTTGAGGTTTTGAACTTTTATATAACAAATAACAATACGAGTCATTTAAATATTCCACATTGTTTTTTGGAAGTTGCTGTGGGTTGTTTTCCGTAAAATTTAGGCATATTAGTTTAAATCTCCATACTTTAAATGGTATTAGATTATGTTTTCCTCTCAAGCAAAGTAGAAGTGAACTTTTTAGTAGTGACAAATGGAGTAAATTTTTTATGGTTTTTTCATATCAAATGGTAACATTTAGATCATTAATTTTTTGGGAAATTTTGGTAAATAGAAAGTGAACTCTTCCATAAAATTACCACTCGATAAAATTCTAATTAATAAATTGATCAAATGATAAAGAAAATCAAATTTTAGTACGTCCAATGAAGGAAATCTCGTTTCACTTAAAACTTAAATAAGAATCTTTCGATCTAAGAATCATAAGAGCGATTTAACCAAAGTATCCGCGTTGCAACCAAGATGGTCATTAAAATTTATAAGTCTATTATCATTAGACATCAAAGTAAACCGGGGAAACCAAAGTTTGTTCTTCCAAAAAGTCTAACGGCATTTTATATTATACTTCATGGTTAAATTGTATTGTGGTCTCTATAGTTTGACACACAGATTCATTTATATTCAAAATAGTCAACTTGTGGAAATAATTTATATTGTATCCGAAATTGTGGAAATAATTTAAATCTCACCCTCAAGTGGATGCAGTTTTCATTCGTTTTTGCATTATTGTACCGTCATCTTTAACAAAAAATGACACCCCTTTTGAGAAGAATTGGTATAAAAAAAAGCTTAAGTTAAAGCATGAAAAATTGAAAGATTATTCAAATTTTCAAAAATATTGTTCGAGAATATTTTTTTGGGTAAGTAGATTGATTTATTAAAATCCCAATAGTTACAAAAACAACGTTCCGGGCCCGACAAAGCCAAGCCAAAACAAGAGGCCAGAAACAGAGAGGCCAAAAGCATCTTGGGCCAAAGTCATCTCGAGAATGTTAATAAATCATAAAATTCTATAAAATTAAGAAGGTCATTAAAAATTGCAGAAAAGCTAGAAAAGTGAAAGCAGCTAGTCGGGATTAGGTACAGTCGATTTTTGAGAAGCGAGTAGAGTCAAGAGATAAGTGTTCAACGAGGTGATCCGAGCATGATAAGAGAAGAAGGCAAGCCCAGGTTGCCTCGGTAATCAGTATGGAGGGCGGACAAAAATAAGAAGAGATTTTAAAAATATATATAAATAATTATTTAAATTTTTTATCTTTTCATGTTCTCAAACATTTTAGAACTTTTAAGAATTATTTTTGTAATTTTTTAAAAAATTATACTATTTTTTGCCAAAGGGCATGTAGCCTAGCGGCACAAGGCGTTACAAAGTTCAAGTCTTGACGTGGTGTAAAAATTTACCTTTCAAAAAAAATTATACTGTTTTAATAACTTTTAATTTTTTCATTAGGTAATAACATTTTAATTTTTGTATTTTTGTAATCTTTTGATGTTTTGGAAAAGAATTTTAACTTCTGGAAAAAATATTCAAAATTCGATTTGTCTGTTATGAGTTTCCAAACTATAGTTATTGGGTAACAACAACCACTTAAATCAATTGAGAAGGAAATTATTACAACTTAATCAAAATTTTCTAATTTGCACTCATGAAAATGCATTACTGTTTAATACTTATTCGAAGAAGTTTTACCACCCTACAAAAATCATAGTCATATTCAACTCAACTTAGACTAGTCGGTGCCAAAAGACATTTAGTCTAACGGCACAAAACGCTATCAAATTGGCACAGTCAAATTCAATTACCTGACAATTGTAATCATGGTCCGTGCACTAATGCCCTATTTACCGGGGACTAAAACGTACTTAAACCTGCCTTTTAATATGAAACGCCTATATATAACCCAGCAACTGAGCTCGGTTACTTCACTTACTAGTCTACACATCGTATCCTTCTATATCTCTCCCCCCAGCCATTGATCCCGACGCTTCACTATGACGTCCAAGTCAGGGCTTCTAATTTGTGCTTTCCTTTGTACATTAGCAATTTGTCAATTGAACCAAGTAGCCTCGCTTCCGGCAGAGGATTTGATTGCAAGTCTCCCCGGACAACCCAACGCCAACTTCAAGCAATACGCAGGATACGTGCCGGTTGACGCCGACCAACAGCGTTTCCTTTTCTATTACTTCGTTCAAGCTGAAGCCGACTCCGCTTCAAAGCCTCTAGTTCTTTGGCTCAATGGAGGTACCCACAAATTTACTGATTTTTTTAAGGTAGATATGTACACCAAGTTATACATAGCAGAGATCGAATCTAAACACTAAATCTCCATCAATTCATGTATGTATTGTACTCTTGGACCAAATGATCTTTTGGCAAAATATTTTATTTTTATGAGATTTGTTTTTATTCGATGTGTGGCTTGTTGTTGTTCATACGATTCATGATACCTAGTCATGACACCTAGTCATGATACCTAGTCAATTGTTATTAGACTTTTCCACATGATACCTAGTCAATTATTTTTATGAGATTTGTTTCTATTCGATATGTGGCTTGTTGTTGTTCATACGATTCATTGTCATGGCAAATTGGCAAACTAAAATTATTGCGAAAACAATTTTGGTTGTTTTTGTGCAATATAACTAATCATGATTGGTGCACTTTAATTTATAGGGCCGGGTTGTTCGTCTCTTGGAGACGGTGCTTTTTCAGAGCATGGACCTTTCCACGCTAGCGGAGGAGGGGGACTGGTCAGTAACAAGTATAGCTGGAATAAAGGTATACAAAAACAAAATTTTAGAAGAGTCATATTTAATATATGATTGTAATATTTGGATTATTAATCTTTCAATAAAATATAAAAGAGAGAGTGAATTTTGTATGATCTAAACTCAAATATGATGAAATATGCACTCTTTAAAAAATTTTGGTCCATTCAGTTAGCACTGAATTTGCATAATCTAGAAAAAAATTGTTGATAATTCTTGGAATTGCTATCGGACTCGTGGGTTAGATTATTTTGACCGATTGGACTACCAGATGATAAACAATCTTCTTGGAAGATGCACATGTCTCCTTTCAAAAGGTGAGAAGATAATTACAGACTTAAAATGTAATCACATGCTAGAATAGTAGGTGGAGATAATTGATTATTATAGCATAAAAGTTATCAACCTAAAACTAATTAAACAGCTAATTTTCCTACCGAAAATAAAAATAATAAGTCTTAAATTATTGCAAATAAATAATGAACATTTAGTCAAAGCAAGTGGCTAAGAGTTGGCTTTTCTTGACCACACAGCGGCAAACGTGCTCTACTTGGAATCACCAGCTGGAGTTGGTTTCTCCTATTCCATTGACAAATCATTTTATCAACTGGTGAACGACACCATCACAGGTCAATATCTTTCTTCCATTTAATTAAGGGATAAAGACACTTAACTACCCTGTATTATTAGAAATAGACACTTAGCCCCCTGAATTTTTAAAACACCCAAGAAAGTCCCTGTCTTATTCAAAACACAAAAACAAACATACTAAAAAGTCAATTATAACCCTCTTTCTTAACCTCTCTCCTCCCTGCCATTTTCAAGTCACCAGCCAGAAACAAAAAAAAAGGTCCCTCTCCACTACCATCGCCCACCAACCATGGTATATTTCTGTAATCAATATTTTTTTATCAAAGAAGTTATCCATTTTCTTTTTCCTTCGTCGCTACATACACAAGGGCTTACATTTCCATTTTTTTCATTTTACTCATCCAATAATCATGCTCTGATCTTCTTCTTGGGCGGTGGTAGTGGTAGTGGAAAGGGACGATTTTTTTGTTTCTGGTTGGTGAGTTGAAAAATGGCAGGGAGGGAGAGAGGTTAAGAAGGAGGGTTATAATTGACTTTTCAGTATGTTTGTTTTTGTGTTTTGAATAACACAGGGATTTTTTTGGGTGTTTTAAAAACTCAGAGGGCTAAGTGTCTATTTCCAATAACACAGGATACTTAAGTGTCTTTATCCCTTTAATTAACTACTTTCAGACAATTAATTTCCAGATTCAAACAAAATAAAAATATTTATTTATTTTTACTTAAATGGGGTGCAAACAATTTCTCGTAAGGAAATTCGGAAAGTTATTTTACGATTTCTGATATTTCTTGTCACCAGACTAATATTAAATATTATCCATGTGTAGCACAAGACAATCTCATGTTCCTCCAGAGTTGGTTCCTCAAGTTTCCCGAGTACAAGGACAGGGACTTCTACATTACTGGAGAGAGCTACGCAGGTAATTCCAGATTAATAAATATCTGAAAATATCCAAATAATCCATTTTCTCTGTCCTGTAATTTCTGTTGAGTTTCCAATTAATTAAATCGGCTACTGTGGCAACTGAAAATAGGACACTACGTCCCACAACTTGCATCCCTCATTGTTGAGTCTGGAGCAAAATTCAACCTCAAAGGCATAGCTGTAAGTTGGTCTTATACAATTTTTTTTTATAAGTGAAATTATTTTATTAATACTGTAACTAATATATATAAAGTGAACCCTCCATCCCGGATACAAGAACCCCAAAGGGAGATAAAAACCCTCTATCCCAGTACATAAGATTGATCATTCAAGGTCTTATACAATGTTACAGCTAAATGGAAAATTTTATTCCGGTATCGTGTAATTTGACACTTTTTTTACTCAAGTAACATATGATTTTAATTTTCTTTTTAGGGTAATAGGTTTTCCAAATTAATATTCTTTTGACGTGGCAATCCATACTGAGAACATTGGTAAAAATTTTGTAGCTAAAACTATATATTTGGAAAATCTATATCTAAAAAAAACACATATTACTTTATAGGATACTAAAATTTTCCGTAAATTTACTGGTATTTAATTAACTTGTTTGTCTTAAAACAGATAGGCAACCCTCTAGTGGATTTCGCTAGTGACATAAACGCGCAGGGAGACTACTATTGGTCTCACAGTCTAATCTCGGACTCAACTTACAAGCTCCTCCTTACCAAATGTAACACGTCCGAAATATGGAGGCAGAGCGATTCCGGAAACTGGACAGAAGCCTGCGTAAGTGTCAACAACGTTTTGTCTGCAGAAATTCCTGGAATACTCGATGACTACGACGTTACGGCCGACACGTGTCTCTCGTCGTCCGGCCAATCATTGTCCCAACAACTAGGGCGTAGGAACCTCCCTTTGATGCCAAATCGCCGCTTCTTATCGTCCATTAATTTTGCATCCGGAAGAACACTGAGCCAGCTGGTAAGTTAATCCTCCGGATGACACTTTTCTACTGGCAGAAAGAGTTAAATTAATATGTCTCTTGTATCTTGCCAGGAAGCGTCAGGAAATCCAGACATTTGTGTACAAGAAAAGGCTTACGATTATTTGAATAGAAAAGATGTACAAGGAGCAATACATGCCAAACTTATTGGAGTTTCACAGTGGATATTTTGTAGCAGGTAAGTGTTTCTTTTTCATCGAGTAGGAAAGTTGTTTCGAATTTGAGTACAATAAATATTGTTCGAGACCCTTATTGAAGTCATTATCACATTTTTAAGGGGGTTCGCATCTAGGCCTAACATATAAATCATACAACTCAATTACAATTTCTTGTGTTGCAGGGTCATGCATTACGATAGATCAAACCTTTTGAACCCAACCATTGGTGTTGTGGGCTCATTAGTGCGTTCAGGAATCAGAGCGTTGGTATTCAGGTATTGTATTGAGCATAAAATCTCTTCGATTTTTGGTTTTCTTATTTAATAACAAAGAAAAAAATTTCAATTTTCTATGATATTTTTTGGGGAAAATTATGCTCAGACTTCTGGTGTTTTGTATATTCGGTGCTCAGTCCCCTGTATTATAGAAATAGATTAAAAACTCCCTGAATTTTGATTTTATTATACTCTCATGCCTTCGCTGACGTCATCAATCATTTTATTATTTTTTTAATTATAAAAAGACTATTTTACCCTTAAGTTCATCTTCAACCTCAAAACTTCATCTTCAACTTCTGAATACCCACCCAAAACTAACATTTAATCCTTAATAACACAAAGAACATCCCATCCTAGAAATTTAGGGTTCACCTCAATACCGTCGCTAATTGATCAGCAAGTAACAATTAACCCCTCTCTCCGTCTTCTCCTCCGCCACCGGTGCCCAACGCCGATGAAATCGAAGGCCGAGCTCCGGGCTTCGTTGAAGGAGTGGCCGCCTCTTCTCTCTAACCGCTGACGCCTTCGCAACCTACAAACCTGGGTTCCTCCTGAAACGATTGTTGCAACAGAAGAGAACATTCGATTGAAGAGGAACCTAGCATACGACAACAGAAGAGGACATGAACCCAGCTTTTCCATTGGATTGGGTTGGATTAAAAAAAGGTTTAATTTAATACAGTTGGTTAATTGGAGTTTCGTTGCAACAAAGTTGCTTCTCCGATCTAGAATTGGGTGAAAATCCCAGTTCCAAGCATTCCCAAAACTAAAATTGGTGGGTATTTTTCACCATCGTCTATTCAGCTCGAATCCCAATACCAGAAGATGGTGGTTCACCAAGCTCCACAGATCTGGAAGATGACGAGGGCGGGTTCTCCTCAGCCACCGAGGAAGATGACGAGGGCGGTGGAGCATATCATTGATGTCATAGAGGGCGGGTTCTCCACAGTCGCCAACGCCGACGAGTTTGGTCCACGATTGCCGTTTTTGAAGCCACCGGTGTTGGGGGTGATCGGTGGAAGGAGAGGAGAAGGAGAGAAATAAAATTAAATAATTAATAATTTTTTATTGAGGGTAGAAAAGTCATTTTCTTGAAAAAATTTATTGATGACGTCAGCGAGGGCATGAGAGTATAATAAAATCAAACTTCATAGAATTTTTAATCTATTTATGTAATACAGGGAGTTGAGCACCAAATATACCAAATACCAGGGGCCTAAGCATAATTTTTTCTATTTTTTTAATTATAAATAAAATATTATTACCCATCAAAAGGCTACGCCAAATGTACACGAGTGTACTACATCTAATAGTGTCATAAACACTATATATCGTCTAAACAGTTACAAAGATAATCAACTATCTAATAACATAATCATTAGATAGGTGATATCTTGGCTAATTAACTCTTTATTTCTTTTTTACCTTTGTTCTTCTGTGTCATCTGATTCGTGATCTTCGTTTTTTATCTCTGGTCCCTCTATAAACTTAAAAGTAGGTTTTTTTGTAAACCCAATTTTCTATGATATATTTGTCACTTTTTGAACCAAACTTATTACGGTGGAGATCAAGACTCGGTTATCCCATTCATGAGCTCAAGGGCTCTTGTTAATGGGTTGGCGATTGACTTGGGATTGAACACAACTACACCTTATAAGGCCTGGTTCGATCTGGATAAACAGGTTAGCTTCCTTTCCCTTTTGCGTTTTTCATTTTTTGGGTGCATGAAATATGATTTTTACGGAGGTATTGGACCTAAACTTACGAATATAAAAGGCACAATTAGAAAAGCTTTTTCCGAAAGATAATCCGACAATGCTCGATTTTATATACAGAGATTCACCAAACAAAAATATATTAACAATTGGTTGGAATTTGTCTTTTTTTCCTTCAAGGTTGGAGGATGGACACAAGTATACGGAATCAACATGTTATCATATGCCACAATTAGAGGAGCCTCCCACCTGGCACCATGGTCATCTCCCAAGCGAGCCCTGCAATTATTCTCGGTCTTTCTCTCGGGAAAAACTTTGGCATAGAAACCCTAGTTTCAACTATTCATTAAAAAAAGTGTTGGCCGATTCAAGGAAAGGGGATTGGCTGAGTTGAGTTCTTGGGAATGTCATCCTATTGTTCAAGAACAGAGGTGTATTTCTTTATGTTGAATATGGCCCATCAATTGTTTTCTTATTATTAAGGCCCAATAATAAATTTTCACTATCAAAGAATTACTATGAGCCCAAGATGCTGTATCAATCCAGCCATTAATAGTGGAATCTGGTTCATATATTAAATTCTCCAATTTATTCAGATAAGAGTTCAGATTTAGGATCTTCATGGTCTAATCCAATATCCATTATCTGATCATAGATCAATTGATTTGCAAAATACTTTTAACATATCAATATAAATCTCATTAAAAAAATTACACTTACCCGTGCTTCAACACTCTATTGTATAGAACAGTACTGTTTAACTTTAAGTTGAGAAGTGATTGGTCTTACATAATTTGACATTAAGCGTCGTGTAAAACTTTTAGGTTTTATGCAGGAAAAAAATAATATTTCTATGTTAATTTAGATGAATATGATATAATTAAGATATGATTTCATTTACGGATTTGTGGATGAGGTAGGAGTTTATGTGAACTTATTCAAATCCAAACATGAAGAATCCAAGCATATAGTCAATTATGGGGTAGACATGGTAATTCCTTCAGAACAATAAAAGTTTATTTTTTTAAAGTAAAATTTTACATTATTATATTTAAATCTCCTTAAATTTAAGGACGGCTTATACCGTTAGACTATATATTTTTTGACTAAATATTGATTTATATTCGTACCATACTTTAAACTCAATAGACCCTAAACTTGTAGAATATGACATCCTCATAATAAAGTGAGAGAAAAAAGAGAATATCGAGGAAAGAAAATAAGTTTTTTTGTTGTTGTCAAAAGTAAAATGTGGACGGAATGAAAATAGGTGGAATTCAAATTTGTCTTTATCAGAAACAACGAAAATAAAAAGTGATTGTTAGAAAATTTCGGGACAAACTTATAAAAAAATGTAGGGTTGAAAATTGGACGGAATAACGATTGGGCTTTTCAATATTAAATTGGGTAAATGATGTGTTTTTTATATTATAAATAAATCAGTAATTATTTTGATATTTTGCCACTTTGTCATGTCCAAAGTATAGTAAAATGATAAGGCTGTGGTAGAAATTCATAGAATTCATATCCTACCCTAGATCCCACCTTTAAAAGTAAACTCATATCCATACCCTACCATAGACCCAATCATAGTCAACAGACTTTTGACCCAGGAGGTAAGGGTAGAGTCCGACCCATAGAGTATGAGTATTTTTGCGACCCTATAAATTTCGGGACAAAAAAGATCATACTTTCCTTTCGCTGCTATTGCTTTCTAGTGTCAGCATACAATGGAATTTGTTTTTCAGGTAAATATAACAAACAATGACATTGGCAGGCAATATTTATATTTCTGACTTCAACTACATGTTTATGAGTTATTCTTAAACGCCATACCATTTATAGAATGGCACTTAAGCTCCATAAATAATGACATTGAAAAGCGATAATTATTGTTCTGACTTTTTTTTTTGGTAAATTATTTTTCTGACTTGAATCACATGTTTAGGAGTTCTTCACAATCGCCATACCATTTACAGAATGGCACTTTTAGCGACGTAAATTCCGAGTAAACGAGGTTATATGATAAATGAAAACAGAAATAAATGGATTGCGTGACCAAGTTGAACTAATTTATTTTTTTTACTCGCTCTTGATTCTTTATATAATTTCCAGAGCTGCTGTAAACATTTTCTGGAGTTCATGTATGGTGCCAAGTTTAAGATAATTTATAATTTTTGTTATTCAGATTTATGATTATGAACTCATATTTTATTATTAATTAATAAAATTCAACCATTTAAAAATAATAATTTTGTATAAATTCCATAAACCAAAACACGGACAAGGTCGGTTCCTTTCTCTTTGCACGGGTAAAAAAATACCCATGGTCATTAATCTTTTATAAATTTTAGTCTATGGTCACTAATGTATATTTTGTCCTTTTATGGTCACTAATCTATATTAAGTCACCCTTGTATGGTCACTATGACTAATTTTGAAATTATAAAATTTTTAAAACATCCCAAACTTTATTTCTTTCTCTCTCGCCCTCCCTTCTCTCTCATTTCGAAATTGAAAATTTGATTTGCAGAATAATTTGACGAATTTAGGTCATGGATTCATGTTTGATTCGTTCAAGGACGATTTTGAATATGACTTTTGGTTCGTAAGAGTCGGTTCGAATCTGGATAAAAATTTTAACGAGTCGAATATGACTTTTGGTTTGTAAGAGTCTGTTCGTATTTGAAAATTCGATTCAGATTCGAACTAACTCATACGAACCAAAATTCATATTCAAAATTGTCCTTGAACAAATGGAACATGAATCCATGTCCTAAATTTGTCAATTCGGCGAATTATTCGGCGAATCAAAATTTTCAATTTCGAAATGAGAGAGAAGGGAGTGCGAAAGAGAAAGAAATAAAGTTTGGGATGTTTTAGAAATTTTATAATTTCAAAATTAGTCATAGTGACCATACAAGGATGACTTAATATAGATGAGTGACTGTAAATAGACAAAATATAGATTAGTGACTACTGACTAAAATTTATAAAAAATTAGTGACCATGGGTATTTTTACCCCTCTTTGCACATAATTCCAACTTCCAGCTTCAGCCAGTTTGGAATCAATTCTACCAAGAAAAAAATTTTATTTTCAATTCTCAATGGAAAAAAAAAATTTCCACTCTTCTTGTTTAGAACATATGACCTAAATCATGAGATAAATGACATCTAGAACATCAATCTCAATATAAAATACCACTTTCAATTAATAAAATTCTAATTTAAAGAGATTCTACTGTAGTACTAAATAATCATTTCCCTTAGATATTTTCAAAAAATATAGGAAAAATTACTGTCAGGCTCCTAGTGTTTGGCATATTCGTCTCTCAATCCCCTGTATTTTAAAAATTGATTAAAAACTCCCCCTAATTTAGCAAAATTATACTCTAGGATCCTTCGCTGACCCCTCGCTGAAGTCAGCAATAATTTTTATCATTTTTATCATTAAAATGAATGTTATACCCTAAAAAATGGCTATCTTCTCCTAACCCAAAAATCATCTTCTTCCTTTTTCAAAAACATCATGAACATTTCAATTAATAACAACCCAAACCCAGAAATCAAACTAACAAAAATTTAACAATTACACAAAAAAGCACAAATTAACAAAAACCTAAATTGTTCCTGGAGAAAAACGACTCATCCACTCAAAACCTAAAATATATACTTTCCTCAACCTTGCATCAGGAATGAAACCCAGAAAAAAAAAACCAAATCCTTCAAACTTTCCAATTATTCAACGAATCATCAATACAACCCAACACAGAGAAACATCACCTTCGCTCTTCAAACCCCTTTACTTTACTAAAGACTAGAGGCAGCCGACGAAGAAGCCCACGAACTCAATCGCTGAGGCAGCCGCCGACGACACAATCACTCAGGGCACAATGGCTTAGGTAGTCGGCGAACCTAACACACAAGAACTCACGAACATGAGTGCCTCGATTTCTTGAGAAGGAACACAACAAAGGAGGGGTCGTCGTAGGGTGGGCCCTTTGCCGCAGGAGCCGCGTCCAGGCTCGGTTCAGATCGATGGTGCTTCTCATATCGACAGTGCTTCTCAAATCGGTGGGGAGTCGCCGGATAGGAACTGCTTGTTCATGGCGTCATAGCAGCAAATCCCACTCCACAACCACTTCAAGCCGAGTAAGAAGTTCCTTAAATAATGGGTTATTCGACCTAGGTAGGCTCTAATTCGATCTGTTTTTCTGGTTCTTCTGGGTTAATGCCCTTTGTCATTTCGATTGTAGATAAAGAGAAGAAGACGAAGGGCTGCTCAGTGATTTCTGTGCCGGGTTTTTGGATCTGGTTTCTCAATTTCTAGAAGATAATTTTGCGATTTTGATTTCTATTGTTATAATGTTTTTGTGCTTGTTTGTTATTGGATTGATGTTATTAGATTATTGAGAGTTCTTGGTGTTCTTGTGCAGAGTCTCTGGTTGAAGAAGAAGATAGTTTTTTTTTCCAAGATATTTTTGTCATTTTCATGACAAAAAATGAAAATATAAATGCTGATGTCAGCGAGGGGCCTAATAGTATAATTTTGCCAAACTAGAGGGAATTTTTAATCAATTTCTAAACGATAGGAGAGTGAGAGACGAATATACAAAATATCAGAGACCTGACAATAATTATCCAAAAAATGTAGCATTTAAACGGAGGCAATGGTTTACACTAGAGGCACACATGCTTGAGAAGTGACCACCACCAACCCGCCCTTTGGTCTAAATTTTAAAACGCTTCAAAGAAAATCCAAAAAGACTGTTGACTATATCCACTTGTCCCTCTCCTATATGCTGATTCCACAAGCACACCACAAAGACACCTCCTCCTCCTCCTCCTCTCTCTCTCTCTCCCTCTCTCTCTCTCCCTCCCCCCCTCCCTCCCCGTATAAACCCAAAACCACCACCGCCCACCGACCCAACCAGCAACAGTTTGATTTTGGCCATGGGAGAAGAGGAAGAGATTGTTGACCCAATCGCCCTCTTCATGTCTCTAGAAGAATGGGAGGAAGATCCTTCCCTTTCGCCCTCCTCCTCCTCCCTCGCCGGGCCCACCACCCAGTCCTCCTCCCAGACTTATCTGCTTGGCTTCGTCATGGCTAATATCGTGGGAATCCAGTACTATTCCGGGTCCATTAGCGGGAGAGAGATGGTGGGTTTGGTCCGGGAGCCGCTGAATCCCTACGACGGGAATGCTATTAAGGTGCTTAACACGCGCTCCGACCAGGTCGGCCACATTGAGAGGTCAGTTGCCGCTGTTGTTGCCCCTTTGATTGATATGAGGCTTGTCACCCTTGAAGGGATAGTACCCAATTCGCGTTCCGGTAATAAGTATAAGATTCCTTGCCAAGTTCACATCTTTACGAGGTTAGAGGACCTTGGCAGTGTTAAAAACTCCATCTTGCGAGGTGGGTTGACTTTGATCACTCATGGGGATGTGGGGTTCGGGCTATCCGACTCTGTGGTTGTGAAGGAGAAGGCTAAGGATAGAGGGAACAAGAATTTGGATGAGATTTTCAAGTTGGTGGATGAGAGTGTGTGCAAGACAAGGGAAATGGGGGGGAGGCTGGAGCCACCCAAGGAGGTGATCAAGTCGGAGTTGTTTGTGCACCAGAAGGAAGGGTTGTGGTGGTTGGTGAACAGGGAGAATGCTGGTGAATTGCCCCCGTTTTGGGAGGAGAAAGACGGGGTTTTTCTGAATGTTTTGACCAATTATCAAGCTAGTAATAGGCCCGAGCCTTTGCGTGGTGGGATTTTCGCTGATGATATGGGATTGGGAAAGACACTGACGTTGCTGTCTTTGATTGCTTTTGACAAGGTACCAGCTAATACTGTTGGTGGTAGGGACAATGTGGAGGGAGCTTGTGAGGTTGATGGGGATGTTGTTGGTGCATCTGGTATAACTAGTATTGAATGTAGGAAGGGTAAGGCGAGTAAGAAAGGCACCAAAGGGAGGAAGAGGCGTAAAATTGATGATACTGTTTTGAATTCCAATGGGAAAAGGAATTCTGGTTGGGATGATGATAGGTCATCTAATGCTATCGGTGCAAAGACCACGTTGGTTGTATGTCCTCCTGTAGTGTTCTCATCGTGGGTAACTCAGCTAGAGGAGCACACTCATCGTGGTTCATTCAGTGTTTACTTGTATCATGGTGAGAGGACCCGGGATGTTGAGGAGCTCAGGAAACATGACATTGTTTTGACAACTTATAGTACTTTGGCTGCCGAAGAATCTTCAAATGACTCCCCAATGAAGAAGATTCAGTGGTGGAGAGTTATTTTAGACGAGGCTCACGTAATCAAGAATCCAAATGCTCAACAAAGTATAGCGGTGGCTAATTTAAATGCTAAGAGAAGATGGGTAGTCACTGGTACACCAATTCAGAATGGCTCACATGATTTGTTTTCTTTGATGGCTTTTTTGCACTTTGATCCATTTTCCATTAAAAGCTATTGGCAAAGTCTTATTCAACGTCCTCTTGCTCAGGGGGATAAGAAGGGGTTGTCCCGGTTGCAGGTAATGCAGGATTGTAATACTTCGCTTCTAACACGCTTGAATCTATATGTCGATGATACAACTCAGTCTTTGACATATTTGAAATTATCTTTTGCTACTTATCAATGCAGGAGTGCACTTTGATCCATTTTCCATTTAATGCTTGCATGGTCATGTTTTATGTGTGATTCTCCAGTCAGCTAGGAGTAGTTGTTGACGTTATTGCATACTAGGAAAATGGAGAAAGTCAATGTTGAATGTGGATCCTATGCTGAATTTGTGTGCTTTGTGTGTCTGGAACATTGAACTTGATATTCCTGCACTTGGATGGTATAAATCTTAGTAGTTCTTTAGCTGCTCAACTGTAGAAATTTTGATGCATTCCCTTCCATCCGTTCGTTAATCTGAAAAGATTATCATACTATGTTTCATACAGATTTTGATGGCAACCATTTCTTTGCGGAGAACAAAGGACAAGGCTCTAGCTGGATTGCCATCTAAAAATATAGAAACCCATTACATTGAGCTTTCTGCAGAAGAACGTGAATTGTATGATTACATGGAAGGCGAAGCCAGGGGTTATGTCAGTAACTTGATTAATTCCGGCAGTCTAGCGCGTAATTACTCAACAGTGTTGTGCATAATTTTACGTCTACGTCAGATATGCAACAACTCAGCCTTGTGTCCTTCAGAACTAAAGTCGCTACTCCCCTCTAACAACATTGAAGGTAGGTTGAAATCTTGGAACTTTGAATCAATGTCTTCATGTTTGTTACTTGAATTTTTTCTTTATTTGGGCCAGTCTTCCAGTCTTTTTGAAGCTGAGGATTTAGCATACAATGCATTCATGTCTAATCTTTTAAGGAACTCTGTAGATGAATGTGAGCATTGATCTTTTTACAAAGAGTAAATTTATCATATCACATACTCCTTTGGCAGCTGATAATTGTTTTGTGATGGAACTAGTGTGTTACAAAAGGGATGCCGTAATGTTGGGCTATTAATTACTGTTCAATTGGCATTTTATTTGACAATTTAACTGTGAAAGATCTGCTCATTGGCTGTTGGTACTTCCCGACCCGTTTCATTGTTTTCAGTAGCTCAGGTTAGTTGTTACAAGCCAATAGGATCTAATCATGTGTGAGTTCTGAGAATTGCAAGTCGTTTATAATTTGCATTACAATCTCCTAGTTTCGTTGATGAATTTTATGCAGTTGGTTCAATTCTAAGACTATAACAATGGATGAGCTATCTGCTGTAGTAATCAGCCTATGTAGTTAGACTTCCATAATCAGAGTTCCTCTAGGATTCACATCACTTCACTCTTGGGCAATCTTATATTATTGTTTATGCTTCATGAATTGATTGGTGCCTTGATATCGTGTATATTTGTTGCCAAGCAGATGTAACCAATAATCCAGAGTTGCTTGAAAAGATAGTTGGAGTTCTCCAAGATGGTGAAGATCTTGACTGTCCAATTTGCATTTCTCCACCGACTGATATGATAATCACGTGCTGTGCTCATATCTTCTGCCGCAGCTGCATTCTGAAAACCTTGCAGCAAACAAGAGCAGGCTGCCCACTTTGTCGCCGCACTCTCTCGACCAGTGACTTGTTTTCAGCCCCTCCTGAATCGCCTGATGCTAAAGTGGAGCAGAGTTGTTCAAAAGCCAGTAATTCTTCCAAGGTTTGTGCCCTGTTGAAGCTCCTCATAGCATCGAGGAACGAAAACAAGGCCAAGAAGTCGGTCGTTTTCTCACAGTTCCAAAAGATGTTGGTGTTGCTTGAAGAGCCACTGAAAGCAGCTGGTTTCAAGATCCTGCGCTTAGATGGATCAATGAATGCAAAGCGGAAGGCCCAAGTGATCAAAGAATTCGGGATACCAGGAGTGGAAGGCCCCACGGTTTTGCTTGCAAGCCTCAAGGCATCAGGAGCTGGAATTAACCTTGCAGTTGCGTCAACAGTCTACCTCCTTGAGCCCTGGTGGAATCCAGCAGTGGAGGAGCAGGCGATGGATCGTGTGCACCGTATCGGGCAGAAGGAGGATGTGACCATTGTGAGATTGATAGCCCGGAACAGCATTGAAGAGAGGGTATTGGAAATGCAGGAGAGGAAGAAGGAATTGGCCAAAGAAGCTTTTGGAAGAAGAGGTTTGAAGGCGCAAAGTGAGGTTAAGGTGGATGATCTTCGTGCACTCATGTCGCTATGAGGTTCGCGTTTATGCCAAGTAGGAATGTGTTTTTTTCGCCTTTTGCCTCGCTGGATATCGCCTGTGCATAACACATTTTGGATACGCTTCCCTTTTGTAAGTTGGAATGGGGCGGGGGGAAGACGAAAGGGGGCGTGTCTCTGTCGTCGTCCCTTGGGGTCAGGGATTTTAAGTTTTTGGTGTATGGATTCAGGTTTATACATAGTAAATCCAGTGAACATGCTAATTCCTATATGCTAGCTATTATGAACAACACTTTTTAGTTTACCCCTCGAATTTACTTTTTTAGTGTGGAGGGCATTGATTATTATTTTCAAGTATAACTATGTTTCCGGGGTGAGTGCTTAAGATAAGATGCTCCTTGCATCCTGAAGCAAATAATTTTCTTTTTGAGCGGGTAATCCTAAGCTGAATTCGGTCAAGATAAATAAATAAGTTATTCGGATTTGTTTAAATGTACTCAAAAGTCTTTTCTATTTGTAAAATACATGTCGACGTCTCTCATGTTTGATTTTATTATACTTTCGGGTCCCTATCACACGTTAGCAAATTTTTTTTCATTTTTTATAAAAATGACAAAAATAACAAAAAAAATGTTGACATCATCTCTTCTTCTTCCTCCTCTCTTCAACAGGGCACCAACCATCACTTCGAAAACAAGAACAATGGGGCAACTCAATCTGGCATCCACAAACAAGAACAATATAGTTCCTGATAACACACCTGAAACACAAATCACTTAGACAAAAGCCGGGCAGACCAAACAACGTTAACCAAATAGTTCACACAATTGGTATCGACTCGAGCCTACCAAAGAACTCAGCCTTGAAATCCATCTGCCACACAGATACACAATTGGTATCCCTCGCGACGCCCATCTCCAAGCATTCTAGAGGCGGCCTTTCCTCGGATGTGGGGACGGCGACGAGGGCATAGCCGGTGTCCTCTCCGACTCCTTTGTCTTCCTTCACTTCACCCCCACCAGCCGATGTACAGCAGCAGGATTTCGTCATCGGCGGTCCTTGTTGGGCATGTACAGCAGCTCATCTCGCCTTGCAGATGTCACCAGCTGTCCTCCTCGACTCTTGACGGCCGTGATTCTAGGAGCTCGCCCCTATGGCAGTGAAATGACGTCCCGTCCCACACCTCACACCTAATATTGGTAAGTCGTCAACCTTACATAGGTGTCAAGACTACCACAACTATCCACCCTAAACCTCATTCATTAATGCACCACCCTCTGGCCAACTACACACTACCATTATTGGCAAAGTCCATTTTCACGGGTATATTCGTCGGGTAAATGTGTAGTCTAACGGTTAGGCTATTCCACGCTCCCCTTTACGGCTAAGTACTTTGGATCACACTAAAATCGATTGGGAAGGACTCTAGGTCGTTACTAACGCTCTCGCCATTAGGTTCCTATGAGGTCTATTACCCGACGCATTACGCCCACTAACTGCTACACGCTTTAAAGATTAAGTCCGTTCGAAACCAAGCATTTGGGGGTGCTAAGGCACCCAACCCAAAAGAGAACTACTCACACAGTCATTTACGCAAAACAACTATGCATTCAAAGGAACAATGTCACAAAAATGATAAAGAGAAGGGAAAGAGAGTGTTCAATCGTAGTGGAGAGCCACTCGATTCAAACCTATCATCCACCTCTTGCTCCTCGAGCCCTCCTTCAACAACTAAAACCCTAATTTTAAGTTCTAAGTGTCAAGGCTTACAACTTGATAGATTGAGGCGGGTATTTATAGAGAAGTCTCCCCCTCAACCCTAAAATGAGATAAGATGTCTGAAATGTCCTCAAAATATCTAATTCTCCCGGGCAAAAATTAGTAAAAATGCCAATCAGTGCAAGTGGCACCGTCCGGCGAGCTGAGCTGGCGGGCGATTTTAGTTGGGCACCGACCGGCTGGCAATTTTACCGTTCGGCAGTTTCTTCGTGAAAATGCTCGCCTCTTTCTCTTCTGGCGCCGCCAGGCAGAAGTGAGGCACCGACCGGTGGAACACAGGAGGTTCGGAGAAATCTGGATGAAGTCCTCCCGTCGTCCGGTGGATGGGATGCCACTCGGCAGGTGCCTGCGGGAGAGACGCTGGCCGATGCAAATTTTGCCGATCAACAGGTGTAGTTTAGTTCCGACTGACTATCTCTCGGCCCGATTCTTTCCAAAACTCGCCTCCTCTCACTTGGTCATCACGTCCCTGCAAAACCCTCCTCCAAAAGATACGCAAACATAAATGTGAAACTATTCTGAGCAGTGAACCTAAAAATGGCATAAAATGACTCAAACAGACTCAAAACTGGATTTAAATGACCTTAAAAAAAAGGGGATAAATTGAGCGTTTCTTGCGCTCATCACCCAGCCAAATGGTGAACCCGAACCCAGCCAATTGGTGAACACCAACACCCCGAAACCCTCTCCTCTGTATTATCCTCTCCTCCTTTTACATGGCTGGGATGAGTTTGAAGAAGGCATTGTGCTCGAAGTGGAAGATCGAAGGCACTGTGCTCAAAGTCGAAGACCACAGACTGGAAGGTGTCGTCGAGGAGGTCGGCCATGGGTTGGGCACTGTGGTGCACCACTTTAATAGTCACCCCTTCTCTCAAATAGCTTAGGTTCCATCTCCATGGGAACCCAGATCTAGGAGCGCACGAGCTTGTCGCCGCCCCGCATTAGAGGTGGACGATCCGGTGGAAGAGGCGAGCTGCTGGGAGCAGTGATGGTGGAAGTCAGGGCTAGGAAGGACCAACTTAGAGCCGCCGCTGCCGGGTTCGACCCGCTGAACGAACTCCACCGGCGAGGGTGGTGGTGGTCGGAGAAAAAGGAGAGACGGAGTTGCTAGGATGACGATTAAGAGGAGAGGGTGGTGCAGGACAGTTTCGATTGGGTCTTCAACTTCGAGCAAAATGCCTTCTTCAAACCAGTGGAATAATTGTTGAAATTGGTACTGGAATGGCTACTGGGGGTTTGCTTCTATGGTCTATTATTTCACTGTCGAAATTGGTACTAGAATTGTCGTAAGAAGAAGAAGATATGACGTCATGGTTTTTTTTTTCTAAGGTTAAAAAAAAAATTTATTAAGGGATTCGAAAGTATAATAAAATCAAATAAGATAGACGTCGGGATATTTTTTACAAATAGGAGATTTTTGAGTATATTTAAGCAAATTCGAGAGACTTAAAATAATTTTCCATTTTTTAATATTAAATTAACAGTCAACTGTCAACATTGGAAACAAAGAACCCACTAGCCTTAAAAGAAGTCGTGTCCCTTAAAAAAAGGCTACTCGTCGTGTCAAAAAAAAATCCCAGTCGGCGGGGGTACCCATTCTTTTTTTTTTTTGAGAAAACGGGGGTACCAATTCCCAATAACAAAAAGGAAGGAAATAAATTAATAATAACAAACAAACAATTACGTTCCGTGTCTCTTTTCTTCTCCTATCCTTTGATCGCTCTCCTATCCACATCCTCTACCAACATCTGCTCTGCTGTATCGAGTCCTCCTCTTTTTCATTTTGAAAATTTATATATTTTTTTTGCCATTTGGGAGTTTTTTTTATCTTGAAACGGAACCCTCCTCTCACGGGTTTTTTTTCTGAATGGTGTTACTATTCACCATTTTTTGTGAAAAAAGCGTCCGATTTGAAAGTATTGCGGGGATGGTGTCCACGTGGCACGGACGCCGAAAAAAGTCGGATCTTGGACCAAGATCCGACTTTTTTTGTCGGATGACCAAGATCCGACTTTTTTAGTCGGATATATCATCCGACTAAAAAAGTCGGATCTTGGTCCAAGATCCGACTTTTTTTGTCGGATCTTGGTCAAATCCGAAATCTGAATAGGAGATTTCGGATAACCAAGATCCGACTTTTTTTGTCGGTTCTTTAACACATTGGTCCAAGATCCGACTTTTTTTGACAAATCTTGGTCGATCATATATCCTATATAATGGATACCTCGCAGAAGCCTTTTGTCATCCCTAACGTCCTGCATACTGCATACCATAGAAGACCCTGCCTGCCCAAAACCAGGTAAATTAATTTACTTTAATATTTTGGTATATATGTAGAGTTTGTTCATTAATTTAAAATAATTAGTATATTTTAGCTTTGAAATTATTAATTCCTTCTATTTTTTGAGTGTGATATCTGATTGTTTAAAATTTTGTGGGTGTGCGGATTTTAGTACCAAACCCAATGGCCAGACCGGTTTAATGGGTCGGTCGGACCGGTCGGACCGACCGGTCGGTCAGACCGGTAGGTCCTACCGGTCGGTCAGACCGGTCGGTCTGACCGGACCGACCGGTCGGTTAGTTTGACCAATCTGACCGGATGTGAATTTTTTCTTGGTAAATTCTGGATGGTCGAGTAAAAAAAGTGACCACCCTGCCAGTCCGATTAAATTTCATCTGGTTCTTAAGGTGGTCGGACCAAAAAATTGATGGAGAAGAATGTATGTTTATATGATATTTTCGTTAATATAAATTATGTTTTGTGTTGCTAATATAGAATTGCATACTGTTTTCTTTTGTTGTAGTATTCATAATGGCTAACCGGGTTATAAGAATAAAGTTGAAATACGATGGAGTAATTTTCAACAACAATGAAACCGGTTTTGATTACCAAGGTGGTGGGAAAGAAAAGTTGAAGTTTCATGCAGCATTTGTTAAATACAATATCTTGCGGAAAAAAGTTAACGAAAAGATCCCAATAGGTCCAAATGAAGAATTTGGGCCATTGATATTTAGATGTCCATTTGGAAGAGGACAATTTGGTCCAATGTTTATTAACGACGATGAAGATGTTAGGATAATGCTGGAGACCATGATTAACTTCTTTGGACCAATGGTGAAGGAGATTAAGCTTACAATCATTGTGGAAAAGAGGGTTAATAATTACAACCCGTTTGTCGTTGAAGCTGGTACGTCAACGAGGATGGATGTTGCTCATGAACCAATATTTGATTGGTTTGAAAATGATCCTAGAGAGGCAGGTCCATATGCCACATACAATTTTGATCGTGAAGACGAAACAGAAGAAGACGAAGACGAAGACGAAGACGAAGCAGAAGAAGACGAAAATGAAGCAGAAGAAGACGAAGATGAAGAAGAAGTAGTAGAAGAAGAGGAACAACAATACCGGGAACAACAATACGGTGAACTCGCTCTAAATGATCCCGGTGAACAATCATCGATGACTGTTTATGGTGAAGAATGGGATTGCGACCGAGCAATAGATGGAAGTTGTTCTGGTTTGTTGAAAGAGGGTACGATTTGGAAGAGCAAATTTGATGCAAAGAGGGAGATCGAGGCGTTCGTAATGAACGATGGGCGTGAGTTTGTTCGAAAAGAAACAAGGCCTGAAACTTTTTCTGTGAAGTGTAAAAAATGGGAGACGGATGATTGCAAATGGGAGATCCGTGTCTCACAGGAAAGAAGGGGCACACTTTTCAGTCCATGGAAAATCGTGAAACACACCTACCCCCATACCTGTGGTCGCCTACGAAAGTCGCAGGATCATAAACAACTCACTTCTGCTTTCATTGCACAAATTATTAAGAAACGAGTTGAGGAACAACCAGATATTCGTGTGGCCACTTTAAGGTCAGAGATCCACGACCATATGAAGTTTAGACCCTCGTATACGAAGACTTGGTGGGCAAAAGAGAAGGCGTTTCAAGATTTATGGGGGGATTGGCAAGAATCTTACAATCGCCTTCCGCAATGGTTTGCAGCATGCAAGGCAAATAATCCTGGAACTGTTGTTGAATGGGAATATTATCACACCCTCCCTGGTTGCGACCATTACGTGGAAGCACTGATGCCTGGAACAAAGATCTTTAAGCGAGTTTTTTGGAGCTTCAAGCCTTGCATTGAAGCTTTCAAACATTGCATGCCTGTCTTGGAGATTGATGGAACGTTCTTGTATGGAAAATACAAGCATGTCCTCCTGATCGCCACTGCAATTGATGGTAATAATGCTATAATTCCAATAGCATTTGCTCTGGTAGAGGGTGAGAACACGGATAGTTGGCCGTGGTTCATGAAACAAGTCCGGAAGCACGTCACGCCTGGCCGACATGGAATATGTGTTATTTCTGATCGACATGCTGGCATATTAAAGGCAATGGATACGGAGTATGGTTGGGGAGAAGACAGTGCTACCGCCCATCGATATTGTCTTCGACACGTAGCAAGCAATCTTAACAAACACTTCAAAAACGACGCCATGAGGAATGTCATGAAGATTGCAGGTGACATGCACAAATGTTTTGTTGTCTAAAACTATTTTACAAGTTGTTACTCCACATTTAATATTTTTACTATGTTGGTTGTAGGAATGCAAGCTCAACTGTGGAAGTTGGAAGCTAACATGCGAGAAATATGGAATGTCGACCAGGAGGTCTTCAACTGGATGTATGAACAGGAATTGCCCAAGTGGAGCTTAGCGTGGGATGGCGGACGCCGATATGGTAACATGACGACGAATATTGCCGAGTGCGTAAATATGATCTTCAAAAAAGTTCGTCGTTTACCGGTGACAGCCTTAGTGGCAGAGACATTTAACAAGCTAACCGAATATTTTGAAGAGAGATCAACTAAGTGTATGAAAGAGAGCTGTACTGGCAAAATATTGATGTCACAGAAGCTCCTAAACAGGTTGGAGCGGTGGGAGGGAAAGGCCAATGGACATAGAGTGCGAGTTTCTGACAGTACAGTTGGATCGTGCGAAGTTCGCACTGGGTACGATATGAGAAGACAAAAGGGGGACAGAAAGCATTCAGTTAATCTTTCCACAGGATTTTGTGGCTGCGGCAAATTTCAGGCTTACCACTATCCGTGCTCACATGTGATGGCGTGTTGTACTGAACTTGGCATCGATTACAAGATATTTGTGGATAAGTATTATCGCCTGGAAACCACGCAAGCTTGCTACCAACTGAAGTTTGTTCCTCTGGGCAATCCTAAATATTGGCCGTATCCTGAAGATCCAACAGTTGTAAGGCTCATTCCAGATGAAAGATTAGCGAGGGGTAGAGGACAGCCACGGAAGCGCATACATAATGAAATGGATACAGTGCCTTTCGTCCGCTGTACGCTCTGTAAAACAAGGGGTCACACAAAAGCCAATTGTACTAATATAAGAGCAGTTGCGGCGGCAAGAGCGGCTAAAGCAGCTAAAGCGGCAGCTGTATCCGTAGGGGCAAGTACGAGTAGACGCCGTCGTGGACGTTGAATTGTAATTAATTTTGAACTGAAAGGATTGTACTTTGTAATATTTTGTGAAACTCTATGTGGGTTGTGTTGAGTTTCTTTGTAACAGTGTGAAGTTTAAGTTACTCTATCTTAGTAGAATAATGACGCATTACACATTTTATGTATATGTTTATTGTCATAATTGTTCAGGTGTGCCGATGAGGAGAAGTGGCAAAGAGCCAATCGCACATGATGACGAAGAGCCGGAGCATCCTCGAATCGATTGGAATGCTCTATGTGGTTCTAAGTTTGGGTATATTTTCAAACGATTACAGAGGCCATCCAACGATAGATCAGAAGTCCCTCCTCAGAAACCTACCAAAAGCAACTGTTATTACAAGCTTGTCAAGCGAGATCCAGAACCGTGGAGTAGAGCCATGGACTTTCTGACAGTTGAAGGTATTCCGTATTTCTATATTGGATCACATAATATTTTTATTAAATTTTTATTTATTTTACAGGGATGATGATAGGAACCTGTTTTAAAGGGACAAGTATTCAGAGCTTCAAAAATACCTATAGTGGTACTACAGTTATGTCGGTAAGAAATTTTACATTATCCTTTAATTTGAGTTAGCATCATAGTCAATTTTATAACAAGTATTTTGTATTTGCTTGTAGATGGTTGTAGAGGTGACCCGTTTTAAGCGTATCGGAATTGGCGCACTTGCGACATTCAAAGTACAATTAAAAGAATTTTATTTATTCTTACATATTTATGTTATGTGAGAAATTTTTTAAACTTTTAATATATTACAGGATTCTACAGGCAGTATTACTGGTACCATAAATGACTCTACCGGTCTTGTTGAAGCTGGATGTGTGTTGTATCTTAAAAATGTGAGCATATCCTTTTTTTTTCTCAATAGTTCCAGATAGTTGTTTACTGATTTTCTGGTTCTTCAACAGGTAAAAGTTGACTCGTCCCCATACCCGAACAACAAATTATTTAGCATTACTGATGAGAACGTTGTCAAAGTGTTTAAGAAAAATGGAGAATCTGATGAAGATTCCCAAGAACAAACTCGTCCAGCACCATCCTATGATGGTCGTCGTCCTTATCCTCCAGCACCATATCCTGAGGGACCTGGTGCCGATTTGAAGGCACTATATGGCTCAGAGGCCTTTGAGTGGCTCCAAGAACAAAAGAGGTTAGAGCTGCATAAAAAGGAAGCTGAAGCTAAATCAGCCCTTCGAAGGAAAGCCATACGAGCTGAAGCAGACCGCAAAGCCAATGACATTTTCAACAATGAACCATGGACAACAGCTATTGAATTTGTTCTATCTCACGGTATTACGAAAATACTTATACATACTTGTTACTTACATTTATGGAGTATCTAATTTGTTACATTTTTTAGGTTTGATGTATGGAGCTAACGTTGATGGAGTATCTATTGAGGATGTAAAAACAATCTCTGAAAGCATCACAATTCCACAGGTAACATTTGTACATATATGAAAATTTTTCAATTTGCAAGTTATGTTATTGTTAACTAAGAGACTTGCAGATGGTTCTGTACGTGAAAAAGAAGAAACATGTATACGGCAATAGTTTCCGAGCAGTTTTTCAGGTATTATAATATAATGTATTATTTGTTTCTTAATCATATTTTTAAATTATCAAAGACTTCATATCTATAAATTTATGAAGGATCCTACTGGCGAAATCACGGGGAGTTTACAAGACATTGAGAGTACCTACTGTGATGGATGTGTGCTGCTAGTGAAAGATGTAAGCTTATATTATCATTACATCGTCGTCAGTAAATTATTTTAATATAATCATTGACCTAATTAAGTTTTTTTTGAACAGATTTATGTCTCGTATGAAGAAAATCGAATACATTTCAGTGTTGATCACGAGAATGTTAAACGAGTTTTCAAGGAATAGTGGCAAATATGTCCCTACCGGGAATTCTGATGAGAATTGTGACAACGTGTTGAGAAACATAAAGACATTTTTTTATATGTTATTTCATATTGTTGTCATCCTATTTTAGTATTGCACTTCTTAGTTTTGTCATGTCGTATTTCCTTATACCGTACTTTGTTTAATATCTTGACGGCATACTTATCTAGAAAGGTATAACGTTTGAAAAGTTTCGAGAACTAAAACACAAATCATAAAAAAAGTGAAGTTAATACAGTCATAAAAGCATCCAACAAATGTCAAGTACAGAAGCATAAACTACTTCTTCTTCTTCTGAGGCTTCTCCTTTTGATGCTTATCTACGTGAGCATTCGCCTTCCCCTTTCCCTTTCCAGGCACATTCAGGTGTCCTCCTGTAAAACATCGCACACCAGCCTCTCTAGCTCCCCGATTAGGCTGACGCCGGACCAGAGGTATTTCTTCATCCTCAAAATCGGTTGGATCGTCAAATGAAGAGTCACCACTACCATGAGTTGAAGTATCACGTGGCGAAGTCCTATTATAAAATATCATACAAATTTATCAAAATCAACAAATTATGTTATCAACACAATAAAGCCATACAATCAATTCAAAAATTTTAAATAAAATTCATAATTTACACACACCAAATTGTAGAGAACCAACCTCTGTGTAGGTGTCTCAAATAGTTGGGATGTCTGTATACCAGACCGGGTGAAACCAAAACTGGACTGCGTGTCAGACGTATGAGCCCCAGTTTGGGGCCAACCAAATATATTTTCCCTGAATAATGGATGAGCCGCGGAGGGGGCGACGCCGAAACCCGATCCGGAAGGGCCCAATCCGTAAGAAAACGGCTGCACAGACCTAGCTGCCGTTGTACCGTCTCCAATGAGAACACCCCTAATAACAAACCCAAAAATTTATATAATAATGAAATCAAATCAATTGAACATACTGTAATAAAATTCATAATTAATACCACAAATTAAGATAAACAAATACCTCTGCCTAGGGGGAGTAAACAGCTGGGAATGCGGCACCCCAGTGTGGCCTAGGCCGTAACTCGAGTGCTGGTGGGACGGCTGGGAAGCGGAGCCGGGGGTGCCAAAATCTGTGTGCTGGGAGAATGGATGAGAGGCGGAGGTATCCATGCTGAGAGACGTCACTGTGTTTGCTGGAATCTGCGTTCTCGACCGATAATCTTCCCAGACCATGGGCTCCACTTGATAACCAGGTACGGGCTCAGGCCGGGGTATTGGTTGCCGCTTGTTGAAAAGGGTGGTTTTGCGTCTCACGACAGATACCCTCTCTGATTGAGGAAGCTCGTATGTCATGTGCTCCGCCAGTCCCACAGGTGGCTGGCTGTCGCGGAGACCTAGGTACCGTCTTTGCTCGCCGGCGAACCCAAGTGCAACCTGCGACAAATTCTGAATTTCTGAAATGTCTGAAGACCTGTGGCGTATATGCTCAACAACATCCGCCTACAAATAAAATTTTATTATCATTAGCATTGTGGAACATCGCTATTAAAATTAAAATAGACAACATCTTTATTTAACATAGCTAAATTGACTTACACTCATGTGTAACATTGCGCTAGCAGGGCTGATGAATCGCCGAGTAATCTTCCTGTACCAATCCATATATCCATCATGATAATGGATATACGGCGACGTAGGTACTCCGTGATACACATATCTTGTCCGAAATTCCACCCAGATCTTCACATGGCCTTCGTAAATGGCATTCCAATTTTGGCCAGCCTGACCCCGACCATCCACCGCACTATGTGTCGCCTCATCGATCTCAGGGCTAGCCGGAATACCCTGGAGTAATCCGAACTGTCGTAACACCCGATCAGGATAATGCCACTCCACATGCAAAAAGCATATCAACGGGACTCGTGCCAACCATAAGCCACAATCACGATGGCATATTGTCGGGAGATTGCCAAGAATCTCGTCGTTATACGGCATCCATACAACCTGTAACAAATGCACACAGTTGTAGCTCGTCCAAATGGTCGTGGTTATATGTATGCAACACAGTATGATTTAAGTCAAAACTATTCATTAAAATTTAATAAACAAATTACTTACATCTGATTCTCTAAGCTCATCCAACCTGCGTCTGTAAACAGATACGGTTGTTATTTTTTTGCTGGCCGCTCTGTTAAATTTTCCACTCCACCTGCACAGTGACATAAAAATATCACATCAAGTCTATAAGGTTAATCAGCGGCTACAGTGCATTAAGTAATAATGTGTACCTGATGCCCAGTGCTTGCCCAGGTTGTTGCACTGCCGGATTTAACAAAACCGGACGATTTGGGATGATCCGTTCCCAAGCCCACATACATACTAGCGTCATCGCCCCGGCAATAAGTGAACGTGTCGAGCTTGTGGCTCTACACAAGTGGCTGTACGTGTGTGACAAACACGCACTCCCCCAGCTGTAAGAACCAATTGCCTCTACATTCTCTAGCAGTGGCAACCAGTATGTGTTCACCCTCGCATCACTAGACTCGGGAAAAAGAATGCATCCGATAAGTCGCAATATGTTCGCTCGAACATATCGTTTTACGACGTCATCACCAGCATCAATCGGGATAGTAGCAGGGTCAAAATGGTCCTCGAACCATTTAAGGGCAATTTGGTTTTTCCAAACCATTCCAGGGGTATCTGCCGGGTTACTGCCAAATAGGCGTACGCAGAACTCGTGCCAATCAGGAGGTGTCTGCAACCCTGTTACTGGGTGACCATCGATAGGAAGCCCGAACAACACAGCAATGTCCTGAAGAGTAACTGTCATCTCACCCACAGGCATATGGAACGTATGGGTCTCGGGCCGCCACCGCTCCACCAAGGCTGTAACAAATGCTGTTTCGAGAACGACCCAGCCAATACACCACACATCCCAGAAACCTGCCTCCTTCATGTAGGCTATAAAGGCCTCGTTCTGCACATGAGACACCGTCCATTTCCGTCGGTGTATCTTCAACAATGTGTCCTGATTATCGTTAATCCCTTCACGAACCTCACGGTTCCACACGTCCTGAGAACGGTGCACATCCTGGTGCACTAATACCGACGTATCTAAGGGTCCTCCATTCCCTAGAAGATACCCGTATGGCTGTGCATCCATATCTAAACAACACAATAGACATATTAGAACATTATATTAACTTACCAATATATTAACAAACTTAGCAAATCTAACAATGTTAAACATTGAACAATTAGAACATTAATCAAAAAATTAATTAAAATAGCGTTATTACATACCATATTACGGTCACATTGTTTAACGGTCAAACCACTCAGACATTATTTTGGTCAAACTGGCCGGCCGGACCATCTTTCCGTCAAACCGGTCGGACCATCTTTCGGTCAAACCGGTCGGACCATAAATTGGTCAGTTTGGTCTGATCAATTTTTTGGCCAGACCGGTCAGACCGAAATTTTGGTCGCACCATTCGGACCAAATTTTTTTAACCAATTATCTACAAATTACAATTAACCAACATCAACAATTAACCAATTAACTAAATTTACCAATTAACTAATATTCACAATTAACTAACGTCGTATTAGGTAAAAAATTAACTAATAAAAAATTTACCTAATACGACGTCGGGGGCTGTACCGAGAGGCGGGCGAGCCGGCGAGCGGGAGCGGCGAGTGGCGAGCGGGAGCGGGGGCGGGGAGCGGGGGGCGGGGACCGGGGAGCGGGGGCGGGGACAGGGGAGCGGGGGCGGGGACCGGGGACCGGGGGCGGGGAGCGGGGGGCGGGGACCGGGGACCGGGGGGCGGGAGCGGGGAGCGGGGAGCTGGGGCGGGGAGCGGTAGCGGCGAGGCGAGCGGGGGCGGCGAGCGGGGGGCGGGGGGCGGGGACCGGGGAGCGGGGGCGGGGAGCGGGGGGCGGGAGCGGGGGCGGGATCCGGGGAGCGGGGGCGGGGAGCGGGGGGCGGGGGCGGGATCCGGGGAGCGGGGGCGGGGAGCGGGGGGCGGGGGCGGGATTCGGGGAGCGGGGGCGGGGAGCGGGAGCGGCGAGGCGAGCGGGAGCGGCGAGGCGAGCGGGAGCGGGGAGCCGCGGCGAGGCGAGCGGGACAGACGGGAAGGCGACGTTGGGGACGGGAGTGTGAGCGACGGAAAAAGTCGGATTTTGGTGTTTATACCAACCAAAATCCGACTTTTTTTGTTGGATCTTGTTATGGACCAAGAACCGACAAAAAAAGTCGGATCTTGGTTATCCGAAATCTCCTATTCAGATTTCGGATTTGACCAAGATCCGACAAAAAAAGTCGGATCTTGGTCATCCGACAAAAAAAGTCGGATCTTGGTCCAAGATCCGACTTTTTTCGGCGTCCGTGCCACGTGGACACCATCCCCGCAATACTTTCAAATCGGACGCTTTTTTCACAAAAAATGGTGAATAGTAACACCATTCAGAAAAAAAACCCCCTCTCACAAAAGAATAACAATCAAAATAAAAAAGGGTAAATACCATTTGAGTCCTATGATTTATACCGATTTTGCATTATTATCCTGAGATTTAGAAATGACTTTTTTGGTAATTGTGATTTTACGTTTTTTGTGTCAAATACTCGGGAAAGCTCCCGAGCCAAAAATCAGCTCCGAACAATATGAGATGGTACACTAGGTCAAATTTTTTAACCGATTAACAATATGAGGTGGCACAATATTAAATATTCTTTTCCATCTCACTATTTTTTATATATTTTTTATAAACCTCCTCTGTCTCTCTCGCCTCTCTTCTTCTTCTTCTTCCTCCTCCTCCTCTCTCATCTCTCTCTTCCTCCATGGCAACCAAAACTGAAAAAAAAAATAATTCCAATAGTTTGAAGCAACAAAGAAAATTAGAACCCTAACATAATCCCAATTCCTCCTAACCTGAAATACACAACACCTCCAAAATCCCTCAACAAAATCCCCAAAATCGAAATCTCAAACCCTAATTTTCCCTCAGAATTGTGGGTCTAAAGCTGCAAGTTCGTCCCGGTGACGGGACCTAAAAACGGTGTCGACCCGAAGCTCCAAACTCCAGGGGGAGGGGCTGGTTTCAACGGTGGGGCCCAGGAAGAGAGGGGTAGCGGGGGAGGGTGAGTTACTCGAGATTCGGGGCACTTGGTGGAGGAGTTGCGGCGGTAGCTCTTCACCGTCGTCGTCGCCATCGCCGCTCCGCCCTGCTCGTCACCATCGCTCATCGATCTACTCGTCACCGTCGCGCCGCTCTACCTCCCACCTCGTCACAGTCGCTACACCTCTCGGCTCATCACCGTCGCCTTCGCAGCTCGTCACCGATCCCCCGTCACAACTCCTCTAGGATGATGGATGAATTAGATGTATGAGTTGGCTTCTAGGAAGCCCTCTTTGAATTTGAATTTTTGAGGCATTGATTCTTCGAACAACGCCATTTTTTGGCCATGGATGTAATTTGAAGGGTTGTAATTAAAAGGGTGAGGAGAGGAGAAGAGAAGAGAGGAAGAAGACGAAGGGGGTGAGAGAGAAGGGATAAGGGAGGGATTTTTGAAAAAATCAAAAAAATAAGTGATTGAAATATATTTTTTATTTTTTGACACGTCAGCATTCCAAACAAAATTTTTTTTCCATTGTGGCGAGACATTTCAGCATCGGAGGACGTCGTTTCTGGGTTCGGAGCTGATTTTTGGTTCGGGGACCTTCCCGAGCTTGTGAGGCAAAAAACGTGAAACCACAACTACTAAAAAAATTGTTTCTAAACTTCAGGATCACAACGCAAAATCGGTGTAGACCACGGGACTCAAATGGTAGTTACCCCAAATAAAAAATAAGGGTTAAAATCTCAAAACATTTATTGTTGGGGGTTGGTTGGTTGTTCCTGATTGCGAGTTTCAACTTTAGGCTAGAAACGGGACCAGGTATAGAGGAGGAGAGACGTATATTAAAAAAAAGGGAATAATATTGAGAAAAAGGAAGATAAGCCAATCGTTAGAATCTAGGAATAAGCTTAGCTTCTGTTCTCTTCTGTTCTATTGTGTCTGTGTCCTAATCCTATCTATCCCTTTTCTTGTAGTAGAAAACGGATATAACAAACTAAATAATTGTTTTGATCATCTGGGTCGGGTCCGGGTTAGGATGAAACCGGGTTCGCTGGATCAGTGGAGGAGTTATTTCCGGTCCACACCGGACCCCTCCGACATATTTGAGGTCATCGAGAAGGCAATCCTCGTGGCGGCCGCCGATTCTCCCAAGGACTTCCGCTCCAGGCGGGACCGTATCGCCGAGTTGCTCTTCTCCCCCTGCAGCTGCTCCGGCTGCGATGATGGGGTTGATAGGGTCGCCAGTAGTAAGGGGAGCAAGGTCGTTGGCAGCAACCCGGGCGGGTTTGGGGACGATGATGATGATGATGATGATCAACCTCAGGAGGATGATGATGATGAGGATGCCGAGGTTCTGACCGATGAGATTGAGGAGGTGTCCAAGGTTGTTGGGGAGGTGTTAAGGATCAAGGACGTCCTCCTCAACTCCGCCGACGAGGTGGGTTTTAGGAGGATGATCCTATCTGGTTGTTTTTTTTTGTCTTTTGTGGGTGTTGATTTTGTTCGGTTGCTTGCAGTCGGAGTCGGTGTTGTACGATTGCTTGAGGAGGCTGGAATTGATGGCGTTGACTGTCGACACTCTTCAGGTTTGGATCCTTTTGAGGATTTTGAATTATGGGGGATGGATGAGTGAGTTGTGTGATGGAACTTTGTGTTTCGTTGTTGGTTTGCCAGGCTACTGAGATAGGGAAGGCGGTTAATAGAATGAGGAAGCATGGATCCGAGGAGATTCGCCGTCTTGCCCGTGTCCTTATTGAGTATGACCTGCTCTGATTTCTTGTGCATTGTTTAGTACTCTCGTTATATCAGCTGTCCGAGTTAGATCATGCCAATCCCAGACGATAATTCTCGATGGGTTCTTCATCTTTCCCGTTCCAGTTGTACGAGATAAGGGCAACTTTGTTTACTCTGAACATTGCCAGAGCTTATGCTTTTCTCTTCTTAATGCGCATGTTGACCGAACAGCTTCTTTGTTGGCATCTCTTCAATTATTTGGGTGTTGTTGTTGGTCTACTTTCGACTGAACTGGTGTGTCAAGCTTTTTGTTTCTGCACTGCAGTGGATGGAAGGATTTGGTGGATGAATGGTACAGTGCTTCCCAGGCTATAAGAGGTATAAACATTCTATTCAGTAAATCCCAGCAATTCCAATAGGGACAAATGCTTAGCAGCTTTCAGCTGGAAGTTGTTTTGGGTTTGGGATATTAATTGTTGGAAATTATACAGCACTTGATGAGGGTACTCCGGAGTCTGTGAATCCATCCACCATCGATGATGAGGAAGAAGGGCTTCCCTCACCTCCTTTAGATTTTGGAGCTCTCTTTGCTACTCAACCTGCAGGAATGGAATGGTCACAGGTATGATTACTCCCATCTTCCGTGATTAAAGTTTTAATCAGGTAGCTCTCATATCGCTCGAGTCAGACTATTGTTTTATGCTGCCCATTGACTGACTTTTCCTAATATCTGCATTCCACTGTTGCTGGATCTTTTGAAGTTCTTCGATGGCATGGATGACGATGGAAGTGAGTTGAACTTTCCTCTCCTATGATTCCCATACCTAGCTTCTTCTGTTTGGTTCTCTTTTATGAATTCCCCATTTCCTATATTAATAATTGTTAACCTGAAATGTTTTGGCAGATCCGCGGAATAGCCGGGAATTAAACAAGAAGCGTGAAAGTGGAAGGTCATCATTGCCGGATAATCAAAATAGCAGAAGGAAACCCCATCCCACAAATGACAGCGACATTCTCGCGAAAGAAAGAATGACTCAACAATTAAAGGAGGTGGCTCCTGCGAAGCCAAATAAGAAGCATTCAAACACCATTTCTGGCCCTGGTAGATCACTAAAGCCAAATGCTGCGCCGAAGGTTAAAAGTGATTTCCAGTTGCAGCAGAAAAATGATAAGTCGGCCGCCCAGCAGAAACTTTTAGGCTCTCAACAACAGGTAGTCATATATTTTTAGCACCTTTGTTCTTAGGCTACCTCTGTATTTAGTTGTCTGACGCCCTTTTCCTGCCCATGTAGAAACTTGAGTGCTCAAAAGATGTTTCTGTTCAGAGGAAACTTGAAGCCACGAAAAGAAAACTTCAAGAGAGTTATCAACAAGCAGAAAATGGTAAGTGAGAGTTCCATGACTATCTCCAACACACCTCTGATGTTTTCGTGTTCATTAGAACCTTGTTGAATTTTGTTGCTTAACAGCCAAGAAGCAGCGGACGATAAAAGTAATGGAGTTGCATGATCTCCCCAAGCAAAGGGGGCCTGTGAAAGATAATCTGCATGTGAGATCCAGAAACTTCAACAGGAATCGGATGCACGGACGAAGTTAACTTTCACAGTTTCATAGAATGAGGTTTTCCATGGGTTCGCACTTTCGAGCGGGAATCATCGGAAGAGGACCGACATGGCTAATAGGTGGGAGGCAATTGTGGAGCATCAATCCGGAGAGTAGAGTTCGAACCAGTTTACTGCAACCAAAGTTCTTTGACTTTGGTGTAACATCTACAGAGGATCCTCATTTGCACACAAATGACTGCCTTCTAAGCATTCTTTCGGGTCATTTTGGGCAGAAAATGAGACACCCCTGCACTACTGAAACTTGTATACATGAGATTTTGCACAGGATAGAATAATTCTTGCAAAGGTACAATAAGTTCCTTGAAATGGACATATATGTCCCAACTAGTTTCTTCAGTGATCCCGTTTCGTATCTGCAAATTATTATTTTCCTTCTCTGTTTGGTGCAGAGTTTCAATTTTGGTTTTTCTCGTGGAAGGAATTCCTGAGATTTTTGGTGGTTAAGCTAATCTCAAAAGGAAAGCGCACTTGAAGATTCGTTTGGATATTTCTTTCCCAAGTGGGAGTTCACTTTTGACCAGAAACTTTCCACCCGCCCCTCAACACGTTTGTTTTCTTTTTGTTTATTCCACCGCCTTTAGATTTTTTTTCCGTATATCTTTTTTATTCGTATGATTTAATTTTAAGATTTATTTGAAAATAATCAAAGTCAATTACTCATCAAAAAACAACTATTATTCGTATCGCCGTTATTTCTTTTTGACCCTGTGAAAGATTGAATATGTGCAAGCCAAGGACTCATCTATTGAATGGCAGAGTTTCGGTCAAATTCGCTAACTACTAACAACTCCCAACATCTGAAATATTGTATTCCTTTATCTGAATGAGAGCACCTATTTTGTTAGGGTTGCTGTTTCAATTATGAAGCTTCTTCGTGGACATGGCTACTCAAAATTTGATCAGGGTAATCGGAAAATTAGAGGAGTGGATGGGTAGTTGACTAACTCTGAAATTGTTTATAACTATAAAAAATTAATTAATAAATTATCTTAAGGTTTTGAGTTTGATAAGCATATTCTAGTATAAGAGTGAATTGATAATTGACTCTGAGCAGTTTCGCTTATTTCATCCTTTGTTTGTCCGGTCTAAATTGGTCTTTTTTCAATTAAACATTCTTTTGAATACTATCCTTTGTTTCAGTACATGGATTAACTAAAAAATCTTAGTTGCAGTCAAAATAATTTTCAATTTTCATTTTGTCCTCAAATCAATTGGTATCTTTTCAAATTATTTGTAGTCAAAATATTTTCTCAGTTGTAAAACTGACAAGCGTGTAGCCTAATAGAGAGACTCGCTTTCACAAATTTGCCCACGAAGGTTCGATTCTTAATTTTATTTTGTGGGGTGCAGGAGTTCTATTCTAGCCGCATATAAAAATTGTCAATTAATGGCCTATCCTAAAACGCGTTATGGGTTTTTTTTAACCTATAGAAATATAGAACATATCTAATACCAGGTAATATGATTGCATTGTTTTGCAAGAATGTGATAACCTCACCTTGTTTTTTATGTATACCATTTCAAATACGCCCACTAAATTGACTATTTTAAATTTGAGTAGAATAGAAAATTTTGATAAATATTAATATTTTTCATATGGTATATTGTCTGAATTCGAAAAAAATAAATAAACAAAAACTAAGAATCTGCCACTTGTGACATACCGCACAACGCGTTGATGCATACGAAACGAGACCAAGGCATTTTGGAAACCGAGTTCTGTTTTCACTTCATGTTGTTAGCCTGTGTCTACTAGGGGTGAACAAATAGTAATTGGAATTCGGTAAGTTCGATAAAATTTTGGTAATCGGTAGTTCGAGATCGGTAAATTGGTATTCGGTAATCAATTTGGTAGGAGATTTTTGAGAAATTCGGTAAATATCGGTATTCGATAAATTTTGATAAATATCGATATTTTACCGAATATACCAAATTTACCGAAATAGTAATTTACCAAATATATTAATAGATATATAAGCCAAATAATATATAATTTACCAAAAAGTTCCTCGACCTCATCAAAAAGTGCATACTCTAGATAGACTTTATTGTAATTAGACTTGATGGCCTTGTACTTATTAGATTGAATTTCTGTTTATTGAAACTATTTTGTATTTTTGATTAAATCTAATGATGAATTATAAAGTTTTCAAAAAATTTGGTAAATTCGATGAATACCGAATTTACCAAAATTGAATTCGGTAAATACCGAATTTATCAAATACTATTCGGAATTGGGATCGGTAGAACTTTTTTTAGCATTTCGATATTCGGTAAATTTGATATTCGGTAATCGGGATCGGTAAATACCGAACGTACACCCCTAGTGTCTACCTTATGTTTGGGCATGGATTCAGTAGGAACAAGAGGTAGTCCACACCCATATGGACTAAAGGGAGTGAAGGGATAATTTGGACAATAAAATTATATTCAGGGGTAATATTAGAACATTAGTAAAAGCAAAGGAGAGAGGAATAATTAATTAGTTTCTCAAAACCCAAAACCCTACTATTGGTTGACTCTTCACAATCTTCTTCCTTTCAAAATTTAAAATTATCCACTCAAGAAAACCGATGGTCTTCAAAATACAACCCAGAGTCGACCCGAATTTTGGGTCATACTCTGGGTCAACCAGTCTGACCGGACGGACCATCGGTCGGAATAAATATATTTATATATAATCTAGGTATAATTGTACATGTAATCGCATACATACCTAAAAATATTATATTTTTCATCAAAAATATTAGAATATAACAAATAGGAATATTAGACCGGGTCGGACCAAATATGTACTTTTTTATTAAAAAATCTGGGTGAACCACCTCGGGTTAGTCAGATTTTTGGTCTGACTATTTGGTCAGACCAAATTTATTTCGGTTCGTAAGGTAACCATTTTTGGTCAAAATTCGGTATGTCTTTACACTCGTATCCTAGTCCGACTGGTCGGACCGCATATTTTAAAATTCAGAGGACGACAACACACAAACCACTATTTGTAAACATGCTAACCACTATACCAATATCACTACACATACAAACCAATATCACTACATATGAAAACCACTATCGCTACACATGCAAACCAATATCACTACATACCAAAATTAACATTCCAACATTCGAAAACCAATATCACTACACATGCAAACCAATATAGCTACATATGAAAACTACTATCGCTACACATGCAAAGCAATATCACTATATACGAAAATCAATATCCCAACATACGAAAACTAATACCCTAATATCCAAAAACTAATATACGAAAATCAATATCCGAAAACTAATATATGAAAACTACTATATACAAAAACTAGTATCACTAAACACGCAAACCATTATCACTCGACATAGAAACCAGCGTCAATATGCTAACCAATACTAGTGAACATGCGAACCACTATCAGTAAACATGCTAACCACTATAAATAAACGTGTGAACCAATATCATTAAATATGAAAACCAATATCATTATATTTGTAAACCAGTGTCATTAAATATGAAAACTAATGTCATTACATCTGAAAACTAGTATCACTACATCTGAAAACCACTATCATTACATCCAAAAATCAGTATCAGTCTACAAATATGCCAATACAAAAAATACTATTGTACAAATACAAAAATATCATGGTGGTAAACATGATGTTCATGGAGCGGACGGAACCGAAGAGGCAGCAGAAGAGGCAGTCGGTGGCGGCAACGAGAATGTTTGTGCGGATGGAGCCGACCAGATCATGGCGAAGCGGAGCTACATGGAGAAGATGATGTATGCGGAGAAGAGAAGGAAGGAGTTATTGACAGCGTACCGAAAAAAGAAAAGAAAGACAAAGAGAAGAAGAGTGGCGGGAGGGGGTACATGGAAGCGGGCGAGATCGGCGTCGAACTTCTTCCCATTGAAGGTAGTTCCGGCGAACAAGAATGAGAAGAGAGGCGTAGGGGTTGGGTTTGGGGTTAGAGAGAGAGAGAGAGAGAGAGAGAGAGAGAGAGAGGAAAAGGAAGTGACCAGGAAAGAGAGGGCAAGAGGAAGAGATATATGGTCAAAAAGTGGAATCAATGTAGGCGGCGGAATTAATGTGGGTGGAATCTTAGTTGACATTTTTGAGATATATGGTCAAAAATATCCTTCGTGTGATATTGACCATCAGATCAATTTTTTAAATAAAAAAACAGATCCAAGGGCTCTAAATCAGTCCTCTCCATAGGGACAACTTTTTAGTAGTCACTACTCAATCCAAAACTCTTATGTTTCTATGCTTCATTCTGTTGTCTATGCGAGGACAGTTAGTACCTCGGTGCTATAACCATACTCCAGAGGCCTAATGGTAATTTACTTTTTATTTTTCCTAAACATATCAATGTAATTTTTTTAACAACTAGAAGTTTAATTTTTCAAAAAACAAACGTCAAAATAATAATTAATTAAATTTATTATTTGTTATACCAGTTAGATCTCTAAAATCAATGCAATTTTGTATTAGAATTAGTGAGAACTGTTTCGAATGTACTTATAAAAGACACTGTTTCGAACATTGATTTATAGATGCATGTACTTTTAATTTGGTTTGACTTTTGTGTTCAGTTAAAGAATATGAAATCGGCATGAGAATTGACTAAATGTATGAATGTTGTTCTGAGTTGACTGCATTTAGCAAACCTAATGAAGTCATTCATTGGGATGGATTCAGACGGCTATATAACAGAAGCATACTTAAAAGTATAATGTCCGGTATTGTTGTGACCACAAAAAAATATTTATATCCTCGAAATAATTAAAATCTAGTTTTTCATCATTAATATATATATATATATATAAACTAACAAATTAATTTGTCTATATAAAGTTATGATAAATTGTAATTATCTCTTTGCACTAAGATATAAAATATTAATTATTACAATAGAGAATTTATTAAATTTCAACATCGATTTTGATTTGAGATTAAAATTTTTTATTGGTTTAAAAATATTATTAATTTAGAAAATATAAATTTATAGATGTCATAACGTATTCTGAGTTATATAATGTTAAAAAAGGCCCGGATTTGTCTGATGGTTGGAGCTGAGAAAATTCGCATTCCATCTTCTCTCGTAAGTCGTAACGCACTGGTCAAACAATTTTTTGGGTCAAACATTTCAATAGAATCCCTGTAATTTTTCAAACTCACACGTCGTTAGGGACGGCAGAACAACTTTGATTCGTGGATCAGGTCAGTACTTATGAGGTGGGAAATAGCTAATTGTAATTGGTAGATTGATGGGCTAAGACCACATGAGTAACTTACCCAACCAACTAGAGTCACGGAATAAACAATTAATTTTTCTCTCATTCATATTTAATCCAACCTAACTTAATATTTTTCTATCTACATGAGCAAACCAGGATCACAGAATAAATAAATAATTTCTCTCTAATCCACATATTATATACTATCATTTTTTGTTTATATAAAAATTATAATTAATATACGAAAATAATTATTTGGTAATTATAATAAGAAAAATTTATAATTAAGTAACAAAATTAGGATTATAAAAGTTGCAATACAAAATTAAAAATATGTCTTAAATGATAAATTACAAATACAAATTTTCATATTATTTATTTTTAGTTTTATTAAAAATAATTTTAATTTTTATAACCACACAAATAATATCTGAAAAATTTATTTATACGAATAATTTTGTGCCAAATATAAATAAAGTAGATTTAAAAAAAATATTGGAGGCAGGGCACCAAGCCAAGGGCTGTCAGGTCCAAGGGGCGTGCACCCTCTCTACTTTTCACCTCATTTATTTTTTTTAAAACTTTTTTATTAATAAAAAATGGCGATGCTCTTGGTCTAAGTGGGTTACGGCTATTGGGCTCAATTTGCAGAAATTGGCCCAACATATAGAACTTAGTATAAATAAGTCATAAGGAAGAAATTGTTGTAACAGAAAATTAATGATGATTTGTTGTTGTACATTCGGAGCCGAGTAGACCCCATTGCCAAGGGTTAAGGATCGGGCCAGAGACCCAGTTACGAGACATCTTAGCTGTCACACTTTCACAGACTTGGGATCTTTGAGGGGGTTTTGGACTGAGAGACCGAATTTTATTTGAACTATTAGATTTCATTAAAAATTGTGTCTACAGATCTGACAGTCATCAAAAATTGTGTCTGTAAGTCCAAAATCTTGATCCATTTCAGTGGGAATAAGTGTTGTCCCCACTGAATCTAACCTCCTCGAGGGGTGTCTAACTTTGCTATATCAAATGTATTTTTTGACTCGAATCTCAATTTCCATATGTCAAAGGGTGTCCATTGGCCGGCGCTCTTAAAGGGAGAATTATGGCCGAGTGTCCGGCGCTCCTGCATTCTTCACTTAGGGGCTTCGAATTTAATAGGCTATTACTCAGTAGATTTTTCTTTCTTCCTATTTTCCCTCCTATTTTTCCTCAATTTCTTCCGTCCATTTTTCATCCTTCCATTTGTTCATCAGCCATAGGAAAACGATTAACAACTATTTATGGGAATTTATTTTCTCATTAACATTTTCGATATATTTGAATCTGGAAAAAAGAATAGGGAAAAAAATTCAACATAATAATAGAAACCCTAAATTTAGAACCAGAATATATTCCGAAAAAATGATGGGTCTGTATAAGCTCAGATAACGAAAATAGATTTTCGATTTAACTTGTTGTAAAAACTTACATCTGAAAAAATAGATTTAAACCAGGTCGGCCGACCTTTAGCAATTCCATTAATTTTTTTTTTGGAAAAAAAGCAATTCCATTAATGAAAAGAGTAAGAGGGGGCTTGGCGACCAAAGTGGGTTGAGTTTAGGAACAAATTCTGGGATTCTCGTGGCAACTGCGACTTTAATTTATTTAGTCCTAATCATTATCATATAAAAATATTAGTCTTAATTACGATTTCTTAAGCCTTTTTACTGTTAGACAATGATTAGGGGACAATTGCGTTTCTCCAACGCGTCAACAAACTCGATGCTCCACCACCTAAAAGATAATCATCTAAACAGTTCATCAATAACCATAAAGGAAAGAAAACCCTACAAGTTCCTAATCTTTCCTAAAATAATGATCCTTTGAAATTAGCGATTAAGTGCAATCACGGCAATCAAAAACCCTTCCTTTAAAAATAGCGATAAAACAACATTCGTCATTTTAAGCAACCCCTTTAGTTCCCATCTTTTGAATTTCAGTATCTGTTTTCTATGTCCAAATAAACTAGCTAACCAGATTCTATGTTTTGAAATATTTTCTCTTTTTAATAACATTTTATCACACTCGGTTCAGGGTATATTTCATTCTCGTAAAAATTCGTATGTAGGCTATTACATATTGTTGGGAATATGTTTGTTTAAAATATCATGAAAGTAATTGAGTAAAATTTCGGAGTGATTGTTAAAAGAACTATCACAATGAATAAGTAAAGGCGAAATAAATTGGCATACATTAAAATTATTCTAAATTAATATCATTGGGACAGAAGAACAATATTATTTTTAATAGATTATTACATAAAATAAATTTACATTTTTTTCTCGAGAAATATTAAGATTGAGTTTTAAGCAATAAAAATTACTTTGTCTATATTCAAGTCACCTAAAATCTCAGCTTACTGCGTTGTTCAAATGGTACACTTGATTGAGATATTATTTTACAACAAAACGACAATCACAAAGATCATTTCAAGACAATTCAAAAGATGAATGATGATATCAAATTTATCAAACAAACAATTCTAGTACAAAATAATATCTTAAAATATATGTATTTATTAAAAAAATATCACTTTATTTAAAAATTGGGACTGAGATTTAGTACTAAAATTTTCCAAAAAAATATTAATTATTAAATTTTAACATTCGTCATAACTCGAGACTAATATTTTTGTATCAATTTAAACTTTAGAGAGATTATCACTTCATAAAAGATCAACTATATAGCGGTACATTGATAACTTTGGTTATGGATGAAAATATAAAATAGAAAACACAAGAATAATTTATTATAAATTATACGAGAAAATGACTGAGTGTTGCAGTCATTTGTGCGGTAGTCAGAATTAAGTAGAATGTTATAGGTCAACATCCCAGTGGGCTTATCGAGTGAGCTCATTGGTCAACAGCCCATGTCTCAGCCGCGGCCTGGACACGAGGGTGATGGTGAGGAATGAGTGGGAAAGTGGGGCTACTTAATTAAGAAGGTCCTCCTCAAAAAAAAATTAAGAAGGTATACTTCTCAAAAACACTTACGAAGGTATGAGATCGACTCGTATAAAAATTATTTTAATTTAATTAATTTCTCAAATTTGAGTTTTAAAAATACAGCAGTATAGAGTATTTGTGGTAAGAAATTTGCCACCTTTCAAAAGTTTCATTTAACTCGAATTTTAGATTAATTGATTGGATAAACAGTATACAAGATGGTAATAAAAACTTAATTATGAAGGATGTTGGAGCCTATCGACTCTTTTTCTCTCTCTATGCCGGTGAGGTGCAAAAAGGGAGGCCAGTGTGGGTCTGGATTGGGCACGGAATGCTCAGATTCCGAACCGTTCGGAATGAAGACACGCGGGGACTTTTTTGCAAACGCGCTAAAATACGGGGACCAAAATGAAAAAAACCACGCACAAACGCAGGCCGGATACAAATGCCATTATCGCATAACTGTGCATGCCAATATCACATAACTGTGCATGCCACTATCACATAACTGCGCATGCCAGTGTGACCTTTTTGCAAAAATGCTAAAATATGGGGGACCAAAATGAAAAAAACCACGCGCGCCATTATCATCAACGGGGACTTGCCACTGTCAAAAATACACATGCCATTATCACATAACTGCGCTTGCCATTATCACATAACTGCAATTGCCATTATCACATAACTACGCTTGCCACTGCGGTCCCCTTTCACTCCAAACCGTACGGAATCGATTCCTTCACTCCGTGCTCAATCCACTCCCGGCCAGTGTGGGGGGAGGTGGATTATTATTATATTTTTCAGTTTTATAGATTTTATCTTTATTTACAAAAAACTGTTAAATATTTTAATAAAGGTACTTTAGTCACACAAAAATTATCAGTAGTTTATCTCACAGAAAAAATAGGATGAAATGTATTTAACTCTAGAACCAATCATTTTCCGGTCTTATAGTTTAACGCAAAGGATCGAACCTCCCTCCCGTCTTGGCTGTACTGTAAAGTCTCAATTGGCACTATTTAATTATTTATTGTAATGGCTTATATATATATATATAAATTACGTCACATAAACATATACTTAATAACATGATTAAGAAGATATGATTTGTCTTATACGATACAATTTTGTGAGACTTTGGATTACAATGAACAAGCTATTTTTCGAAAAGATAGGTATACCTAGAGCTTCTCATTTCATAATATATTTTATTAGTGATTTCATCGGACAAACTCGAGTCCACGAGTGATTTTTTGGAACTAATTATTGTTTGTCGGAGGTGATGTACTTGATTAGGATCTGGTATAGTCGAGGCAAGAGTTGGACTCTTTCTCCGTAAGACGAGATTACCCCGTATTCAGTGCTTACGGGCTGCAGCAATCGTCCCCAAGATACAACGACTAGGTTGCTTTCGAGTTCGTAGCACAACGACCCTCGAAGCTTCAGGCGAACATTGGATATTCTGACTTTTCTGTGAGAGAGAGAGAGAGAGAGAACTATTGCTAAAGAATGATTATGCAATGAGTTTTCGGTGTGTGATGCAAATGAGGGGGAGAGGCCTATTTATAGGTGCTGGATGGGAGGGAGGCTGGCACTCCGAAGGGGCGCGTCCGTTTGGCCAGCAGGCAGACTGGCTGCGCTTGTAGCTCTTCGGAGGCATTCTGGAACCCTTGACAGGCAGCCCTCCGCTCGTGTCCCTTCGGCGGGCATCTGAGCACAGTCACCTTTCCACACTTTTTCGTGACCGTTCGGATGAACAAGCCTTCGCTCGCACTCCTTCGACCGTCTGAAAATTTTGGGGACGTTTTGGACCCATCCGAAATTTGCCAAAATTAAAGGCTCCTCATCTCCTCGCGACGATGCGCACGTGCGAAGTGCCAAGTACGCCACAAAGCACCCATTACGACCTGCGTCCAATGCGCCATGCGCACACGCACGTGCGCGTGCACGAGCGCATGTGCTTGGATGGTGCTAAACACCATCCTCGCAACAGTCCGAGTTGGCTATCCAGGTGGTCAACTTATTTCCTAGTCAATAAAAAAAATCTCCTTATAAACTTGAAAACCTTCCTTGTTGTTTCCAATGTGGTAATACACTTTCTATTTTCACTTTGAGCTTTCCACTTGGGCCTTCCACTTTGGCTTTGCATTGAACTTTTCATTCAATTTTCCAACAATTTCCCACATGAATGATGATTAATGCATGCTGATACTTTTAAGAAAAGCTCCGACAAAATATCATTACATCGAAAAAGGTAGCTTACGGCTTTGAACCTTTCCTAGTAAAATGCTATCAAATTTACTTGCTGCTCAGTGAACGCGATGTCTTGAACTGGTCAGCTTTTCTATGTAAACCAAGACAATAACATTTACACAATGATATCTCTAATATCCTTTGGTTCTCACGTTGTGTCCGTTTTGGCCATGGACCTTATCTTGGATTCATAAGTATTTTTCCATTTGAAGCGGCCTCACTTCACACTTATATAGGTGATCTCCCATCAGGAGTATCCTGCCATACTCCACCTTTTCCTGGTATAGGAGTCATTAAAAGCGTAGACGCTTAACCTTAACACACCTCTGCAGGTTCACACTTGGGCAGCTTCTGAGAATGAGAAGAGTTCTAAGTAATCATCTGAACCATCCATAACTTAGTTATCTCATTGAACCAAATTTGTGGGATCTCCACTCATCATGGTTGAGTTACCGCTATGAATGTTCTCTAATGTGTGAGTTTTAACCACATTCCCCTTACTGCATTATACATTTGATCTCTGTTGATTCCTTTCGTCAAAGGATCAGCTATGTTGTCCTTAAAATTCACATAATCAATGGTAATTATACCACCAGAGATCAATTGCCTAACGGTGTTATGTCTCCTACGGATGTGTCGAGACTTACCATTGTACATTGTACTTTGTGCTCTCCCGATTACAGACATGCTATCACAATGTATCAATACAGGCGGCACATGCTTGTTCCAACATAGAATATCCTCTAGGAAGTTTCTGAGCCATTCAGCTTTTTCTCCATCTTTATCTAGTGCTATAAACTCTAACTCTATGGTGGATTGAGCTATGCACGTTTGTTTAGAGGATTTCCAGGACATAGCTCCTCCACCTATGGTGAACACGTAATCACTAGTAGATTTGGAGTCTTTAGTGTCCGATATCTAATTCGTATCACTGTATCCTTCCAATATAGCTGGATACCTAGTATAAAGTATGCCATGGTTCATAATATATTTTAGATACTTTAGAACCATTTTCAGAGCTAGCCAGTGGTCTGATCCTGGATTGCTCATGAATCTACTAAGCTTGCTAACTGAGTATGCAATATCAGAGCATGTACAATTTGTCAAATACATCAGACTCCCAATGATTCTTGCATACTTTAGTTGAGATATTGGGTCCCCTCTATTTTTAGCTAAATGTAGACTCAGGTCTACCGGAGTCTTAGCCAGAAGTTTGTCAAAAGCATCAAATTTTTTTAGTACATTCTCAACGTAGTGAGATTATGACAAGACAATTCCTTCAGTTGACTTAGAGATCTTAATCCCTAGTATGACGTCAGCTAGACCCATATCTTTCATGTCAAAGTTGTTTTTTAACATGTTCTTAGTTTTTACGATAAAATTATTACTGCTTTCTGTGATTAGCATGTCGTCTACATACAGACATACAATTATGTAAGCATCAGGTGTGCCTTTAATGTATACACATTTATCACACTCATTGATCTTAAAGCCATTTGATATCATTATTCTGGCAAATTTGTTATGCCACTATTTCGGCACCTGTTTCAACCCGTACAGTGACTTGACCAGCTTGCATACCTTATGTTCTTGTCCGAGAACAACATACCCTTCAGGTTGTTCCATATATATCTCCTCTTCCAGTTCTCCATTCAGGAAAGCTATTTTTACATCCATCTGATATATCTCGAGGTTATAGAGTGCTGAGACAGCTATGAGTACTCTAATAGATGTGATTCTTGTGACCGGCAAATACGTGTCAAAGAAATCATATCCTTTCTTCTGTTTGAACCTTTTAGCTACCAACCGAGCTTTGTATTTGTCGATTGATCCATCAACTTTGTATTTCCTTTTAAGGATTCACTTGTAACCTAAAGATTTGCAACCTGGTAGAAGATCCATAATTTTCCACGTGTGGTTTTGCATGATAGACTCTATCTCATTGTTGATAGCTTCTTTTCAGAGAGGAGCATATGAACTAGATAATGCCTCTTGGATTATCCCAGGTTCATTTTCTAACATATAATTTAGAAAATCTGGATCAAATGACTTAGCTACTTTGGTCCTCTTACTCGGTCTAGGTTCCTCAGCACCTTGATCAGAGCCTTGTGTAGCTTCACAACTTCTTTTGTTTGAGCTTACTTCTTTCGTTTCTTTTTTAGGAAAGATATTCTCAAAGAATGTTGCATTTCTTGATTCCATGACCATTCCCCCGTTGATTTCAGGGTTTTCAGACTTGTGCACTAGAAATCGGTAGGCGCTACTGTTGTAAGCATATTCGATAAAAATGTAGTGAATGGTCTTAGGTCCTATTCTCACCCTTTTAGGCGGAGATATTTCTACCTTAACTAGGCACCCCCACACTTTAAGGTAACCGTAGGAAGGCTTTCTCCCTTTTCATAATTCATATGGAGTTTTGTCCCTTTTTGTGTGTGACAATTTATTTTGAATGTGATTAGCTGAGAGTACAGCTTCCCCCTACAAGTTCTGGGGTAAGTCCGAGCTAATCAACATAGCATTCATCATCTCCGTAAGAGTTTGATTCTTGCGTTCAGCTACGCCATTTGATTGAGGTGAGTATGAAGCTTATTGTCTGATGAATAATGCCATTTTGCTGGCAGAATTCCTTAAACGGAGCTACATATTCTTCCCCTCTATCACTTCAAATTATCTTGATTTTAGTGCTAAGTAAATTTTTAACCTCATTCTTATAACTCTTGAAAGCTTCTAGAGCTTCGTCTTTTCCTTTCAAGAGGTGTACATAACAGTACCTTGTGCAATCATCAATAAATATAATAAAATACTTTTTTTCCACCTTTAGTTTGTACTTGTTTCATATCGCATATGTCGGTATGAATTAACTCTAAAGGTATAGTACTTCTTTTCACTGAATAAAAATGTGCTTTGGTCATTTTTGCCTCTACACATACATCACATTTATTGTTTGAGTCAAACTCTATTTTAGGCAATAAGTTTAAACTTACTAACTTTCTTAGCGAGCTCAAATTTACGTGTCCTAATCTATCATACCATAAATTAGAACACTCAGCCAAGTAAGAAGAATTGATAACTTTATTAGGCCCTTCAAAGGCGCATTTCACAGTTATTACATTCATCTTAAAGAGCCCTCTCTCGAGGTAACCCTTTCCTACAAAGGCACCAACCTTGGTCAAAACAAATCTATCAGCCTCAAATACTAGCTTCATCCCAGCTTTGCTTAATAGTGAGCCGGATACTAAATTCTTACGAATGTCTGGGACATGCAGCACATCCTTGAGGGTCAGCTCTTTTTCGGAGGTCAGCTTCAGCACCACCTGACCTAGTCTGACTACGGAAGAAATTGTGGAGTTTCCCATAAATAACTTCCGTCTGCTGATCGGGATATAGGTCGAGAACATCTCCTTGTCTGAGCAGATGTGTCGGGTTGCCCCTGTGTCAACAAACCACTCTCTTGGGTTATCCACCAGATTGGCTTCAAACACCACGGCGGATAAGTCTAGCTCAGACAGGTCTTCGGTCAGATTTGCCTTCTCTCGATCGTCCCTCTTTGGTAGGCGACAATCCTTTGCCATGTGACCGGGCTTGTCGCAGTTGTAGCAATTGCCCTTGATCTTCTTAGTTTTCTTTTGCTTTGGCTCTTACTTCTCCTGCTTATTTCCTGTCTTCTTCCTCTTCTTACCGGTACCTCCCTCAGCGAGGTGTACCTTAGCCTCAGAGTTGGTCCTGCTAGTCTTGACTTTGGACTTTCGATTATCTTTCTCGATCCTTAGTCTCACGATCAGGTCTTCCAGCCCCATGTCCTTCCTCTTATGTTTGAGGTAGTTCTTGAAGTCCTTCTACAGAGGGGGTAGCTTCTCGATTAGAGCAGCCACCTGGAAGGATTCGCTGAGTTGCTTGCCTTCGACGTAAATCTCGTGTAGATCAGCTGCAGCTCTTGGACTTGGTCTATGACCTTCTTAGAGTCTACCATCTGGAAATTGAGGAACCTTTCGACGATGAATTTCTTCATCCCGGCATCCTCCATTTTGTACTCCTTCTTCAGGGAGTCCCACAATTCTTTTGCAGTCTTTGTACCTGCATAGACATTGTAAAGGGCTTCGTCTAAGCCATTCAGGATATAGTTATGACATAGGAAGTCGCTGTGACTCCATGCATCAAGGGCGTTGATCTTCTGTGGATCAGCCTCATTTTCTGCCACTTTTTGGAGCCTCTTCCTTCAGGAATCGGACCAAGTTGAGCGTCGTCAGGTAACTCGGTACCGTCGAACTTGGTAGGCCTTTCGGTGTGGATAGTTCCCGGGACTGCTGGCATTGGTGTTAGTGCGGAGCTTGTTGATGCCATCTTCAAGAACACTAATCTCTTCTTACAATTATTGTTTGTTGGAGGTGGTGTACTTGATTAGGATCTGGTATAGTCGAGACAAGAGTTGGACTCTTTCTCCGTAAGATGAGATTGTCCTGTATTCAGTGCTTACGGGCTGCGGTAATTGTCCCCAAGATACAACGACTAGGCTACTTCCAAGTTCGTAGCACAACGACCCTCGAAGCTTCAGGCGAACCTTGGATATTCAGACTTTTCTGAGAGAGAGAGAGAGAGAGAGAGAGAACTATTTCTAAAGAATGATTATGTAATGAGTTTTCGGTGTGTGATGCAAATGAGGGAGAGAGGCCTATTTATAAGCGCTGGATGGAAGGGAGGCTGGCACTCCGAAGGGGCGCGTCCGTTCGGCCAGCAGGCAGACTGGCTGAGCTTGTGACTCTTCGGAGGCATTCTGGAACCCTTCGGCAGGCAGCCCTCCGCTCGTGTCCCTTCGACGGGCGTCTGAGCACAGCCACCTTTTTGCACTTCTTCGTGACCGTTCGGATGAACAAGCCTGCGCTCGCACTCCTTCGGCCGTCTGAAAGTTTCTGGGACGTTTTGGACCCGTCCAGAATTTGCCAAAATTAAAGGCTCCTCAGCTCCTCGCGTGAAGTGCCAAGTGCGCCACAAAACGCCCATTACGACCTGCGTCCAATGCGCCATGCGCACACGCGCGTGCGCGTGCTCGGATAGTGCAGCACCATCTTCGCAACAGTCCGAGTTGGCTATCCAGGTGGTCAACTTATTTCCTAGTCAATAAGGAAAATGTCCTTATAAATTTGAAAATCTTCTTTGTTGTTTCCAATGTGGTAATAAACTTTCCATTTCTACTTTGAGCTTTCCACTTGGACCTTCTACTTTGAGCTTTGCATTAAATTTTTCATTCAATTTTTTCCAACACTAATTTTATATAAAAAATTAGTATAGCCTATCTTTTGTGTTACTTGGTGTTATTGTTGGGGTATATATATAATCTTGCTACAGTTGGATTAAACATTTGGTTATTACAAAAAAAATTGCAATAGCTGGTGGATTTGCTTAAGAAACCTTCGGCTAACCCACGAAGCCAAACACATGAGAAAAGGGGCAACAAGCAGCAATGATGGGACCGGACCAGACCAGACCGGCTGCGAAACAATCAAAAGGGAAGTGGGTCCCACCAAGAGCAGGCTTTAGTTTTGTTCTTTCACTTTCACTGTTTGACCAAACTCATGCTTCAACGAATTTACAGTTTGGTGAGAGAGGGGACGATGATGATGATGCTTTGAAAACTTCAGAGGCTATAACCAAAAATAAACAACCCATTTAACAAACTGATGGAACATTATAACATAAGAAAAAAAACATATAGTAAAGTGAAAAGGTAACGACCAAAGTTGTTGAGAGGGGAGGAGACATTGAGGGTAAAGAAAAAGAGAATATAAAGAAGAAGGCCAGTTTGGTAATGGTTGCACCAACGAGGTCTTTCCTTTTTTTCTCTCTCTCTGTCCTACTCTTTTAATAAAGCAAAACCCCTTCAAAAACCTTCCCATAGAGATTCCCTTCTCGCTTTAGGAGTTGGTAACTTGCTCCCAGAATCTCTTCTTCTTCTTCTTCTTCTTCTTCTTCAGAGGTTGAAACTTTTATCCCTTGAATGCTAATTTCTTCATCTGGGTTCTCACCATTTTCCTTGTCTGTCAAATTTGTGATCTCAAGTTCTCTACTTTTGGGTTGACTCTTGTAGTTTAGGTAGAAAAGTAAAAACTGACTTCTTGTTTAGGTTAAAATTAATTAGCTGTACCTTCTGGTAGGAGAGTTTTTATATGTGCCTGGGATGTTGGTGAATCATAATTTTTGTTTGAGTAAAATATAATGTGGTTGAACAATCACAATATACTTTTATATGTGCTTGGTTGTGAATGCCCTGTAAGCAATTAGGGTTTAGCTGAAGTGTGGATGATCTGGAAACTTTATAATTTCAGTTGAAGGACTCCTTGCATTATTTTCGGCTTTAATATGTGTGCTTGGTGCTTAATTAATCTTCATGGAACCTTATAAGATGGGAAATTGCAGTTTCTGTTAGTCTTAAGTTCACATTTGTATTGATTGGCTCATGTGGACAGGGACTCTGACTTGGAGCAATGACTAAGATATGTCCTGAAACCGAACGAACAATGCACATGGAAGCAATACTTCCAGTTTCAGCTGATGTGAGCTTCAGTTACAATCGGTTTCCGAAATACAAATTAGGTCCTGATAATCAGATAGTGGAAGAGCCAACGGATGACGACAAGGGCCCATCCTTGAAGGAGGTAGTTGAAAGGGAAACCAAGCAGCTCTCGGATCAGCACAAGCGTCTGTCTGTTCGTGATCTTGCAAGTAAATTTGATAAGAACCTTGCTTCTGCTGCTAAGATGACCGAGGAGGTTCCAAACTCAACTGTCCTTTATGGAAGTTATAACTCAATTCTTATTTTGTATATGCATTCCTGGATCCTGGTTTTCCCTTTTTTAGTGCGCGACATTACCGATTTTTTCTAATTTTGTGGCATTCCTATTTCATTGACAGGCAAAGCTTAGCGAGGTGGCTTCACTGGAAGGACATGTTCTCTTAAAGAAGCTCAGAGATGCTTTAGAATCTTTAAGAGGTCGTATGGCAGGTAGGAACAAAGAGGATGTTGAGAAAGCCATCTCCATGGTTAGTTTCCTTTGCTCTTCACTTATTTTCCTTTTGCTTTTCATTTTCCGAACTCTCCATCCCGCTTGGATCTGTATCTATCTATATTCCTTGATTTGATCTTCTTCTAAAGGATGGTGCCCAGCTTTGTCACTAATCACATTGTAATCAGGTCGAGGCGTTGGCGGTTAAATTGACTCAAAAAGAAGGAGAGTTTATTCAAGACAAGTTTGAAGTGAGAAAACTTGCAAGCTTTCTTAAACAGGTTGATTTCGACTCGAGTGATCCTATGCTTTGTGTTCTTTTCCATGACCAACACTTCTTACAGCTTGGTGGTAATACATACTTTTTTCATATGTAACAGGCATCTGAGGATGCTAAGAAATTGGTAAACCAAGAAAGATCTTTCGCTTGTGCTGAAATAGAAAGTGCGAGAGCTGTCGTGCAAAGATTTGGTGAGGCCTTGGAAGAAGAAGAAAGGAATGCTCAAAATTCAAAAGACCAGGCTCCGGTGAGTCATTGTATCTTCTGTTATTGTTGAGGTTCTGCTCTACGACATGAAGATTGCTCCAGTGATTGATTTTGTGTCAACATTGAACAGGATGTGGAGGAAATAGTTGAGGAGGTTCAAGAGTCCAGAAGAATCAAGTTGATGCATCAACCAACCAAAGTAGAGTCTTTATTATTCTAGTTGAAACTTGGACGCTTCACTCTCAATCTGCAGAAGTTTACAATCATCGGCCTGCCGAAGCGTTATCTTTTTTAACTCTTACATGCCAGAATCATTTTTACTGAAGTAGGATATGCAACTTTCAGGTGATGGACATGGAGCATGAACTTCGTGCACTAAGAGCTCAAATTCGCGAGAAGTCGTTGTTCTCCGTTAAACTTCAGAAGGAGGTTGTCTGACAACTTCTATTCTCTGCTTAAAATTGACTGATACACGATCTTATCCGCAGTTAATTCAGTGCAAAAGGTTTTTCTCCTTCAAAATATTAATGGACTAATTAAAAGCACTTGGTACTTATTTAGTTGGCAATGAGAAAGAGAGCTGAGGAGAGCAAGTACTCTTTGTATGTGATAAACGGTTCTGAGTCTCTTGGCTCACATTTGCACCTTCAGACTCGCTCCGATAGTTCTCCCCCCATTCTTTCACAATGTTCGGTTCAGTGGTATCGTGTATCACCAGAAAGTGAGCAGAAGGAAATTATTTCAGGTGCTCCCTCTAGCTATTACCTTCATCTTATTGATTCCCTAGCAAAGCACTGACTGTATCAGTTTAGTATGATGCAACGGGCTTTCAGCAGTATGGCAGTTCTTTGGCGTCCGAATGTAATGTGATTCTGAATATTGATGTAACAGGTGCAAACAGACCGGATTATGCTCCCGAGCCCCTCGATGTCGGTCGACTCTTGCAGGCCGAAATTCTATCCAATGGCCAAAAGGTCATAGTGACTACCATAGGTCCCATTGAACAAGGTATCACGTTTCACTTCTCTATTGTGTTGTTGGCGAATTGCAAATTCATCATAAGCCTGGGACGGAAGGCTTATCATGTTGCTTCCAGCAGGTGCCACACTCGGAAGCTACGTGACAACGCTCCTTCGTAAATCCAGCTCTGAATTCAAAGTAAAGTGTACAAATTCTTCCCCTTGACGACTTGAGTTGCTCTTGGTTTGGTAGCTCATGTCATATAATATCGATGATGCAGGTAGTTATATCGCAGATGAATGGACAAGATCACCCTTCAAACTCAAGTCACCTGTTTAACGTGGGGAAGATGAGGATAAAGCTTTGTAGGGGGTGGATTACAAAAGCTAGAGAAATATACTCTACCTCAATGCAGGTACTATAATACTATCTCTTGAAACAACAAATAATGATGATACTCTGCGGCAAGTCCCATTAGATTCCACAAGCAATAATATAATATGTTTGATCAATGACCGGGAGGGAACACAAGTAGGAGCGGAATCTAGACAACTTAACGGGGAAACTCGAGAAGCAAGCAAAACAAACAATCAGAAAGCCTTGTTTTTCTCGTGTCTAGTTATATGGAGTTAGAGCTGGGAGAAATGCTACAGCAGCTAAGGAACTGGTTTGGCAACCCAGAAATGGCGTTTCTTACATGTTAATGTTCGAATCCGAGCAAGAAAGAAATGCTGCCATACTTGTGGCCAGGAAATACGCTCTCGACTGCAGCAGCGTGAGTATTCTCTCCTTTTTTTACATTTGTTATCTTCCGCATGTATTGTATTGTGTTGTCCTGCATTCATCGCCCCTAAACCAAGCAATATTTGCAGGTGCCCCAGACGACCATTTCTGAGAGACCCGAATGCGAAAACTGACCGAGTTCTACTGATTGCTTGCTTTTCCCATAGGATACTACAACAAGCAGATTGTAATTTATGGTGTGATTTGATCTGCAATGTGTGGTTTTCTACTGATTTGGTGGTTGCAGATTGTAATTAGGCATTCTCGTTTTCTACTGATATGTTTTGTAACACGACGAGTACGAGTCGATTGCTTCTGTGTTCGTTTTTTCGTGTTAAAAACATTGCAATTCGGTTCGGTGATTAACTCGTGCCCTAACCCGTAATTAATTATCATAAAAGCAGTTTGAGTAGTTGATCTCTAAAACAAACAAACAAACAACACATACAGTCCAACTTGGGAAAAGAGCAGAAAACCTGGAACAAAAAAGGGAGACAAAAGAGAATCAGGAGGAAGGAGGTGGGGCCCCCTTGAGGACGAGCTTAACGCCGCCGTACCCGGTGCCAGGCATGACGACAACCATGAGAGGCACCTCCTTGATCCAGAAATCGTTGCGGAGAACCTCCGTCAGCTCCGATATCTCCGGAAGCGTCATCCCCGCAATCTCCTCCACGATCGCCCTCACTCTCGCAGACGGAGCCGCCGATGATATGAACCGGCGGCTCAGGAGCCGGTGAGACATTGACCCCAGCAACCTCATTTCCTCTTACTGTCTCTGTTTACTTTCTTTCGACCGTGGGAGTTGGAGGTAGGGCAAGTTGTTTTCGAGGCCCATAGAATAGAACCACGCCTCATGAGATAGATACTTCGGGCCTTTTTCTCTTTTGTTTTTTAATTTCTCGGATTAAGAAAGAGACGTCAATACGTTAAGTTTATTGTTTTTCTTTAGTTTTTTTTTTCTCACCAAATTTCGAATTCAAAATTTTAAATACGCGATAGCGTTAAATTAATCGGTATAACTATAAGGCACCATGGCTACCATAGAAATCTTTTTAGACGACAGTCCGGTGGGAAACATTTTTATTACGACCCTTCACTTGATAAAGACATTGCCTATCACTGACATTTTTTTGAATATATCTTTTTGATTGATATTTATTGAATATATTTAAGGAACCCCAATAACATAAAATATTTACATTTATTCAAACAACAACAGTAACTTTTTTTTTAGGGGAAACAACAGTAACTTTGGTTGCGCCACGAGAACAAACATCAACGGGTCCGAAGGGACACATGGCCACGTCTGCGCCGTTGGATAAGAAAGAAATCGAACGGCCATAAATTAAATAGAATCCGACCGTTGGAGCGCACCGCCCTAGCCTCCTTCCTCCCTCATAAGAGAACCAAAGATCTCTCTCTGGCCCCCTCCTCCGTTCTTGTCTTTCACACAAATCGAGGGGAACTCCAGAGAGAGAGAGAGAGAGACCGAAGAGAAAATTAATTCCTTAGAAAAAAAGAGAAAATAAAGAAGAAAGCAAAGCAAAGCAATAATAGTAGATATGGCAACAACAAGACCCGTCGTTCCACGACAACCCCGGGGGGGAGGTAATTTGGATTCTTGGTTCTAGAATCTGATTACTAAAAACTGTTGGGTTTTGGGTTTGAAGAATTATATTAAATTAATAGAAGGTCTGGGGGTTTGGTTCTTGTCTTGTTTCCTGGTGTTATTAAAGTTGTGGGATTTCACCACTTTTTTGGATCGGATCGGGTCATTATCGCGTTTTTTGGCCACAATAACTAGAAGAAGATGTAAAGAAGTTTTGTTATTGGACCGTTTCTTTTAAAAGAATTGGGTCACCCACGTTTATCCTGTGTTGTGTGTATAGGAGGAGAAGCGGTTGTTGTTGGAGTGAAAAAGCAACAGAAGAAGAATGTGGCGGCCGGAGACGCCAGTAACCGCCGTGCTCTTGGAGACATTGGGAATCTTTTGGCGGCTGTTCGAGGAGCCAATGGCAAACCTCTGCCTCAGCGTCCTTTGACAAGGTACTACTTACTGTCCATCCATGTTCATATGTTAGTTAATGAAGACAAACTTTCCTTTCTTTAGCGCGTCTGGTCCTGATTGTGGGTTGTACCTTGATGTGATGGATGGCCATAGGAGTTTCTGTGCGCAACTCATTGCGAATGCACAGGCTGCAGCGGCCGCAGATAAGAACAAGGTTATTATCATAACGTGATGCGCATGAATTATTGTACCAAATTGTGCTAGTGTGTCTTTGAATCTTATCCATGAAGCTTTGCTTCTACCCACAGAAACAAGTATGTGTTAATAATGTCGAGAGGGAAGAAGTTGCAGTCGATGGGGCTGTTGTTGCAAATAAAAGGGCTGCAGCGCCTAAGCCAGCTCAGAAGAAGGCAACGGTTAAGCCACCGCCGAAGACTGAGGAGGTGGTAGAGATTAGCCCTGATGTTTCTGAATTTAACAACAAACAAGACAAGTTGGAGAATGACAACAAAAAAGAAGCTGAAACGTCATTGAAAAAGAAGTCCCAGCCTACTCTGTCTTCTGTTCTCACTGCAAGAAGCAAGGTAGGTTGCTATGATTGGCATAAATTTTGGTGATGGTTGATGGGTCTCGGCTATGGTATCTCATAATAGCTTCGTTGCATGTAGGCTGCTTGCGGTCTGGTGAACAAGCCAAAGAACATAATTGATATTGACGCAGCAGATGCCAATAATGACCTGGCTGAGGTTGAGTATGTGGAAGACATATACAAGTACTACAAGGAAGTTGAGGTATTTTTTTAGTTCATGTTGCCCTTTGTGTCTCTTATTGTTTAGCTGTCTATTATATGCCACTAATTTTGCCCTTGTCTGTGATGTTAAAGAATGATAGCAGACCCAACAACAAGTACATGGACTCGCAGCCCGAAATCAACGAGAAGATGAGAGCTATACTTGTGGATTGGCTGATAGATGTGCATACAAAGTTTGATCTCTCCCCAGAAACTCTTTATCTGACCATCAACATCCTCGACCGTTTCCTATCTGTGAAGACGGTTCTTAGGAGAGAATTTCAACTAGTTGGCATGAGTGCGATGCTCACTGCCTCCAAGTACGAGGAGATCTGGCCTCTAGAGGTAACACACGAGAAACAATAAGGAACTGTTATGATTACTATTACCATTCTTGTATACTTAGCGAACTGTTACATTTTCGCAGGTCAACGATTTGGTATGCGTATCCAATGGAACTTACAGCCACGAACAAGTATTGGTAATGGAGAAAACTATCCTGGGAGAGCTGGAATGGACTCTTACAGTGCCGACTCATTACGTATTCCTTGCACGTTTCATCAAAGCTTCCATTCCTGATAAAGAAGTACGATTCGTTTTAATCAAGATTTCATATTCTCTCATTGCAAAATTCTGAGATTGTTTATGGGGGAACATTTGGGTTGTGCAGTTGGAGAATATGGTCTACTTCTTGGCGGAGTTGGGCTTGATGCACTATGACCTAGCAATAATGTTCAGCCCATCCATGGTTGCTGCTTCCGCGGTCTACGCAGCCCGTTGCACTTTGCTCAAAGTGCCTTCATGGACTGACACCCTCGAGTTGCACACAGGTTTCTCTGAACTGCAATTGAGGTATGTATATAGCTTAACTTCTCAAAGTGCGGGTTTATTGTTCTGTTGGATTACATTAGCACTGGGAATACCAATTATATGTTTTTGTTTGATATGTGTGTCAGGGAATGTGCTGGGATGCTGGTGTACCTGCACTCAAAAGCACAGGAAAACAAGCTGCATTCGGTGTACTTGCGTGTTGAAGAAGAAGGAGCAGCAGCATCGGAAAACAAGCTACTGTCGGTGTACAAGAAGTACTCGCATCTTGATCGAGACGAAGTGGCTTACCGTCCCCCAGCCCTCTTCTTGCCTGGTGGTGCTGATGCACTATAGTGGATTTGGAAGAGAGAGATTCTCACAACGGCTTATGTGAGAGAGATATATTATATTAGTGCAGTAGTAGTAGTTGTAGTAGTGTGACTAAGTAGATGATGACAACGCGTTGTACGCCTAGGCGCCTCACATTTTCTCGTGTTTGAGAATCAATTTGACGCTTTATGAAATATATCAATTTCCCAGTGATACTTTATGAAATTACCGTCCCCCAGCTAGCCCTCTTGCCTGGTGACGCTTTATGACTAAGTTGAATTATATGTTAGTGCCAGGATTTTGTATGCTTTATTTACAATTGGATATTTCATTAATGGACCTAGAAGCTTGCGCAACTTGAGCTAAATTGAACACTTGTTCACGTTATGCTTTTCAGTTGACTTTTCCAAGAAACTTGGATAATAATTTGGTATAAAGATAGTCTCTATCTAATAGTTAAAATGAAATAGATACTTTATGTATTTGTGTTATGAAAATAGTACCCTTTCTTTGAAAAATTTAAAATAACACAGGAATATATTAAAGTAGATATTTTCTTATTAAATTTGTTTTTAAATATTAACAAAATTGGAACTATTTTGATAATTTGTCACTAACCACGTCATCTTCCACGCCAAACTAGGGGTATATAAGTCATTTACTTAAAAAAAGTGATCGATGATGACGGATGACATCAGCGAGGGGCCCAGAGTATATTTTTGTCAAACTATGGAGAATTTTTAGTCGATTTCTAAAGAACAGGGGGTGAGCACCGAATAGAGCAAACACCGGAGGCTATTAGCAATTTTCCCAAAAAATTTGTAAATCTGTCTGCTTGTTGCTCAAGAATAGTCTTTTTTAGGAAGCTGCTCCCTCCCTCAAAAAAAAAAAAAGAAGAAGAAAGAAACCACACCGATAACAAGATCTCTGTAATCACCGAAAGAGGATCGGATCACAAGAAAAACCCTAAAGGGAAGGGAAGGGAAGGGAAGGGAAGGGGAATGGAGTGCGTTTTTGGGTTAGTAGGGAACGGGTTCGCGATCCTGGCGGCGGACACATCGGCGGTGCACAGCATCCTGGTCCACAAGTCCAACGAGGACAAGATCATGCTCCTCGACTCCCACAAGCTCGTTGCCGCCAGCGGCGAGCCCGGCGACCGGTCATCCACGAGGACCTATTCATGATTCCCCTCTTTTCTTACTGACCTACGACCTCTCTTTTGCAGGGTTCAGTTCACGGAGTACATTCAGAAGAACGTGGCTCTCTACCAGTTCCGCAACGGCATCCCATTGACCACCGCTGCCGCTGCCAACTTCACCCGCGGCGAGCTCGCCACCGCTTTGCGAAAGGTTGGGCCTTTTCCCCCTCGGCATTGCTTATTTGTTTGGGGAATTTGGGTGTATCATGCGCGGGTTGTTAGGAACCCTAATTTTTTGATGGATAAGCTCGAGAATAGGCAAGAGTTGGATGAGCGCAACTTGATTGTTTCAAATTTGCTGGTCACTGGTTTGATCTACGTTCACTTCGTTGCTTAAATCTGCCAGAGATATGTGGTTAGAAATAGATCTGGTCATGAATTGGTACCAAATTTCAAACTAGTCGTGGCGAGCCTCTCTGATAATTAAATGGATTGCGATGTGTTCTTCACATTTTGTTTGTTAGATTGGACTGTTCTGTGAAATCGTGGCTTCTGAACTGTTGGTCTATTGAAACCCTTTTACTTTGATTGGGGACTATCTTCGCCTTATGATAAGAAAAATGAGGTAGTGTTGCTTTTACTGGTGGCTGTTGAGGATTGTCATTGCCAGTTCTGCTTAATTGACTCGCTGTCTTTAGTATGTTTGAGCCATTATGAAACTTGAGTGCCTATATTTAGACCAACCAGCCACTTTGTCCATTCTATTTGGTTTGTCTGAAATCGGTAATATATATGTTGTTTCCCTCCATTCTTTCAGTTGTTTTTTTTGGCTAGTGCTTACTTATGCTATGAGAAATTTTGATGCAAGACTCCTAAACGTATGAGTCTGCATTTTTTGGTTATTGCTTACTTATGCTATGGAAAATTTCATGCCCTCTGCTTTAGTTTTCTAATTACTCATCTTTCGTTCTTTTCCATTATGCTAGTATCTGCGTTTATCATGTCTGTCTGTAAAATCTCTCTGGAATGCTTAACACCTAGAACACTTTTTATCATCTGGCTCTGCCTTGTGCATGTTGATCAATTTACATAACTTTTCACATGGCTGTCCATCAACATGTTATGTCTGAATGCTCTATGTCTGAAGGTTTTTATCCTATCATATGGGACTCCATTTGGCTATGTGGGGCACTCTTGGCCATTAAAATAGAACGCATTGGTCGATGAGATACTAAAGTATGTAAACATGACAAAATACATGGAGGCTTTAAGTTAGTTACCTTTGTGGTGCTCTAGCTTAGGTGTAATCTATGCGCAATGTGCAATCTGAGTGGTGTCGAAAAGCTATTTTGTGCGACTGTCAAAAAGAAAAACTCTTGATGGGACTTAAGAAAAGGAACTGTTGATGTGACGCCATTTGATGGTACTTGTGATACCTTTTGGATTAGTGATTGTTAAAATGATCCGTGGAAGCGAACTGGGAATGCTCATGAAAAGTGATTGCTATCAGATATTTTGTGCACAATCAGAGCAGAGATTTTTCGATGAGCCTTTGTGTTCTTTCTTTTTCTTTTGTTGTTCGTCCTCTTGCCATGAACTTCCTTTCATATTTGAATTCGATTATGAGCATTATGTAATAGTTCATTTGAAAATGCTAACAATTTTTTTTTCAGAGTCCCTACCAAGTTGCTGGTTATGACAAAGAAACTGGGCCATCTCTTTACTACATTGACTACATAGCAACTATGCATAAGGTTGAGAAGGGTGCATTTGGATATGGGTCCTATTTCTCTCTTTCCATGATGGACAGACACTTCCACAACGGCATGACAGTGGAGGAAGCAATTGATTTGGTCGATAAGTGCCTCATGGAGATCCGGTCAAGGTTGGTTGTAGCACCTCCAAACTTTGTGATCAAGATCGTTGACAAGGACGGGGCGAGGGAATATGCCTGGCGGGAGTCTGTCAAAGATGTCTCTGTAGCATGATCTCGTTCCGAGTGTTAGTTGATAAGTTGAAACAAGAAGGGCATTTGAGATGTGAAACTGCCTTCAAACTAGCTTCAAATGTTTGCACCGTAGTGCTGTCATTAGTACATGCTAATATTGCAGATCCTTTGTTTGTCCGAACGTTGTGCAAAATCTGTTATTAAAAGTCTCTTGTAGTATTTTCTGGAATATTATTTTTCTGTACCTGCTGATATTGCAGATCCTTCAAACTGGTTTTTGGCTATTTTCACATTTGATTTGAGAAAATAACGGTAGATTTTAATGCTATGGATAACCTGTCGTTTTGTCATATGATCTATGTTTCATAGTAACACTGCCCATATGATCTATGATCTAAGTGGAGTAGCATAACGGAAGAAAAAATAAAACGATATGACGGATTGTGTAAATTGCTAAAGGGATATGACAGATTCAGTGTAAATTGCCTGGATAATTTTTCTATACCGAAAAGGGCATAATGCAACGTCTATAGGGGACGGCCAAAGAAAAAATCCACATCTCAAAGATTGAAAACGAAGTCTTACTTGAGTAAACACTCAAATTTCAATATTCTATATCATATAATAATAATAATATCATTAAATTAATAGCTAACTACCCTTATGTAAAGTTAGTGTTTATTCTAGATTGGATTGGATTGTTAAACTCAGTGTTCAGGAAATAAAATAAAATTTCAGTAAATAAAATCTATTTACCGGGGAGAAAATAGTACTAATTGCATCTACATACACTCTACGTACAATACAATCATACAATATTCCGGTACCTACTACTTCCCCCTCAAAATATAAATAACTGAGAATGACAGAAATGGAAAATAAAATTAAATCCAGCTGTATTATTTTTTTATTCCATTTGGTATTTGACATATTGGTCTAAATTCGTATTAGATAAAATTTTAAAAAACGACAAAATTATCGTAACAAATATTTAACATCATTATTGTGTTCACAGAAATTCTAACTTGACACATGGATAAATTAGAAAGTTGTATTTGCTGTATTGTACACAACCCATTATTAAATTTTCATGTCGTCACGTGGGACAGTGGGCGGTGGAGGGTACAAGTGCATGAGACTTGAAAGGCATCCACCTCTCTCTCCCTCTCCGTGTCCGTCTGTCGTTCATAAACCAATACCATAGAACCAGAACCAGAACCAGAAGCAGAAGGCTCACCTCACCTCACCTCATACATAGAAAACGACCCTTGTCTGTTATACTCAATCTAACACCAGAGAGAGAGAGAGAGAGAGAGAGGAGCAAGCTTTATGTGGGTTATTACCAAGACGACATGTCGTTCGGAAGATCAAGGAAGAAGATGCGTTTCTCATCTCTGGAGGCTGTAGGCTCTGTGGTTTTGGTGTTGTTGGTGTTACAGATTTGGGTATGTAGTGATTATTGCAAGGCAGAAGCCATCAGGATATTGCCCCCACAGCAACAGAGGACCAGCACCAGCACCAGCACTACAAAAAAAGACGACCTATTTTACAGCTTCTTCAATGGAGGAAGAAGTAGTACAAGTTTCAACACCACTCGCCAAGGATTTGACGACACCAAACGAACGGTCGTCAGCTGCCCAGATCCTCTTCATAATTAGCCATGTATTTTTAGTCCTCTACTTAAATTGTTTGTCCAAAATACCCATGTTTTTCCTTCCATTTTCCTGGGTGGTTCCTGTAATTTACGAGGGAAAAACCGGGGTATTTTGGTCTTCTCTACCTTTTTTCATTTCTTGGTTAGTTTCTCTTTTGGAGTTCCTCTCGAGGCAGAAGATAATCTTTCCAATGGGAGATCATGATATGTATACAAGCTTAGAAGTTTGCTGAATTACAGTCACTGTTATCCTTAGCCTCATATTTACCATTTACTTGATTGTTCCCCTAAATATATATATATCTACCTTACATAATTTTGAATTTTCTAAGTAACATTCTTGGTTTATATCGGCTCACTTGACCTACTGATATAATTTTTTTTAGGAAACTTATTAATATAAATTCGACCTATTTTTTTAGTTCATCTTTTTGTGTTGTATATGATGATTTCATATTTTTATTCTGAAATTTATTTGGACAGCTCAATGTTTGGTTTTGTCCTGAATTTGACTCGGTTGATACAGACAAAGGCTGGCAACAATAGAAATCTAGGCTGAGAAGGATAAATTTAAAAAATAAAGCAATATAATCACGAAGCCTCCTCGTCCCTTTAAGTCTTGGTTGACACAGACAAAAGCAACATTCATTGCGACATTAAATTTTATATCTCCCTTTAAGACAAAACAAATATTATTTTTTGGTTTATTTTAATTGAGAATTGATATAAACTTGGACTAAGTTTGGCCTCTTGATGTAATTTCTGGTTTCCTATCACAATCGTAATATCTACTCCTACTTGGTTGTCTTTGCTTAATTTGGCAATTCTATTCTTTTTCACTTTTGTGATTGACGGCTACCTAGTCCTTGCGTTGCGCCAGTAAAGTACTTAGCTTCTTACATGCTTTCTGTAATCTTAAAAGCCTAGCCAGATCTTATAAAAGTTAATGCACGGAACTAACTTTAATTAAAAGACCAACCCCATAAAGTCCGTAACCTTTTCAGGATTGATTTTTTTTAAGGGGAAAACATATTATCTGCTTATATTAAGTTGAAAAGTCATACATAATGAGGCCTCTAGCTCTGGAGGATCAGACAAAATCCAATTTTCCAAATGAGTAGCTAATCACACATCTTTCTCAAACAATGAACTCCTCTATTGTTTGATTAAAGGGTAGTAATTTTACTTATAAGGTACACGGGATGTATATTCGAGTAATAACAAAGTCCAAGCGATTTCTTTTTTTTTTTGCGAGTAAATTTTCTTTATTTATAAAACCAGCAATACCGTACATAGTAAGATACTTATATATGATTACATATGATCTGCCTGAGCATCACCCACCCTGGTGTTAGTATAAATGTCCTAGAGACAATCGTAATAAGGACATTGTACTAGATCATATTCAGTTGTATTATTAATTTGATTAATAATATTCGGCATTACATAAAATGAATATAATGTTTGATTGTTTGCGTATATTCATGTTTATGTTCCCATGAACATATGTTGTCATTGAGAATGTGAGATCTCGAATGACTATAAACATAGTTCTTAAATAGCCCCAATCAATGATCATCGAGAATGGGATATCGATGATGCGATTGAGATTGGTGTGCGATCTGGATCATATCCTTAGAGGATGTAGTGGTTCTCACAACTACGAGATACTAGGTATTTCATGATGGATGCACAGATACTTTGGAGAGTATTGGCATACCCGACCGAGAAACCGTTTGATGTATTCTATTTACGTGTCTACGGTAATATCGGTTTGTGGAGTAGTGAAATAGTCCTCAGACTTGAGGTCAATACGCACGACATGTACGGAGTAATGCACTTAGATCATGACCGACGCTTGCACTCCTGACGGGGTAGATATGGCATGAGTCAAGTACGTTGCGAAGTATATGTGCGTGGTAGTTGAGCCAAGAATAGGATTCGTTCCTCTAATAGACTTGGAGAGAATACTTGTCTTCTCATAATTAATTGGATCGTTAGTCATTGGCCAATGCACGTCATTTTAGAATGGTGTCTAAAATGACAATATGATCAATTAATTGATGAGATAATATGATTAAGTTATTTGAACAGACACATCATCATGTTCTAGACTTAATCGAGTATTCGTGAATGAAAGGACCGTACCACTATGAGCTTCACATTACAGGTAGTTGCAGTATCCTCGCAACGTACCTCATATGTTGAGATTGTCTGGTTTATTGTCTAGGGTTAAACTAAGACCATTAGTTTGACTAATCGCTTGACATATGAGGGCCTATGGGTCACACAACAGTAGTCTTAGTTACGAATTGAAGTTGGTTAAATTAAATATTGATTTGATCAAGAATATTTAATTTATAGAGAAATGAATTATAATTTTATTAGATAGAATTATAATTACAATTGTTTAATTAAATTAGATTTAATTAAATAATTTTGTGTTTATATATATAGTGAATATGTTGGACATATTGACTCGATCTAAGTAACATTAGATTGAGTTCAAAAAAAAAAGGACATTTGGAAGTGGGGCGGCACAGCCGCCCACTTCTCTTACCTTTGGAAGGAAATGATGAAATTGGTGGATTTCTTTAAGGAAAAGAAATCCACCACTTAATCTATATTACTCTATATATAGAATTGGTATGAGACCAATTCAAGTGATACAGAGAAACCAACGGGGTGTTCTCAGAGAATACCACAAAATCAATTAAGGTTGCCTTGAATTGATTGGAAATTATAGGAGAATTCTTGGAGAATTTTCGCTATATATATTTCTCTAGTTAAATCTTCGTAGAGAATTGTCCTAGCAAATTCTCCGGAGATTTCAACTGTCAAAGAATTCGTAGACGAGGGTTACGTGGATACCATAGCAGAGGATTCGAGCAACGAGGAGGATTCGATCCACGACGAGCTCGGATCTACGGAGATTTGTAAGAACTCTCTAACCTTTTTGTTATCGCAGATAATTATGTTATACAGCAAAATCAGAAGTTCGAGTGTTGGCGAAAATTTTAAGCTTCCGCTGCTACGACCTTGGAGGTCCGTACCGCTAAATTCCCAACAATTGGTATCAGAGCTAAGCTGATTTATGGCTGTATACATATATCTGTGATAATCGTAATTTTTGGTGATTAATATGTGTGCCCATATTTTAATTACCAAAACCTGCGAAAGAAACACCTGTGATAAACTTGATGTTTGAAAAGCTTTGAGAGTTTATGTTTTGCGTTGGCGACGGATCCAACGAGTTTGAAGCTTTGGAAGCTTGCCAGTAACGTCGACGGGGAAGGAGCTTCGGCTTCATCATGTCCGTTGACGGGGCACCCCGCCGCGGAGCCTCCGCAGGCGACGAGGTCGGGTTTGAGCCAGGACACGGCCTCGGCCATGTCCACGTCGTCGACCTTAGAGGCGGCTCCGCTGCGAGCTCATTCGCGACGGCTACGCGCCGAACCACCTCTCACGGCCACCACGGACGAGCTCGCCTCGTCGCGGGCGTCGTCGTGGCGCCAGCGGTGACAGCCGGATCGACGCGAGCGACGAGGTGTCGTCGAGCCATTTTCGGACTCGGTCCGCGGCTCAACGACACCGTCGTCGACGCGCCGATTCACGAAGCCCGGGTACCACCGACGAGCTCGCCTCGGCGTGAGCGGCGTCGTGGTACCGGCGGTTTCAATCGGAGTTGCTCCGATGGGGGCCGATGGTTCTCAGGGACTAATCTGCAATTGTCCCAGGGACTTGATGTTGAGAATTTGGAATTCTGTAGGGGTCTCTTTGCAAATTCGAGAAATCTGAAATTGCAGATAAGCCCTTGGGGCCTTTCTGAAATTTCGGCTGTATGGTTAATTACGGTATGGTACCTGGATTAATCATGAAATTGCAATCGAGTCCCCGGTTAATTGCAGGGACTTATTTGTAAATTTGCCTGTATGGAAAATTACAGTTTGGTACTTGGACCTTTCATGAAAATTCAGTTTGGTCCTCAAATATTTCTGAAATTTTCGGGAATGCTGGCAAATTACTTTTTGGTCCCTGAATGAATTATAAAATTGCAATTAGATCCCTAGACTGAACTGAAAATAATGAATTAGATTCTTATAACTGTTTACATTTAATTTCTAAGTTGGATCTTATGAAATAATATGTAGACAATAAATGGATCTTGTTTGAGCAAGTTAAATACCCCGTTAAAATGTTCCTCAAACTTAAATATGGTTTTCATTTAGAATGAATGATGTCTTCCTTCATAATTAAGAGAAACCGAGATTTCATTCTATAGTATTTAAGACCAAAGTCTTTTGCTTGGAATTACGTCTTATGGAACTCTTATAGGGACATGTAAATGTCGCCGTGTGATGGTTGTAAACCACCTAAATTATTTCACTAGCCCAAGCAAGGAAATAATGAGGGGACATCGATTGGACTGGGTCCGATAACTAGGAATTGTATGAACTACAATTGGTTTGGAGACCTACCAGTTATGCTGTTACAATCACCAGCCCAAGCAGGGGTTGTGACAGTAGGAATGTGGATCCTAGTCCATTAAGATTTATATTAGATATAAATTCGTACTCTTCCGATGAGGTCGTTGAGTATGTGAAAATAATGGAGACAAAATAAAGCAAAAGGCCATGTTTATTTTGAATGTTGAATTATGATCATAGGAATTATGTTTAATTCCCGTTTTAACTTATTTCCTTTAGGTGTGTTGAAATAGCGAACATGTCATTGAGATTTATACTGGAATCAAACAAGTTGGCTAGGCCAAACTTTCTAGATTGGCACCGAAACATGCGTTTGATGCTAAGGCAAGGAAGGATTGAGTATGTGTTAGACATGACCATCCCTGTTACCCATGCGGCTGATTCTTTTGAACTTGCTACGTTTGACGTAGAGGCTCAAAAGAAGCATCAGGATGATGCAAATCAGGCGCAGTGTGTAATGTTGCTTGGAACGGCTAGGCCTAAGCTGCATAACATGCTAAAGACTTTTGAAGGTACTTCTTCGAAGGAAAGGAATGTGCTCATGGTGGGCACCTCTTCTTGCTCTGCGCTTAAAGGCAGAAAGAAGCAGAAGAATAAGGCTAAGAATAGTTCTAAGCCAAAGTTCCTTAAACCTAAGGGTGGTATTCAAAAGAAAGAGCGGGTAGACAAGGATGTGTGCCTCTACTGTAAGAGGAAGGGGCACTGGAAGAGAGACTGTAAAGTTCTGGCTGCTGAGAATAGGGCACTAGGTGTCTCTAGCTCCGGAACTGGAATGTTTGTTATTGAGATAAATATGTCCACTAATAGAACTGACTGCTGGGTATTAGATACCGCATGTGGCTTACACATTTGTACGAATGTGGAAGGTCTCACAGAGAGCAGGGTGGTTAGACCGGGTGAAGTCGCCCTATGCGTAGGTAATGGAGCACGAGTTGCTGCCGAACGCGTAGGGAAATATAGTATAGACTTACCCACTGGGTATAGACTGGAACTTAATAATTGTTATTTCGTTCCATCTATTACCAGAAATATTATTTCCATTCCAATGTTGGACATTGAAGGTTTTTCCTTCCATTTTTCTAATAGTAGTTGCTACTTTTCGAAAAATGGTATTATTTATGGAAATGCCTCTCTTGAGAATGGTTTATATTTGTTGAATAGTGGACATGATATTCTTAATGTGCAGAACAAGAAGCTCAAATTAAGTAATCAGGAAAATCCCACCTTCTTATGGCATTGTAGACTTGGTCATGCCAATGAGAAAAGAATTGCAAGGTTAAGAAAGTTAGACTACTTAACCCCATTTGACTTTCAGTCTTATGGAAATTGTGAATCTTGTCTCAAAGGTAAAATGACTAACAAACCCTTTTCTGGGAAAGGGGTGAGAGCCAAAGAAGTGTTAGAGTTAGTTCACAGCGACGTGTGTGGACCATTACCCACTCTAGCAAGGGGTGGTTTCGGATACTTCATTACCTTTACTGATGACCTCTCTAGGTATGGATATGTGTATCTTATGAAACACAAATCCGAGGCTTTTGAGAAGTTTAAGGAGTATAAGGCAGAAGTAGAGAAACAACTTGGGAAGAGTATTAAGATTCTTCGATCAGATCGAGGAGGTGAATACCTTAGCCAAGAATTCCTGGATTATTTAAGGTTACATGGGGTCCAATCACAATGGACACCTCCTGGAACACCACAGATGAATGGTGTGTCCGAGAGGAGGAACCGAACCCTGTTAGACATGGTAAGGTCCATGATGAGTTTCTCCTCTCTTCCAATATTTCTTTGGGGTTACGCACTCCAATGCTCAATCTACATTCTGAATAGGATTCCATCCAAATCAGTTGAGAGAACGCCATATGAGATATGGTGTGGCAAGAAGCCATCATTCTTACATATCAAAACGTGGGGTTGCCCCGCGTATGTGAAGAAGATGCTCACTGATAAGTTAGAATCCAAAGGTGAAAAAGGTTACTTTGTGGGATATCCTAAGGAAACAAGAGGATATTATTTCTATCTCCCTGAGAAACAAAAGGTTATTGTTTCTAGACAGGCGACGTTCCTTGAAAATGACTATGTCTTTAAAGGACAAGGTCGTAAAAAGATAGAGCTTGAAGAAATTCAAGAACCACAAGGGAATACTGAGGCTGAAGACTTATCGAATAACCACGATAAAGAATCAGTGGGAGCATTCAGTGAATCTCATGGTGGGAGTCTTTCACTAGGTGATAGTCTTCCAGCCAGTGGGAGCGTAGTTAGGGATAACTCGCATACGCGAGCTACCCCAATTAGACTGAATGAGGACAATTTGGATATTGTTCAAACTCCTGCTCAGGAAACGCTTGAGAGCGTAGCTCCTGAGAATTCTCCTGGCGTTGATCAGATCATCGCAGAAGAACCTCTTCACGATCAGAATGAACAGCCTGCAGAAATGCAACTCCGTAAGTCTACGAGGATTCGTCGTCCGCCCATCAAGTTCAGTTTCCTCTTGGAGGAACACGATGATGTGGAGATCCCGGACAAGGACGAACCTAAGACTTATACTGAAGCGATGTCAGACATCAATTCAGAGAAGTGGCTAGAGGCCATGGAATCTGAGATGGACTCGATGTATACAAATCAAGTCTGGGACTTGGTGGAATTACCTGAAGGGGTTAGACCCATCGGCTGCAAATGGATCTTCAAGAAGAAGATCGATGCAGAAGGTAAAGTGCAAACCTACAAGGCTAGGTTGGTGGCAAAGGGTTATAAGCAACGCGAGGGAATTGATTATGACGAAACCTTTTCACCAGTTGCAAAGATCAAGTCCATTCGGATTTTACTTGCTATAGCTGCATACTATGATTATGACATTTGGCAGATGGATGTCAAAACGGCTTTCCTTAATGGAAACCTCGAGGAGCGTGTGTTTATGACACAGCCAGAAGGTTTTATATCCAAGTCAAATTCACAATTAGTATGCAAGCTGCAAAGGTCCATTTATGGGTTAAAGCAAGCTTCTAGGAGTTGGAATATCCGTTTTGACGAAGCTATCAAATCGTTTGACTTCGTTAGAAATGCGGAAGATCCATGTGTTTATCGGAAATGTCAAGGGGATAAGACTGTTTTCATTATCATATATGTTGATGACATATTGATTCTGGGAAATAGTATCCCGCTAATGCAATCTGTGAAAGATTGGTTGTCCAAGACCTTTATGATGAAGGACTTGGGTGAAGCCTACTACATCCTTGGAATAAAGATTTATAGAGATAGATCTAAAAGGATGTTGGGGCTGTCACAATCCACATACATAGACAAGATACTTAAGCGTTTTAAAATGGAGGACTCTAAGAGAGGTTACCTGCCAGCGAATCATGGGATTAAGCTGTCGAAGAAGGATTGTCCTTCTGAAGAAGCAGAAATCGAGTACATGGAAGGTATCCCATACGCGTCTGCGATTGGATCAATCATGTACGCCATGACTTGCACTAGACCCGATGTGGCCTACGCTATTAGTATCACTGGTAGATACCAGAAGAACCCAGGTGAACGTCACTGGGTTGCTGTTAAGAACATTTTGAAGTATCTTAGACGAACTAAAGAATGTTTCTTAGTCTATGGTGGACAGCCAGAACTTGTGGTAACTGGGTTTACCGATGCCAGTTTTATGACTGACTGTGATGACTTCAAATCACAGTCAGGGTATGCCTTCATGCTCAATGGCGGGACGGTGAGCTGGAATAGTTCCAAGCAAAATACGACTGCAGATTCAACAACCGAGGCTGAGTACATTGCTGCATCAGAAGCCGGGAAGGAGGCTGTCTGGGTTTCAGAGTTCTTGAAAGAACTAGGGGTAGTTCCGAGTGCCAGTTTTCCAATAAAAGTGTATTGCGATAACACTGGTGCAGTTGCACAGGCAAAGGAACCAAGATCCAATAACAGAAACAAGCATGTACATAGACGCTATCATTTGATCCGAGAGATCATAGCAAGAAAGGAAATAGAGTTAGAACGTGTTCCCACAGAGGATAACCTAGCTGACCCTTTCACCAAACCATTGGGTGTGCAACAACACGCCAGACACTTTGAGAGTCTGGGTGTTAGACGCATGGGTGATTGGCTCTAGGCCAAGTGGGAGATTGTTAGTATAAATGTCCTAGAGACAATCGTAATAAGGACATTGTACTAGATCATATTCAGTTGTATTATTAATTTGATTAATAATATTCGGCATTACATAAAATGAATATAATGTTTGATTGTTTGCGTATATTCATGTTTATGTTCCCATGAACATATGTTGTCATTGAGAATGTGAGATCTCGAATGACTATAAACATAGTTCTTAAATAGCCCCAATCAATGATCATCGAGAATGGGATATCGATGATGCGATTGAGATTGGTGTGCGATCTGGATCATATCCTTAGAGGATGTAGTGGTTCTCACAACTACGAGATACTAGGTATTTCATGATGGATGCACAGATACTTTGGAGAGTATTGGCATACCCGACCGAGAAACCGTTTGATGTATTCTATTTACGTGTCTACGGTAATATCGGTTTGTGGAGTAGTGAAATAGTCCTCAGACTTGAGGTCAATACGCACGACATGTACGGAGTAATGCACTTAGATCATGACCGACGCTTGCACTCCTGACGGGGTAGATATGGCATGAGTCAAGTACGTTGCGAAGTATATGTGCGTGGTAGTTGAGCCAAGAATAGGATTCGTTCCTCTAATAGACTTGGAGAGAATACTTGTCTTCTCATAATTAATTGGATCGTTAGTCATTGGCCAATGCACGTCATTTTAGAATGGTGTCTAAAATGACAATATGATCAATTAATTGATGAGATAATATGATTAAGTTATTTGAACAGACACATCATCATGTTCTAGACTTAATCGAGTATTCGTGAATGAAAGGACCGTACCACTATGAGCTTCACATTACAGGTAGTTGCAGTATCCTCGCAACGTACCTCATATGTTGAGATTGTCTGGTTTATTGTCTAGGGTTAAACTAAGACCATTAGTTTGACTAATCGCTTGACATATGAGGGCCTATGGGTCACACAACAGTAGTCTTAGTTACGAATTGAAGTTGGTTAAATTAAATATTGATTTGATCAAGAATATTTAATTTATAGAGAAATGAATTATAATTTTATTAGATAGAATTATAATTACAATTGTTTAATTAAATTAGATTTAATTAAATAATTTTGTGTTTATATATATAGTGAATATGTTGGACATATTGACTCGATCTAAGTAACATTAGATTGAGTTCAAAAAAAAAAAGGACATTTGGAAGTGGGGCGGCACAGCCGCCCACTTCTCTTACCTTTGGAAGGAAATGATGAAATTGGTGGATTTCTTTAAGGAAAAGAAATCCACCACTTAATCTATATTACTCTATATATAGAATTGGTATGAGACCAATTCAAGTGATACAGAGAAACCAACGGGGTGTTCTCAGAGAATACCACAAAATCAATTAAGGTTGCCTTGAATTGATTGGAAATTATAGGAGAATTCTTGGAGAATTTTCGCTATATATATTTCTCTAGTTAAATCTTCGTAGAGAATTGTCCTAGCAAATTCTCCGGAGATTTCAACTGTCAAAGAATTCGTAGACGAGGGTTACGTGGATACCATAGTAGAGGATTCGAGCAACGAGGAGGATTCGATCCACGACGAGCTCGGATCTACGGAGATTTGTAAGAACTCTCTAACCTTTTTGTTATCGCAGATAATTATGTTATACAGCAAAATCAGAAGTTCGAGTGTTGGCGAAAATTTTAAGCTTCCGCTGCTACGACCTTGGAGGTCCGTACCGCTAAATTCCCAACACCTGGTCCAAGCGAATGAATTTAATAAAATGTAAGAGATAAAAAGAAAATTTTGTAGAATTTACATTTCCAATACAAAACCGTTGAAGGTAACAGTAGGTAATGAGCATTGTTCCGAAGTGCTATTTCATAATGACCCTGGAAAAATCGAGAGAGCAAGACATAAAAATGGATTTTGCAAACGTATCGCATCGTATTCAGCTTCCTCGAGGATTTCATAAAGATGGTTTTGGATTTTCCAATCCAAAACCCTTAAATACTATATGGACTTTAGCGTTTGTAGATTAGTGAAACTTTCCAAACGTTGTAAGATTTTCTATTTCCACTTCGGAGGCGAGATTGGTCCTGTGAGTGTGAAGTTATAAAAACAAGTGAAAAAGACAAATCCATCGTCAACTTCAGACAGTGATAAGAGATGGGACAATAATAGTAATAGTAACACTGTTAATCCTTGTTGGGTGTTCGTTTCTTCGTTGGCACATCGAATCATCCATACAAATCTCAGGATTTCATAAAATATTTGTCTTTATTATTTTGTATTTTTTTTGTTTTTATATCTAGTATTGAGTTGAATAATCCGACTCACTATACTGACTAATCTTAATTTAAGTCGGATGAGACTTTTGAAAGATAGCATTTTTTTTCAATAAATACTTAAACTTTTTAAAGTACTCGAACTCGAGACCCAGAACTTACCTCTATTATTTTGTATTATTGTGTTGGCGAGCAGGGACTCTCTTATTCTGGAACAAGTCCTTTGGGTGCTATTTGAGAGAGGGGAGGCAAAGACATTGCAGAGAAACCGACGTGGGAAAGAGCCACGTATAATGCGGCGGGAGGAGTTTAAAAAATGCAGCAATTGATTTGGTAGCCGGTGTTGGTTTGTCCTATAGCTATTTGGAATTGGAATCCAATTGACCCTCACATAAATTCTTCTAATAAAGACAATTTTTAGCTCACCAATGCATGTGTATTTGGGTCTCTGCAGGATTGTAGAAATGCATACATTCTTTTACTAATATTATGCAGCATCGTAATCAGTCAACTTGGTTCGATACTAATCATAGTCTACGGGCTTCCAAGTATGTGGTATTTAGTGACTAGTATATTACGGTTTAATACTTCAAATCGTTAGCAAATTGATCGGATAAGAAGTTTCATATCAGAAAATAAAAAGGAAGTTGGAGTAGGATAATATAATGTGTTAGGATAGCGTTTCAGGAAACAGAAAACATAAATGTTGAGAACACGTATAATGTAATATATATATATATATATATATATATAGTGTTAATGTATAATAATATAGGAGACATAAAGAATAAAAAAACAAACAATATACGTGGTTCGATTTAAAAATATATATCAACAGGATCAAAACAATAATCACTATAGTATGTGTAACATAGAAGGGATAAAGAGAGGCCAGGATTGCATCTAAAAGCTAAATATGTATATAGAAGTAAACTAATACGGTTGAAATATATATTACTAATTTGGTTGTCTTGTATATAAGTATGCAATCACTTTGGATGTCGTGTTGCCGTCCACCTGTGTCAAGAGCGCAACTATTTGCAATCCTTTTTTACCGACCCCGACTAAGTCAAGCTGTAGAGAAAGGAAGCCCACAGAAAAGGTCGCTGTCCTTATGAAGTTTTCGATGCAGAAATTAAAAGTCAAGCCGCCTTGGACCGATTATCAACGGTTTGGAGGGGCACGACGTGGAGCTTTGCTCGAAGCTCACCACCGAGGCGTGGCGCCTCGCAATTGTCGCAGGATTCTCTTGGAAAGAAGACACTTCACATATCCTCCACGCGATTAAACTTGCAGCTCGCGGTCAGTCTTTCCCTTGGTCTTTTGATCCTCCTTGATGTTCTGATGGTACTGGTCGTGGCGATTACATGCTTTGGTGTTCTTACTTCTTGCGGTGCAACTTGGGGTTATCTTTTGGGCTTGGTTTTAGGTATTCTTGGAAACTATATAAATTTTATTTTGTAGGTGCTATTTTGATAGATTTTTATCTAGTTTTATTCGAGCTGTAATTATGTGGATGCAAGTTTTATTGGAGTTTTTAAAGAGTAATACACTTGTACTTGTAAAAAAAAAAGAATAAGTCCAATGATTGATACTATGATTTCAGAGTAACTATCCATATGTGCAATAATATCGCTATCTTCAAGATGTTTGAAAATGTTGAAAATTAACAAGTGCTTATAAAAAATAACAACACTGTTAAGGTTCTTGGTAAATGCATATCTGATTTATCATTTATTTTTGGAAAAGTCGCGATTCTTGTGAATATATTTTTTGTACTCTATATAATTTGATCTTGTCTAAGAATGAGATATTTTTCCTGAAGAGATATAGTAATGAGAGCATGTTTAAGCTCAATATTAATAAAGTTGAACTTTTTGTTTACATATTTTACTCTTTTAATTTATGGCTTAATCGATATCAAATATTAGATACCAATCTTTAAAATTCATGACAAAAATTGATTTGATTGAATGTGACAATGAACATGAAAATAAATATGAAATATGTGTACAATCTAAAATGATTAAGCAATCCCGAATCCCTAAAGTTCTAAACCTTTTGAATTAATTTATTAAAAAATTTACAAATTTAATGGCGTACTAGTAACGTTGATACTTCATAACTTTCATAGATGAGCACTTTTGGTATACATGAGTATATTTCTTCATATTATATAAAATTCGCTTTAATAACATTTAGTTTAATGTCTTTTTGATCATATAGTTTTGGTTTAAAATTCATGAAATTTGAGAATTTTTTTGTACACGAGGCAGTGATTTTGACCACATTTTTATAGGGGTGAGCCAGAAAATCACCAAACTGTGAAATCAACCGATAGCGAAACTGAGACCGAAAAATTTCAAACCGCACACTAAAATGGTGTCATGGTACGGTTTCAAACTGACACCGATTAGATATGGTTTAGTTTTGGTGTTGGTCTCAAACCACACCGCCAAACCGCATATGTAAATGATGTCATTTTTTATATATGTTTGCTTTGTGATAAGACGACATCGTTTTGGTTTAGCTTATACGTAATTTTCCTTCCTTTCTTTGGTTGCGAAGATGAACTTGCTCCTTAGAGGCAGAATTTTAATTTTTGTTGGATGAACTTGTTATCTGTTAATTATCAGTTTCTGATGTCTTAATTTTGAAGTGTGAATTGGTGTATTATCGGTTGCTGACTTGCTATTGCCTTAATTTGAAGTGTGAGCTTGTGAAGTGGGCTTGTGAACTTCTGAAGTGTGAACTAGTTTTAATTGTTTTAGTGCAAGTTGGCTTACTAATTTTCCCCGAAAATTCTCAAAATTAAGTTTTTTGGGTCAAATTTGGGCCTATTGAATGGTCCTTACAAACAAGGCCCAATTTGCGGTGTCACATCGCAAAATTGCAATGAGAAACCGCAAACCGCCAAACCACGATTTTCTTATATACCGCGAAACCGAGGGTGTGAATTTCAAATAAATAAAAAATGCGGTTCGGTGTCAATTTTCAAACGGATACCACAAAACCGCACCGAACTCACCCCTGCATTTTTATACAAAATATTCCAAAAAGAAGATTAAAAGATTTGAAATATCTCCCTCCATATCCCCTTTTATCTTGTCTCTGCGTTCTGATGGATAACAATAATCCAGTCGGTCGGACATTAGATAGCAATTACCCAATATTCCCTCTGCCCACCGACTCCGTCCAAGTCAAAACTGACACTACCCATTAAGCCGATGATTAACGGAGTGCTTGATGCTAGTATTCGTTTTATGGGCTTGAGCACTAGATGGCCCAATAGTATATGCCCCGTTTCCTGGCCCAATCATCCTTGGTTGAATCCTCCGAGTCCCGTTTCCTAGCCCAACCATCCCTAGTTGAATCCGAGTCCTAATATCCAAAGACTCTCCAACGCAGTGCGAAGGGGCATGTTAACTCGGCATATTTCGCCACCCATGATATCAGCATAATGGTCTAGTTCTTGCCATCGAGGACATTGTCGTTCGAAACTTCAATGACATTGGTTAGCATCATTAGGCACAAGCTCGCCGAGCTGCTGCTGAACACGCGCTGGCTAACGAAAGAGAGAGCGGGGGAGAGAGGAGGAAAGAATTTGACACACATTCTAACACCCACCGCGGTTCTTCATTCACCAATATGATGGGAAGATAAAAGAGAAAAAGTTTACATGTTGGATCAAAAGCAATTACAGATCATCATGTTCTTAAACATGGCACTGCTCCTTTACATGATTGTCTGAACATCAAAACTCCTGAACTGCCACATGTTCACAACACGTTCTTCAGCTCAGGATGTCTTTTGCGAAATGTATCAAACAAAAAAGACTCACACAACTATTCAAAATAAAGACAGAAATGTAATGCGATAATCAACTTAATACCTACCTACAAGCACAGTCATACAGTGACCCAGTTTACTTTAGTTTCAAAAACAAAAGAACCTAAGATAGGGTCAAGCTCCAAGGGTAGTTAAGAGAAAGGATTAGCATGGTAAAGCAAGAAACAAGTTGAGGAAAAGAAAAAGGATTAAATTGAATAGAAGCAATTGGCAATTCTAGATTGTCCTAATTGCTTTTTCCATATTATTTATCAAATCTCCTTCCATCCAAAAGTCCCGGAAAAAGAAAAGAAACGAAAAAGATGACCTACCTTTTCTTTTTGAATAGAAACTATCAAATTAGTTCTAGGGACATGGATTTTACCCGTGGACTCTAGAATCAACAGTAAGACATGCCAATTTAGTAATTTCAACCTGATGCATACCGAGGTCAAGGAAGACTGCCCTGCACAAGGAGAGAAGTGACCGAGGGAAGTTGTGTCCTTTAAAGCTAACATTTTATTGTAGCACCTCAAAGTTTAGATGCATTTGCGGTGCTTTTGCTCAAGGCAATCGCTGTCTTCGAACCAGGCAAACGCCCCAAATGCTTGCAAATGAAATTCCCTGCCAACATAATCTTATGGAGATCAACATCGGTCCTTATTCCCATGCCATTGACCATGTACACCACATCTTCGGTGGAAACATTTCCAGAAGCACCCTTTGCATAAGGGCAGCCACCAAGACCAGAAACGGATGAATCAACTGTGCTAATCCCCATCTGTAGCACAAACGTACACGAAGGGTGAAACTCTTTCATCCAGAAACAGAAAGAAATGTTTTGCTTACCAGGCAATAGATATCGTACAAAAATTGTAGCCCTATGAAGTTATCTGCTTACATGGCCATAGATATCAGTGGCATTCATAGATTCTAATTGCCCCCCACCTGATCAATATAGATCATCCTATCGACCCCTGGTCCTAGACTCCATGCCGAATTTCCACCCCACCCGTTACAACTTGAGCTAGGCTTCAATGGCACTAGTAACAATGATTAACCAAGGTAGAAGATCTATCCACAGAATCACTTGACGGTGAAGCATGATTTGCATGTCAATCATGCCAAAAGATGCTAATACTCAAGTACATGTAGATAAATTTTGCCGCTTTTTTATAGATAAAGTATCTCATACATATGTCCAGCGACTTACTTGAAGGGATGCTAAAATATTTGAAAGAGCCTGCCCGTAAGTGTCGTGAAAATGGACAGCGAGCCTTTCAACGGGAACAACATTGAGCACGGCTTCTAGCATTGGAACAACACTACCTATGCAAAGAAGAAGAGAGATAGGAGGAAAGTATAATCATATATGCCCTTTGAAGATCTATTTTCTTCATAATTCAGAAACAGACATTAACCAAAATAGACGTTCTCGTTTAGTCTTTCACAGCCTCATTATTTGCACCAGCTAGTTATACTTGAATATTCCTTGAGATTAGTGAATGATTCTTATTCTTTATATCAGAGGCACAACCTTCTGAGTAACTTTATTTAAGCACAACGAAAAATCATAGTGCATCTTTAAGAGCCTTATATCTTCTCATTGTGCACAAATATTTAGACGCTCAATTAGTTCAGAATGTGACTGGAAAATAGAAAAACCCAAAATTATTTTGACATTACCAGGAGTTCCAACTCCAATCGTATCGCCTAATGAAATTTCATAGCAACCCATATCAGAAAGCCGTTTAGCCACATATGCTACTTGAGATGGAGACACCTTTCCTTCAACTGGACATCCCACAACACATGAAACATAACTGCAGATTGAAGAAAATCGAGTAATCTTAAGTCAAAATATAAGCAGGCGCAAGATCTTAGCCAATGGTCAAGCAAACTGCAAATAAATGATATAATTTTTTTGGTCGGTAAATAAATGATATTTTCTAGACTACATTTTTTAAAGTCCATCAGCAGGTGCACAGTCTCATATTTGTATACCTGTTTAATCCAGATAATTTTTTAAAGTTCAATTCAATGTAACCGTTTCTATTTAGAGTTAAATTTTCAAAGATCCTTGTTGTTTGCCAAATTGTACTTGGATGTCCACGTTAGTTTGCAAAAATATCATCGGAGACGTGGTAATCCTCATACGTGTGCCTTCAAATGAAGCCCATCAAATTGAAGTTTGCACAGGTTTTGACTTTGCCAACGTGCCATGACACAAGGGTCATGTGGACAATATCAATAGGCCATAGGACCAAGTTCCAAGTTCCACCAGTATTTGATTTCAAAAGTGGATCAGCGGGGACGACCCTTTTAGACCAATATTTCTTTAGGCAATTATAGGATGTTGAGACTATTGAATCGGACTAATGCTTAATTTCAGTCATCTCATAATTACCTAAAGACAAATTAGCCTAAACAGGTGGTTCCAACCATCTACTAGCATCAGATATTAATACAATATAAGATAAGCAGGTGAGTCGGTATATGGAGACCATAGTAAAGAAGTGCATGCATAATAGAAGTTCGTATACATACCCCCGGACAGGAATTGAATCCTTGATAGCAGCATGAGCAACATCTTGGTAACGGATCAAACTATCTTCAATGCTGCAGTTGATATTTGACTTTGAGAATGACTCTGAAGCTGATGCAAACACTGCCACTTCCTTGGCTCCAGCTGCTACAGCAGCTTCAAAACCCTAAAAAGAAGATGAAAAGTTTGTCAACAAGAAGATTTTCCAGGACGACCATGCAGCTCTTTCAGCTCAAAATAGCTCACTCTCATATTAGGGGTTAACACCGGAAGCCGAACACCCTCAATATCTTTGATTGCTTTCATTACGTCCTTGGCATCGGCCAGCTGCAATCCAAACAAAGGTCTGAAAGAAGTTAAAATCAGCCCAAGCGACAAACCAAGAGAAGATTATCTCCATCCTATAAATCCAAGCAAGAGAACAGCTCGAACAAAACAAAAATCAATACATAGCACACCAACCTGAGGCACCCATTTCGGGGAGACGAAGCTAGTTGCCTCGACGACGGGCAACCCGGAAGAAGAAAGCATCTTGATCAACTCAACCTTAACCGCAGTAGGCACAATCTCCTTCTCATTCTGCAGGCCGTCCCGCGGGCCAACCTCCACTATCTTAACATAATCGGGCAAATTCTTCGCCAGCTGCAACACCCATCAACCCCTTTATGCAATTCCCCAAACAGGTTAGTAACTGAGGACAGTGTTTGGCTTCACCTGGCTAGTTAACGCCACTCCAGAGCTGAATTGTCGAAATTGGCCGCTCTGTAATACGCCTTTAGGTTTGAGGCAGGCAAACACAAATTTAATAATAATTCAATTCAATTTTTTTTTTATTTAAAAAAAAAAAGACAAAACCCAATTCAGACATCAAAAACACGAAAAGGGGTGCGCTTACTTGCAGTTGCAGTCCACCTTTTAGAGTAGCAATGAGGAGGATGATAAGGAGGAGTCTCCCGTGGGCCCCACTCAGCGGTGGAGCCCTCGCCCGGATCAATCATCGGAGGGATGACAGAGGTGCGGTTGCTTCGGAGGAGGGGCCCGCACCGGCTGAGCTTTTTGACGGATCGCGTGTACTGCATCTCCCCGCTTTGCTAACACATTTGCTAAAGATCTTTTGGCAATCGCAGTTTGGTAATTAACAGTTGACAGACCGTACTCCACAATTTGGGAGACCGCACTTTAGCACCAGCAGCGGCACAGCAAGTAAGATTTTTTTTAAAAAAAAGCGATATTAAAATGGTAAATTTGTTATATCATAGATTATGAGACCCGGTTGTGTATTATTGGACTCCCAGCAGTTGAGGTCCGGACCCGGCTCGTTAGTCGATGGCAAAATTGTAATATCAGAGATTAAATAAGGATATTTTTGTAATTTTGATACAAAAATTATTAGTCTCAGCTATACTATTATTAGTCGCGTGTTGTAATATTGTTAGTCGCATCGCGTGTTGCTAACTACTTTGTCATCAGGCTAAATGCTCTTTGGCTAACGGGAATCTGAATCTCATTCCACTGCGTCTGTACCAAGATTCAAACAGGGAAGCGTCTTGAATAGAATGTGCAGGGTCTCTCTCTCTCTATTCCACCAAAAGGAAAACACAAGTATTGAGAAGAGAGTAATGCATTCAATTCCATCGACATGCATTACATGTCATACAAATACGTCTGTATATTCAGTGGAATCAAAAAATAAGATTCAAAAGAGGACCCACGAGAAGCACGAATCTTGCATTCTTCAAAGAGAGGAGAATATTGGGACCCCAGGGAGGGTAGCCCCTGCATCAACAATGAAGATATTTCCTGTCACATAATCTGACGAGTCGTGGATCAGGTACCGAACGAGGGACGTCAAGGCTGGATCGGAGGTCCCAAATGTTCTCAAAGGGACTGTTTTCAAAGCAACATTGTTAAGCCAGTCTCTCTGCATAAGACCTTCTGTTATCTCAGATCTGAAGAGGCCGGGGCTGATTGAATTCACCCTGATCTTGTATGCTCCCAATTCCAGAGCCATGACCTGCGAGTCCCCAAGCCAAAACAATCAGCATTCAAACAATCTAAAAGATCGCAGAAGTAAATGCCAGGCCGATGACCAAAACTTGCTTATAAATTCATCAGAGATTTGTTGTCCCAAGAAGTCATCCAGACTATTCACAAAATGGATTTAGTTCCCAAAGTCGCAGTTGCAGAACACAATCACGACTAACACATTTTTAACAAGTTCCATATGATACACAAAATGGGAAGAAGGACGGAATAGGACCTTGGTCATGGTGTTGACAGCGGCCTTGGAAGAGGCATACGCAACCCCTCCAGGCAAGTGGCCGCGCGTAAGACCAGCAATGGACGAGATATTGATGACCGATCCTGGAAGCTTGGCAGCACGCATCCTCCGGCACACGGACTTTGCGACCAGCCATGTCCCTGTGTAGTTAGTCCTGATGGTGATATTCCACTCTTCCTCGTCCAATTCCAGGGGACTCTTCACCGTGCCTGTCATGCTCACAAACTGATTAGTATCTATCATTCACCATTTTCTTCTAAGAACTAAGAAGAGGGACGACTATATATTGTGCAAACCGTAGGTACCTAAGTGATTTTTTGCGATACGACAGGTACTAAAGTGGACTTTTCCCAAAAAGGAAAGAAATAAGGGAAAGGGGTTCAAAATTATGGTTACCTCTGACACCGGCGTTGTTGATCAAGGAATCGATCCTACCAAACGCGTCCCAAGCGGCCTGCACCGACTGATCGATCGACTGTCCGTCGGCGGCGACGTCGAGCGCCACGGCGATGGCTCGCGGCTGGGGGTCGTCGCCGAGGCGGTTGATCTCCTCGCAGAGCTGATGGAGGCGGTCCACGCGGCGAGCCGCGGCGACGATCCGGCAGCCGGCTTTGGCGAGGTCGAGGCAGAATTCCTTGCCCAAGCCGGAAGAGGCGCCGGTTACCATAACCACCTTGTCCGGGATGTGGGCCCACGGCTCCAGCTGGGACGAGACTTGCTTTCCCATTTTTGAAGAGACGTTAAGTACTGAGTTTAGGAATGGGAAACACACACACACGAGTATGCATTTATATACGCAAGGGGTGAGGATTGGGTGGTTATTTTTTTTTTAAATTTAATTGGGTTGGTTTAAATTCGGACTACAAATAATATTCAATTTTGTTTTTCTTTGCTGAACCATTTCCGTCAAATTTCCCTTCCCTTTCCGTGATCATGTTCTGGTCATCTACAACAATATTTCTTACAATCATCCTAACTGGTCCACTAAATAGACTAACTTATATTATTGCAACAATATCAAAACAATGATGTATTTTTAAAATTTTAAAATAAAAATTTGGTTAAGCTAAAATAATTTAATCTAAATAAATCAATACATTAGACTAGAAGGTCACGAGCTTTATTATCAGTCAAATCCACTTTTGCTGAAAGATGCACAGGATACATGTGTAAATTTTCATTTTTTTCATTTTTTTTCATTAATTGGAAGTAAATAGTTTTAATAAAATAGGAAACATCTTTTAATTATACAACAAATTAGCGTGCTAAGACTTTTGGGTGCAAGTTTTGGGTTAAACTAAAATAATTTATTTTTTATGCAAGTTAAAAACTGTTATATATAGATTTAGAATTGCACATGATAGATTTTATTTTTAAAATGCAAATAGTTATATTAGGACGTTTCTCAATTCCACATTTGAACTCAGTATTTTCTACCAACTTTCGTAGTGGGTCAAGTCGTGAAGAGGAAGACCTCATAGACTTTGAATAATAAAGTCTACGGAAGCTTTGTGCATGTTTTGGTCTTGCTAAATAACAACTATTTTACATTAAAAAAAATCATCAACCACCCCCCTCTTGTCTTTCATGGACTCCGCGTGTCATTAGAAAAAATTATGATGGTTCCAACACAAATTTAAATAATAATAATTTTATATTAGAAAAATTACGCTCAGGTCCCTGTAGTTTAGCGTCCCTCCCTCTGGGATTCTTGCATTTCCGAAATCGTTTCTGACATCCCCGAAGTTTGGTTTTAGAAACTCTCGGGTCCCTGACGGCTATTTTTTTATTTTGGGAAAATTATGCTCAGGTCTTTGTAGTTTGGCGTCCCTCCCTCTGGGGTCTCTGCATTTCCAAAATCGTCCATGACGTCTCTGAAGTTTAGTTTTATCAACTCTCGGGTCCCTGACTGCTCTTTTTTTCATTTTTGGTCATAGAAATGACCAAAATACCCTTGAACAAAAATAAAAAAATTACCTTCTTCAACTTTTGAACAAAAATACCAACTACCAAAAACTAACCCAAAACTAAGATCAAACTAACTAACATCAAGAACACGACCAAGAACATCAAGAACAACAAATGAACTCGGCCTGGGAACTAAAATTTATCTGGTAAACAAAAGCATCAAGAGGTCTGTGTTCGTCCTCGAATTTCAGATCCGGTAAACAAAATTTCAGATCTTACGAACAATCGACCTCAAACGGCGACAACCCCTGGTTAATTATTGGGTTAATTGTTAAAAGGATTCGTCGTCGTCCCACGCCTTGGTCAGAACAAAGCTATCATGGCCAGAGTCCCGGAGGGCGACAGACGAGGAGCAAAAAGAGAGACCGTGGAAGTTAACCCAAAAATCGATCCGACGTCGACGACACTGCTCCTCGGAAACGTCATCTCCATCATCGGCGAGATCTGGATGAGCTTTGGTTGGGGCTTGTCAGTCTTCGCCCACATCGATGCCCATGCCCACGACGCCATCCTCCTCATGTATGGGTGAGTTTGCTTGCGGTCGTCCAGCTCTGTTCCCTAGCGACGACGGAGACGACGATAGGCGGGAGAATGACGATGGAGAAGTTGGACGGCAGAGCGAGGGTGACGCTTGGTGAAAGCGGACAGGACTGACTAGGACGGCGAGGATGGTAGAGATGGTGTGGATGGCTAGGACGGGGAGCTGGAGGACGATGATGACAGAGAGACTGCGTGAGGACGACGGGACACAAACGATGAACGTGTTTGATGTTAGATTTTGATATGAGTTTTTTTTCGTAATGTTCTTGGTTGTGTTCTTGATTTTGGTTAGTTTGATCTTATTTTTGGGTTGTTTTTTGGTGGTTGGTATTTTTGTTCAAAGGTTGAAGAAGGTAATTTATTATTTTTTTTAAGAGTATTTTGGTCATTTTCATGACCAAAAATGAAAAAAGAGGCGTCAGGGACCCGAGAGTTGATAAAACCAAACTTCGGGGACGTCAGAAATGATTTTAGAAATGCAGGGACCCAGAGAGAGGAACGCCAAACTACAGGAACCTGAGCATAATTTTTTCTTCATTTTTGGTCATAGAAATGACCAAATTACCCTTAAAGAAAAAAAAGAAAAATCATCATCTTCAACCTCTAAACACCATCTTCAACCTTCAATCTTATTTTTTTTTGCAGATTCAACCTTTAATCTTGTAACATCAAGAACTAAACACTAAGAACACAACATCGAAAATAATAAATTAAACCCAGAAATTAGGGATGGCAGAAATACCCATACCCTAAGGGTTGGACCCTACCCTTATCCTACGGGTCTAGGGTATATTTGTGTCTAGAGTAGGGTATAGGTATGGGTCCATGTTTAAAGGTAGGGTCTAGGGTAGGGTATGAATCCATAGCTAGTCCATGTGGGTCGGACCCTACCCTTACATTTTTACCCTTTTTTAGACTCTACCCTAATTAGACTCTAGTTAGACTCTACCCTAATTAGACTCTAGTTAGACCTTTGTTAGACCGTATTGATAATATATATAATATACTTTACGGTTAACTTTAACATATTTATTATGTTACTCCGCAACTAGCTTAGAATATGTCGTGAATGATGGATCACTAGAAGCTGACATGCTATATTTTTCTTTTGTTGAATTGTTTATGTACTTCGAACTCTAAAAAAAAACCGTGAACTATTGAAATTAAATTACAAAATTTGATGTTTCATCAATTTTCTATTGAATGTTGATGTGTAACGTAGTAGATGTCTTGAATTTATTTAAATTTTATATAAAAATTATCAAAATGCAGAACGTTAAAGGGTCGGACCCTGCAGACCCTGTAGACCCTGGGTCTCCAGGAGGGTAGGGTATAAATCTAACAATAAAAAATTTGTAGGGTCGAGGGTAGGGTATGGATCCATCCAAAAAAACTAGGGTATGTGTAGGGTACTATCAATACCCTACCCTACCCTACCCATTGCCGTCCCTACCAAAAATTAAACACAACTTCTCTTCGTCCCCGTCCCCGTCCCAAAGCTATATTCAAGATATGAAGATTCAGATCTAAACCAACACTAACACAACACTAATTTAAAAGAGCCCCGCATCCAAGATCTGAAAATCCAGATCTAAAAAATCTCAACTCCAAGAGCACATCGTTCTCCTTGCGACACGAATCGTTCCTCTTCTCCCGCTATCGTTCTTCCCTCTCCCGCTCCTTCTGCAGCACCGAACTCCCACTCAGCAGCGATGACAGATGGAGAGCAGTAATGGGTTTGGCCATGTCGAGAGAGGAAGGGGGTTGTCAAGAGAGGTCACCGGTGAGCACGTCGAGAAGCAATAAGGATCCCCATCATCTACCCGCTTGATGCCGCCGTCGTCTACCTGCTTGTGGTTAGCACTGTCGTCCACCGCCATCCCCATCGATCTCACTCGCCTCGTTGATGTTGGAAGCTCGTCCGAGAATAAGCCCACCGACGACGGCCCTGGCGTTACCTACATCGGCTAGGGGGGTTCGGGTAATGGGCAATTAGTTGGGGAAGAAACTGTTGCATTTTGACAAACAAAAGATCTGGGCAATTAGTTTTGTGGGATTAATTTGTTGTCCATTTCTGGCAATTAGTTTGGTTTAGGATTAGGGTTTCGATTGGGGATGTTCAAGAAGGAAGAAGAAGAAGAACATGGTTAATTTTTGTTTCGAATGATTATTTAAGAAGAAGAAGAATATGGTTAATTTTTTGTTTTGTTTTGATTTGATTGGGGATGCCCTCGGTTAATTTTTGTTAAGAGGTTGAAGATGATAAGTTTTGGTTGACGATGAAAACCGAAAGTTTTTTTCTTAGTGTTCTTGGTTTTGTTCTTGATTTTGGTTAGTTTGATCTTATTTTTGGATTAGTTTTTAATTTTTGGTATTTTTGTTCAAAGGTTGGAGAAAGTAAATTTTTTTTATTTTTGTTTAAGGGTATTTTGGTCATTTCCATGACCAAAAATTATAAAAAGAGCTGTCAGGGACCCGAGAGTCTCTAAAACCAAACTTCGGGGACGTCAGGAACAATTTCGAAAATACAAGGACCCCAGAGAAAGGAACGCCAAACTACAGAGACCTGAGCATAATTTTCTCTTTTATATTTCCTAGTTTAGAATGCGTTTTCCAAAGTTAACTTTAACTTTTACGGCTTGTTTAAAACCAATTCCGTTAGGAACATGATTCCATTTCTAATTCTTTATGATAATAGAATAGAATCACTTTTCTTTTCTTTTTGTTTGGAACCAAAACTTAAACATAGGAATTGATTTGAGCTTTTTACATTAATACCCTTACACTAGTTAACATCAATTATTACCATTTATCAAGAACAAAAAATATCCATCAGAATCCCATCATCCATTAGCTGACAGTAATAGTAAAACAATATGTCATCTTACTCTAGATCGTATGTTCTACAAACAACAGATGCAAAGTAGATGGGTTAATTCTTTGATAAACAACAGAATCCCTTCATCCGTTAGCTTACGGCAACTTAAGAGTGAACAGAAAATCAAATTAATTGTAGAACAGTCAACCAACACCTAGAGTAACAAAACCAACATCTAAGAACAAATCTCAAAAAAAAATTCTACAATAGAATCTAATAACGAAAGAAGCAGATTAGCTGGACTAATTCTTCGACGAAGAACACCAGAATGATCACCATATTAGCCATAACCAGCATTAAGGAAAAGGGCATGACCAGACCTCTTCACACTAATCTAATACCATTGCAGTTAAGTCTCCAAAGCTGCACCGTCTTGCATCCTGACCAAATCGCTCCGAGTAACCTTGCATGGAACGATATGCCTCAAGTAGTGCCCAAAAACCCAATTAACTTGCACAAGTCAAACCAAGACTTTTGCGACATGCAGCACATAACCAAGACCTTCAAGTGCTGCAATCTGCAGCAACCAAGAACACAAACTGCTGCAGAATTCTTGGTCTTCAAGTTGCCTTGGATGATTGGCCATTGGAAGATCTTTCTACATCAACGAAACATAGATGCTCAGAGCATCAGTTACTCTCCCACATATTCGCTGACAATAGGAAGAGGATGTATAAACCAGTCAAGAATCATCCAAAAAAAGTCTCATTTCCAATCCAACAAGTGAGTAGTGACTATAGATGAAAGCCATTTACTCTTAGATTGATCTAACCCAACATTACCATCAACGTGCTTCCCTTCTTCTCGGTCTCCCAATTCATAAAAGAAGCCCGCGTTTATTCCCAGACGTGAATACCATTGACTTGCTTCACTTCTCTTGGTTTCCTAATTCCGAGAAAAAAAAACCCCACATTTCCCCCCATAGGCGTTGCATTCTCATTACTCCCAAAAGAAGATACCCATCAAACCAAATTTCTCAACCAACCAACAGATCTCGGATCCAGAAACAAAATAACATAAGGAACCAAACTTTACACACACAGAGACAGGAGAGAGAGACCTTCTTGTGAGGATCCATAGAGGAAGAGGAAATAGGAAAAATAAAATTGTTTCGCTTAGGAACTTTAACGAGACTACCGGATTCAACGTCGCCGACGGTGAAGAATATCTTCTTCGCAGCAGCAAAGTTCCTTCAAGATGGAGCCGGTAGTCGTCGCCCAATAGGAGAGATGGTTAGGGAGGACTGAGGAGAGGAACTGACGAGGGGGAAGACAAAAAGGTTTAGGGTAATATTAATATATGGTTAGGGGTATAATTGGTATTTATGTACAATTCTGTTTTTGGTCCCTAGAAATCCGACCACTTACCAAAGGAATCTCTTTCCTGAGTTTTGGATGGAAATATAATCACTTTCTTGAGTAATATTAGTTCCAAACACATTCAATTTTTTAAAATTCAGGAAAATGATTCCAATTCCTATCATTTTTAAGTTTCTAAACATGCTGTTAAAGTTTTATCAAGTTTCTCTTCTGTGGGCTATTGACAGACACGTTCTTGAGAAGTAAGACACTTGATATGTTGAAATCTCATAAAATTGATAGTAACAACATTCCCTCAAAATAAAGTTTCAGGGAGAAAAAATGAAATGGATATTACATATACTATCACAATTCTCGCTAAAAATATACTCTTAAAAATAAGAAACTAGGATAGGCCCAACAATATACTCTCTAAATACTCATACATGTAGGAGTGAGCATCTAATCCGATATCTGAATTCTGAATTCGAATCTTAAAAAAATTCGAATTCGGATAATTTTCTATTCGGATTCGGATTATCCAAACTTTTTTAGTTTGGATTCAGATATTAAAAAAATTAGTTCGGATATCCGAACTGGGCCTGGGCTTAAAAATACCTTTAACTCTCCGCCCAAACTTAAAAAACACTCTTTAGATCCAAACTTCTCCTTCCTCCGTGCCTAAAACTTTCAGAAATCCTAAAGCAAAAAATGGAATAGCCGCACAAACTTTTCCTTCCTCCCTCCCTGTTCTAGTGCTCCAGGTTTTAATTGTTGGGTTGGGGACGATTTTTATATATGCATGTCATATATGGTAGCTGGGTTGGGGACGATTTTAATATATGCATGTCATATATGGTAGCTGGGTTGGGGACGATTTTAATTGTTGTCAGTTAAATGAAAACGAGGTCCAGGTTTTCTACTAATTATTTGGTCTTCCATTTCTACATTTAAATAAAATATACTTGGAAAATAAGATTAATTTATTTACGTTTTGGATTTGTAATCTTTGTTGAATTTGGATGATTTTTTAAGCTTTGTTGAATGAAATCGATTAATTTGTAAGCTTTGTTGAACTTGGATGATTTTTAAAGTTATTTAGTGAATAAAATCATGGATGATTTGGTAATTCGGATAGTTCGGATTATCCGAATCCGAAAAAAGTTCGGATATTCGGATAATTCACTATTCGGACTCGGACTCGAACTCGAATAATGAAATATCCAATTCGGATAATTTAAAATTTTGATAGTTCGGACTCGAACTATCTGAATGCTCACTTTTACTGATACATGCATGAATATAACAAACACGACATTGAAAACAAAATATATTTCAGTAACAACAAAAGCAAAACAGAGAAGAGAAAAACACAATCAACGGAAAAAAAAGGAAAAATCTCTATAACTGGTTTCGGACTTTCAGAATTAAGGCCTTGTGGTTTCAAATTAGAAATTTAGTACCCTGTGGTTTACACATATTTTTCCGGGTATGTCCAGGGTAGCTGCCTGGGCTATTTGGATTGCCATGTCATAGACTCTGTCCTCGTGGCACGCCAGCTATACCCGATCCATCCTCATGGATGATTTAATGGAAAATATCAAAATAATCCCTTGTTTTTTATATTTTTTCAAAAAAATCCTACTTCCATCCTTATCTCCTCCTCCTCTCTCTCTCTCTCTCTCTCTCTCTCACCATCCCGCCCAACCCAACCCAACCCAAATGCTCAAAGTCCATCTCCTCCTTCAATTAATAATAACACTGGGAGAACGAAAACTCATCGATCTAGTGCTTGGGAGTGAACCTCCCCAAATCGGCGAGCTTCCTCGAGCGGTTGGAGCAAAATGACGCGACGCTGCCAGCGGGCTCATGCAGAACGCCATCCCGGACAACGACGAGTTCCTAGGGTTTATCCGGGGAGGATCTTCAAGCTCTTTTCCGAGGAGCCCGCCGCTGCTGAGGACCTTCTAGCTCTTCACCGACAAGCCCACCATCGTCGAGTGGGCCCATAGTGGATATCTCGGGTGGGCCCATGGTGGGCAGAGGTGGAGCGACGTACATCCATCTGATCTCTTGTACCTGAGATCGAAGATGCTGATGATAATGAGCAGCCGTCGATGCTCAGTTCCCTCAGCGACATGAGCGTAATAAACTCCCGAAGCGTGTCAGAAATCATGGGGTCTTAGTGGTGGAGAGTGGTGCTTTATACAGGAAGGTGGGTTCTTGGTGGTGGGGAGTGGTGCTTTATACAGGAAGGTGGGTTCTTGGTGGTGGGGAGTGGTGTTTTTGTGGAAAAGATTGAGACTTTGGAGAGGAAAGTGGGAATGTGGATGTAGGTGAGGTGGTCGTTTTGATTTAATGGAGGAAAAGGAGGGAGATGGGTTGAAGAAGAGGGAAGGGGAGGGGTAGAGATGAGAGAAGGATAATTTTTTTATAATATTTAAATAGTAAATTTTTTGAAAAATATAAATAATTTGAGTACTGTTTAGATAATTAGCCACATTACATGTCATCATTAACTTATCCCACTTAATAGCCACGTGTCACCACGTATGCTTAAAATGATGATGTGTCAAGTCCGATTGGCCGGGCAGCTACCCTGGATTTGTCCGGGAAAAAATGTGTATACCACAGAGTACTAAATTCCCAATTTGAAACTACTTGGCCTTAATTCTGAAAGTCTGAAACTACAGGGTACTTATTGAAACTTTTTCCAACAAAAAGATACAAATCTGAGCAACACCAACAAAAAGAAAAATAGAAACAAGACAGAGAACAGAAAAAAAACATAAAATTTGCACGGATCCTTACATCTTCATTAACATAAGACTGTAATGCAGCTACAACCCCACCTTCTAGGCACCGATAAACCACAACCTTCACAAACCCACATCCAAATTGTAAAAAAGATTGAAGCTTTACTAAATATGTTCTTAAGGTATGGATCTATTATAAGTTAAAATGGTTTTGATGCTTGTGGTCTTAGTGTAAGGCATGGACTTGGAAGATTTGAACGAGATGAGTCTGGAGTTCGAATAGAGAGGAGAAGAAAGTAATGCAGCTGAAACAATAATCGACCATTACATCTTGAATTGACTATTCCAATTAGGATTATGTGGACAATTTCTCGATTCGGACTCGTATACTCGATTCTCATCAAAATTTTAAGAAAGTATGCCAAAATCCCAATTTTTGGGCATCCCAAATGACATGGCGCGTGCCAAGGGTGCTTGCATGCGCCAGGAATTTTGCTTTTGTCCCCCTTCATGAATCAATTGGCGCGCACTATTCCACTACCTAACATACCTTAGTATTTTTTATTTTTGACCATCTTCCATTCTGAAAATTTGACATGGCTACTTAAAGAATAAAATGTAGATCTTCATTGAAATTTTCAAGAAATATCTCATTTGTTGTGATTCAATACTCGAGAAGAAAGTGATGGCTCCAAAAAAAAGTGATGGCTCTCACAATTTGGCACATCATCAGCTCTTGCCTCCCAATGAAGAAGGTTCTCGATGACAACCAATGTCTCATTTCTTCCTCAAACCATAGTCTACAAGTTTTGGCACTTTAGTCTGTTCCAATTATCCTTCCAAATGACCCCAATGAGCTCTACATCCTATGCAATCATACGTAACACAGTAAAAATTCACTCCATAACAAAAAGAAACACAATAAATCAAAACTCAATGAAATAAAACGAAAAACAAAGACAAAAGTAAACGCACAAATTGATGAGTGTTTTTCATAGTCATCACTTTCAAACATAAAATGGTTCTTCCTTGAATTTCTTTTTGTGAGGGGCTTATTAATTGATGAGAATTTTTTTAATGAAGAACTGGTAGATCGAGACATGGATTAGAAAGGCTCTCACTCCTCTAATCACTGATGCATCTTCTCAATTACATTCCCTTTTAACTCTATCAACTTCAATTCCTGCTCGAAAAATCTTGTGACCCAACACAATCCATTCTTTTATGGTAAAATGACACTTCTCCCAGTAGAGTACCGATTTCTTCTTCCTATACATCTTCAATACAGGATCTGAGTTTCTCAAATATTAACCAAAATGGCATGTGAAGGTTGTGTTCTCTTGATCAACCGGGTGATAAGCACTTGATGTAGCCGGGATAGCCATCCACGAAGAAATAGGAGTTCCCCGCAATTTGCTCAAGTATTTGGTTAATATAGGAAAGAGGAAACTGATCCTTTCTTGTGGGTGTGTTGAGCTTCCTCCTATAGTCGATATCATCTCTCCATCCTGTTAACGTCCTTATAGATGTAAGCTTCCTTCAAACTGGTTTCAGATTAGGTTGAGTTGTTGGGATCTTTTGGATTGCATGATCTCAATTTTTTGATTTAGATTTTCTGTTTCAATCAGCTTATTTAAAGCTGAGATTATTACATGAACAACAATTCATACTAATTCACATATTTAACAATTTCTAGGTCTCCGTCCTAAAGGACAACCACGAACCACCGTCACCTTGAGCCGACCCTACTCCGAGGAGAGAAAGTGGAGACAAGCAGAGAGAGAGAAGGGAATGAAAGAGAATTGAAGTTTTCCAACTTTACGGTTCTTGAACGTTTTTTTCTAAAAAATAGGGAGAATACAATTTACTTTTGGGATGCAATTGTCATATTTGACAGAAGATGAATAGCTTCAGCCGTTCTCAAGGGATGAGTTACTCTAATATATTACTTTATTTTCTTCCAAGACAAATGATATGTACCCTTCAAGGTTAGTGCTTTCCTTTGGTCGGCATTGCGGGGTAAAATTAAGACGAAGGACAATCTGGGACGGTTGGGTATTGTTGCTAGTCATGACACCGTTTGTCCTTTATGTGATGCGGAGGCGGAGAGTTCTGACCACTTGTTTATCCACTGCAACCTGGTGTCCAAAGTTTGGTATTTACTAGTTCGGAGAGCTGGCTTGTCCTGGTGCCCGGGGAGGAGTTCGATTGATCTTTTGGACTCTTGGTTGGGGCTGGTGCGTGGGAAGCAAGCGGTGAAATGGTGGTATTATTCTTTTTTGCAGCTGTTTGTTGGTGCACTTGGAGGATGTGCAGTGGAGTTCTTTTCGATCGGAAGGATGCTTGCTTTGACAGGTTGATGAACGCTGTTCTGAAATGTCTTTCGGAATGGGCATTTTGGGCCGGGTTGTCGCGAAGGTTTCGTATCAGGATTCGACGTGCTGCTGCTCAACAGTTGGCGCTGTGCTTCTGGGTGGTTTTTGCTTGGTTTAAGGTTGTGCTCTGGTCTTGTAATGCTGACTTTGTGCTGTTTATGTGGGCTGGTTCAGGACTAGTTTGGGTCGTTGTGTACTACTCAGGTGTACTAGTTTTTCGGGGCTTCCTTGGGAGTTGGTCTTTGTAATTCTGTTCAGGGACTAGATGTCACCTCGGCATGTTTGTCTCTCTAATGTGCTTTTCTACTTTCTACTCTCAGGAGTTTCTGAACGAGTAATATATATACTTTTTAAAATAAATAAAAACTTCCAAGATGATTTCCTTGCATCCTTACAAAAGCTTGAACTTATAGGGAAACAATACAAAGACTTTTTAGTTTTCCTAAGCTTACTAAAAAGGGCCCCGGTCGGAATTTTTTGGCTAAATTTCACTTTTGTACCTGATATTTATACGTAATTTTATTTTCATATATATTAATTTTTTCCATGGCCAAATTTCATTTTTGCACTGAAATTTGTTACATGATTTTATTTTCGTACATTTTAATTTTTTCCTGGTACGGCTAAACTTCATTTTGATAATGAATATTTTTACGTAATTTTATTTTCATATATTTTAATTATCGTTGAAGTCTTATTTCAATGGCACATCAAGTTTTTCAACGGTAAAATCAAAATGGCACATCAATTTTTAACGGTAAATCATCCCAATGGAAAAAAAATTTAACGACAAAAATCACAACGGCATATCAAGTTTTTCAACGGAAAAATCACAACGGCAAAACTCGACGGCACATCAATTTTCAAAAGGCAAAGATGTAATTCGTGATTTTGCAATTGAAAATTTTGATGTGCCGTTGAAAATTGATGTGTCGTTGTGATTTTGTCGTTGAAAAACTCGATTTGTCGTTGAAAATTGATGTGCCATTGTGATTTTACTGTTGAAAAACTTGATGTGCCGTTGAAAAACTCAATTTTTCGTTGAAAAACTCGATTTGTTATTGAAAATGTATGAAAATAAAATTGCGTAAAAATATTAGGTATCAAAGTGAAATTTATCATTTAAAAAAAATAAAAAGAGTAAAATAGTGATAGATCCCTAATGTTTGATAAAATTGATTAATCAAGACAACCTAGTATTGTTTAGTACCTGATATTTCATAAATCAAATTGTTTAGTCCCTAGACCCAAATTTCGGCAACTTTTCCGGCAAGACTCTATTAAAATTACAAAAATACTCCTAACTCTTGAAATTACTAAATTGTCACTCATCCCTAACCTCTATCATATTGCCCCAATTCACTGCTCTCTCTATCCATCATGACGTATTATACTGTTTGGGGATGATTTCATAAAGCGATGATTATTTTTGAATGGCGAATTTGCATTGAACTGACCTTGGGCAATGCCGCTCTTCAACATTAACGAGTCGTGGAAGCAAAAGCTATATAGATTACTCTGTGTCAACAAAATTTCTGAGCCTACTTCATCGATACAAAGGAAAAACAGAAATGCATTAGAGTCCCTCTTGCCATTTTCCTGTAACTAGAACAATAGATGGGATTAAGGTATTGTCGAAATAAGATGAACATAGTTCACCGGTATAAAGGGAAAAAGAGAAATCAAATAGAGTAGGTTCAAAAAAATTAGGGTTATGCTGGTGTTAAAGAATTACCGAAAATCTTTTTGGAGGCGCACAATAAGAACTCTTTTGGGATTAAGGGTTGGATGGGATTAATGTATTTGTGCCCGTGCTACTATGTCATAAGTGGCAGAATTTGGGTCTAGGGATTAAACAACTTGATTTATAAAATATCAGGGACTAAACAATACTAACTTGTCCTGATTAATCAATTTCATCAAATATTATGAACCTATCACTATTTTGCGCAAATAAAAAAGCATCTGACACGCGGGCCACGTGTCAGACTTGCGGACCCCCCCGCAGCAGGTGTTGCTGGCCCATTGTTGCCAGCACCCAATCTGGGGGCGTATTAACTGTTATTCTATCTTCTCATACTTTTTTGATACAACTTACTAAAATGTTGATAATTTTCTCGAAGACAACTATAAATTACCAACATCTTGATTCTTTGGATCTTAAACTTTCAGAGCTTTCAAATGACACCTAATTTGATCATGAAGAAATAATCCTGAAATACATCTGTAATATGACCCCCTAGAATTCTTACTAATAGAATTTTCCATCGGATACTCCTTGACAAGTTGGTAATTACAATTCCAACGCCCTGTTCTTTGGAATTATTATCTTTCGGGGCTCGTTTTGGGATGTTGCCTATCTTAGGCAATAAGCTTTTCTCCGATTTACTACTAACCAATTAATAATATACATTTTTACTGATTAAAAAACGTTAGCCGTGGTACACAAGTTCTGAAATAAATACAATTTAAGGGTCAACGTCCATAATTTTGTTGGACGATGCAGTTAGGACTTTACAATTTATAAAAGACTCAACTACCAATTATTCTATAGATAAACGCAGAGAGAATAACAACACTTGTGTTTCACTCTGGTCGAGCCAGCACAGGTCAACCACCACCGAAAGTTTGCACATTTGTGCATCATTCATCATTTACATGTTTCCATTACAACATAGGATAGGCCTTTGTCTTATGCTCTGTCAGCCCATTTTCTGCTCAATTTAAGCGGCCATCGCGGTTTCATTAATTATTGTGTCTTATACAAATTGTACCTCCAACTAAGAGTGATAATAGGTAGGGTAGAGTAAGGATGTATATGATCTAAACCTAGACCTTTGATTTAGAAGTAAGATCCAAATCTTACCCACGATTCTATGAGTATTTTAAATAAGGACCAGAACACGGACCATAGAGTCCGAACGAAGATCCATTCCTACTAATAGACCCATTACTTTACAACATACTTTTATCATTTTAATATAATTAAAATAGAAAATTAATCGCTAATCATTAAAAAATCTCTCATTTGAAAATCTATGTGATAAAATGATAATATCAAATTACAATTGAGAATAAACTCTAAACTTTATGGTTCAAATGATAACATTTAACAACAACATAAAAGAAAATATATGTGACTAATTACTTTTTTTAATGTCAGCCGCTACGTCTCTTTTAAGTCAGACTCTAGGTTTTTTTAGGTGTGGGCTAATTTTTTTTACGGTTGTATTTAAATTTTGTAGGAATATATAAATATGGTATAATATGGTCTAATTAGGCTATGGTCTAATTAATAGGTCTATGTGTAGGATCAAGATCTGGATTCATATAGACACTATCCAGACTCAGACCATATATATATATATATATACTCAACCATTGTCGAGATCCTTATTTCTGGATTCTCTGGCCAACTCAAAGGTTGGTGGGATTTCGACCTCAGTGAAGACCAACGGCGAGAAATTCTCAATAGCCTTCAACATGATGAAGCCGACAACCTTGGCAAATTCAATTTCTCCTTGTTGTTGCCCGCTAGCAAGCTATTTTGAGTATATCGTGGCAAATGGCTTACCAGCACCATCAGGATTCTTCAGTGGAATAATTGATAGGGGTTCCGTGGGTGGTTTTGAAAAATCGTCTGACCTTTTCACCAAGCATAAAAGGGAGACCATCGATAAGCTTTTCTTTCCAAAAAAGCTGATTAGAATCCTCGCGAAGCATGACGCGTGTGAGGAAGGTGTTCTTGTAGTGTTGGAAATCACTGAGTTTGTGACATTTGAGATTTGAAAGAAGTTCGGCATTTTTGTCTTTGAGGTGAGAAGAATCACCTATGAAATGAAGAGAAATGGCAAAGATGAGGGAAGAAACTGCATCTTGTACGGAATGACCTTCGGTTGTTAAGACAAGGTTGTCGGCTTCATCATGTTGAAGGCTGTTGAGGATACTGGGCTCTGATACCAGAGGGTGCGGCGAAACAGGATTATATAAATATAAACTTTATTAATATAAACTTGATAAACATAAATAAACTTTAGTACAATAATAATAATAAACTTTAAGACTAAATATAAACTTTAGTACAATGATAATAATAAACTTTAAGACTAAATAAGGAGATAGACTTTAACGAGAGGGATAGAGGGATTACAATCGCAGAGGGGAAGAGCAGGTATGATGATCAAGGGCTTCTATTCTCTACGGGTTTTTCCGACTAAATCACACTCTGATCTTAACAATAGAGGGCTCCTCCTTATATAGGGAGAGGAAGTCCTATTACACAATAGTGGTCAATAAGGGGCAGAAGGAATCTCTGCTTTCGGTGGCTTTGGTGCGTTGTCAGTTACTTTCGGTGGCTGGGGTCCATAATTTTGATAATTCTGCTGAAAGTCGTTGATGCATTCAATAAGGGGCAGAAGGAATCTCTGCTTTCGGTGCTTTCGGTGCTTTCGGTGGCTTTGGTGCATTGTCAGTTACTTTCGGTGGCTGGGGTCCACCATTTTGATAATTCTGCTAAAAGTCATTGATGCCGTTGCGGTTGAAAGTCGTTGATGCCGTTGCGGTTGAAAGTCGTTGATGCCGTTTGCAGGATGGGTTTATGGTAATCCATCGAAACTAGCACCATCATCTCTCACTGAGGGAGATGTACGGTTCTTCTTCTTCTTCGTCTTCTTCATAAGGGGAAGAGGAAGCGTTGGAGTTACTTTTAGCCATCTTTTGCATGATGGTAAAATATTCTTTCTCAGTGCCGGCCGAGGCCAACAAAGCTTGAATCTTGGCCTTGTGAGCCAGGAATTGCGTTTGTGATGTTGAGGCAGTGGCTGTAATTTGGGCAGGATTGGCAGCTTTAAACTAATTGAGGACAATGGTGGTCGTTAGTTTCAAATCTGCACGGAAGGCAGTCCACCATTTGATTTTGAAGCAGCAAACAAGTAGATTAACATTGTTCGTGGCATCATAGGTTTGGAATTCATAATGCCAGGTGCACACCCATGGCAGATAGAATTTCATACAGAACAATACCAGAGGTCCAAAAGGTTTTTTGTTTTTGGGGGGGGGGGGGAATATTTTCCTTTGAAAAGGTTGTAACAACCCAAGACATCCTCAGTAAGGATGGCTGGAGTGCAACCATAATAATTCCACCAAGTTAGGAACCAAAATGGAATATGAGCACAATCGAAAGGCTGGAGGAAAAAGAACAGCCAAGTGTGTATGAACTTTGAGTTTTGGTTGAGGAAGGCATTGAATTAGGCTTGCTGGTAATCCCAATAGCAATAAAGAGTACTATAGGTAGTAGTTGGGGTGAGGGGTAGGTGCTTTGGCTTGTGCAAGGGTTGGTCCCACTGCGACGGATGTAAAATCCGCATGATTTGGCAGGTTGAGTAGGCAGGGGTTGAGGTGTCAGGGGGCTTGTAGAAATGTTTTATGGTGATGGATTCTGTGTGCTCAAGGATGGCAGTGTAATAGGCTATTGGTTTGGCAATATCGGCCAGGACCATGTGCTGGCCCGGTGGGAAAATTCGGACGGCTGCTATTGTGGGGTCATTCTGGTGATGATCTCTTTCAACAAAGAGAAGAGACTGTGTCTGGGTTTTATGGGTGTAAACAGCTTTGGTTCGGTTTGGGGTGAGAGATTGGGAGGGCTGGAAAATGATATGGGTGGTGCTTGGCTTTGAGATTTTTGGGGAGGGTGTCGGCATTAATGCTTGAGAGTTTTGGGATAGGCGTTGGAAAATATCGACAAGTTCGGGCGGGTAGACTGGATTATGTTGGAATTCATTCAACCATTTTTGGACATTACAAGGAGCTTTAAAATCATCTTCAGCTTCAGCAATAGATGCCCAGGTTCGGGCAGGGACAATAGACTTTGTTGCAACAGACTTTGCTTTAGCTTCTCTGGAGGAGGGCTTTGGAGGCATGGCTACCTATTAGTTAAAAACTCACGGGTTAGGAAATCGGGAAGGGAATTGCTTTCTCCTTTAATATAGACAATATCAAAATCGAAAATACTCAAAATAGCTTGCCAGCGGGCAAAGATATGCTTTGAGGCTATGTTTTGAACATCTTTTTGCAAAATTTCTTTTGCAGCTTGGGCGTCAATACGCAATAAGAATTTTTGATTTAAAAGATCGCTTTGAAATTTAGTAATACATAGAACAATACTTAAAATCTCTTTTTTAATAGTAGGATATTTGAGCTGGGTGTCATTCCAATGAGCAGAGGTAAATGCGATGATATGCTCATGCGTGCCTTGCTGTTGCTTTAAGATGCCACCATAGCCGATATCAGAAGCATCGGTTTCAACAATTTTGAATGCAGATGGGTCAGCTAAATGCAAACATAGTATATGCTGAATTTGTTTTTTGATGCGTTGAACAATGCGTGTATGCTCATGAGTCCATGTGCATGGATTTTTCTTTAAACGATCATGCAGTGGTTTGATGATGCAATGAATGTTGGGGAAAAATTCAAAAACATAATTGAGTGAACCTAAAAAGCGTTGGAGTTGAGTTTTTTCAAAAAGTTCATCAGGGAATTTTGAAGCAAATGCAATCGACCGATCGATGGGGTGATTGTCCCTTGGCTGATAAAGTGGCCAAGAAAGCGCATTTTTGTTTGGAAAAGGATAATTTTGGACTGGGATAATACGAGACCGTTTTTCTTTACAACATCAAAAAAGGTATTGAGATGTTTGAAATGTTGATCAATTGTTTTGAAAAAAATTAGGACATCATCAATATAGACGATACAAAAAGAGGAGAATTGATTGAAAATTTCGTTCATGATTTGTTGAAATTTACTTGGGGCATTTTTCAAACCAAAGGGCATTACATTCCATTCATACTGGCCAAAGGGGACAGTAAAAGCGGTTTTGTAACGATCTTTGGGATGGATCTGGATCTGCCAGAAACCAGATTTCATATCAAACTTTGAAAAAATGAAAGAATCATGAAGGCGATTTAAAAGATCTTTTTTGTTTGGGATTGGATAACGAATCCATTTTAAGACGTTGTTCAAAGGCTTGTAATTGATTACGAGACGTGGAACTCCACGTTCGATCTCGGAGTTTTTCATGACATAAAATGCAGCACAGCTCCATGGAGATTTGGATTTAGAGATCAAACCCTTTTGTTCTAAATCGTGGATTTCTTTTTCGCATAAAGCAATCATATCGGAATTCATTTGAATGGGACGGGCTTTCGTGGGGATTTGTCTTTCTGAAAATTGGGAATCATAAGGAAGAGTGATAACATGCTTTTTTCGAAGCCAGAAAACATTCGGAAGATCAGAACAAAGCTCGTTAAGGAGCTTAGTTTTAAAAATGTCAATATTGCGTTGGGTAGAAGGATCAAGCAATTGTTGAGAAATACGTTGAAAATGAATAGAGTTTTTAGTGTCATGCAAATCATGTTCTTTTGAAGAAATAAGAGAGTTAAGAAGATGCAATCTGCGCGTGTTTGGTTTTTGTAGAAATGGGAAAATAATTTTTTTGGAAATGGGGGTCTTTATTTTGAAAGAGATACCATCGTGATTAACACTATAAAGAGTAATGAGGTTGATGAAAGGTGTTCCAATAATGACAATGTGATTAATATTGGAGACAAGTAAGAAGGTGGTTTTAATCTTGGTATCATTGTTGCTGACGAAGGCATCCGTTTTTTGAGTGATAAGCATTTTACAGTTATTGGCTGCAGAAAGCTTTTCTTTAGTGTGATCTAAAAAATGTTTGGGGACAAGGCCGTCCTTAATGCAGTTAAGATCAGCACCAGTGTCAAATAAAGCAATGGTATCCAACTGAAAAGTATCAGAAAAATATAAGGTGATACGGATCAGGTATTTACGTGAAGTGACGCACTTGAGAGCATTAAGGAATTCGTTAGGTTGAGGAGTAGGCTCAGTATGATGACTAGACTGAGAATCACTGGAATCATCATCGTTGTTGATAGGGGTTTTTGATAGGAGGTTTTGGACAATAGAATGTGTTTCAAGTTGCTGTCTTCGTAAGTCTTTAAGCTCCTTCTTGATAATCTTGATTTCTGATTGTAAAGCGGGAATGGAAGGAAGGGAAGACGTTTGGGTTTGCTTTGTATGAAGAATTTTGGTAAGATCATAAACCTTAGGTGGGATAGTTACAGATGGAGAAGCGTCAATGGAGTTGAGTAGCTTGGAAAGATAAGTCTTTCTTTTGGTAGGGTCTTCGATGTCATTAGCCATAGCGAGGAGAAATTCTTGGTCTTGGGTGAGGACGCAGATGGATTTTTCTGAGTCAGACTCAGAAGAGGAGTGGATGAGCTCATCAAGTTGTTCCGATTCTTCAGTGACAGAGCTGGAATCGGAATCAGAATCATTGATCATGAGGGCAGAGATCTGGGCAAGGAGGTCGGGAGCCAGATCTAAGGCATGAAGTCTTTTGTTCAAACGGCAATATCTGGCAATATGACCTTTACGGCCACATTTGTGACAGAAAGTGTCTTTGAAACGATCATCGTTTTTAAAAGAAGACTTTTTGGAATAACGTGTGAAAGGTCGCTTGTCATGCTTGGGATTGGACTTGGAAGTGGGACAATAGGATTTGCCACGATAAGATTTATCATAACGCTTAGAATTGTCTTTATGACGGTAGGATTTTGAAGAGGAAATGGGACAATGGCAGCCTTTAGAATTTTGAGGGGTGCGAGAAATATCGAATTGTTGACAAAAGGATCCAAGTTCTTGTTTGGTCTGTCTCAATTCTTTCTTGATGTTCTTCTGGAGCTTTAGATCTTGGCAGATCTGTAATCCTTGCTGTTGGGTGATACTGATGAGTTCACCGTAGGTGAGGGTGGAATAATTGATAGGGGTTCCGTGGGTGATTTTGAGAAATCGTCTGACCTTTTCACCAAGCATAAAAGGAAGACCATCGATAAGCTTTTCTTTCCAAAAAGGCTGATTAGAATTCTCGCGAAGCATGACGCGTGTGAGAAAGGTGTTCTTGTAGTGTTGGAAATCACAGAGTTTGTGACATTTGAGATTTGAAAGAAGTTCGGCATTTTTGTCTTTGAGGTGAGAAGAATCACCTATGAAATGAAGAGAAATGGCAAAGATGAGGGAAGAAACTGCATCTTGTACGGAATGACCTTCGGGTGTTAAGACAAGGTTGTCGGCTTCATCATGTTGAAGGCTGTTGAGAATTTCTCGCCGTTGGTCTTCAGTGAGGTAGAAATCCCACCAACCTTTGAGTTGGCCAGAGAATCCAGAAATAAGGATCTCGGCAATGGATTTGTCAGAAATGGATGTTTGTGTCTTGTAAGCATTGGCTGCCATGGTCATTTGTTGTAAGAGAGACAGAATATTATACTCTGTCATGGCATCAATATTCCATTCGTAAATAGAATTGGAATTGAATTTGGCTTGGTTAAGGATACTGGGCTTTTGTTCGAGAGCTATATCCGGGCCAGGGAGAGGAGTCGAAGAGAAGGACCTTTGGGGTTTGTGAATATGGTTTAAAATGGGATGGAGAGAGGAGGATGATCTGATAGACTCAGAATCTGAATCCTGATTGAGAGTGTGGATGGCGTTCGAGTTTGGAAAAGGGGTATCGTCAGCAATAAGGGGGGAGGAAGGAGAGACCTCAATGCTGGAGATCTGTCGTCGAAGGATATCAGCAAAATCTCAATTTTTGTGGATCTGGCAGATACTTGTTTGGGAAACTTGGAAGGGTTTAGAGATAGGTTGTTGAATAGTCGAAATAGGAGTCGAAGAGGAATGCGGGGATGAAGATGAAGGTAGTCGACCTTCGATGCGTTCAAGCTGTTTACCAATCGTACTGAGATGGGTATTACAAAAATTATTCTGGGCAATGATACGCCTAGAATTTTGTAAAATATCATCAGTGGCGGTCTTATAAGGAGCTGCTTCAATAGGGTGATCAGCGATGTTGAGATTGATCTGCCTCAATGGCGGATGGGGGGAGGAAATGGTCTCACCAGCAGTGGTTTCCCACTGATTTTGGTGGTGTCTGGATCGGGTAATAGGGTTGGTTGTTTTGGTGAAGGAATTATAGGAGTCAATCATCTCTTGAATATAAGTAGGCATGAGAAATTGTTCAAACCAGTCAAAAAATAAGACCTGGGTTCGATATTCCTCAAGAAACTCGTAATAAGAGGTTTGAGTCTGGTCGCGTTCAGGTTTACAGAAATTTCTAAAAAACCATTTGACCTTGGCTTTGTTGTGGGGAGCATTGAAATCAGACCGGAGAAAGTCCTTGGAAGGGAATTTCCAGAACGTTAAGCTCGTTATGGAATTGTTGGTTCTCAGTCACCTGTGAAGGAGTGGGGGAAGAAGGAAGGGATTCTTCTTCAGTAGGAGCTTTTGGATGGGTATAAATGGGATGGAGAATCTGAGATCGATAGTTGACATGTTGTAAGGCGGGGTTTGGAAGATCAGACGTGGAAAATCTGGGTTTGTCAGGGAGATGTCTGACAGGCGGTGGGCGATTAGGAGTTCCTATTTGTGAAACTCTTCCAAGGTTTTGGAACGAAGAGGACATACTCTCGCTACGAGATAGGGAAGGGTTCCCTGCAGATCTCGAGCTAGAGGGACGATTGAAAGTGATACCAACACTACCACCAGAATAGCGATTGATGCATGAAACATCATTCCTAGGTTGGGATTTAATAGGTTTGGTCTCAGAGTGATCCATGTCCTCTAAGATCCATTCGTCAGGAAGGGTAACATCCCTCCATTGGATAGCTTTAGGTGTGACGGTGTTGGCGCGTGTGAAATCAGTTTGCAATAAAACGGTTTGGCCTTTGGTGGATTGAAAACGATACCATGCATGAGAGCGTAATTAAAAGTTTTCAATTGGAGAGTTAGAGCATGAAGAATGTTAGGATCACGTAAAGATAAGGTGAGATTGGGATGGCAATCAAAAGATAAAGGGCCACCGGCGAGACTGGACTCGACGGAGCTCATAAGGGAGTCTTTAAAACGGAGATGTCTTGCATCCCTTAAGATAGCAAGGATAGATGCGTCAAGACCGGCAATAGTCAGGGGTATAATACCAACCTGGACTAGACCGATATGAATAAAGTTGAAACCTTTTTTGCTATGACTTTGAAGAGAATCTTTGGACAATAGTTGAAAAGTTTCAATGGGTTTGGAAACCGACATAGAATGCTCTTCTTGTTTGATAACATAATCATGCTTTAAAAATGGGTTTTTTGAAACGTGATAAATGTCATGCTTTGAAATCTTTGGTAGTTTCCAGTTATCAATGCAACCTTTAAAATCTTCAATGATCAGTTCATTACTATTTATACGGCTTTGTGCGTTACTGGGCTCAGCCAGTTCATGAGCAGATGATATGCATGAAGCATTATTGCAAGAAAACGGATCCATAGATGATATTAGATGCAATATACAGATGCAAAGAGAATATACCAGCACAAAGCCAATGGTCTAACTGCCACACTTCGGGACTTACTGCCTGCTACCATGCATGGTCTAACCAAACTCTTAACAGATGCAGATGCAACCTTAGCCAGCCATGAAGGCGGTTCTACAATAAATGCAATACGCAGCTAAAATGCTACATTGAATTTGACTTTGCTACAATAACTCACTATTCCTATAAATAGTAAGTTGATGAATAAAGGCAAGAAAGATGCACAAATAGGAGTTCTACCTTGATAGATACTTTTGTTTGCGAAGCACCAAGGAGTTCTAACCCTGGAGAGCCCAAATGGAGGCACTTCTAAAAAGTTCTATCGAAGGTACGTTCGAATGATATGCAAATGGCTCTGATACCAGAGGGTGCGGCGTTATTCCATTTTGAAGAGGAAATGGGACAATGGCAGTCTTTGGAATTTTGAGGGGTGCGAGAAATATCGAATTGTTGACAAAAGGATCCAAGTTCTTGTTTGGTCTGTCTCAATTCTTTCTTGATGTTCTTCTGGAGCTTTAGATCTTGGCAGATCTGTAATCCTTGCTGTTGGGTGATATTGATGAGTTCACAGTAGGTGAGGGTGGAATAATTGATAGGGATTCTGTGGGTGGTTGAGTAGCAAATCCATTTCTGACAAATCCATTGCCGAGATCCTTATTTCTGGATTCTCTGGCCAACTCAAAGATTGGTGGGATTTATACCTCACTGAAGACCAACGGCGAAAAATTCTCAACAGCCTTCAACATGATGAAGCCGACAACCTTGGCAAATACAATAGTTACAGATGGAGAAGCGTCAATGGAGTTGAGTAGGATAAAAGTTTGATCCACCAGGTCTGGGTCTTTTTTCCATCCCTACGACTCCAACTAACAAACATTTATACATCAAATGGTGATAATGTTGTTCTAACTTAATCAGATCTCTAGTTTGAGTATTACGGAACGGAGCAATGTTAAATACTTGTAGAAAATTTTGTCACCTTTAAAATACTTGCCAATTTTAAATTTGGATTAGTCTACCCAGTGAGTCCGCATACAAGATAATATATATTAAAAAGGGATAATTACTGTGAGAATCTTAATATTTGGTAAAATAGACTCTGGGGACCTTGTAGTTTGCCTACTGATTTTGTAACCCCTCTGGTTTGGGTTTATTATACTCTCGGGTCCCTAGTTGATGTCATCGGTATTTTTTTCATGTAAATGACTTTTATACCCTTAAAAAAATTTGATAAACTCCAACCCACGAAGCGAACACCGGCGGCCAAACTCCAATCCTACGAAGCGAACTACGCCTTCAACCCCGTCGATGAAGATTTAATCATAAAGCACCACCTACTAACCCAGACGACCACCACAAGGGGCGAGCCCCCACTCAAGAAGCTTCAGAAGAAGTTCACCGCCCTCGTCGTCGAGGTAGCCAAGGACGACGACATCGAGCTCCCGGACTGCAACCGCCTCGCCCGTGCATTCCTCCAGGAGCTCTCCACCTTCGAGATCCCTCTCCTCAAGAGCCGCACCGTCTTGGAGAGCCGGTGGAAATCAAGGACAGAAGCGGTCAGTTGCAGTTACCAGTCGGGGAGGTGTGTTCACTGGCGGGCAATTGGAAGTAGCAGGCTGGACGACATCGACGAGATCTAAACTTGGTCGTCCTCCTCTAGCTCCGGCCAACGACTACTTCCTCGACAGGACAGTCTCCCTCCTCCTCCTCCTCCAATGACTTCCTCAACGAGTCGATGCTCCTGGCGGCCAAGCTGAGGCAGCACCAGACACGCTGGTGAAGAGAATTACTTTTGTGGAAGACGGAATTAATGAATTGATTGCTTGGTAGGGACATCAATGGATTTATGTTGGTTTGGTTGGATTCCTTCCATTGGGTAATCAATTTAGGTTTGGGAGATGTCGTCGCCGGTAATCGATTTTGACGCCATCGATTTTGATTTAGGGTTTTACCGGAGATGTCACCGGAGAAGATGAAGGGTCGCCGGAATGGATGTAGGAGATGATTCCAGAGGTACAATAATCATTTCATGATTAACAAATATATAAATAGATCGATGGCGTCAGCGAGGGACCCGAGAGTATAATAAAAACTAAACTACAGGGACTAAAAAATCAGTAGGCAAACTACAAGATTCCCAGCGTCTATTTTACCAAATATCAGGGTCCTTACAGTAATTATCTCATTAAAAAATTGCCCCTCCGCCATTTTCACATTTGGAATCCCATTGTTAATACTTACAACTAACGTGTCCTCTAGTTGAATGGAAGCATAAATGTCCTCCTACCTTTATTCTAGTGATGATAAAAAGTAGAGGCACCTACTTTTGAAGAAAAAGCCCAAACCACCAAGAGAAAATAAACCCTCCAATATAGATACGTGGCTTGCAAATAAGACAGTCTTAACTACTCTGGCGATTTTTTTGTTTCAAACGAAACTGGGTTCCAACTTGGGATTCACATTGTTGAGGAATGAACTGTGACATTCTCCATTATGAAAAGATATAATTTTAAGAAATGAAAATCGAAATGACTACTATACCAACAAAAGGGTGAAAAAGCATAAAAAGAAATGATAGTTCAAGTTATGCTAAAGTTGGACAAATATATGATATAACCCTACATATGAAGCACAATTTTGTGCCTTATTTGAAATTAATGTTTCATTAAAATTTCAATTTCTTCCCAGGCGTTTCAAGTTATGTTTCGATCTAGAGAAGTGGCTTACAAAGGCAAGTAGCGTCACATTTAGCTTATTTGTACGCAAAGATACTGCTGAACCGCTCAAATTATGAATCAATTACAAGTTACATTTCTTCATAATGATGGATTAACCTGCAACAGGATTTATTTTTAAAGAGATACTGGTCAAAATAAAAGGATAAATAACAAAATAATAAAGAAAGTAAAAGCATCATTTTGGGAATATCTGATAAAATTAGAACGATATAGAGAATATTAACATGGTCCATGTGCAAAAATGATAGGTACTAATTGAGAAATGGTCCAAATTTATTCATTTTTACCTTTCAAAAAATAAAGGAAAAAGCAGCAGTTACAAAGAAATATAACAAGAAAAGGAGAGAAAGCAAAGGAATCAAAGGGCCAACAAAAGCAGGTCAAAGGTGGAATACACAAGACAGAGAGGTTCAGTTGCCAAGACAAAAAAAAAAGAAGAAATAATATTTTGGGGATCAATAAGGACAGGCTGGAAGGATCCAAAATCCAACCCCACTTCCATTATTATTAGAGGGGGAAACACAATCAATCCACAACCCCAACACGCACCACTTCCCTCCCCAAACCCAAACCAACAACAGTGATACATGTTTGCTTTTGTACACCAACAGTAGAAGATGAAATGTTGTGTATATTTTTTATATTCGTAAAACTTAATCGGTCCATAAACACCAATTCATTAACGCAACACAAGCAAAACAAATTGGAAGTGGGAGAGAAGAAAACACCAAAACAGAGAGAGAGAGAGTAGCAGAAAAGCAAGATAAAGAATCCATCCATCCATCCATCCTTGCTCTCTTTAATAACCTTTTTTCTCCTCTTTTCTTGGTGCCTCTACCAAGCATCTTTTCCTGTGCCTACTTTTTCTTTCTTTGTTGCTTCTTCCCTTCTTGCTTTTTCCTTGGAATATAATTGGGTATTGGATTCCCATTCCAAAGTTTTTACCTTTTCTGGGAATTGTTGTTGATCAAGCAAGCTCTGGGAACTAAACTCCTTCCCTTCCCTTCCCTTTGATCAAAGTTGACAACTTTGTCATCTCCCTCCCTCCCTCCCTCCCCCCAATTCCAAGCTACAGAGTTGACGTCGATGGGGCTCTGCCACGGGAAGCTTATTGAGGCCCCCCAACCAAGCAACCAAACAACAACAACACTCTCCCTAGGAGGAGGAGGAGGAGGAGGAGGAGAAGATCAAGAGAACCACCCTCCAAGCTCCACCAAGTCCTCAGCTTTCCCATTCTACAGTCCAAGTCCATTGCCAAGCCTCTTCAAGAACTCACCCGCGGTTTCAAGCGTCAGTTCCACTCCTCTGCGCATCTTCAAGAGACCCTTCCCGCCTCCTTCCCCTGCCAAGCACATACGCGCATTGCTTGCCAGGAGGCACGGCTCTGTTAAGCCTAACGAGGCTACAATACCCGAAGGGAGCGAATGTGAGCTCGGCTTGGACAAGAACTTCGGCTTCTCTAAGCACTTCTTGGCCCATTATGAGCTCGGCGAGGAAGTGGGTCGTGGCCATTTCGGGTATACTTGCTCTGCCAGGGCCAAAAAGGGGACCTTGAAAGGCCTGGACGTCGCTGTCAAAGTTATCCCCAAGTCTAAGGTTTAGTAGCTAGCTATCCAATCATCTTCTCTCTGGTTGTTATCGTTTTCTTTTGGGGTAGAATTTTGACTTCTCTTGGATTAAGAGGTCAACGTTTTGCCTTGCTTGTGATTTAGGTGGATCTGCCCTGACCTCGGTTTAGTTAATGGAAAAGAAAGATGTTCTAATGCTTGAAGGGATTATTTAATTGACGTTGTAGGCATGTTATGTCTTTTATTTTTCGTTTAGCATAATGGAGTCAGTCATATGCAATCTGGCTAATTGGCCTCTCATTGCATTTCAAGTTCTTTCTTTGAGTTTCGTTAGGCTAACGCAGCAACAACGCTTTGCAGATGACGACTGCTATAGCTATCGAGGATGTAAGAAGAGAAGTCAGAATGTTACAAGCATTAACAGGACATAAAAACCTAGTGCAGTTCTACGATGCCTATGAAGATGATGACAATGTCTACGTCGTGATGGAGTAAGAACAAATTTGTGCATTCCACAATATGTTTGATTAGCATGGTTCAAAATCATCACTAGGACAAGAAACATTTGTCCGGGATAATTAGGATATTTAAGTAATTTGTTGATGATGGATGCAGTGAAAGAACTGTGAAAATAGATACCTTGTTTTAAATCATGCCAATTAAGCACAGAGAAGTGCTAGAAGCTGAAGTGTCGAGCTTACCATCCATGTGTATGTGCTTTCCAGGCTGTGCAAGGGTGGCGAGTTATTGGACCGGATACTTTCTAGGTACCACCACAGTAGTTTATTTGCTTGGTCATTTGTTATTGTACTTCTCTCGTCAATTTGATGGATATCCAATTCATATGACCTAGGGGCGGAAAGTACTCGGAAGAAGATGCAAGAAGTGTCATGATTCAAATACTAAGCGTAGTTGCCTACTGTCATCTCCAAGGGGTAGTTCATCGCGATCTCAAGCCAGAGGTAATCATTTTATTCCATACGCTTGATAGATGGTTATCCTGCTTATGTGCTCTTTTAAGCGAAACCTTGTTGTTTACCATGCCACCAAAGAACAGAAGAGTGAATATAACTTAGAAATCAGACTTGGAGACAATGTGGAAGAATTTGCGAATGTGATATTTCTCAGACTTCACACCTTGATCCTTCTTCCAGCTTTTGACCAACTTTTATGTAGTTAGTGGGTTGTGCTTCATCAGTCCTTATAGAACATACGCAGCTTCTCATGTCTCGCTAAAATGATCGAACCATGTAATCAACAAGTATCACACATCTCAAATCATGCATGTCGTGAACATTCCTCTCTCATGGTTTATCCTGTTACCTGTGAATGTTGTTAAGGTTGCCCAAACAGTATAGTTCATGCTTACTTACCCAAATTCTTCTTTCTTCAGAACTTTCTTTTCGTATCAAAGGAGGAAAATTCCCCTTTGAAGGCGATTGATTTTGGACTCTCTGATTATGTTAAGCCTGGTGAGATAATCTCCCTTCATCTTTAAACTTCAATCTCTAATGATCCAAAATATTGGAATTTGACTGCTGAAAGGTTTTGCAGACGAAAGACTAAATGACATTGTCGGCAGTGCATACTACGTAGCTCCTGAAGTACTACATAGATCATATGGGGCTGAGGCAGACATGTGGAGTATTGGTGTAATAGCCTACATTCTTCTTTGTGGCAGCAGACCTTTTTGGGCTAGGACAGAATCTGGCATCTTCCGAGCTGTTCTCAAGGCGGATCCAAGTTTTGATGAAGCACCTTGGCCTTCTTTGACCCCAGAAGCAATCGATTTTGTGAAGAGGCTATTGAATAAGGACTATCGAAAGAGATTAACTGCTGCACAAGCTCTATGTTAGTTATTTTAAACGTGAACGGAGGCTCCCGTGTTTTGCTACTACTGCACTTTCCAGATTGCGTTGTGACCTCTAATCATTGTTTCTTTGTCAAATGTAGGTCACCCATGGCTGGCCAACCATCATGACTTAAAAATCCCACTGGATATGATGATATACAAGCTTGTGAAAGCTTATATATTCTCGTCCTCTTTGCGGAAGTCTGCATTAGGGGTATAAACTCTTCTACTTCAATCTTCCAATACTGCAGCTCATCTGTATTCTTTAACTCCTGATCTTCGATATCTCTGTTTCGTGTTTTCTTCTTTAACCGAGATTCACTATTTTTAATGGCTGGTGGTTGACCTGGGATTTTTTTATTGTAACAGGCCCTGGCCAAAACATTGACTGTTTCTCAGCTAGCCTACCTGCGTGAACAATTTACTCTATTAGGACCCAGTAAGAATGGCTTCATTTCGATGCAGAACTTCAAAGCGGTAATCTCCTCTTCCTTTTCCAGCTTTCTCAACTTGTACCTGTTCAATTTGTTATCTTCCTGTGAACAATGCTTGCAGGCCATATCGAAGGGCTCGACAGATTCCATGAAAGATTCAAGAGTTCTTGATTATGTTAGCATGGTAATACATCACCTCCTTTCAGTTGTTTTGTCTAGATAGCGCTTTTAGTTGCGGATAAATTGCAGACAATTCCAAATTCCTATAAAATATGCACCAGACCCGATTGATGATGGCTAACTGATGCTCTCGTCTGTTTCAGGTTAGCTCTCTCCAATACAGAAAGTTGGATTTCGAAGAATTTTGTGCAGCAGCTATAGGTGTGCATCAGTTGGAAGGGCTGAATACGTGGGAGCAGCACGCCAGGCGTGCCTACGAGCTGTTTGAGAAGGACGGAAACAGACCAATTATGATTGAAGAACTTGCCTCAGTATGTTCTCTCTCTCTCTCTATCTCTCGTCAATGAATGCAGTTTCGAGGGCAATTACATGACTGAAATCGTTGCGTCTGACATGTAATTAGGAACTTGGGCTGAGCCCATCAGTACCAGTGCATGTGGTTCTACAAGACTGGATAAGACATTCAGATGGCAAGTTAAGTTTCTTGGGGTTTGTCAGGCTTCTTCATGGTGTCTCTTCACGTACATTCCAGAAGGCGTGAAAACAGATGGACTTGTGATAATGTCTTGTCTCCTCCGTTCCTACCTTCACTTGCGGTTGGATGCTGCTTGACGGCAAACCAGCTCGTGGGATCTCCCCCGATCACACAGCAAAAGGTGTTGCAGGCAATTCGGCGCAACATAACCAATGCCATGTTAATCTGATCCACTGCAGCACATCTTGTGCCAAAGTATGGTTTTGTTTATTCTTCTCCTCCTTTGTTGCTAATAATTAGTAATAATGGGATCAGAGGATTGTACAGCCGAGAGTAGATAAAAAAGGAAGGAAGTGCATGTTTTTACGAGAGGATTGGTCATGGGTTTATCCCTCCTTATGCACCCATTTAAAGTGTTCATGGATTGCATTTGCTGTTTCTTTAAAAAAAATCATCGGTAAAATTGTTTATGGGCCCAATTACACTTGTATATTCTGTCCACAGCTCATGTTGACGAGTTAAACAACTCAGTAAATCGTCTAGTCTTCTTACTGCGCATGCGTATCACCCCGTGTGTGTGTGCGCGTGTGTGTACATCGACTACACAACAATAACAGATGATAATCACACTCAATGACCACAACACAACATGCGACCAAAACTATAGAGTTTCTTCTAATGTATGGCAGAATCTCGTGTGACATAAATAAGTATTCCTCTGCTCACTCTAGAATGAGGATCACAAAAGAGAACTTTGCTTTGCTAATTATTAGAATAGTCCTGCCGAAACAAGAGAAAATTTTGTTCACGTTTTTCAGTCAAGATATTGTGTCTTATAATTGCTTTGCGTTGTTTTCTTCCCCTTGTCCATGGCGACGATCCATAAACCCGAAAAGCTCAGAACTTTAAAGCACCTGGCCACCCCCCAGATCTCCAATCTTCATCCCCATCTTCTCCTTCTCCCTCATTACATTGCTGTACCTCTTGTCTTGTCTTGTCTTCCACAAATGGGTTCCTCCTCTGACCGGGCCCCAAGAGGGTCCACACTCTGCATGATAAGTACCTCTACTGGGGGAAGAGGATTGACTTCCCTGGCAAGCACTGCGAGTCAAGCCTCCGCTGTGCCCCTTGAGGAAGAAGAAGCCTTGTTCTTCAACAGGTTTGTTAACTATTTCCGAGTAATTTTGCTTCGAGTTTTAACCGCGCGCGGTAGCTGACTGACTAGCTGTATTCCTTAATGCACAACTTTTGTAGTGCCTTCCACAATATGTATCAATCCCATACATACATAACAACAAGGGGATGATACTTCATCATGATCACAATGGTACATCCGATGAGAGGTCCGTTGTTCGGTCCCCATTCTGCTAGTTCTCTCTTCGAACGATATCGGTTTGGTGTGTGAAACCAGAGGAGTTGCCAATGTCGAGGGAGATAGTCGCATCGACCTCGATAAAATTCAAGTCTCCTGCTGCTCATTAAACGATCAGCTAGTCCTCTTTCCCAAGTTACTTACTATCTCTAGCTATCAAGTGAAATTTGGAAGCAGCAGTAGAATGTCCAAGTTCAGAAAGTGGTCGCAAGGTTACTTCAGAAAGTGGACTCGCTAGTTAGGGTTCAATGGAGGTTGGAAGGAATAGGCCAAGCAAGCTCAGAAGCTCGAGTTTGGGGGCTGGCTCCAAGTGATTGAACAAAAAGTGAAGAGAAAGTTGAGATGGTCTTATTGATACAGTTATCTATGGTCCGAGATGGAGTCGGTGGAGTCGAAGTGGTTTTGCAAGATCTCATAGTTCTTCATGGGGCAGTGTTTTGTCAAGGTGGAGTTTGTTGAAGTTCGGGTGGAGCTTCATGGTTCTTCCACGAGATGATTTCTCGCCAAGGTGGAGATTGTTGGGATGGCGAGAAATAGGAAAGACTTATTTTCTATTCCTATTCTGACTAGCCATTTATGGATATTAGCAGGAAGCTAGTGCAAATCCAGCAGAGGCACATTTTCAATACATAAAGATCAAGATCAAATGAGCGCCCATTCTCTTTCTGTGGAAAGAAGAGGTTTTGGACTCCTAATCTAACCTAGATAGGTTACTTGTACACCAATGGTTTGTCTCTATATAAAGACATGTTATCCTAGGTTTTTGTATGGCTTTGTGGCTCAGAAACTCATCAATAAAAGTTCTCCTTTCTCTCCGTGGACGTAGGCATTAGGCCGAACCACGTTATCTCTTGCGTCCATGTTCTTTGCGCATTTTGTTCTCTAGTTGCTAAATTTCTAACAGTTACCATACTCTTTTCTTCCATCAATGGCATCTCAGAAATTAAGAAATGCAACAGGTGTCTTCCTTTTTCTTTTGTTCTGTTCCCTGAGTCATTAATTATTGTACTACTTTAGTAGTGGCGTCGTGTTTACCAACTGATGGATACGGTGTCAGTCCTTAAGTATGAGGTGGGAGAATCGAATCCATCCGAAATTGTGAAAACAATTTAAATCTCACCAATTAAAAAAAAAGTCACCATCGTGTTTAGTGGATCATCAATTATGTAGGATTCTCGAAATTAACCTTTAAGTTAGAAATCTCTTGTGAAATCATCATGATGTTCTGTGAGGAGAAAATATGCACATTTTTTTTGGTAGAAATGGTGAGTGCAAAGCACTCTTTCATTGAAAATCAGAGAGTTACATGACTAGAAAGTAAAGGCTGCATCCTCTTCGAGAAGAGGTAAAGAGCTCTCTGGGGATCTAACTAGTGCCTGCCAACCCCCCGGAAGATCAAGAGCAAGGTTCGCTAAGTGATCTGCTACCCTATTACACTTACGTCCACAAAAGATGACCTCAACCTGCCCTATCTGACTTAAGAGATCTTTGTATTTCTTCACGAGGGCAGCTAGAGGGTTCCCTCTCGCTACACCCTCAGTTAGGTACCTGACTACAAGTTGAGAGTCAGATTCCACAATTAGTTTGGTGCACCCCATCAAGCTTGCAAGTTGGAGCCCACACCAAACCGCCCAAGCCTCAGAGGTCACTGCGTTGCAGTGTCCCGTGGCCTGCATGAAGCCAGTACACCATCTTCCTTCCTTATCTCTAATGGTTCCTCCACCACCGGCTCTGCCTGGGTTGCCCTTTGAAGTGCCATCCGAGTTTAGTTTGAGCCAACCAAGTGGCAGAGGTTCCCATCTTTCTGACTTCTCACCCACTTGCCATTGAATCGGCTACTTCTCCACCATGTTCCTCCAAGCATCTTCAAAGGCTTTGGACTGATTGTAAATGAAGGATTTCCTCTCGTTTTGGACCTGGTTCCTATCAAAAACTTCGTTGTTTCTCCAGCGCCAAATCCACCAGCATGCAGTTGCAAAAACGACATTCCAATTTAGAGTAGTTTGGACATTGGTGACCACCTGTATGTTCGTGGCTAGCCATTCTTGGGTTTGCATTGAGAAGAAGGAGTCCCAGCTTCGTTGCGGAATCATGGACCTCCAGAGTTTGCTGATGCCCGGGCAGTCCCGTAGAAGATGTATGATTGTCTCCGGTCTGCACCTGCACACCGGGCAAAACGGGTTTGCTGCAAAGGACCTTCTGCACCTTTCTTTGTTGGTCATGATTCTACCCTTTCCGCAGGTCCATAGGAAAAGCCTAATCTTCTCTGGAGCTTTGATTTTCCAGATGTGCCTCCAGAAGCTCCCAGGGATATGATTCCTATGGACATTCCTCATCCTCGTGCTGGCAAGATAGATCGATTTCGTAGAGAATTCCCCGTTACTAGATAACTTCCAAGTTAGTGAATCTGGGGTGCCTCCTAGTTCGTCTACAAAAACTGCTTTCAGCTTCTGTCTCCACTCTTCCGACAAGATATCCCTCAATAAGTCCCAATTCCATCCTTGGTGAGGGTTCCAGTAGTTGGAAATCTTTATGTCAACTTGGTCTGGAGGAACATGTATGTTTTGACATATAATGGGCCCTCCGCCCGGGATCCAATCATCTGTCCAAAAGTTAATGAGTTGCCCATCTCCAACAGCCCACTTCAAGCCTTGGTCGAGTCTATGAGCAACCTTAGTGATTCCAGCCCACACTACAGATTTTCGACTGCAGGGAGTTATTGCCAGTCTCGGGTAATGCTTCTTCATGTATTTTGCTGTTAAGACTTGGGCCCAGAGAGCATCAGGCTGTGTGAGAAGGCGCCACCCAAGCTTTGTGATCAGAGCATCGTTTACACTCCTAGCACTTCGTATTCCAAGTCCACCCATGTCCTTGGGCAGGCAGATTTCTTCCCATTTAACCAAATGGACTTTCCTCCCTTCCTCTGACGCTCCCCAAATGAAGTCCCTGCTTATTTTGTCCAACTTTTCGCAGAGATTTCTTGGAAGATAAATTACCTGCATAGAGTAGAAAGGGAGTGAAGACAAGATCGATTTCAGTAGCGTGACTCTGCCCGCCATGGTGAGCTGCTTAGTTTTCCAACCTGCGAGTCTAGCTTGGGCTTTCTCTACTAAATAATGGAAGGTGTCTTTGGTTACTTTTGAGTGTAGGGCTGGAATTCCTAGGTATTTACCAAAATCCCGGGTAGTGCAGATACCCAGCCGCCGACTCAGTCTAACTTTTTGCTCTTTGGGTACATTCGATGAGAAGAAGACCCTAGATTTGGTGTCGCTGACTTTTTGGCCTGAAGCCAAGCAGAACTCGTCAAGTCCTCGTTTGATGACATCCACTTGATCCACAGAGTCTTCCGCAAAAAGAATGATATCATCTGCGAACAAGAGATGTGTAATGTTTGGTCCGCTCCTGGTGATTTTTACTGGTTTCCAATCCTTTCTCCTTTCCGAAGCAGTAATCCATTGCGCAAGCCGTTCCATACAGGCAACAAAGAGGTAGGGCGATAGTGGATCCCCCTGCCTTAATCCACGCTCAGGCCTGAACTCATTCGACATCTCCCCATTCCAAAGAACACTCATGGATGCCCCTGAGACACACTTCATAATAATCCTAACAAAACTCATGGGGAATCCAGCGTCCTCCAAAGTTTCTTCAATAAAATCCCACCGAAGTCTGTCGTATGCTTTATCTATGGGCGCGTGAAATTAGATCAGGGAGTTTTGGTTTTATTCTCGCCACGATAATCTTGGTGAGGATTTTGTAAGCAACGTTGCAAAGGCTAATGGGTCGGAATTGGGTTATGGTTTCGGGTGAGATCACTTTAGGGATAAGGGCTAGTAGGGTTTCGTTGATCCTAGGGGGAAGGGTACCATGCTCGAAAACTCCCTTGATAAAAGCAATCAGGTTGTCCTTAACAATGTTCCAGCTTCTTTGGAAGAAGATAGCATGGAAACCATCAATTCCATGAGCCTTCACTGGAGACATGTTAAAAAGAGAGTCACGAATCTCCTTAACGCTCACTGGTCGTGAGATCGCTCTTGTCTCTTCAGCTGTCCATTCTTCGAAGGTGCCTCTTGGCCACTTGGTTGTAGCCTGTACAGGTTCTATACTATACAGGGTTCTATAGTAGTCAAGCGCCATTGCCTCCAGTTTGCTATTATCTTGTATCCAAACTCCATTTGCATCTTTGAGTCTTTCCACCTTATTTCTCCGCCTTATTATTAAGGTAGAAGTGTGAAAGTATCGAGTTTTTTGGTCCCCACTAACTATCCATTTTTCTCTCGACTTTTGCAACCACATTGTTTTTTCCTGGTGTAGCACATGTTCGAGCTCCATCCTGAGCTTCTCATTCATCTCCACTAATCCCTTGTTAGGCCTCGTGTCAAGGGCTTTTTGTAGGCCACATAAGCGTGCGTATACCCTTCTTTTTCTTTGATCAATGTTACCAAAGACTGTCTTGTTCCAAATTTTCAGTTCCTTCTTGAGCTTCTCTAGAGTTTCCTCAATCTCTTTATGAGGGTTCCATTTGTCTTTGACCAACCTAATAAAGCTAGGGTGAGTTAACCATACCGCTTGAAAGCGAAAAGGCCTTCTCCATCTACAGCCCCTATCAAACTCTGCAAAGTGCACTAGTAGCGGGCTATGGTCTGACTGGAATCTGGCTAAATGTCTCACGAAGCCCTCTGGCCACCGGAGTCTCCAGTTCTCATTACCAAGAGCTCTGTCAAGTCTCTTGGAGATGCGTTTGTCACCCCTAGTGCTTCTAGACCAAGTGTACGGTGAGCCAGAAAAACCCAAGTCGATTAGCCCCGTTCTGCTAATCCACCCTTGGAATCTCTTGTCCTGGATACTAAGCTTGCTTGCTCCTCCTCTTCTTTCCTCTATGCATGTTATCGCGTTAAAGTCACCTGTGACAAGCCACGGCGTGGAGTCTGTGGGGGACGGGGCCTCAATCATTCTCCAGTACCCTTCTTGCCCGCTTACCGAAGGTAGTGCGTATACAGTTGTCATCAGGAAAGGATCCTTATTCATATATGTAACTTTCACATGGAGAAAATGTTCTTCGGCAACAAGAACCTTTATAGAAATGTCTTGATTCCATACAGCCAAATCCCCCCCCCCTTCTTCCTGTCGCCTCAACTCTGTAGTAGTTTAGGCCTATCTTTCTACAAACCACATCAGCCGATTTGCCACTTATTTGTGTTTCCAAAAGTGCAGCCATGCAAAAACTATTTTCTTTCAGGAGAAACTTAAAAGCCCTTAAAAATCCTGGTTTTCGGGCCCCACACACATTCCAAATTAAGGTCTTAAAATCCATTAAAGTAGTAGGAGTAGGAAATGGTGGCCTTGATTTGATCTTCATTGAATAATCATTTCCTGGGGTGCTGATTTCCCGTGTCTTCCTAAGGGCTCGCTCTGTTCTTCTCTTCCCACAGGGGAATCATTAATGCCTTCCATCAATATTACATTGGGTTCCCGCTCCCGAAAGGGTGGGTCCGAGGAATGGGTACCATCAATGTTTGGGGAGGAAGTAGCAGTCTGGGTTTGTCTGGTTAGTGGTTCGGTGGTGTTTGGGTTGTTTAAAGGCTGGGGTGTTGGCATAATGGGGGTTGGTGGGCCGTTGGGATTGGTTGTATGATTGTTCGGGCGATTGAGTGTCGTCTTAGTAAGGGCTACAGGGGTTTTAGAGTTGTTTGGATTGGTTGTCGGTTTGGCATTAGCTGTGGGGGCAAATGGGTGCTGGTTAGGATTGGTGTTTTCTTTCAGTGGTTTAAAGCGAATCATTGCCTCCTCGAGTTTATGAGCCAAAATATTGTCATCGCTTCTGGGTCTCTTATTGGTGGTAGAAAGATTGGGTTTTTTAGCTTGGTATGCCTTGGTAGGCTTTTGGTTTTTTGGCTGGGCTTGTTTATGGATAGGCCCACTTGTACTTGTGAAAATCCTAGTGGAAATAGGAGCGGGGCCCACGTTGCTTGCCAGCTCCTCACCTGTCCCCTCTGGAGAAAGAAAAGCACCATACCTATTTCCAGCAAACTGTTCAGATCTTTGGGTAGGTTGCCTGAGAGATTTTTCTTTCTTAGTAACCATCATCCAAGGGCCCAAAACATATTCCCTTGTCTTGAGATCCGTAGCACTAGGGTTTTTGGCCTTGTTGCTTTGAGGAGAGTCCTTGCTGCCACCCTCCGCGCCGCCAGCCGCCGAGCTTTCCCCTATCTCATCCGTCTTCCTCCCTCCGAAAGAGCAGGTCTCCTGGGTGTGTCCATACCTTCCACACCCAAAACATATTGCGTGGAGGCCCTCATATTCTACACGCTGGATCTCACCATCAATGCGGAGTTCACCAATCAGTGGCTTGGTGAGATCAAGCTCCACACATACTCGAGCAAATTACCCACGAATCTTGCCTTCCGTATTGGGATCAAGCTTCACCGGCTTTCCTATCATTGCTGCTATGCATTTGAGAAAGTTGCTGTTGTAGTACTGGACCTCCAGGTTAGGAAGCCTCAACCACACTGGGGTTGAGGACACTTCTTTCGTCGAGGGCTTAAAGTCCTTGCACCATGGTGAGATGGTTATGTAATGATCCAGGTACATCCATGGGCCACCCGCGGTTGCTAGCTTATAGTCTTGTTCCAGCTCAAAGCACACAAGGTAGTACCCATATGAAAGATCCATCAGCCTAATTGCTCCTTTGGGTGACCACAGTTAGTAGATACGATTAAGCAAAGCTCTGTAACCTACCGACTTACCTAGAACTTTCAAGAAAGCTGTCTTTCTCCATGGTTCTGCAAGTTTTTTCTTGGCCTCTTGGGTCAAAACTAGGGATGGTCGGTCAGGGTCAGTGACAAAGTCTATGTTCACCAGACCGTCAGCAAGCCAGTCTTCCATTGGCTCTGTGAATCTTTGAGAGGGGAAGTCAGGCCTGCCTTGTACTGAATCTCTGTAGCTCTTTTTCAGGAGGGAGTCTTTCGAGCTGGTGGTTTGGTTTGGTGGGGAAGATTAGTTGTCATGGGCAGTAGGATCTGGGCTAGGGTTGGTGTTGGTTGGATTGGATACTCTTGGAGAGGTGGGAGATGGAGGGGCACTAGGGCTTGGGGAGGTTTGGGAGAGTGGGGTAGATGTTGGTGACGGAGTTGTTTGGGAAAATGGGGCTTCCGGCGGTTTGGGTAGGGGTGGTTGATGGTAGGGGGAGGGTGGGTTCAGTTGAGAGATTAAGGCACTTGTGAAACTTTTTGGTTGACTTGTGAGCTTCCTACTGATCTTTTGTGTACAGATTAAGGCACTTCTTGGGGATTATGATGCCATTAGGGGTGTGCAATCGGTATATACCGATCCCGAATACCGAATACCAAAAAATACCGAATACCGAATAGCCAAAAAACCCAATACCGATCCCGAACCGAAATAATTTTGGTATATACCGAATACCGAATTAAAATTTCGGTATTATACCGAAAATCCCGAAAATACCGAAATTTTCAAAAAAAAATAATCCATCGTTAATACCGAAGTTATTTCATCTACCCGAGGGAATACAATGAGCGCAATCACACAACAACACTAAGAGGGAACTTCTCTTAGGGATAACTCATATCAATTCCACCTAATTTGAAAAATTCCCAAATATTAAACCCCAATTTTATTTTTACAATTTGAAACCTAATTTATTTATAATACCTGACTTGGAGAGTGAGAGTGGTGGCGGTCGGGGGGAGGTGTGACCGTGGCCCGTGGTGGTGGCGGCCAAGGGGAGGTGTGGCCGTCCGTGGTGGTTGTGCGCCCATTTTTGTGATTTGTGAATTGTGAAGGTGAGAAGAAGACAGCAACGGCTGTGAGAGAGGAGAAGAGGAAAAGGGGAAAAAGAAAATGGGGAGGGTGTTTCTGGGAGTATATTGTGTGTGGGCTCTTTATATAGCTAGGAAAATTTCATTTTAGTACCTCCTTTTATAGTTGGTAAACTTACACTTTAGTACTTCGGTATTTTTGGTATTACCAAAATAATATCGGTATATACCGAAATTATACCGAATACCGAAATTCACTGAAATTTCCCAAAAGTCGATACCGAATTAAATCCCGTATACCGAAATACCGATCCCGAAATCCCGAATACCGAAAAAATACCAAAAATCCCGAATACCAAATACCGAATGCTCACCCCTAGATGCCATACATGTCCGTCGAGGTGATAAAATTAATATATATATATAAACAACCTAGGAAAGATAGGTTTGGGGTTGCTCGGAGCTTACATCCGCATCTAGACAGAGAGAGATACACAGTCGTCCAGAGTTCATTCTTCATAGAATTGAGAAATAGGTCCCTCGTGGACCAACTATCTTCATTGCTTCAAATGAGAAGACACCCGAATTCTTTTCCCCGCTTTCTGTGCATTTTTTTTGTGGGATAAACAAATTCATGAGCTTTGTTTAAATCACTATTTCAGTTTTTTTTGTTCGAAATCAAAATTTTGATTCCCTAGTTTATTTTTATTAAACTCTAAGACTTCTCGTTGATATCATCCGGTCAAACTAATTCTAAAATGACGATTATACCCTTTCAAAAAAACTCTCGTCATCTTCTCCCCTGCGCCCATCATCCCTCTTCTTCTTCCCGAGTATCAATCAATTAATCAAAAAAATCAACAAAACAAATTTAAAAAACCCATCGATTACAACGACCCAGAACAAAAGAACATTGTTTCTTCGACCATCTGCGCAACCATCTTCTTCCGCCGTTTGATCGACCATCGTCTCAACCCGTTGGATTTCCGGGAGGACTTCGCCTGGTTCTGGTCTCCCACAACATCGTCTCTGCAAAAACCTGACAGGACCTTGTTGCTAGGGCTCGTCTCCCACAACATCGTCTTAGCAAAAATCCGACGGGGCCTTATCGCTAGGGCATCTCAACCCGTTGGGATTTTGGGTTCTGATCAACATCGACGGATGACCTCCCTCCCTGGGATTTTTTATTGACTAACCCCTGCTGCTCGATTCGTTATTTCTTTAACCGAGATCCGTCGCTCGAATGGACCTCGCCGGAATGGGATTTCTTATTTCCTTCCGATTAACATTGACATCCGTTGTGACCTTGCCGGAATGGACTCGAGGGGAGGCGGAGACGGAGGCGGTTGTGGGGCGAAGAGTAGACGCAGTTTATGTCCTCTTTGGTGAACAACCGAAGTGGGTCGGCAGAATTTGGTCGTGAATTTTAATTTTTTTCAAAGAAGATGACCGATTGAAGATGGCAACTGTAATTGTTGATTGAGCCCGATTGAAGATGCTTTTGTTGCCAGAGATGATTGCAGTTCTTGACCTTTGAGAAAATTTGATTTTGTTGATCTTAATTTTGTTGGGAAGAATAAGAGGGAGGATGCAAAGAAGAAGATGACTGCAGTTTTTTATTTTTTATTTTTGAAAGGGTATTAAGGTCATAAAAAATTTAAGTTGACCGGATGACATCAACGAGGGGCCTTAGAATTCAATAAAAGCAAATTAGGAGGGCCAAATTTTTTATTTCGAAACAGAAGGAGCTGAAACAGTAATTTAAGAAAATCCCAAGAGGCTAAGAGCAATTTACCCATTCATTTATCTTACTATAATACAAAAAACCTCTTTTATCAGACAACATGGAAATGTCGAAACTATCTTCTTTCTATTTTTTCTTCCTTTTCAAGTCCTCCCTTGAAGAACCAAACCGGGAAAAAGGAAGAGAAAATTGTCAACCAATTGGAATCTCAACTAAACAAATAATCCAAAGTAAGAATTCCATTATTCAGCCAAAACAGCATAACACTCCAAAGTAAATGGTATTTCCTAAAGCTCAAGGATCAAAAATCCTAAACAATAAGGATCAAAAATTAAAAAAATTAAATCGTCGAGCTAGAGATAGATAGATAGCGGGGAATGATCGTCATCGTACCGGATAGGGAACAAGGAGTCGAGGAAAGAAGAGCAAGGGGAAGGAGATATGCCCGACAAAATGACGTCGCCTTTGGAGCGGGAGAGGCTGGAGGCGGAGGAGCTGGCGCTGGAGGAGAAGGCACGGAGGAAGCTGGAGGAGAGGAAGTACGAGATAAAGCAGATTTCTGACCGGATACAATTAGTTTTTGTTTGAAGGTTGAATATGGAAGGAGTATTTTTTTTATAAAAATGATATAATTGTTATTTTAAAATTATGTTTGACCAAAAAATTATAATATAATATTGATTTCTACCAACAAATTATATGTAACATAAAAAATTAATTTTTAAAAATCTCGGTTCGACCAATGGCTCGCATGGGTGGACCGAGTAAACCATAAATTTAGGATTTCTGAGTCACCTTCTGATTCTGTATTAAAAATATTGGAAACGAGAACAGCGTCGTCCAGGGATGGGCGGATCCTAGCGGACATGACGGGGACGAATGGGGAGGAATTTTTTGGCACGGCAGAGGGGACAGTTGGCATAGTATCGGAACCAGATGTCGATGCAGTCCATGTGGAAGAGGTTGGAGCATGCCGAGAGAGTCCTCACATAGTTGTTCTCTTCGAACTCCAGCAAGCACACGGTGCAGCTCGCAGAATGGCGTCATTCAACAGCGGATTGTGGAGGGAGAGAGGGATCGTCTTTATGACGGAGTCATTAAGCCCGTAAGAGGAGTACACGTGGAAACCAGCGGCCCTATCGGGGGAGGAATAGTCGAACATGAGTCTAGGTTGGAGAACATGGTGGAGTAGGACGACAGTGGGAACCTGCGACGCTGGCGCCACCACCGACGGAAGTGACGGATGAGGAGGATGAGGTGAGAGTAGGTGACCAATAGGAAGGCCGCTGCCACAATAACAACATGGCGACAAGCAGTAGGCTGAAGTCCACGCCCGATATGCCGACGTTGCTTGACGGTGGAGCAGACTGACAGACAGACGACGTGGACATTGTCGGCATAGCAGAGAGGACAGTTGGCGTATAATCAGAGCCAGATGTCGATGCAGTTCATGTGGAAGGGGTGGGAGCAGGCCGAGAGAGTCCTCACATAGTCGTTCTCTTCGAACTCCAGCAAACACACAGTGTAGTCTTGCAGAATGGCGTCGTTCGATGGCAGATTATGGAGGGAGAGAGGAATCGTCTTTATGACGGAGTCATCGAGCCCGTAAGAGGAGTACACGTGAAAGCCAAAGGCCCTGTCGGGGGAGAAATAGTCGAACATGAGGGGAGGCGAGTCTAGGTTGGACAACGTGGTAGAGTAGGACGACAGCTGGAACCTGCGGCGCTGACGCTTACAACACCACCGACGGAACTGACAGATGAGGAGGATGAGGTGGGAGTAGGTGACCAGTAGGAAGGGCGCTGCCACAACAACAACATGGCGACGAGCAGTGGACTGAAGTCCACGCCCGAGACACCGACGTTGCTTAACGGCAGAGCAGACTGACTGACAGATGACGAGGACGTTGTCGGTGTGGTCGTGGACGTGAGTCCTGCAGATGGAGACGGTGATGGGGACCACAAGGGAGACGGAGAAGGTGTTAGGTTAAGGAGAAGGGAAGTGAGATCCGGCCATCACATATATATTTTTTTCCTTTTTGCCTATTTAAATCCCTCATTGGAAATTCCGCGGAGAATCTTGAGATGTCGTATAAGATGATATGCAAGAAGTTTTCGGTACGTATGTGTTTTGCATTCATGGTCAACAACAAAGCACAAGGACACCGATATTTATCTAGCTGAGCATGTCTTCAATAAACGATACGTTTTGCGAATTTTGAAACAACACGGCACTCGCATCGTGCGTGCGTCTTTACTAATTCAATAATAACCTAAAGTATAACAATCATTTTCGAAATATATGTATATTTTTTACCATTTTAAAAAAATTCCAGGTTATTGTCCATTTATGGTGCAATTAAGTGGTTTCCAAGTAAAATTATCATTAACTTGTGTAATTTACGATGTTAGTGGTCATCGGCTAATTTTGGAAGAAGATTGTAAGAATATGGGTAACCAACCATGTGGAGACTAGTGGACTAATGTTCGTTTGTAATCGAGAGAGAAGATCGTTAATTGATCATATACTCGGCAATTTCTAGTAGCTTATGTCTTTGCCAGTACGCCTGTATCCAATAACTTTGTTTTGCGATGATGCTGGAGTATGTCAGTCTGCAATTTTCTTAGTCATTTGTTATCTTTTATGATTTTTTATTTAACTCATTTTACTATAATAATGTAAATATTTTTTTTTAATTTGGTTCGATATTCCAAAAATATCTAAACTACTCTTCAACTAAAATAGTATTCGTTTAATAGAGAACTTTCGATTAGCTTTCAAGTCAATCGCCAAGCGGATGTCTGTGGGGGCTCACCGTCCTCCTCCAACCGGCGACCCGAAGCTCACCGCCGCGACTACACCGAGGAGGAGGATGGCGAGACGCCAGCGCCGCCAACGAGGGGAGGTTCGTGAACACCATGAGAGGGACGGGGTTCGCGGAGGCCACACTCGACGATCTCTCCATCACCTTCTGCGGCTCCACCGACGGCGATGGCGGGAGTGGGGCGAGCGTGTCGCAGAGGAGGGGGAGGTCGGCCGGTTTTGATTTTGGTTTCGCATCTCTTTCCATCTTTTTATAAGTTTAATAATGATTAATTAAGCAAGAGTATAAGTCGATGAATGAATTTTCTTCATAAAGTAAACCACCATGTGGCATGGGTTTAAGAATTCTTAGTTAAATTTGACGAGGAGGAGAATTAGATAAGAAGAGAAGGGGAAGAGGAGAGAGAAATGCCTACCCCGAAGAGAAAGGGGGTTTTGGATTTTGATCTAAAAAAAGAATCATGTGCTAAATTTCATATATGGAGCAGTTAGGAATTCTGGGTTATGAAAGTTCACTAGAGGTTGAAGAAGATTCTCGAATGTGAAGAAGATTGAGCAGAAGAGAGAGGGAGAAGAAAGGACAAGCGCGAGGAGAGAAGGGAGGGGAGAGGGATACAAAACATTTAATTGTAAGAGCACAAAGATCATTTATTCAGTTAGAGATTTGAGACTAATATTTTTAAAAATAGTAGAGATGACAAAATAATATTTTGAATAACAGTGATCCTAGCTTAAATTATGACATAAGCCAAGAACGTAAGGGCAATTATCCTAATGAAAAATCAAACACCCTAAATACGTACACGACCGCCTATAACGGGTCAACTCTTCCCCGACCCTTCCACTTTACAATAAAATTATACTTAATTACTATTTGATAAATTGATAATTATAAACAATATTTTAATTCATGTTAATTTCAAAAATAATTATTTTTCAAATTTGATAATATATATTTATAAGAAACACCTCTATATGACATAGTTTAGAAAGCATTAGCTTTACTATTCTTTTTTGTCGCTTTTGTACCGGTAAAATTTAGATTTTCTACCAATACAAACTTAGGATATCTTATTAAAACCACCTTTTAGGCTATTTAATGTAATACCGTGGAAGTGTAAGAAACTACTCTTTTAGTTAAATCATGATATTGTTGGCCTGGTCGAGGAGGAAAATGAGAACGGCGTTGTCGAGGGATGGGTGGATCTTGGCGAACATGACGGGGCCGAAGGGGGAGGAATATTCGAGTGCGGCAGAGCGGACACTTGGTGGGGGATCGGAGCCAGATGTCAATGTAATCTACGCCGAAAGGGTGGGAGCAGGTCGAAAGAGTCCTCACGTACTCGTTCTCTTCGAACACAAGCAAGCACATAACACAGTCTCGCAGAACAGCATCGTTCGACGGCGGATGGTAAAGGGAGAGAGGGATCGTCTTGATAATAGAGTCATTGAGCCCGTAGGGGGAGTACACGTGGAAGCCAGCGGCCCCGTCAGGGGAGAAATAGTCGGACGGGAGGGGAGACGAGTCATGATTAGAGAATGTGGTATAGTAGGACGGCAGCTGAACCCCTGGCACCGTCGCCAGCGCCACCACCGGCAGAACTGACAGATGAGAAGGACGAGGTGGCGGGAGTAGGTGACAGTAGGAAGACCGCCTCCACAACGACAACCATGACGATGAGCGGCGGGCTAAAGTCCACGCCTGAGACGCCGGTGTTGCTTGACGGTAGAGCAGACTAGTCGACAGATGAAAAGGACGTTGTTGGCGTGGTCGTGGACGTGGGTCCTACGGATAGACATAGTGATGGGGCCCACAAGGGAGACAGAGAAGGAGAAGAGAAGTGAGCTCTGGCCATCATATTTATATATATATATATATATATATACATACATATATGTACGTACATACATACACATATATATATTTTTCCATTTTCGCCTATTTAAATCAATGCAGTGATCCTCAATGAGAATTTTGCGGGTAAGAAAGTATTCATTCATAGGATGCCATTAAACCCACCAGAGAATCTTGAGATGTCGTATAAGATGATATGCAAACAGTTTTCGATACATATGTGTTTTGCATTGACGATCAATAAAGCACAAGAACAAACTATTGAAAATACCGGTATTTATCTATATGATCACGTCTTCAGTCATGAGTAGTTGTGCGTTGCACTTTCAAGAGTTGTTTCAAGCAAGAACACTAAGATCTTAATCAAGAGAGGTGATGTTGCTCATAAAATTGGAACATTTACAAAAAAAATGTATACAAAGAAGTTATTATGACGTCTTAGATAAATCAAAAAAATAGTTTAATTAAATATATAAGAGAATATCTTATTCATGTACAGCTTAAAATAATAAAATCAATGAACAATATATTTTGCAGGTTTTAAAATAGAACAACACTCGTATCACGCGTGCGCGTCTTTGCTAGTGCTTATTAATAAAAGGTCACTAGTCCACCCTTTTTCAAAAAAAAAAACTTATCTTTGTGGTACATATTGATTTTTTTTTTAGGAAAGTGACGCGAAGATCATATATTAAAATAGCGATTACAAGACAGAAACAACGAAGCAAATATAAAAGACATACAAGAGATGCAAGCTACAACGAAGGTACCATACTGTTGAAGAGTAACAGTAACGGTAACATTAGTCAATTTGGTCGAGCAAACAACTACAAGAGTTGCGAACAACCAGACTTTCAACCTGTTAACTAGAAAGTCAGCTGAGATATGTTGAACCACACACAAGGTGCGGCTCAACAAGGGCCTCCTTAACGGAGTCAACCATGATCAGATAAATTTGACCCAGGCAGAGCCAACAGCATGATACCAAGTCATAGCGAGAACCTCACAAAAGTACAAAAAAATAAAATACAAAGCCAAAGAACTACGGAACACAAGTGAATCTTGGCAAAATAAAACAGAAATAAACCGAACACCAAGAAAACTGAACTGACAAACAAACAGAAATAAACTGAATAGGGAACAGGGGACTAGCCGGCCGGGGGGAGGTCGGTGACGACCAACCCCCCGCCGGGGACCACCAACGTCCATAAAAGACGACGGAGGACGATAGCGGACAAAGGAGAAACAGACGGCGGCGACGGCCAGGAGAAGGAGGTCAACTGCGGGCTGAGAGGGACGACAGCAGGCAAGGAGCAACACCAAACGGCGGACGACGGAGCCTAAGACTAGAGACGAAGGCTGGGACGGGCTTGATGGGGACAGTGGAGACGGAGTGGGAGGAAGATGTAGACAGTGGAGGTGTGGGAACTTGGAGCTTGAGGCTTGAAGTTGCTGAGATGAGTGGAGGAGAGATAGAGGATGAAGCTGTAGAGAGTATGATGCTGTGAAGAAGATAATAAATAGTAGAAGATATTTTGTGAGGATACTGCTCTCACAGAAAAGAGAGGAAAAAGCTCCCACAGAGGAGAGAGAAAAAAAACAGGTAGAAGGGGGTGTACATATCGATACCTCCTAAATGGCGAGTATTTGTTGATGAGATTGCTTCCAAATTTTGTGTAAAAATTCTTAGTATATGATTTAACCGGCTTGCGTCCAGAGAGAGAGAGAGAGAGTGAGTGTGAACAATAAAGAAATATCTTCCCCTAGCGTCGCCGATTCAATTTGATGTTTAGCATAGTAGCGAAACTTAGCTTTTTCGTACCAGCGAATGGGCAATGAAGTTGCTATCTAACCAAAATTCGACATGGATCAGTTATGATTTGCAATTTTCATTAATTAATGGCGGGGTTATATTATAGAAAAAAATTCATTAAAGTATCCTGTAGTTTCATACTTTTTTACTTTAATATTATGTGATTTGACTTTTTCTTTTTAGGTGACAGAGATTTTCGAAAGTGACACTATTGATGATAATTTTTTAACCAGAATTAATTTTTCCAACCAGATCATACACACCAGCGCCACATCATCTCCACGTCGTATTTTTCTATCTTACGTGACGATGGCATGATAATATTATAAAATCCCAATTTTTTTAACACTAATTAAAAAATTCAAACACAAAAAAATTTAGTTGCCCCTACCCCCTCTCTCGCTCACAACCTCTTCCCTCCCTCGAACCCACTGGTTGGTTACTCTACAATGGAGATGGAGAGTTCAATGGGTTAAATTGTTAACCAAGATAAACCCAGAACCAAAAAGGAAAAACTAAAAGACAGCAGCAGCAAAAACACTTTAAAGTCCCCTAGAGCAAAATGTGAAATGAACCCATTAACATCACACACTAAAACCACCAACCTAATTCTTATCTCCCAAGTTTTGACCAATTCACGATGTACCCATCAAGCTCCTGCAAAAAAAGAGAGGCGAAAACAACAATAAAGAAACGATCCTTTTCCAATGAAGGGAAGGCGTAGTAAACCCCCCACCCTCCCCTTCCCCATTAGATCTTTTCCGAAGAAATGGTGTAAAGACGGCATGTTTCATAGGCGGGATTTCATGGGAGACAAGACCACCGGCGGCTTCGTAGCTACAACGGAGAGAGAGGGGAGGGGGACAACTAAATTTTTTTGGGTTTAGGTTTTTAATTGGTTTTTTTTCTTAAGAGGGGTTGATTTCCCTGACAAACCTCTGAATGGGGTTCTCGGTGAATGTTATCCCTGTCTGGGGTCGAGCACAAAAACGCTGAAAATTGAGCGTTTTTGTGCGCAAGAAAACGCTTGAAACTGAGCGTTTTTAGTAAAAAATCGACGAAAATCGGACACGCTCTGTCGCAAGAGAATCTACGCCTCGGCTCGGCTTCTTCCAAAAAATGCTTAGTTTTCAGCGTTTTTGTGCTAATTTTTTCAGGTAATAACTCTGCCTTTTTTTTAACTGACTTACTTGCTTTTTTTTACATTCTAATTAAATTTGAGGCCAAACGATACTTCCTAATTTAATTTGTAATAATAGTTTTTTAATAATTTTTTACATCCTAAATTTTAATCTCAAATTTTTGACTCATTAAATCTCAGATTTTATTAACTTTTTAACTTTTACATGTATAGTATATAGGGTAGTATGTGTTATTGAGCAATTAAAATCTATAATAATGGGTACAGCTTGGCAAAAAATTGAGAACCTACTGCATAAATTTTAAAAATTTTGGTTTATTGTGGGTTAAAGAAAAATACTTTTGGGCCAAATTTTGGCGAGAATTAAAATAAGACAACACGATATATTAAAAACTCACCTGGCATAAATTTTTTTGGCAAAAAATGATAACAATTAAAATGGTTGCAGAATTTTAAAAACTCTAGTCTCAAATAACACAACACAATATTATAACAAAAATTAGCACAAAAACGCTGAAAACTGAGCGTTTTTTGGAAGAAGCCGAGCCGAGGCGTAGATTCTCTTGCGACAGAGCGTGTCGGATTTTCGTCAGCTTTTCACTAAAAATGCTCAGTTTCAAGCGTTTTCTTGAGCACAAAAACGCTCAATTTTCAGCGTTTTTGTGCTCGACCCCAGACAGGGATAACATTCCCCGAGAACCCTATTCAGGGGTTTGTCAGGGAAATCAACCCCTCTTAAGGAAAAAAAACCTTTTTAATTAGGGTTAGAAAAATTAGGATTTTGTAATTTTGTAAGATAGAAAAATACGACGTGGAGATGACGTGGCGCAGGTGTGTATGATCGAAAACCTCTATTACCTTAAAAAAAAGTCAAATCACAAAATACTAAAGTAAAAAAGTGTAAAACTAGGGTGTACTTTAATAAACTTTTTCCTATATTATACTATGAAAGGGCACGGTTTGTCAAGAAGCACGTAAACTGAATATCAAGTTCAAGTCTTTAAAATCATATAAAAATGTTAAATAGAATTTTGTGCAAAAATTTTACCCGCTCGAATTAGATTAATTTGACAAAATAAACTGAATACCAAAATAGTATAAAATATCGGGGTAGTGATTTAAAACGTGACCACAGAAAATCTGGTCGAGCGAATAGCAGTCAGTCAGTCCCACTTCCAACTTGAACGAACGAAGATGCCGTACCTGGTCCGCGAGAAGTTGTTCATCGGGAACATAAGTGACGCGGCGGAGGTCCTCCAGCAGGGAGGCGGCGGCGACGGGGAAGGGGGAATAAAGCGCGTGTTGTCGGTGCTGAGCTCGCCGTCCATGTCCTTCTTCTCCGAGTGGAAGAGCGGGCTTGCGATCCCGTCCAGGGAGATCAAGACGGTGCGCGACGACAAGGACAAGATCCTTTACGTGGTGGAGCAGGGCGGGGAGGGGCTGAGGGTTGTGAGGATGGGGGTCGGGATCAGGGACATGGAGTCCGAGAATCTCCTGGACCACTTGGAGCCCTGTTTGGATTTCATCGACAACAGCCGCAAGGAAGGCTCCTCCGTTCTCGTCCATTGCTTCGCTGGCGTTTCTAGAAGGTTCCAATTTAATTTGTGTTTTGTTTTATGCCCTCCTAAATAAAAAGGAGAGTGTTTCGACGGTTTTCTTTTCTCTGCAGTGCAGCGGTAGTCACGGCCTACTTGATGAGAAGTGAAGGGCTGTGTCAACAAGGTTTGGACTTGAGAGAGGATTATAGCATTTTTCGCACGATTGCTTTGTTTTCGCTCTTTCGTTTTCATTTCGGTTTTCTGTTTTGTGCTTCAGATGCACTTGAATCTCTGAAGCAATCCTGTGAGTTCATTTGCCCCAATGATGGTTTTCTAGATCAGGTAAATGTTGGATTAGTGTGCCACTGGTCCTTAGAAGAGATAAAGTCCAGAGTTGTCAATTATTTTTTCTTGCTGGTTGTAGTTGAAGATGTTTGAAGAGATGGGATTCACTGTCGATCGTTCCAGTCCGATATACAAGCGTTTCCGCCTTAAAGTCTTGGGTACATGTTCTGCCTCTTACCCATCTTAGCATGATTACCTATATATTAGTATGTCATTGTCCATGCCTTGTGAATTTTCAGGTGATTCTTACAACCGTGGAGAGAAGATTGATAGTTCCAAATTTGGGGTTGATCCTGGTCTGGTAGAAGCATCTCCAGCAGAAAAATCTACTGGATACCGGTGTAAGAAATGCCGAAGAGTTGTCGCCTTGCAGGAGAATGTCATAGACCACATTCCAGGAGAGGGCGAAACATCTTTCTCTTGGAAAAAACGCAATAGCGGCGGCTACCCTCATAACAAATCGGATGACTCGGAGTGTTCATCTATCTTTGTTGAGCCTTTGCGATGGATGTCAGCAGGTATTTACTGCTCATCTGACAGAGCCTTTATCTTTATTTTTTGCTCTAGTGCCTCTTGGAATAGGTCAATTGAACCTGTCTAGTATTGGCAATCGTGGTAATTGGCATAACTTACGCTACCAACAAACAACTTTGTTGTTTAGCTTTGTGAAGAGAGTGCGTGACTCTTTCGACCTCTGTTCCTTGTCTTAGTCGGGGAGGGAGCACTTGAGGGGAAGCTACAGTGTGCACATTGTGAAGCTCGCTTAGGCTACTTCAACTGGTCTGGTATTCAATGCAGCTGTGGTAGCTGGATCACGCCTGCTTTTCAGATTCACAAGGGCCGAGTCGATGTCAGCACTGTCGAATATTGCTGTTGAGAGATTGTTGCGTTTTGCCCGCCGTGATGTACTACTACTACCTATAAAGTAAATATTCGCTCTGTACATTCCTCTTGATGGCTTCGTGTTGACACAAACCGACAGTTTCGAGGCATTTTCATTTGGTTTCCCATTTGCTGCGCAATGAATTTGAATTTAAGAGGCTGAGGTACAAGTTACTTTCCTTGTCTCTTGATATTAGAACTGGGTGTATCGATGACCAATCGCATGCAACTTTCTGTGAATCTTAGTCGCTCTGTGAGGCTCGAGCGCTTCTATCAGTACTTATTGCTTGAAACGAAGGATTCAATGGGTTTATCTAGAGAATTAACAAGTCTTCCTCTAGTACTGTTGATTCTGTTATGTTTTCCTTTTCCGACTTGACTTTTTTCTAAGGGGATATAGCACATAAAAGAACTAAAGAAAGATGATGTGTTGTAACTCGTTGCTACGATTAGACCACACTGCAAGGTAGTGAGATTGATTATCATCATGACCATAATACCAGCTCCACAAGCTAACAACTGCTCCAAAGAGGAAGCTTACCAAAGCGTTAGATACGAAACACTTCTTTGATGTTTGAAAGCACCATCTACTCTATCAGATGCATGATGTTATGTGCATTATCTGCATAACGGCGTAAATAATTGTGTACAGGAGGCTCCTACACTTCCTGTCATTTCTGTATCTGATCTTGAGCTGCAGCTACGATAAAAGCTATATCAATCGCCCATCCATTTAAGTTATATCTCAGGAAAAATTCCCGAAAAAGCTTGCTTGTCAACCTAGATGCCGCATAAGGATTGTACAGAGGAATTCTCTTGCAGCTTGGCATTCAATCAGTGTGACTGCGCTTCAAGAAGAATGTTCGTTGCCACATTGATGTCGTTCCTAGCCTGAACAAGAGCCTGTCTAGCAGAGCTCCTATCGAAGCCCATCGCTTCAAGGGTAGCAATGGAACCCTCCGGCGGCTCTATAGAAGGGGCTGTAGGTGCAGGATAGGTTCTCTGAAAACAATGCAAGAGATTAGTTATCGTGATCGTGGACAAACTTCACATGATTCCAGAGCAAATCCTATAAGACAGTAATAATTACTGGAGGAAATCTCCATGATGGCTAACAGTTTTTGGCAAGCAGGATTGTGCCGTAAACATAAGACCTAGGAAACACAACTCCAACCCTACCATCTCCCCAATAAAGGAAGCTTCACATTTGACGTTGTTTGCAACATACTGAGCATATTGAACCGAACTTGATAAGCCAACAGCATAACAGTCAGTCAACATTCAGCAGTCATACAGATCCACACACAAGGCAAGGGCATATTATTATTTAGGGGAAAGGACACACAAGTACCCTGTGGTTTCAAGTTTTCACAACGGGATACCCTGTGGTTTCAAATTGGTAATTTAGTCCGTGGTTTACAAGAAAATTTCCGGCCAAGTCCAGGGCAGATGCCCGCCCATACAGTCTTGTCACGACGTTTTTATCTGATGTAGCAGCCACGTGGCGATCGAGTAGGTTTAGTCATGGTGACGTGCAATCTGTAAATTACCAAAATAGTCCATAGTTATTTATATTTTTTCAATCCCCACTTTGTTAATATTTTTCAAAAATCCCTCCTCCATCGTCTTCTTCCTGTACGATACCCACCCCCTCCTTCAACCTTCAAACACGAATTCTCAACCAAGCTTCAATCATCCATATTTCTAAAAGGACAAAATTCTAGCTGTCGTCAATATATTTCGACCTAAGTTACACCAAAAGGACAAAATTCCCCAATCCAATTCCCTAATTAACAACCAAAAAACCAGAAGTTCCGTTGTTGGCCGTTGGAGTGGTTCAGCCACTGGAGGAGGCAATCCTGGTGGACAAACTTCATGCTCCCAAGTTCCGACAGACGTCTTCCTCCTCCTCCTCATCCTCGTTGTCGACTCCCTCCGCGAACCTCCTCGACCGCGTCGTCGGGTCGCTGCTCCCTTTCTCATTCCGGATGGTGGCGTCAATGGTCGGCTTGGCAACGGGTCCTTGAAGGGGGCGGGACTAGAGGAGATGTCGCAAGCGACGCGCTGGAGGTAGGTATGGAATTTTAAAACCTTGGGGGGGAAATCCAAGAACTTGCGAACCGTCAGCTCAACGGCCAACAGCAGAGCTCAGGAATCGAGAACAAAGGAGAGATGGATCTTGGGGAGGAGCAGCGTAAATCCGCCATCGTTTTATTCGTTTATTATTTAATATAATAATAATAATAAGGATAAATTGCCCTCAGCCCCTAGGGTTTGCTTAAATCATTGTTTCAGCTCTTCCTATTTCAAAATCTAAAGTTAGGCCCCCTAGTTTGCTTTTATTAAACTCTAAGGGCCCTCGCTGATGTCATCGGCCAATATAATTTTAAAATGACAATTATACTCTTCTAATAAAAAAATAATAATTCATTTATTACCAAGTCATCTTCTCCGTTCTAATTCTCTGTCGCCAGTGAAAGAAAACTACGAAGCCGACGCCGACCCAACATCTTCACCGGCCGATTCTTCGTCGCCGGTCCCCCACGAATTCAATTTAAGCCCTCACCTAAACATGCCCTCACTTAGTACAAATCTCCTCCGCCCACCCCCCCTCTCCTCAAATCAAATCCAAAAACACAAATCCGATCCAATCAAACCACTTCCAGCTGATGGAGGAGCAGCGTAAATCCGGGGGGGATTTACGCAAATCGACAAAAACGATGGCGAATTTATGTTGCTCCTCCCCAAGATCCATCTCTCCTTTGTTCTCGATTCCTGAGTTCCGCTGTTGGCCGTTGAGCTGACGGTCCACAAGTTCTTGGATTTTCCCCCCAAGGTTTTAAAATTCCATACCTACCTCCAGCGCGTCACTTGCGACATCTCCTCTAGTCCCGCCCCCTTCAAGGACCCGCTGCCAAGCCGACCATTGACGCCGCCATCCGGAATGAGAAAGGGAGCAGCGACCCGACGACGCGGTCAAGGAGGTTCGCGGAGGGAGTCGACAACGAGGATGAGGAGGAGGAGGAAGACGTCTGTCGGAACTTGGGAGCATGAAGTTTGTCCACCAGGATTGCCTCCTCCAGTGGCTGAACCACTCCAACGGCCAACAGCGGAGCTCAGGAATCGAGAACAAAGGAGAGATGGATCTTGGGGAGGAGCAGCGTAAATCCGCCATCGTTTTTGTCGATTTGTGTGAGTTGGGGGGGTGGTGGGGTGTGATGATGATGGATGAGAGAGGAGGAGAGAGAGTGGTATTAAATAAAATTACATGAGGGATTTTTTTGAAAAATATAAAGAATAAGGGATTGATTTGTAATTTTCCATATTACACTAAACCCACTTGGTCGCCACATGTCAGCCACGTAGGACCAAAAACGATGTCGTTCGAAGACCATATGGACGGATAGCTATCCTAGACTTGCCCGGAAAATTTTTTGAAAACTACAGGAACTAAATTACTAATTTGAAATCACAGGAACTAAATTACTAATTTGAAACCACATGGTACCTCACGTGAAACCACAAAGTACTTATGTGTCCTTTCCCCTATTATTTAATGAGTCTCAAAATTCATTTTATGAAGGGAAACTTCTCACCTCCAAATTGCGACCTGCATAGGAAGGTGTACTTCCGACAGCATTTCTACTTGATGCTCCACGTGGACTTCCAGCAGGAGGCCAAGCCAGCCGTGAAAAGAGTGAAGAGACAAAGTCGGGGAACTGCAGGATAAGAAATAGCGAAAAACTTCTGTGATTAATTCAATACCAAATGTCATCAAGGCTGACAAAAAGCAACTTCCAAATCATAGTAAAAGAGATTCAATGAATGACCCTAAAGCTTCGTCAAAAAGATTTTGTGAAGCTGACATAATTTCTGGCCACCAACCTTAGCTTTTCGGATACCAAAAATATTTAGTCGATATAAGGAACCAGCAAGAAGGCCACATATCCCTGGCACAATAGAACGTTTCCAGGAAGACAGAAGAAGCTGCATAACCAAAGTCAGAAGTAGACTGGAAGAAAAAGGTTGAAGAGAAACAAAAGTAACAATTAATAGCAACATGGACATAGAAAGAAAAGCTCAAATTTCATCAAGCACCTGAAAACCGGCTAGATATATGAATGACTTATCAGAGAACCGAACTCCAAATACTCGGAACATTGTTGATACTGGAATGTCAAAGAAAAAGGGAACAAATGAAGCAAAAAGGAGCCCATAAGGTCCAGGTGTGAGCTGGTTCACTACAGAATCTGCAAAGAATAGCAAATAGATGTCAAATCCAACTACTAGTTTTACGTCAACAAATAACAAAGGGAGATCCATTTGAACAAATCGACCATCTTTAGAAGGCACAAAGAACAAGTGAATGAAATGTGTAACGAAGACGATACAAAAAGTGCAGAATGACAACATGGCCATGCTATATACTACGTCCCATCATGCCATTTCCCAACAGTCAGAATGAATTTTCCCAACCCATTCTTGTAATTCAAAGCCCATTTAGAACAGTGAAGTCTAAGAAGAAGAGCATATGGTGGCTTTCAGAGAGGTAACAGCTCTTTACGACCCATGAATGCAAAAGTAAAAAAACATCCAAGGTGAAGGACAAGAAAGGCGGGAAGGATGATCAGACTTTAGTGACATATTTTGAAGTAGAAAACTTGGTTCAACAAGTATCATTGACAACAGAGCTATGTGGCAGATTGCATACCTTTAAAAATTGCCAAAGCAACAACCTCCAAAAGAGCTGACACTACTATTGAGAACAAGATGAATACCTGCACATGCGGACCATCATCCACTACTGTTAGCAAAAAAGCGGAAGGAAAGAAAGAAAGAAACTTGAATCTGACTAACAAAAGACATAGCATCTCATTTCCAATAGATCAGAAAGTGGTGTACAACAGCAGAAACAGTACACGCTGCCTTGCAGAGTCAAAACTCCAAGATAGATAGAAGGGTGGAAAGGATAATTGATATTACTACCACGAAAAACCAGCAATTATGAAGCTTTTAGTCTCTATAACCACTTTGCTTATCAGCAAAGCAGAAACTCAAGACAGACAGATGTTATACCCCAAAATAGTTTTTACTGCTCAAAAGGGCCACCAAGATTATTGGTTATTATCCTGCTCACAAAATCCGTTTTAAGAGTCTGCGTGTACCCATGAGCATTAAAATTATTGCAGAAGATAACTTACGGAGTACTTATTGGAACCGATTTGTCTCTCAAACACCCTGAAGTAGTAGAGTAGGTACAGCCCAAACAATAGCTCTGGTGTAGAAGAAAAGGTAAACACTGAAGCTATCAACTTCCAGATTTTCAGCCTTGTGAAGATATCCTGCAGATTGGTAAACTCCATTTTTCAGAGAAGACCATAATAGTATCAACTTTGAGAAGCTTGCAGAGTCAATCTTGATAACCAGACAATGGTAAACCACACTTCCACGAGGAAAGGACTTGGCCACGCAAGGACTGTGTCACGATCCTTATTAGACGTAGTTATCCTTGCTGTAATAGTTATTAAGAATTATGGGACCATGAAGTAGTAGTTGGTGCAAGTTGTCTGCACATTCTTAGTGGTCATTAGTAGTGGGTTGTTATTAGAAGTGTGTAGCTTAAGTAATGGGTTACGTGGGTTTAGTTGTAGTTAACTCCTTGTCTAGGAGGTAGTATAAGAAGCTGTCCTATGTACCAATGTGAACCAGTCATGAATTAATATATCAAACACTACCTTTATCTCTATCTTTCTTCTTCTTCTTCTTCTTTACTCTATTTCTTCTATCCTAACCCCAATTCTACCTCTTTCCAAGCTCTTTTCTTCAATCCTTACTCTCAATTCTATCCCCCCTCGTACTCTTTTCTATCACGTATCGTAACAGACTGGTACGTGTCCCATTTCCTTTAACTAGTTAGTTGAGAATCATCTCCTCTCCTGGTGTTCAGACCCTCCAATAATGTGGGAAATATCGAAAATCAAGTTCCCTTCCTCGGACCCGTAGAAACCAAATGACAGAGACATAGACGGTGATGATCATACAAGCATCCGTGTATCTTGTGCCGTTCGGTGTCTCCTAAACCCTACACCTGAATGCTCACACAACGCGGAAACCTCAAACCGTAACCTAATTCGCATGCTAACAATTCCGACTTTCCAGTACCAACCCTAATCCATTACCGACTCAATTAACTCCGAATAAAGCATAGAAAACGTAGAAAGAGACAGACCATCGGGGGCGGGAAAGCTAACCTGGTAGGAGAAGCCGAGACCGGAAGAGGCGCCTCTGAAGCCGGAGAAGACGAAAGACGCAATCACGAACGCCCTCGTCACGTGTGCGTTATCTTCATTTCATCATCACACGAAATTAGAGGTTTAGATAAAGCCTAAAACCCGAATCAATGTTAGAGGAATCGGACGAGACTCACTGAAACCAGAGGGGCCGCCGTTCATTTTTGTCCGACAGAGGAAAGGCAAATGAAACGGCGACGGCGACGGCGACGGCCCGGGGAAGGAAGGTTCAGGCTGCTTTTTGTTTTCTTATTTTTCTTTCTGGTGTTATTTTACCTTTTTTTATTTATTTTCTACGTGGACTGACTCTCCGCGGATTTCCCTTTTATCTGTCGTGCTTTGCGTCATTGAGATGTTGTTATCCTGATTTTTTGAATGGCAACAATTTGATACAAGTTTGGGGAGCTAATCGATCCTCTCTCGATTTCGTGCTTCAAAATGACATCGTTTTTAGGTCGATGTAGTCTGTCATGTCAATTATTTTATCCTGTTAACAATGTGAGTTGTCAAGATTAAAAATATTTATTTCAATTCTTTATTCGTTTATTATTTAATATAATAATAATAGTAAGGATAAATTGTCCTCTGCCCTTTGGGATTTGCTTAAATCATTGTTTCAGCTCCTCTTATTTCAAAATCTAAAATTAGGCCCCCTAGTTTGTTTTTATTAAACTCAAAGGGTCCTCGCTGATATCATCGGCTAATGTAATTTTAAAATGACAATTATACCCTTCTAATAAAATAATAATAAATCATTTATTACCAAGTCATCTTCTCCGTTCTAATTCTCTGTCGCCGGTGAAAGAAAACTACGAAGTCGACGCCGACCCAACATCTTCTCCGGCCAATTCTCCGTCGTCGGACCCCCACGAATTCAATTTAAGCCCTCGCCTAGCACAAATCTCCTCCACCTACCCCCTCTCTCCTCCAACACCATCTCCTCCGCCCACCCCCTCTCTCCTCCAATCAAATCAAAAAACACAAATCCGATCCAATCAAACCACTTCCAGCTGATCAAATTCTCAAGGCCAAGGAAAAAAGGGGGAGTTAGGATTTTTACCGGGAAGAGGATGGCTCCTCTTGGAGAGGCGACTAGAGCGGTAATTAGGAGGGCTCTCATCAGTGTCGTAGCCGTAGTCCACCTGCAAAGCCCCAGCCGAGAACGATGGCTTCGCTGAGCCGCGAAGCTGTCGCTACTCAGCCGACTTGGCACCGTTCCACGGTCGTATGGAGCTGTGTAATTTCGACGGAGGAGGAGGAGTTATGTGACGGAGCTGTAATTTCAATGGAGCTGTGTTATTTTGTCTTTTTGCTTGGAAACATGGGGAAGAAGATGAATCGGAGACGAATCGGTGAAGATGAGGGGTAATTTTTCTTTTTGGTGAGTCGGAGAAGACAATGTTGACCGGAGACGAATCGGTGAAGATGAAGAAGATGAGTCGAAGAAGACAATGTTTCTTTTTTTAATTTTAAGGGTAAAAACGTCCTTAAAAAATTAGGTTGACCGGATAACATCAGCGGGGGTCTTAGAGTTCAATAAAAACAAATTAGGGGGCCAAACTTTAAATTTTAAAACAGAAGGGACTGAAATAGTGATTTAAGAAAATTCCAAGAAACTGAGGGCGATTTGTCCTAATAATAAACATGATTCCCGTATGTGTAAATAAGTTATTAGGTATCTTATTTAATATAATAATTCTAATTAAAAAAAATTTGGTCTGAAAAATAGTTTCACCGATCATAAGAAAATGTCAAATCGGTCGCTAGTCTTTTTTTTAAAACATGACGAAAACCATAGAACAAGAGGGGTAAGAAAAAAATTTGGGAAAAGTCCACTTTCGTACCCTGTGGTATCGACCAAAATCACTTTAGTACCCTGTGGTAAAAAACCGATCAATCGAGTCATACTTATTCTAATTAACATCAAAAAGGGCCTCGGGCAGCTGCCCGGAGCTGCCCGAACCTACCCGCCCGCTGCCCGGGCCACGTGGCCAGCCACGTCACCAATTTTGGTGACGTGGCGCCACGCCACCAAGAGGAGGAGGAGGAGGAGGAGGAGGGCGCGGGGAGGAGGAGGAGAGGAGGAGGAGGAGGAGGAGGAGGAGGCGGAGGAGGAGGAGGAGGAGGAGGAGGAGAGGAGGAGGAGGCGGAGGAGGAGGAGGAGGAGGCGGAGGAGGAGGAGAGGAGGAGGCGGAGGAGGAGGAGGAGGAGGAGGAGAGGAGGAGGAGGAGGAGGAGGGGGACGCGGGGAGGAGGAGGAGGAGAGGAGGAGGGGGAGGAGGAGGGGAGGAGGAGGAGGAGGAGGAGGAAAATCGGAGGAGGAGGAGGAAAATCGGAGGGGAGAGGAATTGGTGACGTGGCGCCACATCACCAAAATTGGTGACGTGGCTGGCCACGTGGCCCGGGCAGCGGGCGGGTAGGTTCGGGCAGCTCCGGGCAGCTGCCCGAGGCCCTTTTTGATGTTAATTGGAATAAGTATGACTCGATTGATCGGTTTTTTACCACAGGGTACTAAAGTGATTTTGATCGATACCACAGGGTACGAAAGTGGACTTTTCCCAAAAAATTTTGTTTTTGTTGAGAATTAAGAGCGGTAAGATTGGGCTCACACACACACACTAATTATCAGGTAGAGAGGGGCTGAGCCACGCGTATTCGTTCCCCTTTAGGAGTGGAAGCGAGACAGAGTTTGGCTACTTAGGGTTTAAGAGTGAACTCCCAACCCAACCCAAGTACTACTACGACACCATCTCCATTCCTCCAGAAAGAAGGTCATTTCATCGGTTGCCATGTGGGCTCTTCGTAGAGCTTCTTCTTCTTCTCCTCCTTTCAAGTACTCTCTCTATCTATCTATCTATCTATCTATCTATCTATCTCTCTCTCTCTCTCTCTCTCTCTCTCTGTGCGTGTGTTTGTTTTGCTTGTATTGTTTTGATCTTCTTTCTTCTCTAGTGAAGTGTAATGGAGCTGGGATTTTTTTTTAAAAAAAGGTCCCTTCTTCAAAGTGCTTGTACGATGTTTCTCTGCTTAGGTCAGATTAAACGAGTTTGTGGGTTGCTGAATGATAATTCTTGTTCTTTTACACAAGCTCAAGGGTAAAAGGTTTGTTCCTAGTTTAATTATCAAAAGGGTCAAAGGTTTACGAAATGTTTTTTTTTATTATTATTTTAAATTCTTTTGCTCGTTTAGATCGTTGCAATTGCTTCTTTTCTCAGGTTGCAGGGATTCAGAGTGCTGACACCCCGTGTCACTTCACATGCTCTCCCGGGCTATTCGGAAGGAGATGGTACTTGTCCGAAGTCCTCTCTGTCAGCTTCTTGGAGATGCGGCTTCCACCACTCATCCGATGCTAAATCAGAAATAACTTTGTGGACACGTGGTTTTTCTTCTCAAGCTGGTGCAAAAAGTGGTGAACCCGATAACGATTCGGACGACATGTTTTCTGAACTCGAGGTTCCACCTACCCGTCCTGCACATCAAAATGACGATGACTTAGTTTCCGAGCCTGAATTGTCTGATTTCGATGACATTGATGTTGAAGAAGCTTCAGAGAATGTGATAAGAGCATCTGCCTCTGTGGTGGAAGGAGATGAAACGAAAACACCGGTAAAACAGTTTCAACCAGACCTGTTCATGGCTATTATTGCCAGCCCAGGTTCATCTATACAGACTGCTTTAGAGAAATGGGTGGAACAAGGGAAAGAATTTCGTAATGAAGATATCTTCCTGACCACCCTCCATCTCCGAAGGCGTCGGATGTATGGAAGAGCTTTACAGGTTATCTCAGGCTTTGCATCTTTAATTTTTTTCTCCTTTAATTTTTTTTCTTTGATTGAGTAAGCGTAACTATCGGACCAAGTTTTAAACTATATAGTTGTGTCTTTGATTTCACGTTTCATTAACTTTATTATTGAGCATCTGACCGTGTTTTGTAGCATTTGTTGTGTCTTCAATTACAATTTGCATTATCTTTATTATTTTATAACTTTTTTCCTTGGGCATTAATCAACTACTTAAAGTACTAGTTGATAAGGCAAAGGATAAATTGATGACGACAAAAAAGGATAGACGAATTTGTTCAGTGAGGCTTTTAAAAGTCGTATGAAAAATGGTCTCGCAATGAGCATAAAAATTTAAATCAAGGGAAAATTATGAAAAGAATAATGAACTTGAAGCATGGTTATGCAAGTCTGGATTTTTATCCAAGTAGTTTAAGCATGGTTACACAAGTGGGCTACGAGTAACGGTTGATTTGGGTTTTTATCATTGTGAACTGAAGAATTTGAAACATGTACTGCTTAGTATCGCGAAGAGTTTACAGTTTCTTGGGTTTCAGATCCATGATTTATGCTTATTTGGTTTGATTTTCTCCTTTCCTTGGTGTTGACTGAAAGCATGTGAAAGTAATTTTATTACCTCTCTTTTGGCGTTGTTTTCTGCAACCTTGTTCCCTTGGTTTGCAGCTATTCGAATGGTTGGAGTCGAACAATAAAGTGGAATTTACCGAGAGACATTATGCATCTCGTCTTGATCTGATTGCAAAGGTTCGTGGTCTCCAGAAGGCAGAAAGTTTTCTTGAAAAGGTTCCAAAGTCCTTCAGAAGTGAAGTTCTATATAGGACATTATTGGCAAATTGTGTTGCTACTTCCAATTTACGAAAATCTGAGGAAATGTTTAACAGAATGAAGGATCTTGGCTTCCCACTCTCGTCATTTACATGTGACCAGCTTCTCCTTCTCTACAAGAGGCTGGACAAGAAGAAGATAGCAGATGTTTTGTTATTAATGGAAAAAGAGAATGTCAAGCCATCTGTGCTCACGTACAGAGTCTTGATTGACACTAAAGGTCAATCTCGTGACATTAGAGGGATGGAGCAAATTGTCAAGACAATGAAGGCTGAAGATATTGAACCTGACATCAAAACTCGAGCAATCATGGCCATGCATTATATATCTGCGGGCCAACTTGAGAAAGCTGAGGCTTTGCTGAAAGAGATGGAAGGAGAAAACATCACTGAAAAGCGATGGGTTTGCCGAGACTTGCTTCCTCTCTATGCTCTAATTGGGAAGGCCGATGAAGTGAGTAGAATCTGGAAGGTTTGTGAGTCGAAGCCTCGTATTGAGGAGTGCGTGGCAGCAGTCAAAGCCTGGGGAAAGCTAAAGAATGTTGACGAAGCTGAGGCTGTTTTCAATAAGATGGCATCTACATGGACAAAACTCTCACCAAGGCAATATTCCTCACTTTTAGTGGTTTATGCGGAAAATAAGCTCCTCAGCAAAGGACTAAGTCTGGTTAAGCGAATGTCGGAAGATGGAGTTCACATTGGCCCACTGACATGGAATGCACTTGTTAAGCTTTATGTGGATGCGGGCGAGGTGGAAAAGGCTGATTCTATGCTGCAGAGGGCAGTTGAGCAGGGCCAACTGAAACCGATGTTCAGTTCCTATATGGTAATTTTGGATCAGTATGCAAAGAGAGGCGATGTGCACAATGCGGAAAAGATTTTCCTCCGAATGAGGCAGTCGGGTTATTCTGCTCGGCCCAGACAGTTCTCTTCCCTCCTCCTGGCTTACGTGAATGCAAAAGCCCCAGCTTACGGAATTAGGGAGCGAATGGCTGCAGATAATATATTCCCCATCAAGGCTTTGGCGGACCAACTGGTTCAGGTTGATCCTTTTAGGAGAACTCCCGTTTCCGATTTACTCGACTGACTAATCCCTTCGTGTCTCCTGCGGAATGTTCGAAAGCTATTTTCTGCATCTACTGCTAGTATGCCAGACATGAGGAGGTTTCAGTAGTTCCATTTGATAATTCTCAACAGAAGTTAATCGTGCTCCATATGTGTATCTTCTTCTTCTATCTCGATCTTAATAGGAAATTCTGTTGGAAAAATGCAGTCGGCGTATTGGCTGTTGCTAGGACTATGTTGATGATCTTCTTCTCTGACATTACTGACATGTTTTTCCAATTTTAATTGCATAATGTCTTTAGTCCAAAAGAATATATACAAATTGGCCTACAAATCTGCTCCTATCTACCCACAATACTATTTTTGTGAGCAACCACGCATTTCGGAAGACTACAAGTTCACATACTGTGTCAACTAATTTGACAACTTCAAAATCACCCTCATAAGATTTTCAGCTTTTAATTCAAGGTTATTATATACATGGATATTAATTATCTAATGAGATAATGATTAATCAATCCTTATCTATTCTTAACTACCTCTGGACCCTAGGTCCAATCTGGCAGACCGGAATGCAACTAGGGAAAAAAATGCATTTTAGTATCTTGTGAATTGGCCATTTTTATTTTCAGCTCCTGTGGTTTCAAACGCATACAACAAGTCCAATGTTACCTGTGTTCTATTTTGATGGATTATCTGTTTAAAGTGTTGATGGCTACTTTGTTGAAGTACATGAGTAACGATTGAAACATAATAAAGGTCATCAACATATGCTGATTTTAGGTTACCGAGAGGACGAGACTTGGTACAAAATAAGATTTGATCATGTCATGACATACTTCATGATATTTGATAAAATTTAAGAAATTATATTTTTTCTTCATATTATAATAAAATTCCTGATTAAATTTAGGTTTAGTGATTTATCGATGAAGAATGTTTAGATATTTATTGTCTCTTTATCTTAGCAAATTATGCCTAGCGGGTTAAATCAATTTGGTTGTGGATTAGGAAATGTTATTGGCGTTTCCAAGTATCAATTCGGGAGATTGGTGCCAACATTATTTTAGAGCAGGATCGCGAAAGGTCTTTTCCAATTATTTTTATTTAGGGCTAAATAAAAATAATAGTTTTGATTTGACGTCTTTATTGATCAAATAAGCTGAATTGGGGGAGAAAAAGATGCATGGGTGCCTAAGATTGAACCTGACCCTCTTTACATGAATTATTCATCCCAATTCCCAACTTTGACGTCTCTATTCGAGACTCTCTATAGTACCCTGATGGCGTCCAAATACACTCACAAAAAACGTGTCTAGACAAGAACTGGACCCTAAAAACTCAATAGTTGAAACAGAATACACCATTGGATTGGAGTTTTATCTACTGGCTGGTGGACCCGTTCCTCCTCACGGGGATGTTCAAGCTGGAATAGTTGACCGGAGCGGAGACCATTCCTCCAGCCACGACGAAGGACATCGAGGGGGATTGCGTCTAGGGGTGGGGGGCAGATTTGGTGGTGGAGATGGCCAGGAGGGGGGGAGGAGGTGGTGGGGTTCAGGAGCAGCATGAAGAGGGTGGAGAGGATTAGAGATTGGGATAGTTTGGGATTAGGATAGTTTTAATGTTCAGGAGGGTTTTAAATAATATAAGCTAATGAGCATAGATTTAAAAACGCGGTCCGACCAGACTTAACCCCGGATCAAAAAAGGTGGTTAAGATGCCAACCTTATTAACCGGGCAAAATCTGGTCGGACCGGGCAGTTTGGTCTTTTTTTTTATTCAGACTGAGTAGTCTGACCAGATTTTGCCCAACCCAAACCAAAAAATTTTAAAAAAAATCAGATCCGAACTTGATTTTTCAAAATCAACACAAATTAACATAGAAAATAATGCTAGAGATGAAATAAATTAACCAATATATGGAGAATATTAGTTTTTAAATGTATAATTCAGTCTATATATTGTTTTAAAATAGAAATATATATAATATTTGATCCGACTGGTAGTCTGATCGGTTGACTCAGAGGTCGGACCAAATTCCAGGTCAACCTCCGGGTCATTTTTTAAAACTATGCTAATGAGGGATTTTAACTTGTACAACTGAGCAACATCGGATAATATTTTTGTCTAGTTGGTGTTAGAATTTTCCGATATTTAACCAAAAATCTTAAGACAACGAGTAGGTGGATCTTCATACTTATAAACAAGTCTGTCCCACTTGCTGCTTTCATCAAACTGAAGTTTGCACAAGCTTGACACTACCTCTCATGCTGTCAAAGGGGATCGTGCGGCCAAAATAATGGGCACGGGATCTACACGCTATGATATCATGTTAAAATTTCTATATCATTCTCAAAATCTTAAAACAATATATTTGTGTACTTCCTACACTTATAAACAAGTCTACAACTGCATTTACAATTGCTAACAATTGAACTTATCTCATAACAAAAAAATAGTCTAATGTGGTTTACAAACTTGAAACAATATACAAGGAGAAGAAATCAGGATGTCCAAAAATTTACAACGTACATTTTTAGATTTAACAATATACAAGTCAAATAAGTCTGCTACAAACTTGACACAATATACAAGTCAAATAAGCCTGCTACAAGTCGTGGAAAAGTGACACAGGAGCTTTCTACAATTGTCTTAATTGTGAATAAAAAAATTAACCACAATTAAGAGATATAAATTTTAAATATGACCTAACAATATGCAACTATACCAACTAACTATTTAAAAATCAAAAAGCATTTGTCCTAATGATACAATGTGTAAAATGACTTGATGGAATTTAGGGTTCAAGTAAGGTATAATTCTTGGTTTAAAATTACCTTTAATAAAAAAACTATTTAAAAATATGTAGGCTTTTGACCAACTATTTGACTTATAAATTAGATTTACCTTTGAATGAAGACAAAAAAATATTTTTTTTGAAGATCAGAATGAAGACAATTAAATGATACAGATACACTGGATCATTTTTCTTTCTCGAGATTGGAGTACAGGTGCATTAAGTAATTCATCTTAAACTATAATATCCACGAGAGGCCCTCCATCCATCCCCATGGCCAATGACCTCGTCATTCTTCCTCATCGGGAGAAGAGCAGGCGCTAAAAACATCTTTTCTGGTCCCATTCAAAATCCAAAAATATATATTTCTTGCTAAGTTGTAACAACTATAAGTAAGGGACGAACGCCTACTTGGTAGGGATAGAGATGGACACATTAAAGATCACAAAAAAGCACCACAAACACATAAACAACCCTTTCCCTTCAACACCAAGATGTCTTCCTTTTATCCAAGGGAGTCTGTCGTTCAATTCCCAAACTCTGTCATCGCATCAAATCTTCCCAGTAGGGAGGGACTTCCAGATTCTCTGGAGCACACAGAATGGAGGAGGAGGAGGAGGGTATCTCTCCGTTTTCCACAATTCCGAACCGGCAAGATCCCTCTGGTCTACCATCCCGGGGCAGGCATTCGTATCCTCGGCAGCCGCGGAGACCCAAGTCGAAGAAAGTAGAGGCTCATTTGCTGTAGAAGACAAGAAAGTCCACTTGATCTGTGATCACCAAACTATCGATGATATTGATAGTTATGAACAACATCCGGATGATGAGGGCAACCCGGTCTTGGTCATAACAGGTTGCTTATTTGGCGAGAAGCGAACGAAGAAGAAGAAGAAGAAGAAGTCGAGTGAGAATAGTAGTGTACCACCTTCAGCTTCAGCTTGTGCAAGGTACAGGGTTTCATTTGAACAATGTAATAGCCATCAGATCGGCTTCCATGTAGGAGTTGGAGAACCAGACATCAAAAGTGCGAATGCACCAGGACGATATCAGAAATTCAAAAGGAAACTAAGAAAGATACGGAAAAGGAATTGGATCCTCCTGGCTACTAGGCCAAGAGGGCGGCGGGTTGCAGTTTCCTCCTCCTTGGAGGAGGAACATGTGGGACTGAAGGTGGCCGAGTTCAACAGGATATGCATTACCTACTCTAGTGAGGAAGATGAGAGATTCTTTGGTTTTGGTGAGCAATTCTCTCACATGGACTTCAAGGGAAGAAGGGTCCCTATTCTGGTGCAAGAACAAGGAATCGGGAGAGGAGACCAGCCCATCACCTTCGCAGCTAATTTGGTTAGCTATAGGTAAGCAAAACTACTCACTCAGAGTTTCTCTCTTAGAATCTATCTGAAACTGATAACAATTGTCGAATTGAATCTCCGATTCGCAGGTCCGCGGGGGATTCTACTACGACTTACGCCCCTTCGCCATTCTACATGACATCAAAGATGAGGTCTCTTTATCTCCAAGGATATGACTATTCGGTCTTTGATCTGACCAGACGTGATCGAGTTCACTTGCAGGTAACAACGTAAGAGCCAAAATATCATTACTTATTTTACACAAGCTTAACTTTGAGGCTTATTTTGAGTTTGGTCTGTCAGATACACAGTAACTCAGTCCAAGGAAGAATATTGCATGGAAACTCACCGGCTCAGCTGATCGAACATTTCACCGAGACAATCGGGAGGCCTCCTGAGCTTCCTAAATGGATCATATCGGGTGCAGTCGTCGGAATGCAGGGCGGAACGCAGGCTGTCCGGAGGGTTTTCGATCAACTCAAGGCTTACAAGGTTCCTGTCTCTGCATTTTGGTTACAGGTACCTTTCTGCTAGACCATTAAGCTATTTTAAGTTCAAAGGTCCAAATAAGAAACAAATTTCTTTTTCAGGATTGGGTAGGACAAAGGGAGACAATGGTCGGATCACAGTTGTGGTGGAACTGGGAAGTGGACGTGACAAGGTACGAGGGGTGGCAGCAGCTAGTCAAAGATCTCAGTTCTCAGCATATTAAAGTGATGACTTATTGCAATCCTTGTTTAGCACCGGTACTTTGTCCTAAAATCTTCCACTAATTTATTACAACATTCTGAAGTTAGATGTCCGAAATCTAACGTTTTCGGATAATCTGGTTTGGCAGACAGATGAGAAGCCAAATAGAAGAAAGAAGCACTTTGAGGAGGCAAAGAAGTTGGACATCTTGGTGAAAGACAAAGAGGGAAATACTTATATGGTTCCAAACACAGCTTTCGATGTGGGAATGTTAGACTTGACACACCCATATGCTGCAACCTGGTTCAAGCAGGTTCTTCAGGCAATGGTTGATGATGGTGTCAGAGGATGGATGGCTGATTTCGGCGAAGGCCTGCCTCTCGACGCGGTCCTCTACTCAGGTGAAGATCCTATCACAGCCCACAACAGATATCCTGAGCTCTGGGCGAAAATGAACCGCGAATTTGTTGAAGAATGGAAGACTGACAAGGTGAGCAGAGAGAGTGAAGAGGAGGATTTGGTATTCTTCATGAGGGCTGGCTTCAGAGAGAGCCCCAAATGGGGGATGCTGTTTTGGGAAGGAGACCAAATGGTAAGCTGGCAGGTTAATGACGGCATCAAGAGCGCTGTGGTAGGCCTGCTTAGTGGAGGGCTATCCGGATATGCTCTCAACCACAGCGACATTGGAGGCTACTGCGCGGTCGACTTCCCGATCATCAAGTACTCCAGAAGTGAAGAGCTGCTCATGCGATGGATGGAACTAAATGCATTCACAACAGTTTTCCGGACCCATGAAGTAAGTAACCTTCTGTCTCGATTGCTCGACTCGTGTAGTTACGATTAATTTGACAGTTTGCATGCATCTGTCATGGTTACATTTCTCTTGGTGCATGATGCAGGGCAACAAGCCATCGGTTAATAGCCAATTCTATTCAAATGAAAGGACCTTGTCGCATTTCGGACGCTGTGCCAAACTGTATAAAGCTTGGTACTTCTACCGAGTCCAACTGGTGAAGGTGATTCCATATACTCGTCGTGTACTTGAAGCATTCAGACATACATAGGTGTATAATCGTTGCAGCTGTCTGTTTAACTCGTTTTAGGAAGCAGCACGAAAAGGCCTACCGGTGTGCCGCCACCTATTCCTCCATTATCCGAATGATAGGCATGTGCAGAGCTTAACTTACCAGCAATTCTTGGTTGGCACAGACATATTGGTGGTTCCAGTACTCGACAAGGAGAAGAAGAAGGTGAAGGCTTATTTCCCGGAAGAACATGAGACCTCCTGCTGTTGGCAACATGTCTGGTCCGGAAAGCAATACGAGAAGCCAGGTTCACAAGTCTGGATAGAGGCTACAATTGGGTATCCTGCTATTTTTGTTAAGGTGGGCTCCAGTGTGGGAGAAACCTTCATGAATAATTTGAAAAACTTGGGCCTTCTTTGAAGGAACTCTCATCCTGGGGTACAAGAAATTTTATTTAGAATGGGCTTATAAATTACATATCGAATGTACCCTCGAACGGAACGAATATAGCCCTATTGACCAAAGCCCAAAATTCTCAAAGCCCTACTCTACCTGTATTATCAAACGGCCATCCATGTACGACACGACAACCAATCATTGAACCTTATAGTAGGCCTCACCATTGTAATAATTCCATTCTTAAAAAAATTTATTCCAATTTGGCAAATTTCATTCCAATTCAATTCTAAAATTCGAATTGAATTCTCATATATTATGCAAAATGATAAATCTGTACTGGTTTGAAAGGGGGAAAACGGGAGGGAAAAATGAAATTGGGAAAAGTTCACTCTTATACTTTGTGATTTGCGACTTTTTGAGATGCGAACTTATAGTTTAAGAATGACTTTTTGAATCTTTTAGTTTTAACATTTTGTCACTTTTAAGCTCGAAGAGTTTCCCGAGCCAAATTCGACTCCGAACCCAAAAAATGCAGTTGTTTTGAAGGTGACTTGGCAAGTCACTCGAATTTTTTTTTAATTCTGTTAGCAATGTGAATTGTCGCGATGAAAATTTTCAAAATAGTAAATATATAGCCATTTTCATAATAAAAAATAACTTATGAAATTAATGAGAGATTTGAAAGTAATATTAACCAAGCTATAATGACGATAAAATATTTTTTGAAACAACAGGGATCACATTAGTAATTTGATCATACACTAGTGACCCTCCCCATTTTTTTACATTGGGTTTTCAATCATAATTTGCAATGTCAATGAGAATCTTCCTTTATCCATGCATGCTCAATAGTTTTTGCGTATTTTTCAAAACTCAAAACGTTTGTTCATACGTTTCTTTGATGTCATTAGACCATCCTTTTTTCATTATACGATTGCAAAGTGACTATTGAGGAGACATCCCGTTTCATAAATTTAGATGGGATGAATATAACAAAAAGCACGTATATATTATATGCATGGCTAATTAACTAGGATGCAAAGCAATTAATCTGATAATCTTTTGTTTTAATTGTATAAGCTATCTTCTCCATACATGTACACGAGAACACTAAAAATAGTTTCCAAATCCTTTATTTTTGTTGTCCCCACAATATTGAGGGGTGTTTAGAGGTTGTAGGAGGTGAACAAGTCTCTCCCTCTCTTTTGAATCACATAGAGAGAAAACTAAGTTCTTTGATATCTTCGGACAAAAAGGTCATAGAATAACAACCTAGGCTTCATGGTCTTTTGACCATCAACAATTCTCTTGACCCAATTATTTCTTTTCCTTATTTTCTTCATTCAAATGAGAGTTCAAGAACAGGAAAAAAAATATGAGCAAAGAACAAAGCGGGGTGATAAAGGCTTGGGAGGCAACCATAAGGAAGACACAAGCAGCGAAGAAACGAGCCAACAGCATATTCGGATCGATTTCGGTGGCCCATGCAGACGATGAGAATTACGACGATCATGAACAGAACGACGCCGGCTTGTCTGGTACAACTACACCTCCATCCGAGCCATACCATGCAGAGAAGATCCTCCCCAATGGAGACTACTACATCGGGCAATGGTACGACAACTTCCCGAACGGACAAGGTAAATATCTTTGGACAGATGGCTGCATGTACGTAGGAGAGTGGTACAAAGGGAAAACAATGGGGAGAGGGAGGTTTAGTTGGCCTTCAGGTGCCACCTATGAAGGGGAGTTCAAAAGTGGGTTCATAGATGGGTACGGGGTTTACACGGGAAACAATGGAGATACATACAAGGGGAACTGGGTGATGAACTTAAAGCACGGGAACGGGGTGAAGCATTATTCTAACGGAGACTGGTACGACGGGGAATGGAGGAGAGGGTTACAGGATGGACATGGCAAGTACAAGTGGAAGAGCGGAGATAGCTACAATGGGGAGTGGAGGAATGGAGTTATGTTTGGGAAGGGGACTTTTGTATGGGAAAATGGGAGAAGGTATGATGGTTATTGGGAGGACAACCTCCCAAAAGGGAATGGGACGTTCAAGTGGCCTGATGGGAGTTTCTACGTAGGGAACTGGAGTAAGGATCCAGAGGAAATGAATGGGACTTATTACCCTTTAGGGCCATCCGTGGACGAGGAAGGGAACGAAGTTACCATGGAATGGGATCCTCAGGATGTCTACTCTTCGTATTTGGCTGACTGCCAGGTTTGTCCTGGGGAGAAAGTTGGGATCATGCCTTCTCAGAAGAAACTTGCAGTTTGGAACTCTTCGAAAGGCGGACACGACAACAAGCCGAGGAGGATGTCTGTGGACGGGAGGGTGAGTGTCGGAGTAGAGAGGCCGTTCGATAGGATGAATATATGGGAAGGGGAAAGTGGTGGTGGTGGAAGAGAAGTAGTTGAAGCTGACTTGTTGCGGCTGCAAGCTGAACGGGACGGGGTTCCTAAAACTCCAATGAGAGTAGCAAGAGTTGTGAAGACACAAGGTGAGACAATTTGTAGAGGACATAAGAATTATGAACTCATGCTCAATCTCCAACTTGGAATCAGGTATGTGAATTTTTGATAGAATTATTTTCCTTGCTTTTTATTTTTGGTCATTTATATATGTTGCCGTTGGAAAAACGTTCACGCACTCTTTTTTCCTAGCGTTATTTTCTTCCATTAGATTTTACCGCGTCAGATTTTAACGAGACATGCGGCTGCAACTACGTATATTGTACAAAAAAATTTTACACTTGCTAGATATGTAACGTAAATGTTACCCTATATTATACTAACATTTGCATAACATGTCAATATTTAAAAAAAAATCACTTGGTAAGCTTATCAAATTCATCAATCCTGTCCTTTGATATTTCGTAGGCATTCTGTTGGAAGACCTGGTCCAGCTGCATCTCTTGACTTGAAAGCATCGGCATTTGACCCAAAGGAGAAAGTATGGACAAAATTTCCCCCCGAAGGAAGCAAGTATACTCCTCCTCACCAGTCTTGTGATTTTAGATGGAAGGACTATTGCCCCTTGGTCTTCAGGTCAATCCTTATAACAAATATATTTTTTCTCTTAAAAGTTGGATTTCCATAATGTAATTAGCTACAATTTTCTAAAAGTGTTGCTTTTTCCAGAACTCTAAGAAAGCTTTTCAAGGTGGATCCAGCTGACTACATGCTATCTATATGTGGAAATGATGCACTTCGTGAACTCTCGTCTCCTGGAAAAAGTGGCAGTTTCTTCTACTTGACAAATGATGATCGGTATATGATCAAGACTATGAAGAAAGCGGAAGTTAAAGTGAGTGCTAATCATATGCATATACATTGTCTTACTTGTAGCAATATTTGTAGATCCAGACTTTGCCCGTCTAATTGGCTACAACATCCATTACCGGAGTTATCCGCTCTTTTGTATGATGATTACCCACCTTGATTATATATAATATATGTTCTGTTTCTAAAATATTTTTTTTTGGTACAGGTTCTCATCAGGATGCTTTCAGCATATTATAACCATGTTAGAGCGTTTGAAAATACATTGGTAACAAAATTTTATGGCCTGCATTGTGTAAAGCTAACCGGGCCTGCTCAAAAGAAGGTATATAATACATGTGATGAAGTAACATGTCTTACATTATTTTCCAATTAAAAAAAAGTGTGCCATTTTTCAAATTTTTGAATATAGTTGCTTTCTTGATATAACTAATTTACGGTTATAATAAAATTTATAGGTGCGCTTCATCATCATGGGAAATCTCTTCTGTTCAGAATATATAATCCATCGACGTTTTGACTTGAAAGGATCTTCTCTGGGTCGTACAACCGATAAACCAGAGTCAGAAATTGATGCAAACACTACCCTTAAAGACCTTGATGTAAATTTCATTTTCAGATTACAAAAAGCTTGGTTTCAAGAATTTTGCAGGTTAGTTCATATTTTTAAATTTTCCTAAAAACTAACTAAACCTTCTTGATACATAATTGTTTATCCTTTTTGGTATTACAGGCAAGTAGATAGAGACTGTGATTTTCTTGAGCAAGAGAGAATTATGGATTACAGTCTCCTAGTTGGTCTACACTTCAGAGATGTAACACCAAATGGAGACCTAATTCCTTCCAGCACTAGGACTCCTCCTGGTTTCTTTCAAATCCTTTCCTTGTGCCCTTCATTGTTTCCATGCTTAACTATAGCTTTAAAATATTTATAAAAAAATTGAAGAAAATTAGTAACAGCATATGCATATCTTTGTAACAGATGAACACGAGAATGATGCAGAGCCTCGCCTTTCAAGAGCAGACATGGATCAACTTCTACTAGATCCAACAAGGTATACCTCCCTTATTTACTGTCATTATTGCAGCCAGAGACCTCGTTAAGACCTTGCCACGGCAAAACCCTGTGGGAGTTGCAAATGGGTTGCAATTGTATTATGACAATCATTTTGTTTTGGCAAAAAAAATTATGCTGTGAACTTGTTGTTTATGGAGTGTCCAATATGACTATTGGCTATAATGATTGTAGGTGGGCCCAAATAAAGTTGGGAATCAACATGCCAGCTCGTGTTGAAAGAACATTTAGAAGAAACGATTGCGAATTTCAGTTGGTCGGAGAGCCAACAGGAGAGTATTATGATGTCATAATGTTCTTCGGGATTATTGATATACTTCAAGACTATGATATTAGCAAGAAGCTGGAGCATGCATACAAGTCTATCCAATATGACCCTACTTCAATATCTGCAGTGGATCCTAAGTTGTACTCTCGGAGATTTCGTGATTTTATCCTCAAGGTTTTTGGTGATGACATTTGAATCCCAGATTTTTATGAATTGGTCGGCATCAGATTTACAAGAAAATTCAACAAGGTGCTTCTTTGAAATTAGACACCATTAATACTTGCAGAAATATATTCTGTAACTTGGTTTCTTTTTCTCCACCTTGATATGCCGTTCCCGATGACCAAATATTGGACTTGTACTTTTTTTAGTTCTTGGATTTAGTGTAATTGTAAATAAGAAAGTGAGAAATATTACTCTTTTACAAATTTTGCGATCAATATTATCGTCAGTGATAATTTTTTGATTAATATTTGAAATTGAACAAGCATATATAATGACATTTCGTATGCAATTCCTTTAATATAGGGAGCGAGAAAGAAAAATCTATTACATTTGTATCCTGTATGCAAATTTTAGTAATATAGGGATAAAAATTTACATAAAATCAGCTCTAAATGCTCTAGAAATTGTAGCAAGATTTGTTGTAACGCCCCATGATCCGACCGACTGTCTCCATAGACCAACACGGGTATTTTTCAGCGTGTTTTGTCCTCACTCACATGCATCCTGAAAAACTTCCTAGGAGGTCACCCATCCTGATCCTACTCCCGATCAAACGTGTTTAACCTTGGAATTCTCTCAGAATGTGTGCCGAAAAAGAAGGTACACCTTATTGGTATGAATAGTACCAATCAAATTACTTAAGGCATTTCAAACAGTACATATCTTTTACGGGGTATCACATTCACCCCTCATTAAATACACGTCGCGCCAGACAGAACACAGAACAGTTCCAGAACTATATTTGCTCTGATACAAATATAACGCCCCGTGATCTGACCGACTATCTCCACAGACCAACACAGGTCTTTTCTAGCGTGCTTTGTCCTCACTCGCACGCATTCCGAAAACTTCTCAGGAGGTCACCCATCCATATTCTACTCCCGGCCAAATGCGTTTAACCTTGGAGTTCTCTCAAGATGTGTGCCAGAAAAGAAGGTGCACCTTGTTGGTATGAATAGTACTAATCAAATCACTTAAGTATTTTAAACAGAAAAGATCATTAACGGGTATCACATTGGCGCGACGAAGACGTCGCATATTTAAGGAGGGGTGAATGTGATACCCCGTAAATAATATGTACTGTTTGAAATGCCTTAAGTGATTTGATTGGTACTATCCATACCAACAAGGTGCACCTTTTTTTCAGCACACATCTTGAGAGAACTCCAAGGTTAAACGTGTTTGACCGGGGGTATGATCAGGATGGGTGACCTCCTGGGAAGTTTTTCAGGATGCGTGTGAGTGAGGACAAAACACGCTGGAAAAGACCCGTGTTGGTCTGTAGAGACAATCGGTCGGATCACGGGGCGTTATATTTGGTATTAGAGCAAATACGGTTCTGGGACTATTCTGTGTTCTGTCTGGCGCGATGAGGACGTCGCGTATTTAAGGAGGGGTGAATGTGATACCCGTTAATGATCTGTTCTGTCTGAAACGCTTAAGTGATTTAATTAGTACTATCCATACCAACAAGGTGCACCTTCTTTTCTGGCACACATCTTGAGAAAACTCCAAGGTTAAACGCGTTTGGCCGGGAGTAGGATCTGGATGGGTGACCTCCTGGAAAGTTTCCGGGATGCGTGCGAGTGAGGACAAAGCACGCTAGAAAAGACCTGTGTTAGTCTGTGGAGACAATCGATCAGATCACGGGGCGTTACATTTTTCAAAGAAAAATCTCTCAAAGCATATATCTCGTACACGATACCTCAAATTAGCAAGCGCGAACAATTTTCATTCTTCTCATCCATTTAAACTTACATATTTTGGGTTATCTAATTATCCCGTACACGATATATATGCACTACGGGTATAAAGACGTTAGAAAAGATCCCGCATACATTAAGTCAAACACCGCCTCATCACATATCATCTCGATACTGCAATCATGTCTCTCAACCAAACGAAAATAAAACAGAAGCAAACAAAATCAACAGAAAACAAAACAAAACCAAAACGAGACCAATAAAATGCAACAATGATCTCAAAATTAACTCAGAATCATGTACGTACATAATCAACAAAATACACATTAATAGTAAGACGTAATCCACTTACATTAGACTGCTAGTCCTCTTTTTACCCAAATTTGTAACTCCCAGTAATATATTGCACGGACAACTCGAGAAACTTTTGAACACGATGTCTACCGTAAATAATCTTATTCAAGATGTCAGAAATAAGCTCACCTAATTCCACTACATCAAATAAGATTCACTGTAAGATTTCACAAAGCATGAGTGATGTACCATGTAATCCGAGATTACTGCTCCAAAACTATATTTCACCGGACGGCTAGCACCAAGTGCCAGGGATCGGAGTGCGAGAGTGACTTGGGACGAAGTTGATAATGATTGGAAATTTGAGAATTTAGGTTTTAGCATTTGAGAAGTTTAGTTGAGGGAGGCCCTCAAAATCTTGGTTGAGGAAATTGGCCTGTATTAAGTGGGATTCATCTAAACTGGATCCTATAAGTTTTAAAAGAAACAGATAGTTCTAATTCTGAATTAAATATTTTAGTACAAACAAACTTTTTTTAAATGATATTGTTGAGACTTGGGACAGAGAAAAATATAATTTTAGAAAATTTATAACATAAGAGAAGTTTTACATTTGAGTTTTGGGTCAATAAATACGTAAATATCAAAAATATTATGCTCTAGATTTTAGTCACCAAAGAATATTAATATTAGCTTATAGTGTTATTTAAATACTATACTCGATTGAGATATTTTATTTTACAACAAGAGGGCGATCACAAACATCATTTGAAGACAATTTAAAAGATGAATAATTATGTAAAAAATATCAAACAAGCAAGTCTAGCACAAACTAGTATCTTAAAATATTTTTCAAAATTCGTAAAGTATGTAACATATATGTATTAAAAATCACTTAATGCAAAAATTAGGAAAGAGATTTAACACTAATATTTTTGAAAAAGTATTAATTTATACGATATAGTAGTTATTAAATTTTAATACTGGTCTCGAATCAGGACTCGGACTTTTTATGATTTTAGAGAGGTCAATATTACTTTATAGAGATCTTACTATATCAATTTTTAAATTCGAATCTAAAATTATATTTTAGAACCAAATCTTAATAAAGAATTATCCAAATCTAAATCAAAATATGATACCGTATACGAATAACAGATTAAATGCTCAATCCAACCTGGTGCTACATCCTATAAGCATAGAGTTGTGGCTCAACTTTATAATAAATAAACCATCAAAAGAACTTTAAAATAAATATTGCTCTATCACAATTCACTAAAAAAAATAGGAGAAGATAGCTCCAAACTCCATCCTTTTTGCAGGGGAAAATAAAAGAAACTATAAACTACAAGTTATTTGCGACTCGTTGACATTTGAAGACTGAGGCTATGTTTTTCTGTTGTTGGCTTGATAACATCGGTCACCTCTAGTTTTTTCAGAACGTAACCTCTTGTTGGCTATCCTGCTATATGTTTTATATTTATCTCAAAAGTCCGAAGGGCGTGAATGTGCATGTTGTACTCACTGAGTACCCTAATGGGCTTTAAAAAAGAGTACTATACAGTAAAATCTCCCTTTAGATAACCTTTTTAAATTGATAAAAAAATTTGGTTCCGAGTCGAGACCAGTATTAAAATATGATAACCCCTCTATTGTAATAACAGATACTTTTTCAGAAAATTTCAGTGTAAAATTACGGTTCTAATTTTCGCATAAAATAATATTTTTGAATAAATACATATATTTTTACGTACTTTACAAATTTGAAAATTATTTTAAGATGTTAATTTGTGCTAGATTTATTTGTTTGATAACTTTTACGTCATCATTCATCTTTTGAATTATCTTCAAATGGTCCTTGTGAACGTCGTATTGTTGTAAAAAATATTTCAATCGAGTGTAGTATTTGAATAACACTTTAAGCCGAGATTTAAGTTATCTCGTGACTTTTATTTGCATTTTTGTTTGATTGATTTAAAATTGAATCGACAATATCTTGTTTGGTCGGAATGTAGCAGATATAGAGGTCTTGGTCAAATGAGAATTACACAATAATTTTTTTGTAGTAAAAAAATATAAACCCCTTTTATATGATAACTTCTCTAAAGTGATAATTTTCTCCGGTCCCAACAAAAGCATTTTAGAGAGGTTTTACTGTATCAATTATAAAAATAAGCGATTATTCACCTGGATATTTATAAATACATTATTTAAGTTTAATCAGATTTTAATTTTAGGTCTTTAAAAATACTATTTAATAGTTATTGGAATAATTTCACCATATTTTAAAAATCTCGACCTATGGATGTATATTAATCAACTCTTTTAATCCGAATAACAGACGTATAAACAAAAGATAATACTGTGGAGGGAGGGAGGGAAGGATGGTGAGAGAGAATGGAAGGGGATGGGATGGCCAATTGAGGGGAGAGGTGAGAAAGTTGAAATGACAATTCAAACGTCAAATCGTGGGTCATGAAATCATAAGACAGTCAGTGGATGTGTTGTCAATCAAAAGGATTTTGTATTTTAAATAATTATTTATTCATTTCCTTCTCAATTATGGAGATTCTGGCCAGGACAAAACCTGCTTCTGTTTGTTACCTTTCTTTCTTTCCCCCTCTTTGCCCCAATTCCTGCAACTCCCAGTTGTGGAAAATTACAAAATACACTTGTATTCCATTGCACGTGTTCAAAGCCTTCCCTCACGTGCACCACTGGCCCCCACCATTTAGATGTTAATAGAAAATAATAAATAAATTATTCTGCCTTAAATCTAAATTAGTCGATGCAGATATTTATATATTGTTTAAACCAAAATTTTTCTAAAGGACGTTCGGCCTGATATTCAATCCTACCAGATATAATTATAATATAAAATTTACCTTATAATATAAAAATTTACCTATTAAAAAGATAGAAATTAGATAACTTGTTGTTAATAGGCACCCGTCCCAATATTGGACATGAACCCCCTAGACCCGGCCGACACGGTCCCAATTCTAGCTAACCCGTCCCATCATATCCTTGTCGTACATGCTAATTTTTATTTCTTCTCTTTTGGGCTTTGGTCTAATTACAAACAATGCCCGCGCCTACGTGGCAATCTTTCGTCCTCATGTCAGCTTCTTATGCGGGTTTTTAGCCATTTGGATTTCTTTGGCAAAGTAAAACCGTTTTTATTTAATTGTCAACAAATGATATAACTAGAATTAAATAACAAATAAATTATTTTAATTAATCAAGTCTCAAATTTGAATCTTTAACGACACAACAGTGTTAAAATTTTGTTGTCTTTTAAAAATGTTACACAGCTCGGACTTAAATTAATTTTGCCCATTTAATTCTTATCCCGCTCAAATTTTCGGACGAAACAGAAAATGCCATTCTAAATGACAGTAAACAACTTAAATGGAAGGCAATCATAATCTCATCACACACACACAAAATCAATAGCCGGAACAGACCAAGCAAATTATAAAAAAGAGACCTGGTTTAGTTTATTACTGTAATTAATCGTGGCCCCGTTGGAGTTGGAGTCAACACAGTTAAGTCATAAAAAATGTGATTGTTGGCCGATCGATAGATTTGCTCAACCTGTACACGAATGTCCAAATAACAATTTTAATTTACTAAATTCGTGAAGTTAACCAGAATTACTAGATATTTTAATCTTCATCGCATCCCTCCGGTTTCCTTAAAAAATAGCTTGAAAAGCCAAACTCGGTCATGCCAAATGTTGAATTACTGCATGATTCTTTCGTGGAAATCGTAGTATGATAGAATCATCCACAATATATATTGACAAGATACATATAACATTGATTTGAATTTCTTTATTGATATACCAAATGTTTAATGAATAACTTTTACCTATTCTTATCTAACTATAAGAAAAGTAAGTTTTATTACTATATGGGTTAACGGTTTGACACATATAGACTTTTGCTTTAAAATGCATAAAAAATATCTTCGTAATTTCTTGGGCACGATACTTAGTCATCAAAATCTTTTTTCATGACCCAGATTATTATATTTTAAAAAGATAAACACATGGTGCATGGTAGAGATTATTGAAGAATGACTCAAAATCTAAGAATTCATTTCTATAAGGATTAGATTCGATTTTAGAATCCTAGGTGATGTAGGGAAAAAAATTTATGGTTTAGGGCTAGCCTATAAATAGTTAGGATGACTCTAACCCTAATTGAGGCGAGAGTGAGGTGAGCTCGGGCAAAAGAAAACTCATCAGTAAATGTCTCCTGTGAATGTAGAGAATTTATCAAACTATGTAATTCTCTTATATCTGTTTTGTGTTCATATTTTTTTTTCATTAGATAAAAGCAATTCCACTCTGCATCCTGATTTTCTAACAATATCCTAGACCCATGGGTTAGATTAAATTACCAGCCATGAGTATTTATGTCATTCATACCCTAAATAGAAAATATATAATTAACATCAATAGAAAAAAAAAATAGCAACCGGTTGTCACGACGTAAACTCGGCTCCTGAATTTTGACATATCATATTAAATTTTTTTTTTCAAACAACTAAAAGTTTGCACCATCGAATAAGAAAACTAATTCAATCCATTTGTTGATTGATTTAGATATACAATGATAAATTAGAATTATTTTCTGTCCCAAACAACTAATATCCCTATAATTATTGTGGGGCACCCAATATACATAGTAAGGCACTTGTCTAGTCTGAAAGGGGGAATAATAAGTAATTGTTAAATAAGGGAGTCGCCCGTATTGCTCATGCTAATTCCCAACCCTCCTCCGCCTCCATTCCATTCCATTCCTTTCTTTCCATCTCACAAAATATCTAAACACCAACAAACACTAGAGAGCCACTTCTCCACATTTCATACACACAAAAAGCGAGAAAGAAAGAAAGAAGGGAACCCTAGCATGAGCATGAGCATGGAGGAGTCATTGAGATCCCTATCTTTGGACTACCTAAACCTGCTGATAAACGGGGAGGCTTTCTCGGATGTGACGTTCAGCGTGGAGGGGCGTGTGGTGCACGCGCACAGGTGCATACTGGCGGCCAGGAGCCTCTTCTTCAGGAAGTTCTTCTGCGGCGGTGGGGAGGGGGGATCATCATCATCATCATCGCCTGCGGGCGGCAGGAGCAGCGTGATACCGGTGAACTCGGTGGGGTACGAGGTGTTCCTGCTGCTGCTGCAGTTCCTCTACAGCGGACAAGTCTCCATAGTTCCCCAGAAGCACGAGGCCAGGCCCAACTGCGGGGAGCGTGCTTGCTGGCACACGCATTGCTCCTCCGCCGTTGATCTCGCCCTCGACACCCTCTCCGCCGCCCGATATTTCGGGGTCGACCAACTCGCCTTACTCACCCAGGTCTTTTCTTTACCCATAAATTTTTTTAATGTTCTAACACAATAATTGTGAGATTTGGGAACTTTAATTTTATTTCCTGTAGGTTGCTGCTAGGTAGAATAATAGTCCTCTTCTTCTTCTTCTTCTTCTTCTTCTTGTTGTTAATTTTATTTAATTGTTTTCCAGCAAGACGTTTGATTGCTACCAAGTCCTTGGATCTGCCAATTTTCCAACGAATAATCCATAGAATTTTCCGAGACATTGATCTACGACACTGTAATGACTTTGGTTGTTCCCAGAGTAAACTGGACTAGTTACTTATTTCATGCAACAGCTAAAATTGTTCAGATCTTTTTAAAGCTGCTCTTATATGATGCATATGGGGTTTCCTAAACTAAGCTGTTGATGTAATAAAGTTCCCAGTCTCAGAGTATGTATGTATGTATCTACTACTTGGAAGACCAAATCTTTCTTACTTTCCCAATTTAGGCTTTTAGGAAACAGTATTGTCAAGGCCAAAGCATGGTGGACCACATTGACTCATAAAGTTGCTGCTGCTGCTTCTCTCACTACACATACATCCCTCCCATCACCTGTAGTAAATTTCAGGCAGATTTATTAACAATTCTCTCTTGGTTTTCTGTACCAACAGAAGCAACTGGCAGCAATGGTAGAGAAGGCATCCATTGAAGATGTGATGAAGGTACTTATAGCCTCAAGGAAGCAAGACATGCACCAACTTTGGACTACTTGCTCCCACTTGGTATCCAAATCTGGCCTACCTTCGGAAGTCCTCGCCAAGCACCTCCCCATTGATGTTGTAGCCAAGATCGAGGAGCTTCGCCTCAAGTCCGTGATGCCTCACCACCATCACCTCCGCCGCCACCACGCCGCGGCCGATCTGGAGGACCAGAAGATCAGGAGGATGAGAAGGGCTTTGGACTCGTCCGACGTCGAGCTAGTGAAGCTCATGGTTATGGGCGAGGGCCTCAACTTGGATGAAGCACTGGCCCTCCACTATGCAGTCGAGAGCTGCAGCCGCGAAGTGGTGAAGGCGCTGCTCGAGCTGGGTGCAGCCGATGTTAACCACCCGGCAGGGCCGGCCGGGAAGACGCCGCTCCATATGGCTGCGGAGATGGTCTCGCCGGACATGGTGGCGGTCCTGTTGGACCACCACGCCGACCCTAATGTTAGGACGGTCGATGGCACTACCCCGTTGGACATCCTAAGAACCTTAACCTCGGATTTCTTGTTCAAGGGGGCTGTCCCGGGATTAGCCCACATCGAACCCAACAAGCTAAGGCTTTGTTTGGAGCTTGTCCAATCTGCTGCATTGGTTATTTCTCGTGAAGAAGGGAACGCCACTCCTCCAACTTCTACTCTATACCCTCCTCCTCCAATGAGCGATCAAGACCATAACAGCAGCGGAGGAAGCGGAGGGAGTGGTAGCTTGGGAGTGGACTCCTCCAGGTTGGTCTACTTGAACCTCGGAGCCTCAGGCTCAGGAGGAGGAGGAGAGGACCATCGGGAGAATACCTACCATCACCACCAACCTCGTGAGTTCTAGCTCTAGCTCTAGCTCTAGCTGATGATGATCATCCATCACCAAGTACTAGTACTTTTACATTCTCTTCCATTAATTGTCTATTTCTTTTGCTAGTTAGCTATCCATAGTTTCCTCTTAATTATTATATATTTATATAGATGCGTGAGGGAGGGTTAGGAGACATGGGTAAATGCAGGAGGCCAATGGATTTGAGTTAATTATTGGGTTATATTAGAAAGAAAGAAAAAAAAACAGTTCACCACTCGTATCGTCCTCAGTTCTTTTTTTCAGTTTATTCGAGGTCGGATTTTTCTCGACACTCTTTCTATTGTTTCTTATGCTTCATAGATTTAGACTTCGAGTTGTCTTTTAATTAATTTCAACTTTCTCTGGCTTCGTATCGTTGTCCTGTCTTTTATTTTTATTTTTTTCGTAAATTTCAATGATATCGTCGTATGAAGTAGCAGTTTCATTGCCGATGGGATGGGATGAGATGGGATATATGATATCTTCTTTTCTCTCTTTTCCTCGTGGGATGAGACGGGAGGTATCTGATTTTTTCAGTGTTTGAGGTGACGGGAAGGAAAAAAAATATTATTTTAGTTTAATCATATTTAAAATTTAAAATTTTGAAAACATAATAATATTAAATATTTGTTATACAAATTTTTTATCTATTAAAAAATTTATGTAGTTCAAATCTAAAATAATTTGGCCAATAAATCTAGACAATATAGTTAAAAGAAAGAGAGAGGAGGAGAGACAGGTCAATGTTTTTCTAAACCCTGGCCTGTCAACTCCTTTGTACTTATTAGATAATGGCTAAAATAATGGCGCCCTTTCATTTTTCTTATTGCTCCCATCCATGCATATAACTTATATATATCAAGCAATTATGTTATATTTTTTCCTACATTTATCAGCTAATCAATTTATGGAAATAATTTTAGCAATCTTAATCACATGAATACACACCTTTAAAAATAATCACATGAGTACAAGATATAGGAGACCTAAATTAGAAGGCAAACTTTGGCTTCTAATGAGGTGGTGGGGTTTGTTGATGATAGCGTTTGTTTGGACGTGGATATATACCCGATATTTTACACGGAAAATGAGCTGTCTCTCTCCTTTTTATTTACTCGTTTTCCTTCTCTTGCACTAGTGGGCATCCTGCCCAACTTAAATGCTTATTGGGTGGAAAATTCTATAATGATTATTCTTGGAGTATTATTTGGTATAAATAATAGTTAGAATTTTTTGAATTTATGGCGAGTTCTAAGAAATTTATTTTCTTTCTCCTTGGTTTTAATAGAAAATAAGTTGTTCAAATATTATTAATTAATATGCAATTGTCATCATTAAATTACTCGGTTGGTTGTGTCCAATCGTCATTACCTGTATTTTTAAAAGAATGAAAAGTCATGTGGGTTATGGACAATTTGATTGGCTGTCTTGCATGAAGGCTACATTGAATGTGACTACGCATTGACAACTTAAGTAATTACTTATCTACATATCTAAATGTGGATTCCTTCCATGCAATCCTCTTTTTTGTCCCCCTGCCTTATTTGGTTTCTTCTGAAACCATATAAAGCCCTATGTTTATCTATTCCACACTTTTAATTTGTAAACCAATGGGTGTACGTCGGTTTTGTTTGTTTGAGAAGTCTCACTTTTAACGAGGCCCTTTCTTTGTTTATATCTCTACTTTTTAGCATCTTTAGAGCTCGAACGATATCTTAGATTACGTTGATATCACAATTTACACTCTGACGGCCCAGTATTTCTAGGATTTTTAGCTTTAATTCTATCTGGCGTTTGTCTTGTATTTTCTATGTAAGTGCCTAGGGTTTTCAATGTAATTCAAACCATTCTCAATACATTGATACATGTATTTTTCTCAATTTCGTTTACGGTATTCTGAACAATTTATTTTGCAACATTATTTTTTACCCGAAGAATCCTTTCTTGATATTTTTTGAGACTTGAAAACATAATCATCTGTTCCTTAATCTGGGAAATCTTGGTAAAAAAGAGTGTTAAGTTTCGGTGGCGTAGCTAATTGGGTGCACATAGTCTGCTTATTGACATCATCGCAAGATTCAACATCTTGGAAATTGTGCGCCACCAATAAGATAGCAAGCTGAATTTGTTATGTTTTCTGTCTTGCATTCCATTCTACCAATCCTTTAATAGTTTTTAGCAATGAAACAAGATAGTGAGTGAATACGTATTCACTTGCTTTTTGTTATTTCAGATTTCTAACCATCTCAAGTAACCAACCAGTAGGAAAATATGTGATGACCATCATATCTATTCTATTGGCGAACTGGTGCTTAGGAACCACGTTGCTTTGGAATGTAGACAGAAGAGAAGCAAATGCATAGTAGTTTCAAAGGTTGCTTTGTTCCACAAAGAAAGCAGATATCCTCCCTTCCTAGATATCTTGTATACATAGTTGGTAAGCTGCCTGTTGTGAATCTTCATGCAAAAAAATTCCTCAGATTTAGTGGATTGTGTGATTCCCATCATTTGCTTTGCTCCAAATCAGTTTTGTCTGGAATGTTTGAATGCGTCAATTGCAAATGACCTCTATTTCCCGCACATTAAAAATGACCTACTCTCAGTCAGCAGGTCACCACTGTTCCAATCTTTAGTATCCAAGATAGCTGCTAGCTCATTAGCTTTGTTGATCTCTGTGTGGGCTGGTATACATGCTCGTTCAATGGAAGACATGTCAACTTTTTTTATCATCCCCCCAATCCCCACCTGCTATCATCTTTGATAACTTCTTTTCCAACAAATAAGCTCTTCTGCCACCCTCATGAACTGCGCCTTCTTGTATTTTTACCTATAAAAAAAAATTAAGATATTGGGAATTATAACCCTTTTAATTCTCCAAGCTTCCTTCCCAAGGAGAACATCATTAAACACACACGTCTCCTTGAAAAAAAAATTTTTACCTTTAAAAAAAAGTTCTCCTTGAAAGATTCAACATGATTCATAAATCAACCTGATATATTTTATAGGTTTCAATATTGAAAAATATTTAATCTTGTAAATTATCATAATAATTTTTAAAATAAAAATAATCTTAAATCATTAAAAAACACACTATTAATCTTTCATACGGATTAGGTAAAACCATGTTGACCGGGGCTTGGGAGATGATTTGGCGCCATCGACTTCTGCTTGGGGCTTTGCGCATTATAAGCATCGATTGAATGGTAAGAGGCTGGAGAAGGTATGGAAATTGTTTGTGCCTTTTTGCAGTGGTTAATTCCTCAGGTTGTAATAGGGCTGTGCAGTTTGAGCGGGATTTTGGTACTATTTTTTTCTGTCGTTGGGCAGCGACAGGAGTTTTTACAGAAGTCTTCAGCTGCAACCGCGCACGATAGGTGTGTGGATTTCGGGTGCGCGCGTCCTCGAGATGGATGGAAAGGATCTCTTGCATGAGATACCTCGAGGCTAACGAACATAGACGGGCTGGCTACTGGACTGCTGTCTGGTAGCTGCCCCTCCAGACTGTCGTCTTGTGGGATCATCTAAAGATAGCACTTAGGTGGATTGTTTCTTGGCCTGCTGGTTGGGAACGTCCCTCTCGACTGCCCGGTCTGTGAGACTAACGGGAGTATAGTTATAGTTATATTGGACTCTCCTTTGATCTATTGGTCAACGGAATCTTCTTTTTGACTATCCGAGATGTGAGATAGCGAGAGGAGGTAGATGGTAGGATTTGTAAATGTTCGTTATTTCTTAATGCAGTATTTTTTTCCGCCAAAAAAAGGGTAAAACCATGTCGACCTAAAACAATTTTAGTAAAAAAGAAGCCCAATTGGAGAAAATTGGTGGGTCGTCTTTGTTCAGCAAAATTGTTGCTGTTTCGTCGTCTAGGCACAAACAGAGGCTTCCTCGTCGATCATCATCCATCCCTCGTTGACGTTTCCAGCTCCTGGTAGATGCCGGTCGTTGTCGAGTCTCCGAACAAAATGCGAGAATCGGGGCACACAGGTTGTTCCTCTGTCTTTCGGTTTCGACCAAGAACAGAGGCGAGCCGAGGAGTCCTAGGTTCCGTTTTGACAGCCATCGAGGTTCGGAAGGGCGTGTAATTGGGAGGAGAGATTGGGGAAGAAACTCTCAATTAGGGATTTTTTGTGGTAAAGTACAATACAGTTCACCAATTTCCTCTCATTTACACACAAGGACATTTTGTTGTTGTTGCGTTTAGCGTGCACCAATTGCAGTTCTGCCCCTAATACTTTTGACCCCTTTCACTCAAGGACAGAAGAAACATATTCCCCAAAAATAGTTTTTTAGAAATCAGATTTTTTATAGGAAAAACGCACAAATTTTTATTGCAAACAATTGCTCTCATACCAATGAAAGAAAATCCTAATATTGAACAGCTTTAATGAAACCAATAATATACAGTAAAATGCTTGTTGTAGAGAGATTGTAATTCTACGGTGTTTTAATAACTCTTTTCTAGAGAGAACTCGAGTTCTTATCTCTAGAGAAAAAGAAGTTTTTTCCTTCTCATTTCTCTGTGTATTTTTTGCGTTTAATGTATGTTTATCTTTTTTTACGTTAAATGAATTCCAGGAATAAAAATGGGTTATTTTTGGTAATTCCCTCTCCATGTTACCTTTTAAAACAAATTCCTCTGCACGTTACCTTTTAAAAAAATCCCCTCTACATGTCTTCCACTTCCTTTTAAACTCTCCTAGTTTTAGGAAAGTTGGATAAAATCCAATCATGCGTGTATAACTCTAACATTGTATAAGCTTTAAAATACGCTCATAACACATACAATTAAAATAATATATGCATTGGAATAACAAATAAATTAAATATTTTTTTAATGACGCTTGAATGATCTTATTTATAGTTGTATGACATCTAATTGTGTTAAAGACTGATATTTTAATATGATCATATGTTATATCTCCACGATTTATTATTTTTTATAATATAACCATATATTTGCTGTTATATACATTTGGATGAAAACGTTTAAAAGTTGTAGAATTCGCATATCATAATATTATGGTTTTGCATTAAATTAACTATGCTTCACGCTTCGAAGTGATACGACCACCTTTGCTAAAAAAAAGAAAAAGCAAAAGACTATCATGTCCCTGGTGTTTAATTTAATAGATGATTTAGTCCCTTTTATTTGATAGATATTTTAACATCTTTCTAGTTTGAAAAATTGTATTATCAACTTCTGCTAACTTATTTCTCGCTGTTTTGCCCTCGAAAATTTGCACTCAATAGTAATATGATAGTCCGAAAAAATTTGCAAAAAATTGATTGTACAAATTTTCAAACTAGAGAAATATAACAATGACATTTCAAACAAGAGTGGCGAAATCATTCAATTCACTTAATAGATGACTTAGGCACGAATATTTCATAGTTATTAGTCGTACTTTTACTATTCAGTATTTTGTTATTTTGGCTCGTTTTCCATATTTATTATTGATGACAGGGATAAGCCAAGAGAAGATGACTGAAGTTAAGACTATCCACACTCGCAACCCATCCCAACCAATAACTAACTTAACTCAATTAAATATTTTCTTACCTACACTCATAACTCATCTCAACCTAGGCCATAGAATAAATAATTAATTTTTCTCTCTCATTCACATATTACCTACTATCATTTTTTGTTTATATATAAATTATAATAAATATACGAAAATAATTATTCTATAATTATAGTAAGAAAAAAAATTATAATAAAGTAACAAAATTAAGATTACAAAAGTTGGACTACAAAATTAGGTAGAAATAATTCTAGTTACAAATAGATGGCTTAAACAATTAATTCAATAGTCGACCGAGTTATGATGACGAGTTTCAGTTGGGGAGCCACAACTTCTTATTCCATAGTCTGATTGAGTTGATGCAAGTTGCTTTGCGAATGTGAGACATATATCTATAACTTTTTAGTTAATGACTTCTCCAAATTAGAAGTGTAATAATTTTAAATATATATTTGAAATTAATATTCGACCAATTTACTAGCGTCCAAAGTTGAAATACAAGATTGTGTATCAAAATATATCAATATTGGACTATATTTATAGATATTTAAAAAATATGAATTTTTATATTGTTAAAGATAACTTCAATTTTTATAACCACACAAATACTATTAGAAAAAATCTATTTATACGAATAACATTATACCAAGTGTAACTAAAGTAGATTGAAAAGCAAAAAAAATTAAACAAATGGGGGCCCGCGTGTCAGGGGCATCTCAGCCTCCCGAGGCTGCGACTCGGCCCCGCTTTTCTATTTCATATTTATTTTTTTTGGCATCTAGCAGGCCGGCCCGCTCCCAGGGCCGCGGGTGCGCCTAGTCTAAGGAATACTTGAACACCGAATTTGGGATAAAAATGTTGGGGTCGTTAAAGTATTTCCTAGGGATTGAAGCAGCAATACCTCGCAGGTAGACCTGACCATTGTTAGAATCTGATTCGTGATTCGATTCGATTCAATTCCATCAAAAATTTGATTTGATTCATCAACAATTCGATTTGAATTTGTCCGGAGACGAATTGAATACGGTTCACGATTTTTATAATTCGTCGAACCGGCGAATTAAAGAATTCATTCAAATTCGAAGGTATATAATTCGTATTCGGTTCATCCCTAAATGAATTGAATACGGTTTAAAATTTTGATGAATTTAAATTTAAACTAATTTGATTCGACATTCGAATTCGAACCGTGGTCAGGTCTACTCGCAGGGGTTGGTACTAAGCATGCAAAAATACACATTGGATATCTTGAACAAATGTGGCAAGCAAGTAAGCAAGCCGGCAACTTTTTCCATAGAAAAATCACCATCTTGCTGCAGATAAAGGGGAAGAGTTAACCGATGAGACCAACATACATAAGGCTGGTTGGATGTCTCGTGTACATGGTGGTTACACGTCCAAATATCTTATATGTAGTGGGAGTTTTGTGATGCAGATTGGGGAAGTTGCTCCACCACTAGACACTGTTGGACAAGGTACTATGTTTTATTAGGAGGTTCGCCCGTATCATGGCGGAGCAAGATGCAGTCTGTGGTGGCACGATCGTCAGCGCAGGTCGATTACCGTGCAATGACCACCACGGTAAGTGAGGTGATATGGCTACACTGGTTGTTACAAGATTTGGGTATGCATAGAAAAACAGAGCATCACTATATTGTGGTAATCAAGCAACGTTGCATATTGTGATGAATCTGATTTTCCATAAGCGAACAAAGCATGTGGAGATGGAATATTATTTTCTTCACGAGCGCATTCAATCCGGAGGGAATGACACGAAAGCTTTCAACAACAAATCAGTCAGCTAATATTTTTCAGCAAGGTGCTTGAAAATGAGAGATTTCACGAGTTGATAGGTAAGTTGGACATTATTAACTTAAATACGCCAACTTGAGTTGAAAGACAACGTATTGCACTGTAAGAGTGCAACTTGTAGACAACATAAAGATCAAGCCAAGCGACTATATTAGGATAAGCGTAGTACAAGATACACTTTGTGTTTGATTAGGTTTAGTAAGGCAAAGCCTTAGCCAGCGAACCTCTCTTGTGTATAAATATTGCGTTAACATAATGAGAATTTCACGCGGCATATTAATTTTACACTTTTAGCCCACTTTTTTCTATACGTTAAGAAAGCATAATTTGTAAAAAAAATATGAATTTATTGTTTGGAAAAAGTGAGAAAAGAATAAATTCTCTAGTATGGAGATGGGTTGGCATAAACAGAACATTTTTATAATCTTGAAAAATCAAGAATAGTTGTTGTTCGCTTTTCGAAACAAAAGAGAATAACCCGAGTTCTAGAAGCTAAGCCTATTTATTTCCACATATTCATGTGCCCTTTGTTCTCTTGTACAGCAAGGAAAGAATCCAAAATATAAAAACAACTTTCTCCGATCAGCATTTGGGCAACAGTATTGTATTCGTGTTGGCTGGCTGTTAACACCTTTCAGATACTTTATCCTCTCGCACCGCCTAGCGAACCTTTCCACGACAGAAAAAATGTTAGCATTAACGATAGTAAAAATTTACATTTATAAAAAAAATTAAAAAAAATGTCATCAAATTGATTGAAGACCATTATTGGAAAACTAAGCTATCTTTGAACGTTTTCTGACTAATTCCGTATCTATTACATCATCATCATCTAGATAACTATGAGGAGAATTATATTATTTAACCGAACTTGAATGAGTTTTTGGTGCATAAAATCCTGAGACAATAGTTTTTGTCATGGAAGAACTAAGAAATTTGTGTACAACTCGGATTCATCGAATTTGTTTTATAGCTTTAATTTATTTTCTGCTTTTGAGCTTGTACACTGTATAACGATTGAAGTGGAATCCAATTCGGTCACTTGTTACAACTTGTCTTCAAAATTAGTTTAAAGTTAAAAAAGTAATATGAACGGATATGGATTAGAGTATTGATATACTGCTAAAACAAAAGATAATGTACCACTTGTCGAAAAGGGACAGCCTCTCCAATCACATGAAGCCAACAACAAACTGAGCTTTCACAATATGCGAAAACGAATTGTTAGAAATTCAGGGTTCAATCTCTGACAAGGTATAATTATTAGTGTAAAAGTTTACCAGAAAACAGATGGGTATATATACATGCACGAATCAACATTAATAGCTGCATCGACTCAGATTGCAACCCATCAATACAAAACCAAAAGAACTAAAGTACGCTCTACGTTCTCCCCAGCACTTTTGACAAAATGGACAACACCTCAGCACAAGAGAAGAAGCCACCACCAGCAGGTTCTCTATCTATCTATCTGTTTATCTATCTATATATGTTAAGAGGAGTTTGATCTGAAATTGATTTATTTGTTGTGTTTTTTTTAAGGGTACCCGTCAGATCAGACTCCCAGCACCAAGAAAAGATGGTTTGTTCGTAGCCAAAAGAAAGGAGAAAGAGGGTTCCTTGAGGGATGGTAAGCTTAGCAAATTAGTCACCTTGTACGTAAAACTTTTTTTTTGTGGCAGAACAATTAAGTTAAAGGGAAGCAAGGTCAGGAACACAAATCTAACTAATTTTGCAAGTTGGTTGTTACCTTTCAAAAGATGATACTAATGGCAGGCGCATTCAATTCTTAAATTCTCGATGTCCATATATTTTTTTAACAAGTAGAATTTTAATTATCAGAAAATATTATTACCAAAATGGCAAGCTTACTATTTGGTCTACCAGTTAATGTAACTTTGGGTTGATATTCATTGCCAAAATAGCAAGATTAATGATATTGATTGTGCTTGGTGCAGCCTCTTCGCTCTTTGCTGCTGTTGGATCTGCGAGAGTTGCTGCTACTGATCAGGCATTTATGCGACTTTAGGTTGATTAATGTCTTGTTCTGCTTTGTGTGAGCTATTTTTTTAGTTTTAACTTTTACACCATAGTTACATCTATGTTTCATTCCTACTACGCGTCGTGTCTTAGGCCAAATGAATTTGGCTTGTGTGAGCTATCTATCTATATGGTAATATCAATTAATCTGTTGTAAGAAAAAAGATTATAAACGATCAATATCTTGATTATTGTCCCCGTTATTTCCCAACTTAGCGAAGCTCGAGCGCATCAAGCTAACAATGTGTTTAGAACCAAACTGGTTGCTCTTAGTCAAACTGTGAGAGATGGATTAATGATAAGAAGATAAATCCATATCGAACTGGACACGCATAACGACTAATCACTGCCTAAACACTGATTAATTAAGAAAAGGGAGATCCATCTTGCTCCCCAACTTGGAACTTTCCACTAGAAGCCTCATAATTATTAACCCAATAAAATAATGCATAAACTGGGGAAAATATCCCCAGTTGCGTATAGGATGATCCATAGATAGCACACTGGGAGAAATCTTATCAAACTGGCTGAGAGAGAGGGAACAACTTTTCCAGGATGTTGTTCGAGAAGATCCGTTTCGGATCCATTTCCTCTCGTACCTTGTTATAAGCATCCACAGGGAACCGCTTTCTTAGCCTGGCTTGAAGAGCTACTAGTTCCTCCTTGTCCCTCGGAACCTGCATCGTTTTCGTCAACTGTGTCAGACTAGTTATGAATTCAGAATGCACGACAAAGCCGCCACCACGGTGGAGGAGAAATCTACTTAAACCGGAGTGTTGTTCTACTATAATTTCCAAAAAACTAACAAACTGAGATCATGTATCAATCATTGACATACCTCAATCTTGGCCCAATGTTCATAAGCAGAATACTTATCCCATAGTTCTCTTTGAGTCAGACGCCTATAGTGGAAGAATTCGTCCGTGATTTCTTTTCTTTGCCGAGCATCTGCTGTAGGCAAATACATGATGATCCCCACCTGATAAAGAGTAAAAGAAGATTTTAAGCATATCATAATTAGCACATTCATTTCCAGAATCACCAACAGCGAAATCCTCAACTTAGTGCATCAAACAAGCATATTCGGAACTTCTTATGTAGTCACTTCAAACCATGAATATATTCAGCAGGAACAACCACCCAATTTATGTCCATAACTGAAACATATTTCAGATTTACGTGGATATTGACCTGACCACATTGAATCATTGATTACTCGGCCATTAAATTCCATGCTACGGATTTTGTTCTCTACTGACAACAAGTATATATTGCCTGTTCAAGCACCTCTACAATACGGAAGCATTACTGAACACTTTTAAGATCATATGAAGTTTTTATTTTAAAGAAATTTAGGCTTTTATCTTCCTGCCTAACCCAATGAAAGAAGAAAAAAGCTTCTCTAATGATGATAGACCAACACAGCTGAGATAGATTGTAGGCAAGAGAACATGAAATTACCCATGAGAATATATCACCGTCTGCCAAACTAGAAGCTGGGCTCATGGTGCTCTGGCTGCGTGCAGTCCAACGCTGTTCAATGGGTGCAGGTGCAGGTATTGCTTCTCTCTCTATGAGCAGCTTGAGCTCTTCTATGTATTCAAGATCTTTCATGTTCGGCTTGGAAAGAGTGCCAGCAGGGAAACAAGTTTCTGAGACCCATTGTTGGCCACCGCAATCAAACCCCAAGATTTCGTCACTCCACCCTACCCTATAACCTTCTGACTTCCTCCAGAACTCGGCCTCAGCCTGGTTAACTTTGATGACATGGTCCTTGCTGAGAGGATCTAGAGAAAGTAGTTTGTCTCTAAGTTCTGTGAATGAAAGCTCGTCTATGGCAGGTTCCCCAGCTAGAGCATCCCCACTTCTGCAATTAACTGACATAGTATTAGACTTACTTTTACATCTCTCCCTAACCATATATACAACTAACTAGAGCGGTAGGTTATGCTATTAGTCTTATAACAGAAGAATATCTTCCATGCTCTTGCTCTGTTAGCTCAACTAAGAAGGTTCACAGAAAAATTTATAGTTTTCCTGGTCAACAAATTGTTCGAGAGTTTGCTTCACACAGCTAACAATCTGTTATATGTCACAGGTTACTTTAAGCTCATAGTTTTTAATACAATTTGAGGGCAGCCTAGTGATCTTACGGATCATCTCTAGAAAACTAAGGTTACGGATTAAAGATGTTTCACCCTGTTGTGGAAGCACACATTGTGATAAGATGATTACTGGACATTTTTTTGAGCTAATGTATATTCTTATCCAGCAGAATGCATGGAAAGCAAGGTTTACTGGAGAATATAAAGCTAATAAGGTCCGGATTATGATCTGTTATCCATAAACAAGCCTATCTAATTGAACCACCAGCACAAATTGTAGGGTCAATTCTAGAATAACGCAACATGCAACATAAGTCATGATTTAGGTTAGCAGTCTTGAGTACACGTCATTTAAAAAAGCTTACTTTGAAGATATGAGTAAAAATAAATCCAGAGTTGCTGAAGCCTCAATCAAAAGAGACCAGCCAACACAATAATGTGAATTCCAAAGAGTTTTAGTAGAGAAATAAAAAATAACAAATTTAGAAGTTCAGCCGCAACACTTGAAAATGAGTTTGCCAAGGGAAAACCTACGGTTTTTGAATAGATACCTGTACTTTTTAAGAGATTCTTTGTACAGGTCGCGGGCATGCTGTATGGCCGCTTCCTCACTATACTTGGGTTTGAACTTGGGTGGACCTCTCCATTTTGAAACAGGGTTGCATGTCACAACCACAACGACATCAGTATATGGAATGTATAGGTATTTCACGTGCTTATTGTCAGATAACAATTTCCTGCAAAATAATGGGGGGGAAAAATATAATTCTCAGCCTTAAAATGCACAAGTTTAGGAACCCAAAAGCTGTTTGGTTTGACTTTACAAGCAACAAATTGAAGTCTAGATGTTGTGGATGACCAAAAATTGAGATTCAAGAGAAGTGGTAAGTTCCCAGCATCAAGCACAAGAACATTCTTCAGTGCTCAAAACTTTCTACAATGACAAGGAACCTTACTTGTGATTCTTCTTGATCTCGTTCATGTTTGAGACAAACGTGTGCTCGACGAGCTCTTGCCTCTCAACACACTGCAAGGTCACTTCAGCAACCACTCCGACCCCTCCGAGTCCACAACGTGCAAGGTAAAAGAGCTCGGGATCTTTCTCTCTAGAAACCTCTATTGTTCCTTTCGCAGGAGTCACCAGCTTCATGCTGACGACCTGCTCGTCAATAGGAGGCAGCATTGCCCCGGTACCGTGCGCACCGACCTAGAACGAAGCAAACAAATGAGCACGAATAGGCGAAATTACAATCGAATTAACGGCCTGGGTTAGAACCTGGATGATGCCACCGAGTTGCTGCTCTCTAATGGACGCGAAATTTTGGAGAGTAAGGCCGTGGTCCTTGATCCCATCGACGAGCTGCTGGACCCGGATCCCGGCCTGGACCCTGACCCGCTTGGTGCCCTTGTCGACCTCGAGGACCTTGTCCATGAGGGCCAGGTTCACCATCCCAGCCCGAGCCAGCCCGAGGCCGTTGGGGGAGAGACCCGACCCCACCGGCCGGATCCTCTGGCCCTTGTCGTGGGCCGACCTCACCAGGTCCTCCAGCTGGGGGAGGGACTCGGGCTGGTGGAAGTTGCGGGTCTGGACCTCGTGGGTCCCACTCCAGTTGGACACCGTGTGCAGGTCCTCCGGGAGCGGCGCGTACCTGAAGATTTGGGCCTTCTTGTGTTTCGCCTTCTCCGGGAACGGGAACGAGTAGTAAGTGGCGCCGGCGCAGAACAGCAGCAGCCCGGCGTACCCCAGGTACCTCCGGACCTCTGACTCCGTCGACGACGACGGCGGCGGCGGCGGGGCGCTGCATAGATAGCGACGCCAGGAGTGGGGTTTTGGTGGGTCGAGGGACTGTCTCTGTACGGTGCGTTTTAAAATCAGCAGTCGGAGCATTCTTCTATACTGTGTTTCGGCGGCGGCACTTTTCCGGGTTCGGATTTTCTTTTATCAACTCCCATAAATTTTCATCTCAGAATATTATCATGGGTTTTAAAATAAAAATTAAGTAGTTTCGTATTATCTTTTTCACATAAATTTCTCGAATTTATTGTTTTGGTGACAAAATCTCTAATCACGGATTTTATTTTATTTTTTTGCTAGCTGATAGCTAATATACATGTCGTTGTCACGGGTCTCTCTCCAATGTAATGCTAACATGGATTACTTAAAAATCTTAGAAAAGTTTATTTTAGTAAATAAACTTAGATTTGGAATTCAACCACCAAAAAAAAATTAGATTTGGAAAATCTTACTTTCCTCCTAGTGGTTTTGCATATTTCCTATTTTAGTATCTTGAAGTTGTAACGTGTCACTTCGATAAATAAATAGCAGCTAACGTTTCAGCCTAAAAGAGGCTGGGGTTTTTCTCGGGTAAAAAAAAACTTGTATATGTACTTGAAATGGATAGGAACATACATATATTTTAGAAATAAGCAAAAGATTTAGGCAAATTACTCTCACATTCCTGATCTTTGGTCACCCTCCCCCTAGGGTCCCTGACTTTTGAAAAATGATTGTCCCGTCCCTAAGTTTTGATGATAATAGACTCTCGGGTCCCTGGCTGACGTCATCGGTTTTTTTTTCAGTTTTGGTCATGAAAATGACCAAAATACCCTTAAACAAAAATAAAAAGATTCACCTTCTTCAACCTTGATCAAGAACACCAACAACAAAAAACTAACCAAAAAATAAGATCAAACTAACCAAAATCAAGAACACAACCAAGAACGTCAAGAACAACAACAACAAAAAAAATACTCAATTAATCCCAAAAATTTCAACAATCAAGATCAAGAACGTCGGCCTCCAAGGAGGACTCCTGCCGGCCCCTCTCGAAATGCCCCAAAACGACGCCGCAGGCCGTCGAACCCTAGAAAGCCAAAATCGATATTAGGTGTTCCTTGCGTGGATATCCCTAATCTCGGTCTTCATCTCCCTTGGAGGGTTCATCTCCCACTTCATCTTCCGTCGGGAGCTCCAGGGCATCTTCTTCGGCCTCGGCCTCTTCATCTCCCAGTTGGTCAACGAGATCGTGAAGAAGTCGATCCAGCAAGCCCGCCCCGCCACGTGCGCCCTCCTTGAGGCCTGCGACTCCACGGCTGGCCCTCCTCCCACTCCCAATACATGTTCTTCTTCGCCACCTACCTCGCCCTCCTCTCCCTCCGTCGCAAGTGGTGGGCCCCCGCTGCTCTCGTCTCGTGGGTACTCGTTGTGCTCACCATGTGGTCCTCGGGGTGGTTCTCGGGTACCATACCCTGGCCCAGGTCTTCGCGTGCTGCTCGTCGGGGAGCTGGAGGTTGCCACTGACGAAGACGAGCATGCAGCCCTGGGGATCGGAGGGTTGGCAGTTGACGTTCGCCAATCCCCCTCTGCTCGTGTCGAACGTCATGTAGTAGTGGTCCACGAACGCCTTTGCCACCGTATCCGGATCCATCCTCTTCTTCTCTGCCAAAGCCTCTCTCTCTCTCCTCTTCTTCTTTTAAGGGTGGGGTTGGATTTTGATCGGATTCTCTTTCCTGCTTGCTCTGTTCTGTAGTGTGAGAATTTGGGGGTGGTGTTGTTTTTTGGCCAATTAATTGAGTATTTTTGTTGTTGTTCTTGATATTTTTGGTTGTGTTCTTGATTTTGGTTAGTTTGATCTTATTTTTTTGTTGGTTTTTGGTTGTTGGTGTTCTTGGTCAAGGTTGAAGAAGGTGAATCTTTTTATTTTTGTTTAAGGGTATTTTGGTCATTTCCATGATAAAAAATGAAAAAAGAGCCGATGACGTCAGCCATGGACTCGAGAGTCTATTATCATCAAAACTTAGGAACGGAACAATCATTTTCCAAAAGTCAGGGACCCTAGGGGGAGGGTGACCAAAGGTCAGGGACGTGAGAGTAATTTACCCAAAAATTTAATTAAAAATATTCGTATATGATCCAATAAGGAGTCTTATACCATAGGAAGCGACCCAATAGCGGGTGACATACACTTTAAAAAAATTAATTTTTTTGAAAGAAAAAATAATAATTTGCAAAGTTGTAGTACTAAATTATTGTTCGGGCATGAGAATGAGTTCAACTTTTCTTTTATTTTGAATTTTTGAGACTTACGCATAAAGCACAAAAATTACGTGAAATTTAAAAAGAAAATATTAACTCATTTGGGTACTCAATCAATAACTTATTGGATAAAAATATTCACAATCACTAACCTTTAATATTTTTTTCTATGATCACTAAGTTATGTTTTTCATTTATAATCACTGATTTGTAATGAGTTATTTATGTATAGTCACTTTTTACCATAAATTTTCCTGGACGTGAACTTGTGTTTGATTGTTCTGATTTCGTTGTATATGATCTGGTCGAGTTTTTGCTTAAATTTTGTACGCCATCTGCCGGGACTCCCAACGAGACAGCGATGACACGGAATATGATGCGTCAATTTCCGCCCATCGGCTGCAAAGATATAAAGAAGAGATAATTACTCTCAGGACCCTAGGGTATAGTCAAATCGACTCTGAGGACCATGTAGTTTCTCTACTAATTGCTGAGCCCCTGTAGTTTGGCTATTATTATACATTCGGGTCCCTCTGGCCAGAATCAGTCATTTTTCCGGCGAACTCCCTGCCTGAAATGTCTAAAATACCCCCACTTAAAAAAAATACCCTCTCTCTCCTCCCTATTCTTCCTTGTCGTCTCCTCCCCCCCTCTCCTCTCTATCTCTCCCCTCCCTCTTCTTGTGGGAGACGACGCAGGCCTGAGACAGTCACCGACGCCGACTCACTCCGCTGCCCTAGCTAGCATCGGCCTGGAAATCCCCTCTTACTTGGTGATTCTCCACCTTCAAGTGTCTGCATGTGCTCATGTACGAAGACTTCACCTGGTGAGCCACCGACGTCTCCCTTCTCTCCACCTTCAATTGTTTGCAAGTTCCTACTCCTTAAAGATCTAGAGCACGACGGGACCGGAATGCTCAAGAAGGAGGGCGACGAGGAGATGTGGTCGTTGGCGGAAGTCCCAGCAGCCTTGGCCGGCCTAGATCTGTGACCAGGGACTTCTTGGATCTGTGACATTATCGTACCCAGGAACCCCGCGACACCGTCGTCGTCCCGCGCCGTCGATGAGAGAGAGAGAGAGAGAGAGAGAGGAGTGACAGTGTATCCATGGCCTTCATCATCGTCGTCGGGACCTTCATCTGTTGGAAGAGATGAAAAAAGGCAAGTCGCTCCGTGAGTTCAACCATGGCCTTCATCGTTTTCTGGGTTTTGGAATGAAACTATTTCCTTGATTACTTGATTTTAATTGGAATGAAACGAATGAGCTGGGTGGGATTCAAGCAGCTGGGTGATGACTCCGACGACGGATTGATTTCATGGGTTTGGGAGGGAGAGAGACGAAGGAGATGATGAGACGACAAGGGAGGGAGAGGAGAGTGTTTTCTTTTTGTTTTTTAAGTGGGGGTATTTTAGACATTTCAGGCGGGGAGTTCGCCGGAAAAATTACTGATTCCGGCCAGAGGGACCAAATGTATAATAATAGCCAAACTACAGGGGCTCAGCAATTAGTAGGGAAACTACAAGGTCCTCAGAGTCTATTTGACTATACCCTGAAGTCCTGAGAGTAATTATCTCTATAAAGAAAGGTTTACCAGCCATTAGTTAAATTTACTAATAAATATATTATTTTAATTTAATTAAATATCAAATTTGAATTATTGAAATAAAACTTAAATATTTATTGACACAATTTTATAATCTTATAAAAATTTATCCGACTCGAATCTGTATTATTATTTGAACATGACATTATAAACCAATTAAAATATAAATAAAAGTCTCTCCCTTGAAAGTAGCATTAATGATATCACTTGCCATCCGCAGCTACCTTGAAAGCTCTCTCCCTCCTCCTTCCTTCCCCCACAACCCAACCTATTCTATTCCTTCTCACTATCTATCTGTTTCTCCCTCGCCATCGCTCTTTCAACCAAATTAAAAGGAAAGAGAAGTTTGTTAAAGAGCAAATCCCCTCTTTGAAATCTTTTTTGTCGGGGAGGAGAGATTAATGGGCTGCTCAGCTTCACGACCCAGCAATTTCCAGTCCACGAACCCAGAAGAAGAAGAAGATATTAATAATAATAATAATAATAATAATCCATTTCCCTATTCTCCTCCTTTGTCCATGGAGGATAATAAACTCTCTTCCCAATGCTCCTCCCCTTTACCAGCAACCTCGCGTCGGAGAGCTATTTCCCTCAACACCCCACTAGTCCACCACCCTCCTTCCGGCAAAGGCGACTCCCATCACCTTGTCTCCCTCACTTCTACCACCTACGGCTCCCTCCGCCTCACCGCCGACCACGACCCCACTCCACACCCACCACCTGGCTCTCCCGACTCCATGATCAACGCCTGGGAGCTCATGGACGGCCTAGAGGAGGAAGGAATCGAGATGGGTTTCCAAAAGATCGAGCCTTTAACGGAAAGATCGTTGCTTTCCGATGTGAGGCCCTGCCTTTTCCACCACCTGGGTCCCGATGGGTGCCTCAACAAGGATTCGGCCAAGTCGAGGCCTTTGTGGAAGCATTTGTCCGAGGAGTCGTTGCTTTCCTCAATGGACCCCAATGTGGCCTCCAGTTATAGGCATGCCTTGTCTTCCAGACACTTGGGGGTAAGGTCAATGGGATCTAGTCCTATAACTACTAGCTCTTTAGTCAATGGGATCTCTCTTCCTAATACGGAGCACAAGGTTGTGGTCTACTTCACTAGCTTGAGAGGGATTAGGCAGACGTACGAGGACTGTTGCTTGGTGAGGATGATACTTAGGGGGTTTCGTGTTCCTGTCGATGAGAGGGACATCTCAATGGACTCTGCATTTAGGAAGGAGTTGCAGGGAGCGCTTAAAGGGAAGCAGCCCTTTAGTCTGCCTCAAGTGTTTGTTAGGGGAAACCATATTGGTGGAGTGGAGGATATTAGGCAGCTCAATGAGGATGGTGGGTTGGCCAAGCTATTGAAAGGGTTTCCAGTTCAAGCTCCTGGTTTGGTCTGTGATAGCTGTGGAGATGCGCGGTTTGTGCCTTGTCTCAACTGTTATGGGAGCAGGAGGGTGTTCGATGAGGAGGAAGAGCAACTCAGGAGGTGCCCCAGTTGCAATGAGAACGGGTTGATCCGGTGCCCCGCTTGCTGCTCGTGATTAGTGAGTGTATCTGTGGCTTCTTGCTGCTCGTGATTAGGAGCAATCTGGTCCTCATTTTCATGTTTCTTGTTGCTATTTTGTCAAAGTGTAATTAGCTGCCACTAAGATTTTTGTCCCACGTTGTTTAAGATGATGAGTACAACTTGGTTGTCTCTTTGAACACGATGGAATACAAGGTTACTACATTTAATCCGAGTTTTGGCTTCGCTGGAGCTTTCTCAGGGTTAACAATTGTCATCTGCCTCAAATCTTGGACCCAGTTTCCTTTGCCTCGGTACGTTTTTGGTTTATACCAATCTACAACCTGACTTGCGTCGTCAAGTTTTTTTTGCCCGAACGGAAAAAGATTCCTTGGCGTTAAGATAAGCTTTATGTGGTTGCGTGCGACTCATTTTGTTATTTTACAATACTCCAATCCAACCATAGTTATTGCATCATTTGCAAGATTGATTTATAAAGGACCTACAAGGTTCACTTTCCTTTTAGATTGTATTCAAAAACGTTGTTCGAAAACTTGAATGTTGTATACCATGAAATCGAAGTATAATTGATACGATTAACAAACTAATATACAATAAGAATAAGAAACTACAAACTCAGAATTTGAATATTAAATATGTAGAAAAACCCAAACCCTAAACCTTTTAAAATTTTCTCCAAAAAAAACCTTTTAAAAATTTCACCAAGAACTAGCAATCTTGAGCTTTAAATGTGACAATAAGATAAAGAACCAACTGTCGATCAGCAGAAGAAAAGCATATCGTTAACATGAATCACAAGAAATGTTTCTTCCGTACCAGGTTGACTATTATATGCAGAGTACTAAAATTCAGCGAATTACTATTTATCCACGGCAGGAAAAAAAAAACTAAGATACCATATTAGGTTGGACTTGACCGAAAACCTATCACAATGAGATGAAGGGAAGAGAGACAAGCAAACTCGTATTTCTCTAGTTTCAAGCTCGACAATTCATTGTTTAAACCTCCTTCAAGTTCACATCAAGGTGATGGTTTCTCTCATTTCTTTCGTGCCAAAGCTGCAGCGATACCACCCGCTATAAGTCCTACGGCAGTGGCAGTGATACCTATCCCAATAACACCATCTGCATTTGAAGAAAACCAGCCGAATGTTCTTAGCCCGAAACAACCGAAAGTAACAAAACTAGCCTCTTTTCAGGCCATTGCTATATAACGCTTACAATAGAGTGGAGTTCACCATTTTAAGAATTACCTTTAGCAATTTTATCTTCAATTGTCTTCTTGAGGGCCAAAGCCTGCCTCCAGTCTGGTGCAATCTGCCAGAGCAGAAGCAACAAAATAAATAACCAAACCTCAACATATTACAAAAGCTTATATACCTCAGATTTCCAGTCCTTGGTGATCTGAGTGGAAAGCTATAAAAATTAACAATTGCAGTTAGCAGATACCTGTATAAGATTAAAATAATAAATATGTTCCAAAAAGGAGAAATGTGAGAGAAATTTATTCACTTATGGACACACATGATGGTTAAGCGATGACAATGGAAGGGTTGATAACAAATACGAGCAAGAATAGAAGAGTGTCACTATTTTTAGCAGTCAAATTATGATTAGAAAAGCTTAAACGCTGAGTTCGGAAAGAATCAAGGGGAGACGGTAGAAAGGTAACAAACTAGTGTTCAAGAACATTGTGGCTTAAAAACAAAGCCTGATGAAAGGAACAAAGAATCCTGAGGTTCGAGAAAATAGCAGCAGCACAAACTAAGTTTCTGATACGAACTGGAAAGCTGAATGGAAAGCAACAAAGAGAGCAAAAGTATCATAATGAGTCAGAATCCTCAAATGATAATATAAGGCAATGGAATAGAAGAGAAGTGGGCTGATTGCTGAACAGACTTGGTAAAAGCTAGGGCCAAGAACTTTAACATAAAACTGCGAGAATTGTGTGTTTAGCAACAAGAAACTACGGTCATGTTTAGTTCACCTGCTGTCATGTATTTTAGGAATACATTCTTAAAATAAACATAGGGTTATATAAAAATTTGATTCATCACAATTGAATATATTATACTTCCATGCTTAGTGAGTGACTCAATGGTTTTTCACTTAGGGTCACCATGAAACAATCAGACTAACCCAAACTATGAGCTACAAAAGTTCCTAATTACTAACCAACCTATCGCTTCACATCATCTGGATGAAAAAAAGCAGTCAAGATATGATATAGTAATTATATCATTTTAGCAATTGAATCTTTTCCTAAAATAATCAAAATGATTTTGGGCAATCAGAAAAAAGAAAATTATACCGACAAATGAAATGAAGGGCTAAAGAAAAGAGAGACAAACACATCACTGATATGTGATTCCAATGTGTAATGTTTATGACTATGAATCATCTCATTGTCATCAATAATAGAATTCCTTAAAATAACATTGCTTTCTTTGTTGGATAGAAAGTAGAGATTGATGAAAAGTTTGAGTTTGATTTATGATAGTTTTTTCCCTGAGTTATTCTGTTCATGTGATATCTAAGAGATGGGTAGTGTGATTTAAAAAGTGTTACAATCAATCAAACATGCTTCAACGATCTCGATTTCCGATACAATAAGGAAGCATATACAGAACAAAAGATGCAGTTTCTATTACAGCATAAAAATAATCTTTAGAGAGAAAGACGGAGAGAGAGAACCTGCAGGCATTGCTCCACAAGCTGGCGGCTCCTGGAATAGTCGCCACTTCTGTAATAGCCAACAGCCAGAAGGTAAAGTTTCTCTCGTTCTTGCAACGGTGAGGTAATATTGGCCAAAGAAGCTGCAAAGATGGAATGATTATTCCTAAGCTCAGCACATTCTGTGCAGATAACGAAACACATAAATAAGCAAATGAAATGCTGCGGGGTATTTGATAAACACAGGTTAGTTAACCAAGCTAGCATCTCAGATACAAGGAAGGATTGCCCTCCATGGCCTCAATTAGGTTTAACTAAACAGATGAAAAGAAAATCAGATGAATTTGGCACAACATATTGCAGATAGCAAATCAGCATATTACATACATGACTAGGCGTTGCAGCAATTCATTCATTGTTGACCAAACGAGCAGATAGCCTCAATCCGCTATCTACACATGCAAAACGCTAGACAAACAGAAGAGTTACACGACTCGTAGCAGAGTGGAGATACAATCCAAGACGCCCACAATCAAGTTCAATCTAATCTCAAACCAACACAGCAAAAACAGCTTAAAGGGATTGAGAAGTCCGATAAGGGAGGGGGTAAAAGACCTTGAAGCATGGCGATGCCGCGCTGGACATCCTCGGGTTGCCTGGAGTGAACAAGGGCCCACGAAAGCCTCATTATGCTGTCCTTCTTAAGCTCATCGGACCCTTCTTTCCCAGCTTCCGCCACTTCTCTCTCGCACCCCTTGGAATCCAACCCACACAATCCAAGATAACTTCAATTCACACCAAAACAACCAACCAACAATCCACGACAAAGAAGAAAAAATAATAATAATAAGCTTACGATGATGATGTCGCGGTCGCACCACGGGATCTGGTCTCCCACGGAGAAGAAGGACGACACCGACTCGATCAACTGGTTCATTTTCGCTTCTATTTTCTTCGTTTCTGATTTCTTTCGCCAAGATTCTGTTTCGAGTTTCTATGGGGGTTGGGTCGGCCAAATTTTGTTCTACCGTTTTTTCCCTTTTTCTCCGAGGAATTATAAATCGGATTAACTTCAATTTTTTTTAAGAATAAACTCCCCGATCAAAATTTCATATATCAATATTTTTTTGGTAAATTACTCTCATGTCTCCGTGTATGGTTAAATCTATGATTAGGTCCCCCGTGTTTGGTAAATGATTTTCCCGTCCTCTATGTTTGCTTGCTTTTATTGTACTCTCGGGGGACCGTGGATTTGGAACGGAATCTAATAGGGGGACTCCGTACCGTACATGATTTAATATGACCCTTTGATCTTGATGACTAGGCGCGTCAGAGATCTGACAGTTGTAATTATCCGAGGGTATTTTTCGTCTTTTATCCTCTCACTTTTTATCTTTCCTTTTCTCTCTCCTCTCCCATTCTTCCCCGTCTCCTTCCTCCCCCTCACATCTCTCTATCCCTCCCAATCCTAAAGTTCACAGATCCTCGTCGTTGTTAAGTCTGGCTATCACCTCCTCTTCCCCTTGCACCTTCCGGTGACCCAACCTCAATGTTGACCACCACTCCGACGCCGACAAGGAGCAGGCCGGAGTCTGATTGTGAAGAAGCGGCGACGGTGAGAAGTAGTCGACAGGTTTCGGTTAGGGAGCCTCAAGTTCTTATTCCGGAGTCCGATTGAGATGATTCAAGTTATTGTGTAAAACTGAGACGTATACCTACAACTTTGTAATTTATAACTTCTCCATATTTTGAGTGTAAGGATGTTGAAAATATGCTTGAAATCAAGAGTTGACCAAGTTACGATCAATAGATTTCAGTTGGGGAGTCAGAACTTCTTACTTTAGAGTCTGTTTGAGGTAATTGAAGTTGCTATGCAAAACAGAGACGTTTATCTACAACTTTGAAGTTTATGATTTCTCCAAATTCGGAGTATAAAGATGTAAAAAATTTATTTGAAGTCAATAGTTGATTGAGTTGCAATAAAAAAATTTTGGTTGGAGAGTCACAACTTCTTACTCTGGAGTTCGATTGAGGTGATTCAAGTTGCTGTGAAGCTGAGACATATATCTGCAACTTTGAAGTTTATAACTTCTCCCAATTTAGAGTGCAAGGATGTCAAAAATTTATTTGAATTCAAGAGTTGATCGAGTATCAAGTGACTGGAAGCTTATGTTAAAATGACATGCTGAGTTATGTCTAATGGTATGTCCATTTATGTTCAAATGGTAGGTCAGGTTATGTTCAAATAGTAGGCATTATTACGATAAAATGACATGCCTGATTATGACTAAATGACAAGTCCGTTTATGATAAAATAGCATACCCACTTACAATAAAATGACATGTTCACTTATGACCAAATGGCAGATCTGGTTACGATAAAATAACATGTCCGGTTACGTTAAAATGGCATGCCCGGTTATAATAAAATGGCAAGCCAGTTTATGAATAAATGGTATATCCGGTTGTGAATATATGGCAGGCCGATTACTATAAAATGGCAGGTCCATTTAGGATAAAATGGCATGCCCACTAACAATAAAATACATGTCTAATTAATATTTAATAATATTTGTAATAAAAAATATTTATTTAATATTCTGACATGCGCATTAAATACCCGGACACACTTATTAAATGTCATGACACAATGAGTTTTCTTTTTGTGGTTCCAACGCACACAAGCATTAAATACAATCACACACGGGGGTTCCTTTTTGTGGTTCCAACGCGCACATGCATTTTGACTCTATTGCCCCTCTCCTGGACGGAATAAAATAAGTGAATTTCGTGCCTACTCTCGGGTCCCTCGCTGATGTCATCCACTTTTTTTTTACTTTTTCACATGTATACCCTTGTCCGGCCAACCTAAGCCTCATGTCATCTGTTCCAGCGAACACCAACTTTTGGTCATCTTCTCCGGTGAATTCTGAGCAAAAATACATTACCAATTGTTGGCCCAGAGCAACTTCAAATGAACCATCGAGCAAATCTTCCCTCCTCTATACATCCACACAAAATAAAACCAACACATTGAATAATGTTATAACAACAAAACCCTAAAGAATTCGAGACAGAATCAAAAACTGCCAAATCCTCAGCGAGCAACAAAGAAGGTACCATCTAGGTCTTGTCGTTGAGCTCATGTTCGATCTGAATGAGGAGGTGATCGACGTGGTGAGGGAGAAGATCATGTTCGATCTGAAGACAGCTGCGGAGCAGATGAAGGTCGCGATGTTTTGAGAGGGGGTTTCCGATGAGAATGACGACGAGGATGAAGCAGAGGATGACGAGGTGACGCCGGTGCCAGAGAGGGTCTGCGGCAAAAGAGGAGGACGTGAGGCGGTAGAATTTAAGGACAAGAAATGGGAGGAACAGGGCGGCTCCAACGCCGGTGCTGACTATCGTTGTTTTGGCATTGACCGAAGGGTACAGCTCTTCTTCGCCGATGAGGGGGAAGAACGACAGGAGGGGAGAGGAGAAGAACGGCTAGAGGGTACAACTCCTCTTCGCGGAGGGTACAACTCGTGTTCTAGTGTAAATCCAACTGAGTTGTTCTTGAAGTCGATGATGGAACCTTGAAGTGTATTTTCTGCTTCCAGAACTGCTATTTTTCAATCGGAATTGGTGTTAAGTCACTGTCAGTGAGAAGGGGACGAGCGAGAGCAAGGAGATGAACTTTTTTGTGTTTTTGTAGAGTATTTTTGTTATTTCAATGACAAAAAAGGAAACAAAATGGATGACGTCAGTTAGGGACCCGAGAGTATAATAAATCCAGACACAGTAACGAAAAAATCATGTACCAAATATGGGGATGCAATCGTAGATTTAACCATACTCTATAGACCCGAGAGTAATTTACCCATATTTTAAATTAAATTTCTGTTTATTATCGAGTACCTTTTAAGTGGAAAGACTTTATTTCCCACTATTGTGCTGTTGTCAATCTGTAAAATGAATCAAACTCAACTCTAGCTGCCTCCCCGTATCAATTTTGTTCTTATAAAATCTGTCCCCTGTAAGTTAGGATAGGGTAAGAAATAGAATTATATTTTCATTAAAAATCCAAATTTTTATCACTTAGATAAACTTAAGCTGGTGATATATCAATTATTCAGCATAAATGCTTGACTATGGGGCATTTCGGGAGGCCGCGATATGATTGTCATAACCGGAGAAAATCTAGGCGGAAACGAGTTTAAAATTAAGCAACAATTATTTCACATTAGATCATAGATGAAATGTTATCATGAGAGAATTTTTTGTTTTATACATCTCAATACTTTTACATATTGTAATTTTATTGAAAAAATATATAAATCTACCAGTACGGTGGCGTAGAGAGAAACATTGCCCCAAGGATTAACGGCTAAGAAATTGACTTCTGTGTAGAGTGCGACGGCCCAACCTGGTGAAATGGGTCTTTGGCAGAGTCGTCGGCAGGAAATAATGTGGATTAAGGGTTAAGAAATTGACTTCTGTGTTGCTCTTAAGATTAATTTCAGTTGAATACCACTTGGTCCGATTAATATGTCTGGACAACACATTTAGAGGTCTTTAAATTCAGTAAAATAGACAACTTTCTAGCGTGTGATATTTTAGAAAACGAACATAGTCACTCATGCGGTGCTCCAACAATGTTAAAGATAATTTGACCTTAACCAATTAAAAATAGAGTCAATGCACCTAGTTTATGAGGTCTGGCGGTTTGTAGCAATTAGTCTCTGCATTTTGCATAATGCAGTAGGATGTTCTTTGCATAATAATTCACTACCATAATGTATCACAAGATTAAGATCTAATTGACCAAGAAACATTCAAAAGAAAGAAATGAAAACAAATAATATTTAAGATTATTTGCGCAATATACTTCTGGAGGAGAAAGAGTAATCTCGGATTAAAAGAGCAGCCCTCGTTGTTGGTAAAATCTTGTCCGATTAGAGTTAAATTTTGTGAGTTTGTTCCCAACACATTCAGCAAGTTTTTGTATAATGATGATCTGGTTTGGAGGTTCTTAGAGTTGTCTGCACAATCCATTTTTTGGAATTACGAATCTATATAAAAAGAGGAACTAGCACTATCATTGTAAGTCGGTTTTGTCTTAGTGTGTGATATTCGAGGATTGTGTGTTTTATGTGTGTATATTAAACTAACTTGATTTGTATGATCATTGTTGGATACCATTGGTCACATTTGGTTATGTTTGACCTCTGTATTAAAATAAGTACTTCATGTTACTACAGCCGGACATTTGATAAACATCTTTTAATCACTCGATAAATACTTGGAAAGAGTGTATATAAATTTTTGATTAGGCGAAAAATACAAACTTAGTTTCTTACAATATAGCCAACCTTTCAAATTTAGACAACATTGTTGCAGAGTGTCCTTCCTCAAGGTCAAATGAAAGTCATTCCTGAAAGGTTAATTCAAGGAGCTGTCTTGTGCGCATCCCACCCTACCAATCCTCAAATAAACAGGGAACTTGACAATCTTCTTTTCTTGTCCATCTTCATTCCACGCACGCTCAAAATCTCGAACCACGGCCTCTCCCAGTAGATCAACTCCTTTTCCCTTGGCCGTTTGATAGGAAGACCATGACCTGATATAAGTAAAATAGCCATCCAAATCCATGACTCGCTGAGTTTCAAACCTGAAAGGCCCGGTATGATCAGCTCCCTCCACTGTCTCGAACGGGAAATCGATGCTCGTGAACTTGTCATCCACCAGTTTCCTCTCTGGTTCCCAAAACGGACCCGAATCGATCTTGTAAAAAGGGTTGAACACTGCATCAACCGAGTCGTTGACTTCTGGTGTGGTGTAACACCAAGCTGCAATGACTCCGTCCGGTTTCTTAAGCACCCATTTGACCTGGTGGTAGAACCTGGGGAGGTCAAACCAATGCATAGCTTGAGCAACTGTCACCAGGTCCACAGTGGATTCCCCCGGCACGAGCTTTTCCAGTTCGGACATTGGAATCACTGGAGGAGTAAGCTGGTAGCGCACATTTGGGAGCTTTGGCGCCAACTCGAGCAGCTTCGCGCTCGTGTCCGTGCCTATTACATTCTTGTACACTCCTGCCAGCTGAAACCATTTATTTTATTGGATTAGAGCGAGATTCTAATAGTTTAACCAAGTCTCGAGTTCGGGTCTTTGGAAGCATAATAATGTTAGATACTTAATTGTTAGGAGGGGTTTGTCATGTTTTCTCTTTCGGCTCAAATCAACGATATTTATTGGGAGAAAGAAGGAGATTTAAAAAAGAAAAGAAAGAAACTCACAGCCATAGCAGCTTGGCCACTGCCGGTGCCAACATCCCAAGCAAGGTCGTGAAGCGGTGTCTTGGATGCAATGTATTGGAAGAGCTCTTGTGGGTAACTTGGTCTCGCCTCCGCGTATTGCTTCGCTTGCTTAATGAACAACTTTGCCATGTTTCTTCTCCTTTCTCCTTTCTCCTTTCTGTTGATGATCTCCCCCACCCCCACCCTTAAGGGGGCTTTATATCTTCATTTCTTTTTGGTTTAGGCCCTGAGGGGGTAATATGTGGGGTCCTCTCATTCTCTCTATTATTGGATGCCAATTTGTCGTTCGAGTAATTGGTGGACTAGTCTCTATTTTGGAGCTTGCAAGTAACCAATTATGCTTTTTCTACATAGGAACGGCCAATACATTACGATTTGTTTACTTTTAACCCCCGCTGCCTTCACGACATCGATTCTTTTTTCTTTTAGTTAAGTTATCTAACGAGTTGTTCAACGAATCAACACGATTCTTTTATCTATAAATTTTTTCGTTTAAATTTTAAATTCTTTCGTAATATTTATTAGAAAAAAATGTCTACTTTGTTGATATAAATATTATAATTAAATACTTGAACCTTTTTAACACGCAGTATTACAAATGCCTTCTAAAAGAATTAGGAGTGGCCAATTGCGATTTGATTACTTTTAACACCGGTGTCTTCACAACAACGAATCTTGATTCCCTTTTTAGGAAGAATCTTTAATTCTGATCACACAAAAAAAAAGGCAAGTGGCCAATTACGCTTTGATTTCTCCCCTACACCAAACGTTAGATGTCCGGCCTTTTCTTTTTTCTTCGACCATTCCAAAATTTGTGAATTCTACAGACGGGGGTCTCAGTTTCGTTGTGTGGTCAAGAAAGTTTTCAAAGGTTGACCATGCTGACTTTACGGTTTTCAAGAGAGGCAAAACAGCAAAATTCATTGGGAAAAAAAATCACACCAGAGAAAAAGTACCATCGAATGCACCGCGAGGACGAAGTTCTTTTCCGCCTCCAAGTTACAAGAATTTAATTACATATACACCCCGGGAACCTAGGATTTCTACAGCAATTGGCTCAAAAGAGCAATTGCAGACATTTCTGACGTTGGTTTGAACCCGGAAAGAATTTCCCGGCTATACAAAGAGGGCCAAGAATGCAAAACTGGATTCCGTGCCAAAACTCATTCTTCGAATGCAAACTCTTCTCATCAATGACCTTGCTAAGTTTGATATAAACGAGGGGACAAAGGGTCCCCTAACCAAGATTCATCAACTAAGTTGGAATCGTAGGGGTACAACAATGACCATAATCTCAAACCTAGAAGTATAGACAGTTGGATGCTCAGCTCCTGAGAGTAATGGATGGATGAATTCAGAAGTACATGGATTTTAGGATTCAGAAGCTTGAGAGATAAGATAACAGGAGAAATAAAATAAAAAGGTAGCAGTTTTATCATCATCTATTCTTTATCCTGTAGCAAATTGTTGATCATGTTAGCCAAAGGAAGGGTTCCCTTGGCCATAATCTCAAACCTAGAAGTATTAGAGGCCTGCGAGAAGAGCGACAGCCCGAAAAATATGAGCTCCGGAAGAAACAGTCTAGATGACAGGAATCCATGCCAGTACCGAGGTTCCAGGTCAAAAAATGCATTGAAGAAGCGTTTCGTTCCTTGTAAATCCAACTTCAGCAAGATATCCATACCAAAGCAGAAGAACTCCCGCTGTCTCCTCCTCTCTATCGGCCACAAATCGCTCCAAACTTTCGAAGAAACTTCGTCTCCCCCACCAGAATTATTATTAAGGTATTGGACAATAGCGCTAGCAACAATCGGAGCTGCAGCTAGTGTTCTAGCCACCATATATCCAGTTGAAGGATGTACCATTCCGGCCGTTCCACCAATTCCGATGACTCTTTGAGGAAGCACCGGGAGAGGCCCGCCCATGGGGATCACGCAATGCTCATCCTCCTCGATGCTTTTAACTTTGATGCCTAAATGCCTTAGTCTAGCCGCCATTCTTTCCTGGATGTCTTCCATTGCAAGTCCAGGCCGGGCTACAAGCGACGTCTCTTCAAGAAATATCAAGTTTGACGAAAAGGGCATCGCGTATAGGAAAGTAGGAATCTTGCTGTTTTTCTCCTTGAGCTCCAAATTATCAGTGAGATGTGAATCCCTCCAGTCCATGAAAAGCATCTTATCTACATCGAACGGGTGCTCTTCCACCTCTGCCAAAATCCCATAAGCCACTTGGTAACCGGGATTGTATGGCTTATCATACTGAACAAGGCATCTGGAAAAGCCAGTTGCATCAAGAACCACAGCTGCCTGGATAGTGACACCATCATCGCAAATCAACAGAGATTTCGACTCCTCGTGTATAACCTTGATCACTTTGGCTTGGTGAAACCGTACGCCATTGGTAATGCACTTTTGCAGCATCTTAGATTTCAGCTGCTTCCTGTTAACCCTCCCGTAAGGCCTGCCAAGATCCTTCCTCGTCTTGTCGTCGATGTACACAACCGCCCCGGACCAAGTGGTGTCAAGACAGTCAAGCAAATCCATGGCCTCGAATTCGTCCACCCAGACTCCGTAGTTATTAGGCCAGATGAGCTTAGGCGACGGATCGATGGCGCAAACGGAGAGTCCAGCCTCGGAGACCTGCTGTGCGACAGCGAGGCCAGCAGGGCCGCCTCCAACGACAGCGAGGTCCACCATGAGTCCCTTGGAAGGGTCGTACATGGGCAGCTCAAAATCGAGACTTTCTTTCTTAGTTCGGCCGGGCACGAGCTCCAAAAGGGCACTACTACTAGTGGCCCTAACACACCCATTTCCACCCTTTCTCCTATAGGACTTGTTGTTACTACTAGCACACAACCCAAGCACCTGGTGCTGGTGCTGGTGCTGGTGCTGGTGCTGGTGCGAGACCAAATTACTTAATTTCTCCCCACGAAGCATCATCCATGGCAAAAACTCTAGCTTGTTGGGTGTTTTGAGTAAAGTATCCATGGCTTCTTCTTCTTCCAAGAATCTCTATAGATAGAGTCAATTGAAGAGGTCCACCCCTGCTGGATACATACATGCAACAAAATTCTACCACTTCAATTCTCAACAAGAAGTCAAAAAAAAAAAACAGAAGAACATAAGAATAAGGGGGAAAAAGAAGAAGAAACAATAAACAAGTTCAAATCCAGTTGGGTAGCGGAGATTATATGTGAGGCTGAGGTTGCTTACCCATAAGACGATATGAACAAGCTAGCTGGGCTTCTTCTTCTTCCAGAGGTGAGGTGAGGTGATGATGACCCAAAGCTCCTCAACTCCCTACAGATTTTCTCTCTCTCTCTTTCTCCTCCCTTCCCCTATTTTATCTGGTGATTTTAAAAATTGTTGACCACAAAATAATATTTTATCTTGACCAATTTTTAGACAAAAGGTACCCTTGTTAACTCTTAACCCTATAAAAATAAAACCGAGAGCATTCGAAGATGGAAGAGAAAAAAAATTATCTTCTATCTTTTCCAGAAAGGAAAGGGGGAAGGAAAAGATGACGACGTTGACATGCCGAAAATAAATCTAAGTAGCTGAAGCTATCCAAAATCATGCAAATAGAATGAAGTCGCGACATGAAAAGCATATACCGGAAAAAATATTAGTTTTTTTTTGGTAGAACGGAAAAAAGATTAGTTGATATTGCAAGGCGCCATCCAAATGTAAGACTAGACTATATTTATTGGTGAGCGAAATTAATTTATTAATTAATAATTAATTAATTTTTCTCTGATCAAAATACAACTTAATCCAACTCAATTTTTTACCATCTTTATTGTTGATCTCATCCAATCCGCTTATCAAATAAATAATTAAATTCTTTTTTATCCATATATTATCTATAATTAATTTATGTTTATATATAAATTGTAATGAATATACAAAAATTAGTTTTACAGTTCCCATTGAGGTACAAAAATAATATCGGCATTGTCAACATATTTTGAGGTACCCGGTGTGATTTCAAAGTGACCGGATGACCGATGACCGATGTGGTCCCAAAGTGACCGGTTGGAATGAGGAGATTCTTGCGGGTATGGAAAGGAGAGACATGTATCTAGAACTTTGTTTTCAAGAACCTTGCCTAATTTGAATCAGAAGCGGGACTAAACAAAGTGCCAACTCTTGGTATTAGCTTGCTCTTTGAGTTCTGACAGACTTTGGTAGATCGGCGGTAGATTTTGACTCGAATATTGGATTGAGCTGATTCTTTCGGCTATGGAAAGGCAAGACAAATATCTACAACTTTGTAGTTTACAACTTTTTCCAATTCGAAGCAGAATGTGGTCAGAAATCTACTTCAAGATGAGCACACTTTGAATCGGTTCGGTCCGGTCCGCTTCCCGCTTGCAAGACCAAGGCGGAAGCACGGTTCGGTCCGCTTCCCGCCCGCCTGGGTGATGCTTCTCAGTAAAATACTCATAACTTTCTATCCGGAGCTTGGATTGAGACGATTCAAGTTGCTTTGCGAAGCCAAGATATAAATCTACGACTTTGTAGTTTATCATGTCTTCAGATTCTAAGCGGAAGTAGGTCAAAAATATAGGTCAAAGCGGGAGGATACTTTGGTCCTCATGGTGGGAAGCAAAATGATGCTTTGGCCCTCGAGGCGGGAGTCCGGATATTGCTTTGGCTTTGAAAGCGGGAGGCCGGATGGTTGCTTCGACCTACAAGGTGGAAGCCCGGATGGTCACTTTGATCTTCGAGGCGGGAGCCCGGAGTGTGCTTTGTCCTTTGAAGTGGGGTGTCTGGGTTGGACACTTCGGTCCGTGAGTCAACAGCGGAAAGCCTAAGGCGGGAAGATTGTTGAAGTACGAAATTAATACTCCAAGTAGAGTGACCCGGGCTCGTTGGTGCATGGCCCATTAGGCCGTCTAGCCTGTTACGAGGCGGCATACCACCTTCGATGTGTAAGCGGAAGGCGCTCGGGCGGTAGGAAGCCTATTTGGGCTCGTAGGCGGTAAGCACGAGCCACCTAGGACTGATGGGCGGTAGGTATATACCGCCTAGGAGCCTGCGGGCAGAAAGGATGGAGCTCGGTTCACTTCAAGGTGGGAGGCGGTATACCGCCTTGTTGGTGCGAGCGGGTGGATGGCGCCGGTTTGGGAACCCGGGCGGTAGGCACATACCGCCTAGGGGCCTGCGGGCAGAAGGCTTAGCCTGCCTAGAGGGTTCGAGCGGTAAGGCAGGTCTATTTTAGGCGCTCGGCGGCTTGGAAGCGGTAGGCGGCAGGTACCGCTTTGTGTTTGAAAGCGGAAAGAAGGTTCCGGGTGTGGAGGTCATCTTGGGCTTCAAGGCGAGAGGCCCTTTTTGGTCCGGGTATGCAAGAGGTTTGGGCTCTTTAGAGTTCGTTTTGGCCCTAAAGGTGGAAAGTTATTTGGGCGATGACGGGCTTAGGACGAGTTTTTGCGTGGAAGGTTCGAGATGGTCAAGGTGGCTTATATTTTCCTCAGTAGAGCCAGGATTTCTGAGATTTTAATAAGATTTTGGGACACAATTGCTTGGTCGGTACGACCGGCATATTCCTAATTGAAGACGAGATCTGTTCATATGAGGAAGATGGTTTATATTTTCCTATTCTAAGCCAGGTTGATTTGGAAACGAAATATTCACTCGGGACGGGATTTCTTGCACGGGAAGGATAGAGCTAGGTCAAGACGTGCTATATAAAGGGAGCTCGGGCAACAGAGACGATCATCCACAACACAACACACAACTACTTATCTTGTATCGCTTTTCCTTTCCGTAGCCTATCGTAGCCCGTAGCCTAGCTCTAGCTTTAGCATAGTATAGACCGACCTTGGGACGACCACTCCGGATCCGTCTCGAGTTACTTGTTCACTTATTCTCGCAACAGTATCAAAATATGTCAATATTGAGCTCTATTTATAGAGAATTGAAAAATACTAATTTTTCATATTTTTAATTTTAATTTTTGTTAAAAGATAAATTTAATTTTTATAACCACACAAATAATATCTACCAGTATCTAAATTTAATTTTTATAATCACACAAATAATATCTACCAATATCTATTTCAACGAATAATATTATGTCATGTGTCATTAGGATTAAATTAAGATAAAAATAATATAAAACAAGTTGCCGATCGAAGATGACTTGCCCAGCCGCTCGCCCATTAATCAACCAATTTGTATTTTTTAAAATGTTTTTTCCTTGTCACCAAGTGGTAAGCAATTGGCCGCGCTCACCAATAAACTTGGTCTAAACTCTAAAGAAGGTGATGGAGGGAGAAATATCATAGGAAAAAACATCATTTTTATTTGGGAAAAATATATTTAAGTACCCTGTAATTTTACCAATTATCACTTAGGTACTCTGTAATTTTTGAATCGTAAAATATGTCCAATTTATTCCAATTTTTTGGTCACGGTCTGGTCCCGAGGTCTAGATTAGTCGTTACTGACATGTCAAAGATAAATTATCAAATTAGTACCAAATTTGTTTATAATTTTCCAAAAAAACCTTCTTTGCCAGCACGGCCAAAAGTTTAAATAAATTCAGCTGTTGAGGAGACTTGAACCCGGTACTCCGAGGTTGAGAGCTAGACATTCTGACCAACAAGACCACACAAATTTCTTAATCAAACGCAGCAAAACCTAATATAATTATTTCATTAGGCGTGATTCCTTATCTTCCCTTCCAAATTTAATCAAAAACCCCTAATCACAAGAAAATAATATAATCATTTAATAACCAATCTTAAACTTTCTCTCTCTATTTCTAGTATAATTTCTTGTGGTCGTTAAGAGATGGGTATATTAGATGTACTCGATCTCGTGTCCCAACTCTTAAAAAATTAAATATATAACTTTTATGATGCACCTAATCAATTAGTAGTTGTAGTCTAGTTGGTCAAGCGTTCTGTCTCTCATGCCAATGACCCAAATTCGAATCCCAAGCTCCCAGCAACGGGGATTTATTTTGATCTTTTTGGGCATAACAACATGGTTAGGGAAATTTTATGCTCAAATTAAACAATATGCCCGTTGTAGTCCAGTGGTTAGGATACTATCCTCCCACCTGGAGAACCCAAGTTCGAATCCAGCCATTGCCATTTATTTTGTTTTATGAGCATATTTTATGTAATTTGGTACTAATTGATAATTTATCACTACCATGTGACATCTCACATGACATCTCACATCCCACGTACGTGTCAGAACGACGCCGTTTGGTCAAAAATTTCTGAACCGGACTAATGAACCTGTACGTGAATAAGTTAGACATTTTTACGGTTCAAAAAATACAGGATACCCAAAAGATAATCGGTGAAACCACAGAGTACTTATGTTCACTTTTTCCTTTTTATTTTATTTTCTTTGAATTTTCTGTTTCATAAAGTGATATGTCATTTGATTTTCAGACGTCGAATTACACATTATTAAAATTGGACTTACTATATTAGGAGGCAGATATTGCGGTGGCTTATCCACCAAATCGATATATATAATATTTCCTTTCTAAAAAAAATCGAGATATAAGCATATAATAATAACCAACCACTACATTCCTTCATTAATTTATGCCATGTGCACTGCCCAACCATCTCATCTCATCTCATGTGACCACACACACAATCAATCCCATCTTCGGATAAACTGTATATATCAAAATGATGGAAAAATCAAATCCAGGCACTTGACGTTTTCTTATACACCATCAGGATTCCATATACAGCTATTATTTGAAAAAAAAGCTAATAAGGAAATAATTACTCTTTTATAACAATACTTTTAAGACTCGTTTGGTAAATAACATTAATAAATAAGGAAAATTTCAGTTTAGTAATGTGCGGTTTGGGCCTTTATGACTTTAATTCTCCGTAATCTAAAACATATCAAATCAGTGACTCAAGTTTGACATTTTAGTGATACGAACATTTTTTTTCTTTCTGCCCGGCAACCTAACATGCCACTTCAACCTGAAATGCCACATGGATACCACTACTAAATTTTGAAAAAGTTTGCTTCGGTGCGTTGTAGTGTTGGTATTTTCATTTTAATATTGTGTGGTTTAAAACGCATCAAGCTAGTGACGCTTATGTAACATTTGATAACTTTTCAAAGTCTCGCAAGGACTGGATTCATACCGTCCCCGACGTACCTGCTTTTCATCTCTCGAACAACATCTATGAACTTCCATTTTGCACAACTAAGATGCCAGCAACAGAAATCTACGTTACAATTGTCCTTCAATCTTAAAATTGAATACGTCCCAGAACTCGAATACGAAGAAGATCATCACCGAGTCATGCCACGCCAGAACATGGTAACCGTGTTTTTTTTATATAATTGATACAATTCTACCAAAAGAAATATATAATTGATACACACATTTTATATCTCAGGAGTCCCGTGAATTTGGGCCAAACTAACTGCAGTGTTCTAAACAATAAATCAGCGAGCCTATGCAAGGAAAAGTGAGCTAATACGAAGAGTTCTCACTACACCGCTGTACTCGGACAACTTTACACACCAACAAATTATTTATTACTCAGATCAGGAGAGGTAAAAAGAAAAGGAGAAAAAAAAATACTTATGAGCACAACTGAGCATTCTGCTTCCTAAAATTGTATATACATTCCCTCCAAGTTCAACCTGCAGAAACAAGATAAGATACCCTTCAACATAAGTTTCCTAAATACTTGAAAAATGAAAAAAAAAGAGAGTAATGACTTTAGGATACTCACTTCATTTCTTCAAGATATGCTGCGGCTGCTGCTGCTATTCACTTCCAAAATCATCGTAGCTCATGCCTTCCGAAATACTGTCCAGCCTTTTACTGTCCCCTGCAATGCCCACTGCCAAATCAGCACCACCCTTTTCAACGCGCTCCCAAATATCATCAAAGACCGACCATTCATTATTAACAAACCTTGATTTTCTCTTTCGTGAGAATCCAAGAAGTTCTCGTCCTCTGTCCCTAAAAAAGGCGATCTAGAATAGCTCTCCAATATATCTGCAAATTTTGAAGGAAAAATGAAGGAGTTAAAATAACTGGATTCTGATGATTAACATATCCCGAAACATCTAATATTCAGCAAGGAATATGTTCATAAGGTTCCGAATGTTGAAGCTCCATTACCACCAACAAAAAGAAAGGAAAGGATTGCCCTTCCCATGTTTAAAGCAAAGTGAGGGCAGCCCTTCCCGTTTTGAAATTCATCTTCCATAACCACCAAAAAGAAAACCCAGACATGCAGGAACGAAAGCAACATAGAGAACATGTTCCGATGAGCATCCCTAGTGTGCATGGACAGTAAGGCAAAAAGAATGCAAACCTGAACTCTGGGCAAAATCTGCAGTTAGATCTGAGAGACTAAAATTTCGAGGAAAATGGCCCAATTGTCCAAGTGACGAGATATCTGCATCCAGAAGCGGCTCGTGCATCGCCTGCGAGTTAGACTCTACACTATTGAAAGATGATACTGATGTATCAACAATAGGGCGTGCTTCCAAGACATTGCCATCAGCACTGAGCATATACTGGGATGCACTGGAATACCCTGCTTCTGATTTGATCAGCCCCCCATTAAATCCTTGTATCAAACCCATGTTTGAGCTTTGTGCTGGAATCAAATTTGGTGCCACGTCGATTCTACTAGCATGAACAGACATGTCAACAGCATTATGCATACTTGGATGCAGCGACGAGCCACCATTGCTGAATGCATTTTGCAGACCAGAACCAATAGTGTGGTGCAGGGTTTCTGGCTTCATAGCTGGTACCATATGCTCTGGAGTGTAGCAGGCTGGATTCTGGTGCACTAGAAAATGAAGAAACAGAAGTTGGCAAACATTAAGACAGTATCACAAGCAGTTTTTATCCCTAAAATGTTGGAGAAAATGATAACAACGTTGCGAATTTCATGGCCTCCAAAGGAGATTATGGCATGGACTGTAAACATTGCTTCTGATGGTTCCATCTTTGTAATCTCAAACTTGAAAGAACTGAAGACACATCTGAGAGAACTTTGACATGAAACCTTCAAGAGAGATAGAGCACACAAGTTGCCCTTTACCATGGATCTCTTTTCAATCGACTAATCTCAACAGTGCTCTAATAACTACAGATATCATCTTTTTGCCCCAAAGTTAAGATTAAAGTGACACCAAAGACTTGGAAGGAAACTTTCCACAATAGCTAACATAAACTTTAATTTCCAACAAGAAAAGGGAAAATAAAGCAAGAGAAAAACGAAATTGAGATGGATTGCTCAAAATGCAACCAACGAAAAGTTTTGTTTCAGCTATTGAGAATATCATTTTCAGGGAAACGCTATGGACCAAATATACCAGCCGAGTCATGCTGCTACAACCTGAATTATACTCGGAATTAGAAGAGGCGTGTTTGTCACAAGATCAAAGCACAAGGTCCCGTACAAGTTCAAAAGTGAAGGTTAAAGAACTTCAATCATAGAGGGCATGAAAACTAAATGCAATGAATAGATGAAATCATGAAAGAAATACTTCCAGCAGACTCCATAGTTAAAAAAACTAAACATAACGAACAAATAGAACAAACTATGTCAAGGAACGTAAAATAAAAGAAAACTCCTCACAAGTTGTAATATGAGATCCATTTGAAGTGGGCATGGGAGGAATGGAAGAAGTCATCTGCTGCATCAGCTGCACCTGCTGCTCAAGTAGCTTGTTGAACTGCACTATTTGGTTCTTCACCATTAATCTCAAATAATAAGCCTTGAAGAATTCCCCATTCTCCTCTTCCAGCTTTTGCCAAACTATAACATTAAACCAGGAGCACAGCAATGAAATAAGATGTTTTGCCCCAGATACAAAATAGGGAAAAATAAAAGAGTAAAAACTAGGAAGTCCATGTGGTTTGCCATATAGTACTGGGAAGTTCCTCTATTCAGAAAAATATACTAGGAGGTCCCTGGAACAATTTTTTCAACATTTTGCAGCGAAATTTCATACCTTGATACAAAATTATTCAGACACAACAAATGTGAAATGTGAAATGTGCAACGGAAAAACAAACAGTCGTCACAACAAGTTCTTGCATGATGATGAGAAGAGGAATATCAGCCGACAAGAGAACCTTCAGCCGCCTTCCTGGTTTTGACCGACACATGCGTCCACGCTTGTGGCAGCCTCCTTTGCTGCGATGTTGGCCCAACATCAACCGGAGCTCCCAACCCGTAGAGAGCCCCATAGACCTGCTTCCCCTGGTGCTGCTGGTCGAGCCCCGTTGCTTGTTGATCACTCAAGGAAGTGAGAGAATGACCAATTTGAGAAAGTGACTCAGCGCATTGGCCCAGCCACTGCAATGCCAGGTCACCATGAACGTCAACTTCAATCGCTTCTCCGACTTCATCGTTTCCATCTGATTCACCGTCGACCGTGTTGAAAATCCGGTAGCCGTGTGTTTGGGCTAATCGTGAGAGGTGTAGAGGATGGGATGAAAGAGAGCTTCCGAAAAATTTATACTAATGTTTTTTCTATTTTTTTCTCATGGTCTTTTAGTTTTACTTATTGTCAGGGGTCATTTAGTCCCAAAAATATGAAAAAGTGGCTCCAGGGACCTCCTATTACATTTTTCAAACTACAGGGCTGCCTAGTAGGCTAGTACAATATGTCAAACCACGAAGACCTCCTACTTTTCTACTCCTAGTAAAATAATCGTACTTAGTTTCATAAAAATAATAGGTCCCTGCAATTTGAAACTATCAAATAACGTGATAATTTATTTGTCAAATAGGGTCCTTAATTCAGATATGTAGTAGTTGCATTAATTTTCAAGCACCAATGGCAATGCAAAAACGCGTAAACATAGCTCTTATCATTCGGATCCTCATAACCTACAACGTATACATTTTGAGGAAAAAAGTTCCATTTCAGTCTATGACTTCAAGATTTCGATTTTATGACAATGATATGAGTACAACAAAAGTATCTTACCAAGTTCTGTGAAACCAGGCTCTATTTTTGCTTGAGCTAATAATGTCTCCACAACTTCTCTGCGGTTCATGTACAGTTGGAGACAACGTTCAATAAGATTTTGCACCTGAAAGTAGATTAAGCAATAAACCAGTAGATAATGAACTGATATGTTTACCAGCAAATGAAAGGAAAAAAGTTGTCCACGCCAGATAACAAAAGAAGATTTAATTCAACTAATTTGATATAGGTAATGGCCATAAAATATACCCAGAAACTGTGAACTAAGCAGACATACAAAGCCGCAGTAATTACACATGACATCAGCAATGAACAAAACTCGAGTGTGTTAAGTTGGCCAAACATTAACTCTGCTCAAATTTTTGCAGAGCATCACTGTTGAAGTGCTCAAAAATTAAAGAAAAAGAGGCTTAAAAGATTTAATATCTTAAGTCATCAGCTTCCTCTCTTTCTATTTGGCTGCTAATAGGAAGTAATCTCCACCAGAGGCAGGAACGAACTTAGTTCCTCCATAAAGCGATTGAAGCGACGACTTTTGTATTGCTCAATGAAAGAATCACCAACACCAAGAAGCTTACCACTTGTATATCTCTTGGCGACACCCTCCTTGGTGGCCCACTCGACATATTTCCGGTCTGCCAACAAAATTGATGAAAAGAAATCTGAAGAAGGGAAATTTCAATAACTCTGCATAAAAAATAAAATGCTCCAAATTGAGTTTTGATAAGCTACCATGAATCAGTGATCAGTCTAGTACTACAATTGTAAACTTAAGATCCCGAATTTCAATGAATGACACATCATAGAGCTTATATATGCAATTAGTTATATGATTATGAAGTCCAGAGCTACCAAAAGGTTGCTCGAGAGATGACAACTTGTAAACAGGCATTCTAATTTAATCGTGGTTGATCGGTTATTATCAAATTCTAGAAGACTTAAAAAAAAAGCTGTAAACTAATTGATCTTTAGTCAAAAAAAGAAAAGAAAAAAGAATTGCAGGAACGGTAAGACTAACAGAAGAATAGACATGAAATACAAGTTTGCAAGAGACTGGGATTTGAGACCGCGAAATTAGGAAGACCTGAAGGGGCGAATCTGTTTCAAACATAATACAAAACTGAACCAAAACAAAGGATTTAGAGATGAGTGAGATTTCCGACGACAGTAAGAAGGTGGTGATCCATATCCATATCCATATCCAATCCAACATGTGGCTATTAACACATTTATAGGCTATCTAGGAACTCGAAATCGCTTCTCCCCACACCCAGGGCCTTTAATTGCAAAGTCGAAAAGATAAAACAAAGGTCCTAGAGTTGATGAAGCAAGTTGAAGACAGTTATGCAGCAGCACAGAGTAGCCTTGAACCAAATGATTGGTTAAACCCTAACGTGGAACAACTAAGGCCAGGCCAGGCCAGGGAAATGAAAAAAAGACGATCAAATAAGAAAATGGAATTTAAGAACACCGCAGCCGCATCAATTAAATTTACCTTTAGAGTCGGACAGCAGCTCTTCCCGAATAATAGCGGGGGAAGGGAACAAACCCAAACGAAGCCCTCCCTACTCGACGACAGACGGAGGTTCGGCGTGCGTGATCAGACGCTGCTCCTTTTCCTCTCTCTCCTTCCAAACTGGCAACAGTTTCTGCCGTTTCTGCCCTTCCTTTTTTGGGTTATAATATTCCATTCATCCAACTGATTAATCGCGTGATTCAAATTAGGTAATTTAAGATAGTTGTGACGAAATATATATTCCTAATAAATATTTATGTTTAAAATTTAGTTAGAAATTAATTGACAATTTTTTAGGGAAAAGTACACTTAAGTACCTTGTAGTTTCACCGATTATCACTTGGGTACTCTGTGGTTTCAAAACCGTAAAACATGTCCAACTTATTTCAATTTTTATCACAAATCGGTCCCGAGGTCCGGTTCGTAATTTTTTGGACAAACGGCATCGTTTTGACGCCTACATGGAGCGCCACGTGGTAGTGACGTGTCAGTATGCAAATTACCAAAATAGTCCCTTTTAATATATATTTTTTTTAATGAAAAATCACTTATCCTCCCCCTCTCTTTCCTCTCTCCTTGTCTCTCCTCCCTCCGCCGACCTCCATTTGCATCATCTTCGGTTTCCTCCACCACGCCAAATTTCCAAAAAAAGCCAAAGGGCCCACGTAGTACTTGAGCCTCAACCTCATCCTACAATCTCCATGAAGGAGGCAAAAGACCCACAAGAACGAACCCAAAACTAATTAAGCTACCAACCCAGAATCAAATCTTCCAATTAAAACCCATAACACCAACAGAAGCAAAAGCAAACGAAAGACTAAATCTTTAGCCCCCGAAGACCGAACCCAGTTAAGACTTGAGAATGACCCATCAACCACATACATTAAAGCGTTGATTTAGAATTGTCTTAAACTAACAATTTTGGGTTTCTTCTGAAGAAGGAGAAACGATGGGAGAAGATAGAGAAGGAACGACGTCGTAGCAGCGGCACTGAAGAAGCAGCAATTGTCGCTCTCAACCATCGTCGGATGCCGAGCCTCGTCGCGACTGTAGGCATTCGATCCTTTCTCCATCGGCCAGAAACGACACCGTTGTTGGGTTCTTCAGCTCCTCTTTTAGGGATTCTTCAGCTCCTCTTTTAGAGATTATTAGGAACCACCCCTCCGCCTTTTCTCGTTCTTGTTATTGTAGTAGGAGATTTCTCCGGGCCCGAATCGGACTTGTAGTAGGAGATTTCTCCGCCTTGGCGCGAGCCTCCTGACGCCGAGCACCGCGGGGAGGAACCGAAGAGGAGGGAGATGGAGGTCGCTGGAGGAGAGAGAGAGAGAGAGGAGGAGGAGGAGACCAATGGAGAGAGGATGAGGATGAGGATGAGGATGACGATGAGGATGAGGGAAGAGAGAATGAGAGGGGGAGGATAAGTTATTTTTCATAAAAATATATAAATTAAAAGGGACTATTTTGGTAATTTGCATACTGACACGTCACTACCACGTGGCGCTCTATGTAGGCGTCAAAACGACACCATTTGTCCAAAAAATTATGAACCGGACCTCGGGACCGGTCCGTGATAAAAATTGAAATAAGTTAGACCTATTTTACGGTTTTGAAACTATAAAGTACCCAAGTGATAATTGGTAAAACTACATGGTACTTAAGTGTACTTTTCTTTTTTATAAGGAAAGAAGAAAAAAGGTAATACAGGAAGACTATTGCCTGCCTATTCGGGAGGAGGCCTCCGTCCCTATTCAATTTACGGAGGCATATTCGCTGTCATCCGTCCAATGACGTCCATCACTTGTCACCGCGTGTTGCCTTTTTTCTTTTTGGTTGTTTCTCACCTTTTCTTTAGCTTAACTATAAGAGAGTTTCCACCAAAAAAAATTATAAGAGAAAGTTGTGTTTTAATGTACTAGTCTAACTTTTTTATTACTCTTTTTTTAAGGCTAACTTTTTTATTACTCTAGTTGGTTTGACATACAGTTTTTTTTGAAAAATAAATTTTTACATCATAATATTACTGGAGTTTGAACCCAAAACTTTCTTGAATCTGTTTACTCTTTATGCCGTTAGACTACGTGCATTTTGGCATTTGATTTTTTTTTAAATGATTGCTTTCCAAATTAAGCCTAGCACGTAAAATACCTCGCTTTGCTTTCCACACCATCCTAATTTTCGGGAGTGACAAATTTGCGAGCTATAATACAAAATTTAGACTCATTTATCATTGTTAATTATATGAAATTGATTAAACAAGATCGATTTGTATTCTCAACTTGCTTAAAAATAAAATAAGTTACTCGTAGTTGGACCATTTAATATATTTTCTCGAAACAGAATAATTAATACCCGATGACTATTTTTTGGGGACCGTTGGCACGTCATCTGTCTAAAATGCCCCACGTCATCTACCCAAGGAACATACACAGCAGCATTAAAATGGGAATTTTTTTTCTAAATAGTGTTACTATTTATCATTTTTTGTAAAAAAAAGTATCCGAATTTAAAGTATTGTGGAGGTGGTGTCCACGTGGTACGGACGCCAAAAAATGTCCAAGATCTGACTTTTTCTGTCGGATGACCAAGATCCGACTTTTCTTGGCGAATCTAACATTCGGCGAAAAAAGTCAGATCTTGGTCAAGATGTGACTTTTTTTATAGATTCTTGGTCGATAAAAATTTATAAAGGACCAAAATTTGACTTTTTTAGTCGATTCTTGGTCGATAAGCCAATTCCGAAATCTGTAAAGTAGATTTTCGCAGTTTGGCTACTATATAAATGAGATACCGAAGCAGTTTTCAATTCATTCGTTGCCTTGCCATCATTCAACCCTCTCTGCTTTGATCAAGGTAATTAATTTACTTAAATACTTTGATTTATATGTAAAGTTTGCTTATTATTTATGTATATCTAGAATATTTAAGTTCATACGGTACATAATGTAAGAGAATGTTGAAAATAATTTGTCTATTTTATGTGGATGTTTTAGATATACTAATTTTATGGAAAAATCATCGTCATTTATCAACTTTTCTCGAAATATTTATAATGTTTAGAACATTGTTCTAGAAAATGACCAAGTGGCCGACCCAGGCATATTTTTCGAGTTTCTTATCCGATTGGTTGAAAATTTTGGGGGTGGGCCTCGTATAAAATTTTGCAACCCTATTGGTCTGACCAGTATAGTTAGATAAACTGATCGGACTGAATGATCCAACCGATTATATTAATTGAACCAATCGGACCGGTTAGACTGGTTAGACTGTGAGTTCATTTTTTTGTAATTTCCAACTGGGCCGCTGACCGGTCTGATTAGTCTGACTGGTCTGGCCGGTTGGATTGTGAGCTTCTTTTCTTGGTAAATTTTGGTCGAATTGTGTTGTCCATTTCGTTATCCGAGGTTGGGCAAAAAAATGATGGAGAAGAATGTATGTTTATATGATATTTTCGTTAATATAAATTATGTTTTGTTCTGCTAATATAGAATTGCATATTATTTTCTTTTATTACAGCCTTAATAATGGCTAACCGGATTGTAAGAATAAAGTTGAAATATGATGGAGTAATTTTTAACAACAATGAAACCAGTTTTGATTACGAAGGTGGTGAGAAAGAGAAGTTGAAGTTTCATAAAGAATTTGTTAGATACAATATCTTGCGGAAAAAAGTAGATGAAAAGATCCCAATAGGCCCAAATTAAGAATTTGGACCATTGATATTTAGATGTCCATTTGGAAGAGGACAATTTGGTCCAATGTTTATTAACGATGATGAAGATGTTAGGATAATGCTACAGACCATGATTAACTTCTTTAGACCAATGGCGAGGGAGATTAAGCTTACAATCATTGTGAAAAAGAGGGTGATTAATGATTACAACCCGTTTGTCGCTGAAGAGAGTCTGTTCTTTAGTGGTAGTGATAATTACTATCAAGATGGTGCGTCCACAGGGATGGCTATTGCTCATGAACTAATATTTGATTGATTTGAAAATGATCCTAGAGACACGGCTCCATATGCCACATATAATTTTGATCGTGAAGAAGAAGAAGAAGAGGAAGAGGAAGAAGAAGACGAAGAGGAAGACGAAGAGGAAGAGGAGGAGGAAGAGGAGGAAGAAGAGGAATAAGAGGAGGAGGAAGAAGAGGAAGAAGAAGAGGAGGAGGAAGAAGAGGAGGAGGAGGAGGAGGAAGAAGAGGAGGAGGATGAGGAGGAAGAAGAAGAGGACGAGGAGGAGAAAAAAGAAGAAGAAGAAGAAGAGGAAGAGGAAGAGGAAGAGGAGGAGGAGGAGGAAGAAGATGAAGACGAAGACGAAGAGGAAGAGGAAGAGGAGGAGGAGGAGGAGGAAGAGGAAGAGGAGGAAGAGGAAGAGGAAGAGGAAGAGGAAGAGGAGGAAGAAGAAGAGGAAGAAGAAGAGGAACAACAATACAGAGAACAACAATACGGTCAACTCGCTCTAACTGAGCCTAATGAACAATCATCGATGATTGTTTATGCTGAAGAATGGAATTACGATCGATTAATATATAGAAGTTGTTCTGGTTTGTTAAAAAAGGATACGATTTGGAAGAGAAAATTTGATGCAATGAGGGAGATCGCGGCATTCGTAATGAAAGATAGGCGCGAGTTTGTCAGAAAAAAATAAGGCCAAAAACTTTCTCTGTGAAGTGTAAAAAATGGGAGACAGATGATTGCAAATGGAAGATCCATGTGTCACAGGAAAGAAGGGGTACACTTTTCAGTCCTTGGAAAATAGTGAAACATACCTACCCCCATACCTGTGGTCGCCTACGGAAGTCGTAGGATCATCGACAACTCACTTCTGCTTTCATTGCACAATTTATTAAGAAACGAGTAAAAAAATAGCCAGAAATTCGAGTGTCTACTATACAGTCGGAGATCCACGACCATATTCGATATAGACCCTCGTATACGAAGACTTGGTGGGCAAAAGAGAAGGCGTTTCAAGATTTATGGGGGGATTGGCAAGAATCTTACAATTGCCTTCCACAATAGTTTACGGCATGCAAAGCAAAGAATCCTGGAACTGTTGTTGAATATAAATATTTTCACACCCTCCCTGGTTGCGACCATTACATGGAACCGCTGATGCTTGTAACAGAGATCTTCAAGCAAGTTTTCTGGAGCTTTAAGCCTTGCATTGAAACTTTCAAACACTGCATGCCTGTCTTGGAGATTGATGGAACATTCTTGTATAGAAAATACAAGCATGTCCTCCTGATCGCCACTGCAATTGATGGTAATAATGCTATAATTCTAATAGCATTTGCTCTGGTTGAGGGTGAGAACACTGATAGTTGGCCGTGGTTCATGGATCAAGTCCGGAAGTACGTCACGCCTGGCCGGCTTGGAATATGTGTTATTTCTGATCGACATGCAGGCATATTAAAAGTAATGAATACGGAGTATGGTTGGGGAGTAGACAGTGATACCGCCCATCGATATTGTCTTCGACACGTAGCAAGCAATCTTAACAAACACTTCAATAACGACGCCATGAGGAATGTCATGAAGATTGCAGGTAACATGCACGAGTATTTTGTAGTCTAAAACTATTTTACAAGTTATTAATCCACATATAATATTATTACTATATTGGTTGTAGGAATGCAAGCACAACTGTGGAAGTTGGAAGCTAATATGCGAGAGATATGGAAAGTCGACCAGGAAGTGTTCAACTGGATGTATGAACAAAAATTGCCCAAGTGGAGCTTGGCGTGGGATGGCGGATGTCGATATGGTAACATGACGACAAATATTACCGAGTGCGTAAATATTATCTTCAAAAAAGTTCGTAGTTTGCCGGTGACTGCCTTGGTAGCAGAGACATTTAACAAGCTAACCGAATATTTTGAAGAGAGATCAACTAAGTGTATGAAAGAGAGTGGTACTGGCAAAATAGTATTGTCAAAGAAGCTCCTCAACAGGTTGGAGCAGTAGGAGGGAAAGGCCAATGGACACAGAGTGCGAGTTTCTGACAGTACAGTTGAAGAGTGCGAAGTTCGCACTGGATACAATATGAGAAGAAAAAAGAGAGACAGAAAATATTCAGTACATCTTGCCACATGATTTTGTGGCTGTGGCAAATTTCAGGCTTACCACTATCCGTGCTCACATGTGACGGCGTGTTGTACTGAACTTGGCCTCGATTACAAGATGTTTGTGGATAAGTATTATCGCCTAAAAACTACGCAAGCTTGCTACCAACATAAGTTTATTCCTCTTGGAAATCCTAAATATTGGCCATATCTTGAAGACCCAATGGTTCTAAGGCTCATTCCAGATAAAAGATTAGTGAGGGTTAGAGGACAGCCACGGAAGTGAATACAAAATGAAATGGATACGGTGCCTTTCGTACGATGTACACTCTGTAAAGCAAGGGGTCACACAAAAGCTAATTGTACTGATATAAGAGCGGTTGCGGCGGCAAGAGCGGCTAAAGTGGCTAAAGCGACAGCTGTATCCGAAGAGACTAGTAGGAGTAGACGCCGTCGTGGACGTTGAATTGTAACAAATTTGGAACTGGAAGGATTGTACTTTATAATATTTTGTGAAACTCGATGTGGGTTGTGTTGAGTATTATGTATTGAACTCTTAAAAGTTCTTTGTAACTTATCGTGAAGTTTATGTTTTATTTTACTCTATTTTAGTAGAATAATGACTCATTATACTCATGGCGACGTATTCAAGCTGATGGGTCAGAACTGGTTTTTAGAAGACGAGTATAATTATCCAATGGACCCATCAACGATGAACACACGTGATGTGGCTAGAACAATGGTGAACAAATGGACTTATCGTATTGGTCAATCAATGACGTTACGCTCGGAGGTGCAGGGAGTTGGTCTTAAGGTTGTTAGAGAAAAAGCCATTAACATGCCACGATTTGATGCTGAATATTTGCAGAGAGCTATTTTTCGGATAAGGAAAGAAAATAACCGTATTCAACAGCGTATCAACACATATTGGTGGAATTTCACATAGGATTAAAGAGATGATTCAATCAGGTGAACATCAGGAAGCACAACAGTGGATATATATGCTACAACATGGTACATCAGATGAAGACAATTAAGACATGTACCTTCTAGTCTTCATCAGACATGTACTCGTCAGACATGTATGCCTGATTATTAAAAACTCTCTCTCAATGCATATCTGATAGCTCCTTACAGAAAGTTGCCACTTGCTTCCTTGCCAAATCTAACATATGATATCGATTTCGTCACAACATCATTCGGTTATTCTCTTGACGAATCATTATAACTGCTACTTCAAATGAATCTACATTGCTTTGTTCCACATCCAACGACCTCCTTTTCAAAATAGGCGCGTCCAGCATTCGTAGACTTCCTACAAGTACTTCAGACTCTACTACTCAAAAAATCTACTCCCGTCGCAAGCCAGCATAATACTCTCTCCTATCTCTAAGACGTTCACGCCTATAATCATCATTGAAATCTGGTAGTATCCACCTCTCTTCGTCCCTGCGATTCATGTCAAATTTTTTTCTCTCTTTGGATTGCAGATAATAACTGCACATTCAACCTCTTATTTAAAGCCATAACGCGCACCTTTAACAATTCAGACTACACCCACTCACGGGTGTTGGTCATAGTGCCATTATGTCAGATGTGTCTGTATTAGTCACAGGTGTACTATTCAGACAACACCCATTCACGGGTGTTGGTCATAGTGCTATCATGTCAGATGTTGGGTTATCTGGATAACATCCAAAAAGTAGATTTTTGAATAGTCACGGGTGTTTTATCTTCTTCTTCTGATAACCCTATCTGAAAAGTAGATTTAATGCTATAGTTATCTGAAATGTAGATTTCAGATTGGATTTTCATTTAGTCACGGGTGTTTTGGCTTTTTCTTCATTTGATAACACAATCCAGAAATCCAATTCCTCTACATATGGCATCCATACAACCTGCAATAAATGCACACACCCGTAGCTCGTCCAAATGGTGATGGTGATATAATCAACAAGAATTAACTAATACAATATATATGCAACACAATATGATTTAAGTCAAAAATATTCATTATAATTTAATAAATAAATTACTTACATCTGATTCTCTAAGCTCATCCAACCTGCGTCTGTAAACAGATACGACTGTTATTTTTTTGCTTGCAGCTCTGTTTAATTTTTTACTCCACATGTACAGTGACATAAATATACTACGTCAAGTCTATAATGTCAATTAGCGGCTAAAGCACATTAAGTAGTAATTTGTACCTGATGCCCAGTGCTTGCCCTGGTTGTTGCACTACTGGATTTAACAAAACCGAACGATTTGGGATGATCCGTTCCTAAGCCCACATACATACTAGCGTCATAGCCCCGGTAATAAGTGAACGTGTCGAGCTTGTGGCTTTACATAAATAGTTGTACGTGTGTGCCAAACAAGCACTACCCCATCTGTAAGAACCAATTGTCTCTACATTCTCAAGAAGTGGCAACCAGTATGTGTTGACCCTCGCATCATTGGACTCGGGAAAAAGAATGCATCCGATAAGTCGCAATATGTTTGCTCGAACATATCATTTTACGACCTCATCACCAGCATCAATCGGGATAGTACCAGGGTCAAAATGGTCCTCGAACCATTTAAGGGCAATTTGATTTTTCCAAACCATTTTAGGGGTATCCGCCGGGTTAATGCCAAATAGACGTACGCACAACTCGTGCCAATCAGGAGGTGTCTGCAACCCTGTTACTGGGTGTCCATCGATAGGAAGCCCACACAACACAGCAATGTCCTGGAGAGTAACAGTCATCTCACCCACAGGCATATGGAATGTATGGGTCTCGGGCCGCCACCGCTCCACCAAAACTGTAACAAATGCCATTTCGAGAACGACCCAGCCAATATACCACACATCCCAGAAACTTGCCTCCTTCATATATGCTATAAAGGCCTCGTTCTGCACATGAGACACCGTCCATCTCCGTCGGTGTATCTTCAACAATGTGTCCTGATTATCGTTAATCCCTTCACGAACCTCATGGTTCTACACCTCCTGAGAATGGTGCACATCCTAGTGCACTAATACCGACCAATCTAAGGGTCCTCCATTCCCTAGAAGATGTCTGTATGGCTGTGCATCCATATCTAAACAACACAATAGACATACAATTCTACTTACCAATATATTAATAAAATTAGCAAATCCAACAATGTTAAGCATTGAACAATTAGAACATTAATCGAAAAATTAATTCAAATAGCGTTATAAATTGATATAACATTTACAATTTTGGTCGAACCGGTCTGACTATATTTCTGTCAAACCAATCGGACCATATTTTGGTCGAACTGATCGTACGAAATTTTGGTCGGACCGATCAGACCAAAATATCAGTCAGACTGATCAGACCAAAATATCAGTCGGATCGGTCAGACCAAAATACCGATCGACCCAATCTGACCAACTAGGTTGAACCTTGATTCACTAAAAATTATTCTATTAACAAAGACAATTAACCAATAAACTATTTAACTAACATCACCAATTAACTAACATTAACAATTAACTAAAATAATTAACTAATTAAATTAATCTATTAACCAAAATAATTAACCAATTAACTAATTAACAAATTTACCTAATGGCGATGGAGCGAGACGGCACGCGACGGTGATGGCGAGCGGAGCCGGAGAGGCGAGGCGAGCGACGGCGAGGAGAGACGAGGCGACCGACGGCGAGGAGAGGCGAGCGGCGAGGCAAGGCTGGCTGAGGCAGGGACGGGACGAGGAGGCAGAGCGAACGAACGAAGGGGGGATCTGAGTGAGTGGCTGAAAAAAGTCAGATTTTGGTCAGTATTTATCGACTAAAATCTGACTTTTTTTGTCGAATCTTGGTCATCCGACTTAAAAAGTCAGATTTACCGACCAAAATCTGACTTTTTTTGTCGGATCTTGGTCATACGACTTATTTTGTCGGACCTTGGTTCAAGATCTGACTTTTTTTTCTGTCCGTGCCACGTGGACACCATCCTCATAATACTTTTAATTCGGACGCTTTTTTCACAAATAGTGGTGAATAGTAACACAAAACAGACAAAATATCCTTAAAATGGCACTTCACAAGTAAAACTTAGATAAAAAATTCTCAATCTAGCGTTGCTTCCTTCCTCGTTGTCTCCGCCTGCCCCCACCACCCAGCTTCTTGTTCAAGAAAGGGGAGAAACCCAGGAAAGATCAAGTCTTTGTTAGATGGACACATGAAGTATAATTAGAAAATATCATTACTTGAATTAATAACAAAAAGCAAAGTGTTTTTTTCTTCTGTAAGGGTAATTTTTTTATAACAATAATTACACCTTAGCTAGATTTGAATCAATTCCGTCAAATCTTCTTATACTTTGCGTCGTTAGTACTAGGGGTTGTGCCAGAGATGTTCAATATTGTCTAGTCCTCCTCTGGGGGGGTTTTGTTACGAATTGAGGGGGGGGGGGGGGGGGGAGCCAAGCAAGCATGAAAGAAGTAAATATGAGGACAAGCAGCTCTCGCTTTAAGCTAGACTGAACATATGCCCAAGAGCCAAGCTGCAACGGAAGCCCAGGGATTAGGATAGTGTTTTATGTTTAGTTTAATTGCTAGCTGTCACGTGCATAGGGTTTTTTTTAATCTCTCATATGAATATTCGTTCAATATTAAATTTTAGGGCAAATTACCCTCAGGTCTTTATAGTTTAACGAATTTACTAGTAGGGTCCTTACTTTTTTGAAATACCTATTTCGGTCCTCCAAGTTTGAAAAAATGTACCTCTCAGGTCCCTACTGGGTCAACCGATGACATCAGCAGTCAACATAATTCTTTTTATGACTATTATACCCTTCAAAAGAAATTAAAATAAAACAAAAAACCCCAACCTTCATTGACCGAGGAGGACGGCCCTCCGCCACCGTCCCCACTCCCATCGCCGGTGCCAGAATCCACCCCCAACAGCACCTACCTCAATGCCTTCCTACCCAGACCAGCCTCGGCCACTCCCTCAACCTCTCATTCCTCTACCAATCCACCGGCCCACCTGTCCTCCTCTGCCGTCTCCATCTCGTTTCATCTCCATCTCACAGAACTAACATACCCAATCCATCTACAACTTAAAAACCCACAACCGGATTTTAAACGAAGATGTCGTGCTCCCGACCCTTTCTTCCCCAGCCAACCTCCCCTTTCTTTCCCGGTGGGACTTCCCATTCTTCCCCAGCCGACCTCCTCCTTCTTTCTTGGTAGGCCTCCCTGTTATTTCCTAGCTGGAGACCCACAAAGACGTCGTCGACCTTGGTAAATTTGCCCTAAAATCACGGCAGCCCTCGTCGATGTAACCTATAATTTTTGGAGTGAAAGCAGAGCTGAATTTAGGGGTTTTCATCTTCTAATTAAAAACCCTAATCACTGCTAATTAAAATTTCATGAAGCTCTCTTGGGAGTGAAAGCTCTATTGATTGTCGTTTGATTTTTTGTTTCGTCAAACCCAGTTTCGTAAAATCCCTTATGCTCGATTTGTTGTTCGATTTGCTGGCCAAAGATGAGGATTGATTGTCGTTATCTCTCGGAGGAGAGAGGGTGATGGAGATAGTTGACCGGCTACAGGATAGCTGATTGGAGAAGACGGCCGATGAGGGAGAGAGCGCCAGGAAGAAGAAGGAGAGGGAGGGATGTCTTTTTAATTTTATTGGAAGGGCATAAATATCATTTCGAAAATTATGTTGGCTGCTGACGTCAGCGGTGGACCCGCTAGAGACCTGAGAGTTCTATTTTATGAAACTTGGAGGACCAAAATAGGTATTTCGAAAAAGTAAGGACCCTACTAATAAATTCGTCAAACTACAGGGACCTGAAGGTAATTTATTCTAAATTTTATTAAGAAACTACTCTTTTAATAATATATTTTTACAATTATAAGATTTTAATTCCAAATTTTTTTTACTGAATCCAACTCTCTTTTTTCATTTTCTTACAAGCTGGACACATTGCCTGACCACTAGGATCGGTTGTCTTTATATAGTAGTGTGTTCTTTTTCGTGGAACTTTATATTAGTGTGTTGTGTAAACGTATTCAACCAAGATGGAATCGGGTCTTGATAAGGGCCCAGCACTACCAATCAAATAAACCATACCTTAATTACAAATTTGTAACATCAGAAATTGTACATTGTATTTTGAGAACAAAAAATAATATTATATTTGGTGATACATATGTTGTGTTTATTAATACAATTTAGCATTTAGTGATACCATGTTGTATTTAATAGTACATAATGTTACATTTAGTAGTACTATTTAGTATTTAATGATACCATACTGTTTATCCAAAAAGTATTATTAGCTCTGTTAGAAGCAATACTTAATCCACTCTCGATGGAATCATAATTTAAAAATGTGGTGAGAGATGGAGCTCTACAAGTGGCAATTGTCTTATTCCCAATTCAGAATCTCCGACCTTTCACCATCATTCCTAACCACAAACATAACCATACCATACCCTCAAAAGCCACTCCCCTTTTGCACTATCAGGTTTTTTTTTGTTTATCAACAAGGTTGGGATTCTTTTGTTTTATATAAAGATTGAGATTTCTTATTTAGGGTCTTCTGGTATATAGTCTCGATTTTTTCTTTCAATAAAGTGCTTCGTGGTACATTGAGTAGGTATTTGGTATTTGGCTACTGCTATTCAATCGCAGCTATTTTATACTTTTATTAGGTAGACCTAAAATGACCTTCAATCTACAGGCAGCCAGCTCAAATTAAACAAATTATTTGGGAATAACCTGTTGACACAACCGCTGAATTAACAATAACATCTCAACCACATTATGATTTGAACCCCTTAAATAGGGGTAATTATGAAGTAAATCTGATTTGCACTTGATTCAATTCCATTCGTCAAAAATTCATTTGAATTTGAACCAGTTCATACTAATCAGATTAGTACGGGCTCTGAATTTGTCACATGAATGATGGGTATGAGCTTTAAATTTGTATTAGAGCCCGTGCTTCTTTTTATGTTGTCAAGTTTGATGAGTACCCCATGCAGAAAGCAATAAATAATCTCGTTGTTACAAGACTGCAGTTGTCGTGACACATTTTTTGTCGCCGAACATACTCGTTTAGAGCTATCGTTGGCAAAATACTTTGTTGCGTGCCAGCTGCAGACTTGTGACAACGAGATCTGACATCGCTTTGTGCATGAGGTATTCATCAGACTTGAACAAGACTGCAGTTGTCGTGACACATTTTTTATCGCCGAACATACTCGTTTAGAGCTATCGTTGGCAAAACACTTTGTTGCGTGCCAGCTGCAGACTTGTGACAACGAGATCTGACATCGCTTTGTGCATGAGGTATTCATCAGACTCGAACAATGAAAATGGAAGCCCAGGCTCAAACCTTTTATACATTCGCCAAATGAAAATTGACGAATTCGTGAACCGCTTAATAGTAATTCGAATTTAGTAGTTCATAACTCGTATTCGAATTTGTTCTTGGACGAATCACAGTACAAATTAAAATTTTTATAATCAAAATTTGTCTGAATTTAAACCATGATAAGAAAAATAAGATTTTAAAATCAAATTTTAAAATCAAATTTGTCTGAATTTTTATGATGAATACCTCATGCACAAAGCGATGTCAGATCTCGTTGTCACAAGTCTGCAGTTGTCGTGACACATTTTTTATCGCCGAACATACTCGTTTAGAGCTATCGTTGGCAAAACACTTTGTTGCGTGTCAGCTGCAGACTTGTGACAACGAGATCTGACATCGCTTTGTGCATGAGGTATTCATCAGACTTGAACAATGAAAATGGAAGCCTAGGCTCAAACCTTTTATACATTCGCCAAATAAAAATTGACGAATTCGTAAATCGCTTAATAGTAATTCGAATTTAGTAGTTCATAACTCCTATTCGAATTTGTTCTTGGACGAATCACAGTACAAATTAAAATTTTTATAATCAAAATTTGTCTGAATTTAAACCATGATAAGAAAAAAAAAATTTTAAAATCAAATTATCTCTACATCCCCCATCTCCCCCCAACCCCCCCCTCGGCTGCGTCATCTCACCCCTGAATAAAAAAATCCACAAGTTTTTGGCTGATGACCTTTCAAGAATTAAAAAAAGGAAAAAGATTATGGCTATTGGATAAACTGTGAGTCTAGATCCTTTCTCTTTCAAATGGCTATTGTTCAAATTTAATGAATAAATTTCAAAATTTAAACAAAACAATATTCAAAATATTTTAGTCTTCCTAAAAGTTTAGATTTGTTTCTTTTTAGGAAGGATATAATTGATTAAAAAACGTGAACAAATTTCTTTTTTGGTTCTACGAACTGTTCGAACATGCGGAGTGATTCCGTCGCGTTCTTCTTCAATTTATCAAACGGATGTACGTCATTGTTTGTGGTGTCTTTACTAGAGGATTTTTGTTCAACTCAATTAGGAGATCGTGATCTTCATACCAATGTCTTTGTTTGGTTGTAAACATAAGGTCAAGATCTTCCATCAAGAATTTTTCTAGAATGAACTGAGATTTCAATGTTTCGTGGCCGGGTCTTGTCGCATTGTAAGCAAGATTCGTATCAAAATTTGTCATGATTTAAATGTTCTGTCTGACACAAATTCGAACTAGTTGGTCCGGTAAGTATTCAAATATAAGTTGTGAAAAAATTAAAAGACAGACATGAACAGGTCTGATAGCCTCTGCGGCTGTAAAAATATAAAAGTGAGCAGCGTCGTCCGCCATGAGAAATGGGAACCGGTGTGTCGACCAGACGAACGAACAAAGTCAAAAGGCCACACAACAAGTAACCACAGCGAGAAGCGAAACGGACGCAGCCAATGAGAAGTGAGAAATCAAGGTGGGGCCCCTTCCGTGGAATTAAAAAAGAAAAAAGAAAAAAAAGAAAGGAACGAACATCACATTCACAACACAACACAAGAAGCCAAAGCAAGAGAAGCAACAAAGGGAGAAGAGTGAGCGGAGGGTGGAGGTTCACTCGTTGCTTCTTCCTTTTTATCCCCCCCATCTCCAAACCCACGCTCTCTCTTCCTCCAGTCCACACACGATCCTCCTCCTTCCCTTCCCTTCCATTCCTTTCCTCTGAAGAGGAAAAAAAACAAAAATATCAAAGAGAGTGGGATAGAGAGAGAGAGATAGTGAAGTGTGTGGTGGATGGCGCTGCTTCAGTCGTCAATCCTCCCTCGTCTTATAGTGTCGCCGAATGCCGCCGGCGATCTTCTCTTCGTCGGCCTCTACGGAAAGCCGACCAAGATAAGAAGAAGTAGTATTAGTAGGAGTAGGAGTAGGAGTAGGAGAGCGGCGCTCGCCGCGTCTTCTTCTTCTTCCTCCTCATCAAACCGCTTGGCTCCCTTATTCAATAACCGCCGCTCGGTTCGACCTGCCTGCTCCGCCTCACTCCATGATTCTAAACCCAAGGTAGGGTAGATGGATTGGATGTTAATTTTTTTTTTGTGTTTTTCTTCTTCTTTCGTCGGGCGGGTGCTATAATAATTAATTATTATATACTACGACGACGACGTTTCGGGACACTGACTGGGAAGGAAGGAAGGAAGGAAGGATGATGATAAGAGAGTTAATTTCTGTCTTGTGTTGTGTGGAAGAAATTAGTTGAAGCTACTTCTGCTGTTTACTTTATTTATATACGTCTAATTTTTTTGTTTTTGTTTTTGGTTTATATTATCTGTTAGACGCCACTGTTGATCTAAGTAAGTGCTTATTATTATTAGAGTTTTGACTTAACCTTGGCGTGGGGTCTTCTCTGTGCAGGTTGCACATCTGAGTGATATTCTGGCGGAAAGAGGTGCGTGTGGGGTGGGGTTTATTGCAAACCTGGAAAACAAGGCATCACATTCAGTTGTTAAAGATGCTCTGGCCGCTCTCGGATGCATGGAGCATCGTGGCGGTTGTGGTGCCGACAACGACTCCGGCGACGGCTCCGGTGTCATGACTTCCATTCCCTGGGATCTCTTCAACAACTGGGCCGACTCCCAGCAGGGAACCACTTCCTTCGACAAGTCTCGTACTGCTGTTGGCATGCTGTTCCTTCCCAAGGATGACAACCTCTTGAATGAGGCCAAACAAGCTGTTGTAAATATCTTTAATCAAGAAGGACTCGAGGTGCTCGGATGGAGACCTGTTCCCGTGAATGCATCCGTGGTCGGATTTTACGCCAAGGAAACCATGCCAAACATACAGCAGGTGTTTGTTAGAATTGTTAAGGAAGAGAATGTCGAGGACATCGAGAGAGAGCTCTATATCTGTCGCAAGCTGATCGAAAAAGCTGCAGCCACCGAGAGTTGGGGAAACGAGCTTTACTTCTGCTCTTTGTCCAATCAAACTATTGTCTACAAAGGAATGCTTCGTTCTCAAGTACTCGGGTTGTTCTATGATGACCTTCAGAATGATCTTTACACATCTTCTTTTGCCATTTATCACCGGAGGTACAGCACTAATACTAGTCCCAGATGGCCTCTTGCTCAACCAATGCGCTTTCTTGGCCATAATGGAGAAATCAACACAATACAGGTATATGCTTCACAAGCTTTTTGGCTATTTGAATTTATCTCTCCTTAACGGAATTAGTATACTCGTATGTAATTGTAGGGTAACCTGAACTGGATGCAATCCCGAGAAACATCGTTGAAATCTCCTGTTTGGCATGGTCGTGAAAATGAAATTCGTCCCTTCGGAAACCCAAATGCATCAGACTCGGCAAATCTGGATAGCACAGCAGAGGTATTGTATCATCCACTAGTTTCTCGTGCTCATGTTTCGTTGGTTTCTCCCAGATTCACTCTTTTTGACATTTGGTTATTTAATCAGTTGCTAATTAGAAGTGGCCGAGCCCCAGAAGAGGCTTTGATGATTCTTGTCCCAGAAGCATATAAGAACCATCCAACTTTGACAATGAAATATCCAGAGGTACTACTTCCTATCACTATGAGTTCAATTTCTTGTGATGATGCAAACCAGATACTCTTATGTACGCCGCTTCAATGACTCTGCATATACTTCATCCTTTCCTGGATTTTGCTTTTTTTCCAAGTCATTTCGCCATTGGTTTATTTTTTGCATTTGATGCTTTCAACTTCAACTAAGTCCAAATATTATGGAAGGGGTGAACGAAGGTAGCCTCTTGTAATTTTCTAGCTCAAGGGGACCTCCTGATATTTTGCAGCTGAGTGCATCCAGTAGGTGAATTAGTTTCTTTGAAGTAAGTAATGTCACTGAGCAATTAATAAGGGTTTCTCTCAAAATTTCTTGACAGGTTACTGATTTCTATGATTACTACAAGGGCCAGATGGAAGCCTGGGATGGACCTGCTTTGCTTCTCTTCAGGTATAAAGGCATCATTATGGAATTTAAATTTGAGATAGTGGTTGGTATTTGTCTGTCAATTCCTTTACTGACTGGGGATCAGGGGCAATGTGTTAATTCCATCGCTGATTTGATGTTGTTAAACTGCTACTTTCTGATTCTTGCTTATCATGATACCTGGTGCAGTGACGGGAAAACAGTTGGGGCTTGCCTCGACAGAAATGGTCTTCGCCCTGCTAGGTATTGGAGAACATCTGACAATTTCGTCTATGTTGCATCCGAGGTTTGTTGCATCTCTCTTTAGTATGAAGTCTTCGAACAATTAGAAACTGGAGTACTGGACTGCAGAGTTCACAGAATAACTTTGCCGTCTTCCACCAGGATTATCATAATCATTTGTGTAATCATGATAAGATAGTAGTTGATAGGGCTTCTCTTATTGAGAAAATTGAAAACTGACTGTTCTGTAATGGTGAATCCCTGGTACACTGTAACTGAATGCAGCTGCTGAAAGTTGATAGATTTTTCGTGAAAGCTAGAATCACATTGACATGGGCTTCCTGCACTGTAGGATTTACCCTTTGGTCCATGTTTTCAGTGTATAATGATGTAATTCTTCATAGAATAAATATTCCTACTTTCACAGGTTGGGGTTCTACCAATGGATGAATCAAAAGTTATCATGAAAGGACGTCTAGGCCCAGGAATGATGATTACTGTTGACTTGTCTGGTGGTCAGGTTCGGCATCTTCTATTTTCTTTTTGTTATATGTGTTACTTCTACCAGCTGCATGGCATTCCAATTATGTCTTTTGTTGCCAAACATGACAACTTATTGTTAATGTGGTTTGTGGTTGGTTTTATTAAGCCCTTGTAGATACATCATGTCAATTCTTGTCTAAAGAAGGTGGATAATGTTCATGGTTATCATAATCGAGTTGTAGTGGAATCAATACTTTGTGGTTAGAAACATAATCCGCCAGCATTTCTGAGCATTTTAAGCTCCATAAGCATATCATCTTTCCTCAATACTGTTTTTCATGGTGGTGATGTCTGAAAATGTTTCAGATATGCGGGGCTTTATATGTGTAATTTATGCTCCAGGCATTCTAATTCGCAGGTTTATGAGAACACTGAAGTGAAAAAGAGAGTAGCTCTATCTAACCCATATGGGAAATGGGTTAGTGAGAATCTGCGATCATTGAAGCCTGCAAAATTTCAATCTGCAACAGTCATGGACAATGATGTAATTTTGAGGCACCAACAGTAAGTGTGTTGACTTTTCTGGTTCTATAGGATCCATTAGGATAAGTACTTGTCCATTGCAAGTGTGTTGAATTATGTATGTGCATGGAGGAAAATGATCCAATAAATGCAATCGGCCCACTTCGAGGCTATGGATAGCACACAACAAGCTTTGGCATATATCAGAGCAGCACCAATGGTCTGTGCATGAGAATGGCAGTGACAAGAAATCACTAACACAAATCTTTTGCAATCTCGAATAATTACTGAACTGGGTGCTGTCAGAAGCTTGAAGCATATCTTTTTGTTACTTCGAACGTTCCACGAATGTTAAAGCCGAGAGTGGAATTATCTTCTTTCCATGAAGATCTTTTAACCTGATTAGACCATATAATAGAAAACTCCCACTTACCAACTTGTGATACTAATCAAATGCCCATGGGAAAACTTTAGTACACCTACTTGTATTACTAACAATTTTCAGAAGAAATTTTGTGGTAGCAGCACATAATGTACCAAGTTATTTTACATGGTAAATTGGTGATGCAGATGTCCACTCGCCATCTTTTTTACCCTTTTCTTCTGGGAAATGAAACCATCTTGCTTAATGTTTCTTGTCTCACTTTTTCTTGTTAGGGCATTTGGCTACTCTAGTGAAGATGTCCAAATGGTTATTGAGACTATGGCTGCGCAAGGGAAGGAGCCTACATTTTGCATGGGAGATGATATTCCATTGGCAATCTTGTCTCAAAAGTCTCATATGCTTTATGATTACTTTAAACAACGATTTGCACAGGTTTGTATCTTATCCATCATATACTGAGGAGCCTCATGTTCCTATCTAGGTCCTTACATGTAATTGTATATTTGGAGAAGTGGATTTTTTTAATACTCAATTTACTAATCCACACCACAAACTTCTCTCTCTGACCTAAATATGCAAACACAGATGTAGTTCAGGCATCAATTTGCTCGCTCTTTGGATGCTTTTCCATTAGTGTGGGGGGTAATTGTTTTAAAACACAGGGACTCAGACATCCTATCTACTCCCACGCTTCTGATATGTTTTCAAGGACTTGAACATATCATGTACCAAGTAGGGAAGAAGATCTAACTCATAATTGGTTTGTGTTGCATTACCTAGGTGAATGTTAAATGTTAACCATATAGATTGAGCTAGGGCTGATACGTAGTTAGAAATCACTTTATGGAAGGTGCAATTCAGGAACTAGGCCATTCAATCATTCTTAGTTCTACTTGGTCATTCCATCATTATGAGATCTATAAATATGAAGGACTCCACAAATTTTTATATGCCCCTGTCCAGCCATATGCAGAGGGTCACGGAGAAGTTTTTAATAATGTGTATGCGGATGACACTTGATTTATCAATTGACTTCACATGAGTTACTATGCATGCCAATTTGATGTAGCCCATTTAATCAACAACTTTCAACTCCATATTGTTTTCACGATGGCTATGAATATTGTCTTGTTGAAGATATGCATGCTATAATATTGGATCTGCAACATCCTTTTGATTGTACTGGTGGAATATATAGGTATAGTTGTTGGATCCTTAATGCAATCAGACTCTTGCCATTGCTCTGGTATTTTTGTCATGTTTCTCTATTTTCCTTTTCTGTATGCTCAGGTCACGAATCCAGCTATAGACCCGCTTAGAGAAGGTTTAGTTATGTCGCTTGAAGTAAATATTGGCAAGAGAGGAAACATATTGGAAACCGGACCTGAAAACGCCTCTCAGGTTTGCTAGCACATTGCTTCCTAACTCTACAAATGGTGCTAGTGGTGTTTCTGTTCAGCCTTTGTTCAGTAATCAAAATTGTGGTGGACCAGGTGATATTATCCGGTCCTGTATTGAACGAAGGGGACCTTGAACTGTTGCTGAAGGATCCACTGTTGAAGCCTCAAGTTTTGACAACCTTTTTTGACATCAGAAAAGGTCTTGAGGGTTCTTTGGAGAAGAGATTAGCTAACCTTTGTGAAGCAGCTGATGAAGCCGTTCGCAGTGGTTCACAACTCCTTGTTTTATCTGATCGGTCTGATGGACTTGTAAGTATGCTGGAACTTCCTCTCCTCACATTTTCCAATCACAAAAACCTTTTTTCCTCTATATTAGATATGTTCAATGATAAAGCTAGGTTTGTTTTCTTGCTTGCATCAATAAAAGCTGCACTTATCATGTATCTTAACCCTTTTTGTGTTTAATTTTTTGTATTCAACTTGAATTATTGTAATGTTTTTTAATTGATGCTACATTTCTCTTATTTTCCATCTCATTTCGTTCTTCCATATAAAGCATTCTGCAACAAATTCTCTAAGGGCTTATGCTTGGGGGAAAGTTGACTTGAATTTGTTTGTTCACTTGCTCACACTTTTTTTTTGTCAGGACACTTGCTTACTCTTATCAAAGGATCGGAAAACTTCAATATAGCATTCTGACTTATCATTGATTCTGTCACATAGCACCATACCTCCATTTGTCTCTTGCATATGCTAGTTTTGTTTGTTTAGATGTCATGTGCTCTTAATTTAAACTTTCTGATCGGCGGTTAGTCATCTTAAGTTCTATGATTAGGCTCTTCCATGATTAAAAGATAGCTTATTTCCCACTGTAACCCCAGGAACCAACTCGTCCTGCAATTCCAATTCTTCTGGCTGTCGGTGCTGTCCATCAGCATCTTATACAGAATGGCTTGCGCACGTCTACTTCAATCATTGCGGAAACTGCTCAGTGCTTCAGCACTCATCAGTTTGCCTGTTTGATTGGCTATGGTGCTAGGTTAGTGTTTGTTTTTGCCTATTAAGTTTATGAATGAGTATTCTATCTTCTTTGCCAAAAAAAAAATCTTTTCCTTTGTTTGCTTGCACCGAAATGTGAGTACGGCAATCATGAACTTTTACTGTGACTCCAAGGAGCTACTCGCTGGATCATGAAAAAAAGTGTAGGTGCAAAGGTCTTAATGTCTACGGGGTTATCCAATATAAGCATGACTAATTGTTTAGTTGTGTTGTTTAGTTGTGTACAACTAGTCGTGTGGAGTAAAAGAATGAACTGGAGAATGTAATTGAGTGTTTTTCTTTTCCTTTACTTTCCGATCTGCCTCTTAAACCACTTTAGCCTTCAGGCTCTGTTTGCATTAGTCATTCAGTTTCCTAGACATGCAATTCTGTCAGCTGAAATCTTGTTTGTGAAATGAAATACATGTTATAGCAGATTATTGTGAGAATTGCTCTATTAGCAAATTGTATCACGTCGTCTATCTACACAATTTGTGTTTCCAGTTGCTTATCTTGGCTTTTCCCATCCAATCCACATTATTATGTGTCATGGTCTTCATTACTTCAGTTTGACTTGGATTGTTGCAACTGGTCGCTATTGTTGAGAGACTTGGGTTATGCTTTCACAGGATATTGTAAGGATGACTTTAATTGCTCTACTAATCTTTTGCAGTGCCGTGTGTCCGTACTTGGCATTGGAAACATGCCGACAATGGCGTTTGAGTAATAAAACTGTCAACTTAATGAGGAATGGTAAAATGCCTACTGTAACGATTGAGCAGGCTCAGAAGAACTATTGCAAGGTCAGTGACTCCCAACTATTGCCAGATGTAATAAAGAATAAGATGGGAAACAATCATGAATTGTTCTTCTGATTTTGTGAATTGATACTACATGATGTTATATATGCAAGTAAATCACTATTCTTAGTCACTCGTGTATACTGTTCGCAATCTCTGTTCAAACTTTCTAAATCACTCCTCAGTACTGGTCTATGCACTCCTGAATACTGTCTTAAGTTACTTCCGAAACCTTCATTTGAGGAATTTTTTCACATTAGATTCATTTACACCTTGACCCCACTGTCAAGTAAAGGATTAGATGTCTTTCTTTCCCAGGTTGAACAAAAGATCTTGGAAACATGAACAGTACAGCCCCTTTGTTAGAACATCATCTGATCGATAGTCTTGAGCGAGGGACATACATGCTGACCCTTCCTCCAGATTTTCAAATGTCAATTGATTTCAATATGCTTAGTTGTCTTGTGTTGAAATAGGATTTAGAGCAATATCAGTTGCTCAATTGTTGTCACGGGAGAGCTTCGTAGGACCTTTCTATTTGACTTTCACTTCATCTAGGATAATTTTTTTTCCAGATTAGTTCTCACAATCCTCGAGCAATAACCTGAATTCTAGTTCTGCAAATGATGTTTCTGTATTACTCCTTGGACTGCAAATGACCTTTTCTCTGTGGGATCTCGTCCATCTCCAGGTGTTATATGAGAAACAAAGTCACTGCTCTAAATCACTCCTAATTTCTGCTAAAAAACTGTTATCGGTTTTTGTTATGGAATGGAACCAGTTGGGTTTAGGTTAGACAAAGTATGGTGGAAGAATTGCACCAGAAACATGACTTTGTCTTTGGTAGTTTCACAATCATTTTGTTAAATCAACAACTGATAAGTTGCAGATAGACTAACAAAGGTAAAATATTGGAATGCAGCAAAAATTGATATCGCAACCCTCACTTTTCCTAAATAAATGCAGACTTCTACAGTTCTGGCGCTCAGACTAATATGTGTTGAAACTTTTTACTTTGTTTCAGGCGGTTCAGTCTGGTCTTCTCAAAATTCTTTCCAAGATGGGAATCTCCTTGCTATCCAGGTGGGTGTTAATTGCATCATCCTTTCAGTCATTAATTTACACAGACTTAGAATTTCCGTTGGTACAATTTGTGAGTTGACCATTGTTGTATCTGTTGTTAGTTATTGTGGTGCGCAGATATTCGAAATTTATGGATTGGGAAAGGAGGTAGTCGATTTAGCTTTCTCTGGCAGTGTATCAAAGATTGGTGGATTAACCTTTGATGAGGTATGAGATACAACTTGCATGCTGTTAGTCTCTTGAATTTCCAGCAGTTCTGTGCTTGAAGTTTTGTGTTTCAGGAGTATGCATGCAGGAATATGGCTTATAATATCCTTCGACATCTAATTTAAAATATATGTTAGTTTTTCTGCTAGGGTCGTTTTTAGTGATGCAATTGACTTTGGGAGTTCAGTTGATGTAGCTTGATATAGAGACATGTTGAAATGCTTTTGGGCATCACACTTCTTTTCCTGTTAATCTTCATTCTTGAAAGTCCAAAATTGGCGAGTAACATCGAAGAAGTTCAAAACTTATGCCAGTTATTAGTTTAGAGGCTCAACCACTTACATTCTCAATGCGAAGTGTTGCAAAAGCTTTGGGAAATGTTTAAGTAGGTGGGGTCATTGTGGAATCTTTTCTCTGCTTTACCGATGTTCAGACATTGTTTTTAATAAATAGATTTTTGTCGTGATCAGGATTTGAACCCTGGTCACTGACCACCCCATTCTTCCCTTATACCATTAGAGCAAGTGCTCTTTGGTACGATAATAAGACATTTAACCAAAAAGAAAAATCATTTATTTCAGTCTTTTTGATACATACAATCTTCCTGGTTCCTAATACGTTTTTCAGGTTTCCATTTATGAATCTATCTTATTTGGATTATAATTTCCTTCCAGTTGGCAAGAGAGACATTGTCTTTTTGGGTTAAAGCCTTCTCCGAGGACACAGCAAAAAGGCTTGAAAACTATGGATTTATACAATTCAGGCCGGGTGGTATGTAATTCACAAGCACATTGTAGAGATGAGATAATGCCGTAAATGTTTTTTTTGTTTATAGCTGCTGTTGCATAGAGGAACATCTAGTTTTGAACATTTGGATGAGTATGTGTAGACTTGGGAATTTTTTTGATTTTATGCTTGGGGTGGTAGCAATTTTGAAAGCACAATTTTAGAGATCAGTCAAAGCTGTTGCGTTTGTGAAACATAGATTTGAACTTGCAGATTCATTTGTGTGCCAACACTTGTATCATCAATTGCTCTGAGGAATGTTTTTATAATCCCAAACCTATTAAAATTTCTTGTTTATTTTTCGTTCTTCATTTTGCCATCTTAACAACAGGGGAGTATCATGGGAACAATCCAGAAATGTCCAAGTTACTGCACAAAGCTGTTCGCCAAAAGAGTGAGAATGCCTTTTCTATTTATCAGCAGCATTTGGCTAACCGACCAGTCAATGTAAGTGGAGAAGTTAACCTTTTCTTTTTCCATGGATGCTTCTAGCTGTTCTTATCTTTTCTGGTCATGTATCTTGGAGTAAAATCTTATAATGAATTAAGTAGCGCCTTTTAGCACTGTGACTGTAGGTTCTCCGTGATCTTCTAGAGTTCAAAAGCGATCGTGCTCCAATTCCAGTGGGAAAGGTTGAACCTGCATTATCTATTGTCCAACGGTTTTGCACTGGCGGGATGTCACTTGGAGCAATTTCAAGAGAAACTCATGAAGCAATAGCCATTGCAATGAACAGATTGGGTGGAAAATCAAACTCTGGGGAAGGTGGTGAGGTATATCACGTTTCTGTTTATGATAACACTAAACACAAATGACTGATATGGACTTAACCTTATATATTATTTGATACACATCCAACTACTGTGGTATCACTCTATTATAAAATACTTGTTCAAGAGATGTTAGCAATTTGGATGCGGTTGATTTGCAGGATCCTATTCGTTGGCGTCCACTTACAGATGTTGTTGATGGATACTCTCCTACATTGCCACATCTCAAAGGCCTTCAGAATGGTGATATTGCTACCAGTGCTATTAAGCAGGTAAGGATCTGGATAGATGGTTGAGTTGGCTTTAGAATGAGCGATTCCTTCATATTGGAGGAATTCATTGATATATTTTTTGTTGGTTGATTGCGTACTTTAAGAGACCTTAATACTTGACCTTTTAGCATTTGAGATGCTAATGGACTCTGGTTCTGTCTTTTCTAGGTTGCGTCTGGTCGTTTTGGTGTCACCCCAATGTTTTTGGTCAATGCCGATCAGCTAGAAATCAAAATTGCACAAGGAGCCAAGCCTGGTGAAGGAGGCCAACTGCCTGGGAAGAAAGTCAGTGCATATATTGCAAGGTTGAGAAATTCAAAGCCAGGCGTTCCACTTATTTCCCCACCCCCCCATCATGATATTTACTCCATTGAAGATCTTGCCCAGCTGATCTTTGACCTTCATCAGGTTGTTTTACTACCGAGTGACCATTTTATATTCATAACAAGTCGATCCTGAAGCTTATTAGAACTCCTTTGTGTTCCACAGGTCAATCCCAAGGCCAAAGTGTCTGTAAAGCTTGTAGCAGAAGCAGGGATTGGCACTGTTGCCTCAGGTGTAGCAAAGGGTAACGCAGATATTATACAGGTGTTTGTCTGAGTATTTTTTTCTTCTTTTTATACAGGAATTTGATACTTTGTAGTCAGGGTACTATGTACTTATTTGGTCATGGTTTCTTGGTCGGGCTCAGCTTCTCATGGCCAGTCATTGTTCATATTTACTCTTATCAATTTGCTGCTTTCTTCTACACTTTCATGGGATTCAGTGCCCCCACTTCCTCCCATCACGTCCTCATCAGGGTAACTTTATTCGAAGATAAAATTAGAAAATGATAGCATGATAAGGGTGCTTCATAATTTGGGAAAATTTGGACGATGGTAATATATATTTTACATTGTTTCATTTATTTGACAGATATCAGGTCATGATGGTGGAACAGGGGCCAGCCCTATAAGTTCTATTAAGCATGCTGGTGGACCTTGGGAGCTTGGGCTTGCCGAGTCTCATCAGGTAGCTTTGTGCTACAACGTGTTTTTGTGTGATTTGTGTTACTTAATTGTTGTTGGTTTAAATGACAGTCTTTTGCAGACTCTAATCTCAAATGGACTTAGAGAAAGAGTTATTCTTAGAGTTGATGGTGGCTTCAAAAGCGGTGTTGATGTCATGATGGCTGCAGTCATGGGTGCAGATGAATATGGATTTGGTTCTGTTGCAATGATTGCTACTGGGTGTGTTATGGCTCGTATTTGCCATACAAATAATTGTCCAGTTGGCGTTGCAAGTCAGGTAGTAGTGCAACTTGTCTGTTGGTATTGATAAAAGAAAGCAAATTTTCTCTTGTTGATTGATTCTTTTTCACTCGATTGTCTTAGAGAGAAGAACTGCGTGCCCGGTTTCCTGGTGTCCCCGGTGACCTTGCCAATTACTTTTTGTATGTTGCTGAGGAGGTAATCTGTGCAACTACCTTTAAGTGTGACAAACTTTTGCATGCAACTTTTACATTGATCAGTATAAAAACTTGATTAAGAGGGCAGTGCACACATCTATGAACATTATAAGCATGAAGACTTGGAAAAGTAGCATGCTTGCATCACATTCTGTCCATGTATGTATCCATGGGATTTACTTCCATACGAGCAGATTAGTTGGCTTTTTCAGCAATGTGTCTGTTGGTGGCCAGGTAAGAGGCATGCTGGCGAAATTGGGTTATGAGAAGTTAGATGACATCATTGGACAAACCAATCTACTGAAACCGCGGGATATTTCTCTTGTCAAAACTCAGCATCTTGACCTGGGTTACATTCTCTCGGTAGGACTTGTACACTGTTCCATGTGGTCTTCTCTGTTTGTTGGTTATGACCATTAAATACAATCTCATGTACCATTTCCTTACATCTAGAGTGTTGGATTACCAAAGTGGACCAGTACTGAAATAAGGAAGCAAGAAGTTCACAGTAATGGTCCTGTTCTAGATGATGTTATACTTTCAGATCCGGAGGTAAGCAATGATACATGTTAATCTACGCTGTTCGGCTTCTTCTAATTTATCCTTGTACTTATCTTCCCCTGAAGAGAATTTTTTCTTTCAAACAAGGTTTATTTTCCATGATAAGTTACATCTATTTAGTACTTGTTTCTGAGTAGATTATAACATTTGTAACCTTCTTTCTTTGACATGAACAAGAAATGTGCACTCAAAACTGTTGTACATGTAAGTCAGCATAGATCCTTGAAAATAATTGCTTTGAACAGTCCATAGGTGCAGTGTACTTTAAAACTTGAGTGGACATCCATAAGAATTGTAGGATTTCAAAACATGTTAATGAAAGCATCATGTTCATCCATAAGAATTTCATTTGGTTCTATTAGCGAAGTTCCTCTTTTAATGAACATTCTAGGGTGCAGAGACTGTTTCTTAGTATGTTTCTATAATTACTGGGAATCCACAGCGATACCACTAGAAAGATATTTTTTGTATTCTTCAGATTATTGATGCTATCGAGAATGAAAAGGCTGTGGATAAAACTGTTACAATACACAATGTCGATCGTGCTGTATGTGGACGCATAGCAGGAGTTGTTGCAAAGAAGTATGGTGATACTGGCTTTGCTGGTCAGCTAAACATAACGTGAGAGTTTTTCTATCTAAGCTTTGGGTTTGGTTGAGATCTGTGCCTTTGTTATCCCATGTCTCTCATTAGAAACCATACCGCGTTCATGTAAACAGGTTTAACGGGAGTGCAGGGCAATCTTTTGCTTGCTTTTTGACGCCTGGAATGAACATTCGGCTGGTAGGAGAGGCTAATGACTATGTAGGGAAGGTATGTTGAAAGATTATTTCAGTTTGCATAGTTCGAGCTTTTTGTTTACCTACCAAGGCCTCTGCGCATTGAAATAGGCAATTAAATACCTGTCAGTAATGTGGCACAACCTACTACTAGATGCTTGTGCTGATTACATATGGATTAATCATGGAGTTTCTCAAGTATCTGATAGTTCCCTTTGGTACCTGTGGAGGCAATAGACTCAATTCTTTCACAGTCCCCAATGAAATTTATGGTGTCAATTTTTGAAGGAAGTGATATTTTTCACTATCCTGGTGATGAGTTTTGTTGTTTTGTTCACGTTCAAACTTCTAATGCAAACTGTATAGGGTATGGCTGGAGGAGAGGTGGTTGTAATTCCCGTGGATAACACTGGCTTTTCCCCCGAGGATGCTACTATAGTTGGAAATACTTGCTTGTATGGGGCAACAGGTGGACAAATATTTGCCAGGGGGAAGGCTGGGGAGCGTTTTGCTGTACGGAACTCGCTTGCTCAAGCTGTTGTTGAAGGCACTGGAGACCATTGTTGCGAGTACATGACTGGCGGTTGTGTCGTTGTGCTTGGAAAGTGAGTTCCATTTCATCACTCATGTGCAAGTCTCACTTTATATATTTGAAGTCATTTGATGGGCAATGCAGAACTCTGAGCCAGTGTTTATCTATGGACAGAGTTGGTAGGAATGTTGCTGCCGGGATGACTGGGGGTTTGGCGTACATCCTTGATGAAGACGATACTCTGCTGCCAAAGGTTTGTTTTGGTGCATTACCCATGGGTTCTGCATGAAGGGTAGTTTTATCCATGTTGTTTCTTCTTGTAGTAGCTAATTCGCAATAAGTATTATTAGCTCATTAATAATAGATGAAATATAGCAAAGCCCATGTGCATGCCATGCCGATTGTGTAGAACCTTTCTTTCTGTTCTGCTTTGGTTATTTCAGCTCCTTCCTGTTCAAAAACATGTGAACCATGGTTGTTTGATGCGTCTTTCTTTTTGACAGGTCAATAAAGAAATAGTAAAGGTTCAAAGGGTCAACGCGCCAGCCGGCCAGATTCAGTTAAAGAGCCTTATTGAATCTCATGTTGTAAGTCCAACAAACTGCAACAAGCATATATTTTTTTTAACTTTTTATGCACCACATTGGTGGTTTGCAATTCTGAATCCCGTATTCAATACACAGAATATGAACGCATACTTGTCGTCGAATTCAATACACAGCATATAAAGGCATACTTGTCGAATAGAATCTGATGAAAACTGTTTGTTGTGCCTCAAGGAAAAAACTGGAAGCAACAAAGGTGCTGCCATTCTGAAAGATTGGGATGCGTATCTACCACTATTTTGGCAGTTTGTTCCGCCCAGTGAAGAAGACACCCCGGAGGCTTGTGCCGAGTACGAGGTAACAGCTGCTGACCCAGTGACCTTGCGATCTGCGTAAGGGCGAGCTGTTGTTTAAGGCCCCACGATTGCTGCTGCAGCATTACGATTCCGACATGGTTCACCAATGCTAGCTAGTTGGGACCCACTCCATGTCCTTAAATAGATCATGATTGTCTTTGACCTCATGGATTCAATCAAAGACATCTTTCCCGTAAACAGAATTTGTATAGAGAATTTTTCAAACAATACTTTCTTCCAACATACATTGTAAGCTTCTAGTTTATCTGTGCATCCCAAACATTCAAATCTGTATGAGTCAATTATTTTCTTCACATATTCTGTTACAATTTAAAAATACAATATCGATGCCTTTTTTTGGTCAGTATTAGAGACGGAGATGGGTATGAATAGAATATATAGTATGATGCTTTTGAATACAATAAGAAAAGTTGGATACAAATGATATCCTCGTCAATTTAAATTTAAGGGAAGATTAAGAAACAACAGATCACGCTTTACTAAATTTTCCTAGCTATATCTCTAACTTTCAGAAAAGCATTACTTTTATGATATTGGTGAAATTATAGATTTACTTAAAGATGTTCTTAAAATTTACTTCATATTAATTTATTAAAATGTAAATTTTGTTAGCTGGAATAAGTAGGGATGGGATAAAAGCCATATTTTTGATAAAAGTTATAAATTTCTCGAATATTAGTTTATAATATTTCATTATTATAGTACAATGTCAATGGGCTAAATTCTCTAGTTATAACCTTTGACGTCACCCTTTTTTTTGTCGATTCTAGTTTACTAAAAATATTAATATGTAGAAACTGTATAAAGATTATATCAAGGAGAATTGTTTTTCGGATTCTAGAGTCTATATTTTGGACATGATAAGTCAAGTAACAACCAATTGAATGGCTGGGTAATACGGATGCAATAGGCTATTAACTAGCGTGTATAATGTTATGGGAAAAGTCCACTTTAGTACCCTGTGGTATCGCAAAAAATCAAGTCAGTACCCTGTGGTTTAAAACGTATCAATTGAGTTATACTTATTCCAATTAATATCAATTAGAGGCCTGGGCAGCTGCCCGGACCTGCCCGAACCTACCCGACCCCTGCCCGAACTACGTGGCCAGCCACGTCACCAAAATTTGATGACGTGGCGCCACGTGGAGAGGAGGAGGAGGAGGACGCGGGGAGGAGGAGGAGGAGGAGGAGGAGGACGCGGGGGGAGGAGGAGGAGGAGGACGCGGGGGGAGGAGGAGGAGGAGGAGGAGGACGCGGGGAGGAGGAGGAGGAGGAGGACACGGGGGGAGGAGGAGGAGGAGGAGGAGGAGGACGCGGGGGGAGGAGGAGGAGGAGGACGCGGGGAGGAGGACGCGGGGAGGAGGAGGAGGAGGAGGAGGAGGAGGCGGAGGACGCGGGGGGAGGAGGAGGAGGAGGACGCAGGGGGAGGAGGCGGAGGAGGAGGAGGAGGAGGAGGGGAGGAGGAGGAGGAGGAGGAGGGAAGGAGATGGATGTCCACGTGGGAGATGGATGTCCACGTGGCGCCACGTCATCAAAATTTGGTGACGTGGCTGGCCACGTAGTTCGGGTAGGGGTCGGGTAGGTTCGGGCAGGTCCGGGCAGCTGCCCGGGCCTCTAATTGATGTTAATTGGAATAAGTATGACTCAATTGATACGTTTTAAACCACAGGGTACTGACTTAATTTTTTGCGATATCACAGGGTACTAAAGTGGACTTTTCCCTAATGTTATTGTTATTTATTGCCAATAGTGGGAGTCTCTAAAATCGGACTTCTTCCTCTTATTTGAGAGGACAAAAAATTTACATAGTTTTTTACTCTCATCTCTCACTCTTAACGTAGCACATACATTCTCGAGTATGAGTTTTACAATCATCAAAAGTTTGAAAGTCGACCCGATTGTTGCTTTCATCTGATTGAGAAGATCAGACGTGTATTTGGGAGCTGACTTACTCTTCTCCCGGCCATCGGATAGAGAGGAGTAATTCTAGTTTAAGAGCACACGATGTTCCCTCGTTCATATTTCAATTTGAATTCTTCCGCACTAATAGAATTTATGATTTTCTCAAATTGTTATTATTTTTTTAGAAGTATTTTTTTATACACTATTTATACCCTAGACCTGCTTAAACTTTATCACGCTTAGTATCGTTATACTACGAACCTTTTGACATCAAGTTGTTATTATGAGTGTACCATCTTTTACTATTTTGTCATTTTACATTTTCGTAGATGGTAAAATATAGGGAGATTACTTCACCAAATCTTGCATGCGAATAATCATAAATTACTAAAGTCTGCACCATCATTACAAGTTCGTAGATGGTAAAATATGTGAATAATCATCGAAAACTTTTAGAAAAACGACAACGCAGTTACATTCTGTACGTCTCGCCAAATTGATTTCTTTCTTTTTTTGAGAAATACATATTGATTTCTTTCGTGTCCAGCGCTGGGAGCTCCGTTCTTTGGATTGAATCTGAATGCTGTTCGGGAAGGAAGATTAATTTGATTAAATAGGGCCCACAAAGCATGAGACATTAAACAGGTCACCACAAATCAAGCCGCTTATAGTTTTTGCAAGTCTCCTTCGAAGATAAAATATTTTTTTTGAAAGGTACTTTATTATATATGTCGATTTAAACTCTAGATCTCCCTAAATATGTATGTACCTTGTATCATTAGATTATGTGTTTTTTGGTACGAAAATAAAATAGCTGGGAAAATTGTATCATTTTGCGGTTTTGACGATCTGATTCATATAATTTTTATGGTTTAAAAAAAATCATTGATGAAGTTCTTGTGCTTTTAAAAAAAGTCTAATAATTTTCCTTGAAAAATGACGACAATTGAAATCACAAGAACTTTATTGATGAAATTTAAATAACAACATTGTGTGTGTCAAAACTATAAAACCAGGGTTATTAAGGACTTTTCCCAAAATAGTTTTGCAAGTTCTGGGGGGTGGGTCCCGTTATAGCATTATTTAATCCACCGATTGCGTCTGCCATTCCGCGTACACCTGGACAGAAACTCCATTATTGCGACTATTATTTTTGTTGTTTGCGCGGAAAATTATTATTATTATTTTTGTTAGAAAGAGACTCCATTATTTGATCCAAACATAGAAGTTTTTTCCTGGGTATTTTTTAATATTTTCAACTGAATCCTTATTTAAGTAGTATTTTGTTTAGATCTAACTTTTTTATCTTTTCCCTCGGAATGCAATGTTATGGGATAGAGACCATTTATTAGTCTGTTTTAATATTATTTTATGATGATTTTTTATCGGATTTTTTCGAATCCGATTAAATTAGTTTACTGCATCCACGCGTGACAGTAAGCAGGAATGCTAATCAATTTGGACCAATTTTTTATTGATTAACGATAATTTCTTACAATAATCTACACATAGAAAATTAATACACATTGAGCATTTTATCGACCGAAGAAAGTTTTTCATGGTTTAACAAGAAATTTGATTTTGGGCCATAAAATTTGAGGCAGTGAAAAACCGGCGGGAGGCAGGCTTCGAACTTCTCCATTACACAGCAAAAGTGCATTTTTAATCTTCTTGGAAAATTTTACCGACATTTAATTAAAATCCTATTTTACTTTCATATACACTAATATCATGTAATTTTGTTGATAAGTATATCATACAATTTATTACTAAAGAGAAACTGTATCATCCTTGGAACACATAATTTTACCTTAGAGAAACGTTACAGATGAAGAAAATATGATAATAAGTAAGTCAATAGTCAATACCCGATTGGTTTATCTCAAAAAAAAAAAACCCGCTTGGTTGATTCTCTTGTTTGATGCCTTGTCCGACAAGGACAGACTTTTGCCATCCTCAGTCAGTCAGTCCTATTAATTTATTAGTCAAACACGACAGCCTGCAAAAATCACATTCAGGTCCTCCAAAACAATAAACGCTATCAATCAAATTCTCAACAAGTTTTTGGTTGAATGGTATTCAGTCTTCTTCTTCTAATACTTACTTGGTCATCTTCAACAGAACAGAACAGAACATCCTTATTTTGAAGGATGACGACTAGAAATGAGCTCGAAGAAACTGAAGTAGTAGTGGATGATTTAGATTTAACCACCACCTTGGACGCATCATCATCCTCGTCGTCGGAGGAGGAGGAGGAGGAGGAGGTCAAGGCCAAGGAAGGCCCCAACTACATGAAGACCACCTCCTCTTCTATTGCTAAGGAGACTACTACTTTACAGGCAAGTCAACGCCTAATAGTAATAATTACTCTGTTTTCAGCAACAATAAAAAAAGAAAAGAAAAAAAGAAAGAGTATTTATTCTTGATTCTAGTAGTTAGTGTGGAGTAATATCTGTTCTCTCCTCTCTTCTAGCAGAAGAAATCAAGTTTGACAAAACTGTCTAGCTTGAAGCAAGGGAGGAGCTTAATAAGGCTGTCCAGTACAAGGTCCAGGAGAAGATGGATCAGAAGATCTTCTGCTGGAGCGGAATTCAAGAGCAAGTCGCGATCAATTAAACCGGTTAGTCGGATTACTATCCCCCTCCTTATGATGTATCATCATCATATGTCTAGCATTTGAAATAGACAGACAGATATATCAGGTATCTATTTATAGTGGACAGAAATGTGGAATTTCAGGGGAGACTCGATTCTGCTGAATCTTCTACTACTTTGAGTTTGAGCTGCAACGACGATAGGCAGCTATCGTCTGGCTCGGTAATGAATCCCGCTTCTTCGAGGAGTAATCAATCTACGACAAGAGCATCCACTTCACGACCTTTGAGGAGGTTAGCAAAAGTGGCCAGTTTAAGGACCAGGAGGAGGCCTTCGTTAAACAAGACATCTCAATTCCGAGACCTGCACGCAGAGAAAGCCACATGCTCCTCAGCTCTCAAGAAGTCCAAGTTTTCAGACCATCTGGAACTTGAACCTGGTGGTGGAACTCCAGCTCAAGGACTTGCTTCAGCCAAGGTTTGCCCCTATAGCTATTGCTCACTCCACGGCCACCATCACGCTTCTCCGTCCCCACCAGTGAAGAAGGGCCGCCACTTTGTCATGACGAGGCGACATCAGTTCAATGCGGCAGAATCCCAGAGCGGGTCCTTTGATGGATTAAAGCACTCAAGTGCAAAAGTTTACACAAGGAGAAAAGCCGACCATCAAAATGGTAGCAGAGGTTCTTCGAGTGCTACCGAGGTAATAATTGAATTATTATTATTATTCCTGCATTTACCTTCCGACAGGTGTTCCAAAATATTGCAACTTAGGAGCAACGACATACTTGTCATTGCAGGAAACAAGGGGCAACCACGGTGAAACCCGACCGGGGGAAGGTAATGGTGTAGGATTCCACCAAAAGGTGGTGCAGATTAACTCAGGACCAAACATTTTCGAGGACAATGCCTCAACAGAGGTAGCAGATAACCCATTCGATGACATAGGAAGTCTGGAGACCGATGCGACGATGGAAAAAAGATCAGTCGGTGACATGAATCCAGACTTGGCAACTGTAACTGAAGAACAACTTGCAGAAAGTAAAGAAGCGAACGAAGATTCTGCGCAAGACATCCCAAATGCTACTGCAGATGTCATCACTGATCACGTACTTGATGCAACTCATGAATTACCAAAAGTCAAGCATGTGAGAATGTGGAATCTAATATATAAGAAAATGATATCAGGTCTAGCTGCTGAGGATAAAAGCCAAACATCAGATGACAAGGCAGAGGAGACCGATCAGCAAGAACCCGTCAATGCATTTCCTGGCATCAGCATCCCGAAGGAAAATCAGATTGGAGGCCGTGATGGAGAAATCCAGGACATCTTCCTTTACCAGAATAATGCCATCAAGATTGTGCAGGAAGCATTTGACAAGATTCTTTCAGAAATTCTGGACCAGTCGTCTGATGATAAGTCAGTAGACAGAGAGACTATTTCAGACAAGGAAGCTGAAGATATAAATCCATTCAAAGGTACTCGGTTGAGCATCTCTAACTTCTCTGGTTCACTGAAAGACAACATAGAAAATCATCCTGATGAGGAGGAAACTGAACCAAAGGAAGGAAGAAAGCTTGAAAAGAAAGAGTTTAAGAGTTGGAGTAATGTCAAAAAGATTCTAATGTTGAACAGATTTGTGAAAGCATTAGAAAAGGTGAAGAATATCAATCCAAGGAAACCCAACATTCTACCGGTACAGCCTCATTCTGAAGCCGAAAAAGTTAATTTGCGTCATCTGACTATGCGAGGCCGGAAACAATCTGAAGAATGGATGCTTGATTATGCACTGCAAAACGTGATATTCAAACTGGCTCCAGCTCAGAAAAGAAAAGTTGCTATGCTTGTACAGGCATTTCAAACTATCATTCCCGAAATCAATACTCCGAGCTCTGATATCATTTCTTCATTAACAACTTCAGTGGATTCCTTCCCCAACTCTCCTGATCAAAGTACCTCCGAGAAAGAAAAAGAAGCACATTTCGGAGCTCATCTGCGAAAAACAGAAAACGGAGATGACATCTCTAAACAGGAAGAGAAACCCATCTACTCCTGTGCTGCAGAAGATCACATACCATATACTTGTTCAGGAATCCAAGAAACAAAAAGCAGAAGCTGTTTCAGCATGGAGAAGGGTTCTTCTATGCATAAAATGGTATCCAGAGATCCAAAGTCTTTGGACAATCATGAGACAGAAGTGAATCAGCAAACCAGCATCCCGGAGGTTGCAGATACTAGATCAATTGACAAGCCCTCTTCTGAGGTAACATATGCTCTTAGGGACCAAGAAGTGGGAGTATCTTTGCTACATGTCCCAAAAGAGGCATGTCCAGAACCTGCTGTAGAGGCCCCGGAGTTGGATTCAGAATCAAACAATCAAAAGTTAGAGGGTGATAATCAAATTGAGACGTTTGAACATGGAAATGTGGTTCCTTCGGGAGAACCTGTAGAGAAGTCCTACGAAGCAGAAGCTCAACTTAAAGGAAAGTTTGTCCAACTGTTCTCTTCACTTGATGAATCTCAGCCCAATCCTGCTCGTAGAGTACCACTAGAAAATCAGTTGAATACAAGGCTCTGGTACTTGATATACAAGCATATGGCATCAGGAAGTACAACAACACTCGAGGGAGAAGACCGGGAAGGAGGGAACGACTCAACTAGTCATCTTGGTCAACAGGGTTCCTCGGAGATGAACAACATTGCAACTACGGATCATGAAGAGACAGATGACCCTGAGCAGATTGAAGCCATAAGGCTGGTAGAAGAAGCAATTGATGACATCCCCTTTCCTGAAACCCAAGAAGACTTGCGTGATGATCCACCGATCTGTCCGAAAAAGGACCTCACCACCACCGAGAACCTAGCCAAGGTAGGAAACATTTCAACCCTAATAAAAACCAACAACTCCCAAGAAGGATCTGCCACTGAAGCAGAGAAGATGAATATCGACAAAGAAGTGAAAAGAGAGCCTAGCATCGGAAATAAGCCGAAGAGGTGGAGCAATGTGAAGAAACTAATCCTACTCCAGAGATTCATGAAGTCAATGGAGAAGGTGAAGAAAATAAACCCTGGCCCACCACAATTCATTCCCTTGGATCCTACGAAAGTAGCAGAGAAGGTGAACCTGAGGCATCAGGACATTGGGGACAGGAAAAGTTCAGATGAATGGATGCTCGATCACACGCTTCAACGAGTGGTTTCCAAGCTAACTCCCGCACGGAAAAGGAAGGTTCAGCTACTCGTAGAAGCTTTCGAGACCGTCATTCCCCCCAACTGGACAAAATAGCACAGCCACTGATTGCTTCAAGGCGAGAATTTGAGATACCAAGTCAGGGATAAAGTGATTGCCATGCATTATTGTTCACTACCATATATATATATATATATATATATATATATATATATATATATATATATATATATATATATAGCTTCCAAGTTCATTTATTACAAGACAGCATTAGATTGATGCAGATCATTGTGTCCATAGCAACAATAAACATACAATTCAATTATATGAGCTCTTCTTCAGGTTTCCTATGTGTGTATTAGCAGAGTCTGTCAATTTATATGGCTCCAATGCTGCTATTATTTCTCTGTACCGTGCTTGTGGAGATGATCCCTAACTATATAGCCAACTGCCTGAAAATAGTTTACTTGTGGCTCCCAAAAGTCTGAGGCATGCGGAAGACATCAAGTCAATGTTGTACCAAACCAAACCCGTAAAATGCAGCAAAAAAGTGATCAACCCGATTTATTGAGGTGAAGGAGGTCAGGTATAGCGTTAAAATTATATCCAAGTTTTAACAGTAATTGTGAAGGTTCACGTAACATTGTCGACTGTACACAAATTTGCCAAAATATCTGGATATTGAACTTCTTCTGTGTAATGTATCTGTCATGGCAATGCTTCACCTCTCTCTCTTTGGTTACACAGTGCTCATCGTCAACGGGTTCTGGTGGCCGGAGGAGGAGACAGTCTGGTGGCCGGAGGATGAGTCTGTCTCCGGTCTCTCCTCCGGCTTAATACATACATATACGTTCTTCTTCTTCTTCTTTCTGGTTTTATGCTTCTGCCTTTAGCCTAGTTTAGATTTGGTTAGAAAAATCCATCCAAACAGGTGGTAAGGAACCAAAAGGAGTTTCTAGCGACCTTTTCCCCTTCAGAATTATCAAATGGTTATAATGCTGAAACGGGGAAGTCCAGATTATATTTTTTTGGTCATGATGCTTATAGAAGAGGCATAATGTGTACTGATTGAAAGAAGCAATTCCAGAAATCGCCTTCTCATGAAAATAACTTGAAACGAGGAGACTGCATTCGACATCAACAATGGCCATCTTCATTAATAGATGGCTCAACGTTTTGTCACACACAAACATCAGCTCTTTGAATCAATTTGCATCCAACCCTTGACATGAGAACAAGGTGGACTACAGATGCATTGATTCATTTGCAAATAACCGAGTTAATCACATAATCCACCAACACTGGTTTTCTTCTTGCTTAAAAGGGCAAACTATTGTTCATACAAGTTGGCCCGTTCAATTTTTTTTCCAGCAAGATGAAATATATTGCTGCAGTCACAGCTCCCCAAGATAAATGCACCTGTTCATCACTCGGTGCCTTGAAAAATATTTGCCTGCTCAAAATGAGAGTAGTATCCTACCCTCATGCAAAGAACCAGGCAGGACATAGTTTGTTTCTGCAGAACGAAAACTACCAAGTGCAGACCAAATATTACAAAAACGTCTAACCAGCCAACAGATCCGAGAATAGAAGACAACCGCACATGCAGGAGTGAAAAAAAGGGGGAAAGAAAGCATTAGACCTCGTGACTACTCTTCTTCAGCATCTTTGTCCTTCTTTTTCTTTTTCTTCTTCTTCTCACTTTTATCAGCCCCATCATTTGTCGTGCCATTTTCAGTACCGACAGACTCGACAGCCTCCAAATCTTTATTCTTCTTTTTCTTCTTCTCGGATTTTTCTACTTCCAGGGTACCAACTTTGTCCTTATCCTTCTTTTTCTTCTTTTTCTCCTTCTCATCCTCAGTTTCCTCCACTTCCTTCTTCTCTTCATCTCCACCTTTTCCCTTCTTGGATTTCTTAGCAGAAAGCTCGAAGGCAGGGCTGTCAGTTACTTCCTCCAATTTCCGCTTCTGTCCTGCAGCAGCCTCCTCGTCCTCACCCTTGCTCTTCTTCTTTTTCTTCTTCTCTTTCTCCGCATCTTCACCGTCTTTCTTCACCTCAGCAGTCAACTTCACCCCGTCTGCACCATTTTCAGGTGCAGCAGCAAGACCAGCAACCTTAGAGTCATCACCAACAGGCAAGACAATGTTTCTGGCCCATTCTTGAGGGGTCTTCTCATTCGGTTTTCCATGCTTATCCAACTTCCCCTCAGTAATCAACTTCTTCTTCATCGAAGCCCTTGGACCCAACCCCCATTTCCTTGGGTAGGTGTCCCGATCCATCACAACCCTCTTAATCTTAGCCACAACGCCATGATCACAAGTAGCCATCACTGCAGTGGTCATCTCAGCAATACCTAGAGCAATGGCCTCACCCTTTGTAGTCATCAGCACGACCTCCTCCCCGACTTCGATGTCATTCTCAAACCTCAGCAACCCAGGAATCATCAACTTTGCACCATAGCAGATTGCGTTCACCGCAGAATCCTTCACCACCAGCCTCTTATAACTTGTCAAGAGCGTCTCCAACGGCATGATCACCCTCCGCAAGTAAGTCTCGTCCCTATAATTATCATAAGCCCACTGAGCATCCATCACATCATGCATAGTCACCATGTTATCGCTCTCTCCTAAGATCCCGGACCGCACCCTCCGCAACTCCTGCATATGGCCCCCGACCCCGAGCAGCAGCCCGAGGTGCACGCACATTGTCCTCACATAAGTTCCCGCCTCGCACGAGATCCAAAACACTACCAAATGCCTATCAGCATCATACTCGAGCAACTTGCTCTCGTAAATAGTCCTAATCCTAAGCTGCCTCTTGACAGCGGAAATCAGCGGGGGCCTCTGGAAAACCGCACCAGTCAGCGTCTCAAGCGCCCTGGCCACCTTGGCTACATCTGGGACCTTATCGTGCAACCTAGCAACACAGACATACTCCTTACCGGCGCCCTGCTGGGACTTAACCAAGCGGGTGGCCCTGTCGATGCAAACAATCAAGTTACCTGTGACCTTGGGGTCGAGGGTCCCGCTGTGGCCCGTCTTCTCGACGTGGAGGATGCGCTTGATCCAGGCGACGACCTCGTGGGAGGAGGGGTTGGAGGGCTTGTCGAGGTTGAGGATGCCGTAGCGGATGTAGTGGACAAGGGGACGCTTGAGAGGGGAGAAGCCGGAGGGGAGGGGAGTGTAGTGGCCGGTCCGGACGTTGAGGCGGTCGTAGTTCTTCAAGAGGATGGGCCACTCAGAGGTGTCCAGGGCAGGGGTGATGTTCTGGGGCTTTATCATGAACTCCGATTTCTCCTCCGTCTCCGCTTCGGATTCCTTCTTGCTCCTGTGCTTCTTCTTCTCCACCTCGCCCATCCTTGTTAGGGTGGTTTCTAGGGTTTCTAGGGTTTGTGGTGGTCTTGGTAGGAGGAGGGTTTTAGCTCAGGTGGGCGAAATGAAAATGTGGGTTTATAAGGGAGCGGGGGTTGTTAGGGTTTTAGCTCACTGGGGTTTTTGTTTTCGGGAACAGTGGATTGGATCAGACTTGGCGAGGCCCAAATGTTTAATTAACGCTGGGCCAGAAGCCCATCTTATATTCGATTTTTGATCCAGCGGAAAAGTAACACTATTCGAGAAAGTAAAAATTACATCCAATACGAGAGATGTTACTTTCCCACATATATATTATCGACCCGCCATGATTATAATTTTATGGAAGACCCTTGCTAGAATAATAGTTCCTATAATGCAGGAGCTGAGGTGAGAAATGGAAACTTGGAAGTTGATTGGTCTCAATAATTGTAACGCACTGTGATCTAATTGACTGTGTTCACAGACCAATTCGAATATTTTTTAGCGTGTTTTATCTTTACTCACACGTATTGTGAGAAATTTTTCGGGAGTCACCTATCATGAAATTACTTCAGGCCAAATACGCTTAACCTCATGTTTGTTAAAAAAGAAGATACAATCAAATCATTTAAGATATTTTTTAACATATCTTGAACGGGATATACTTGTGTTAAGAGCAATGCTAAGGTAAATGTAGATTATCAATGAGAATTATTCCAAGTGATAAGAGAATTGGATTTACTTAAGATGGTCTTGGTTCAAGTCTTACGAATGTAAAAGTCACTATTGAGAGAAGCTTTCTAAATAGGGTCCGACAATACTCGACTCTGAATATTATAGATTAAAAAAAGTAAGTGTACAGCAGACCTCCCAAAACACACAAAGGATTGCACAAGCTAAGCTGCTGAATCAGCAAAAGAGTGTGCATAAAAGAATAGAATAGGGTTAATTAAAGGCTAAGGGCATTTGGGGCCTCCTCGCTTGGTCTTCCAATTGTTGTAGCAAGGGCAAGATTGTTTGTTTCCGTAAGTTCCTTGAGGCACACACAGGCATTTGGAGCAGCACTTTTGGCAGAAGAACATGCACGGCTTCTTAAATGCAGTCTTTGAGCATCTCGTGCTGCAACGACCTCCACACTCTGTCACCCAAACCAATCTTCGGTTATCTACCTAATCTAATTTAATTAGGTATTGAGTTCGAATTTTTGATAATACATCAATTTTAAATACTTATTGGACCTCTGCATAGAATTTGGAGATAACTTCACACAACTATTTAGTTTTCTATTCAAAATTAGGATTTGTCGATTACAGAACTTTCAATGAGTTCCATGGTTTTATTTAATGACAAATCGTGGTGCCTGATTTTTTAATTTATTGCGGAATGCATATTTAAATACTCAATATATTAGAAATATCTTATTGAGGAATAGTATAAATCTACATTATTAAATCCAATATTAGGATAATTTCGTAAAAGTTTTTCTAAACTTGACTAGAAATTTTAAAAATAGTTATTGGAAATGTGACATGGAAATGGTACATATAAATGTATCCAATTTGCTTTGATTGGGGATCAAATGTTTGACGTTGAGTCAAATGTGAATTGTTGCCACGAAAGATTTTTTTGATTAGGTGATTTATATATTCCAATATTTTACTGGATATATATAAAAATTTACCAAATCCAAAAAAAAGTTATTGGTCTATTTTTTAGAAATTTAAAAAATAAACATGCTTCTGTATGCTATTTGTTTGGGTACCCTGTTTGACGATAAACGAAATCAAGAGTATCCTTCTCAAAGATATTTAAACCATGAGTCCCCATTTCATTTTATTGTTTTGCATTCTTACAAGATAATTAAAGGAAAATACCCTCACTTTGATTTTGGGGTGACGGATAATTAAGGCTCGGTTCACTATGAAGTTAGAAGCAATTAAATTGCGGGATTCCACTTAAAAAAAAAAGAAATGTGGGATTACCTTGAGGATGAAGGCTGCCTTCGGTAGTGCCGCGCTACAAAATTAAATCCCCACAAATTAGCATTATAATATATTTTTTTTTTGCGGTAAACATTGATTATTATAAAATTTATAAATGCCACCATGCACGAGATCCTCACCAAGGGTGATGTGCTGCTTGGCTGGGGCTGTGGGGTTGGGGCCTCTGCTATGGAGGTAGCCTGCGGGCAGTTAAAGTTGGCCCAGTTACTTATTTGGTGAAGATGGACTAATCGACTAAATGTGTGTTTGGATATTAGGCGGTATAAAAAATACTAAGGTGGACATGTTGTTGGCACTGTTACCCGATAGAAACTAAGAGGATCGAAGACTCACGTTGTTTTCTACGACGAGAAGAAGAAGCACCAAGATAGTAAAAAATGTTTGAAGAAGCGTCATTGACATTCTGAGACTCTCCTGTCCTAATTTAATTGAGAATGAATGTTGTATATCCAAAAAGCAGACAAGGAGGAAGAGAAGACTCCAATTTCGACCTAACCTGTGAGATTAAAAGCTCCTTCTAGTGCGTGTGTCGTCCTCCTCGCAATTGGCTATATATATATATATATATATATATATATATATATATATATATATAGAGGCAGCTACGTAGATACATTTCCCTCCCTTCTTATTTTTTTGGGGGTGAATATATGTATCATAATTGAGTATTATCATGTTCTATTTAATATTACAAATATATTGTGTGGTGTGTGCTTCCTTGACCGAGAAAGAGGTTAGGGAAATCGTGAGCGTGGCGAAAGTTTCTCTTAGAGTTGGTGAAACACTCTGGCACTATGTAAAATTTACCTCTCCAAAAAACTGTATAATGAGGTGCACTGTATTCAAATTGGGTATAAATCTCTCGTAAAGTGGGTCTAGTCTCCCATTAGAAATTTGGTCTAATTTCTTTTAATCGAGTACATCCACTAATAATAAATTGAACCCATCTGCAGTATACTCCACTTGGCAATTTCTTGTGGTATCCAGTTTTGGTCAACTACTGAATTCTGGTTCTTTCGTCACTCCACGTTGCAATTTAACGATATTATGAACAAAATACTACTGAAAGAAGGGATTAACATATCGATTGCTCATAAATTATGAACTATAAAATTATCAGTTTTCTACGTGATAAGATATGTATTACAAACAATGGGCACTACCAAATCAATATTTTTTTAGGTGGCCAAATCAATAGTTGAAGTCACACGCTCCCAAACGTTCAAACGTTATGACATCCGATTTTTCCTAACTTTAAAATGTGTATTCGTACATTTCCTTTTTTAAGAGACATATTCTTACATTTCTTTTCATTTGTATTTTGACTCCAAAAGTTCTCACTTTGTAATGCAAAATTTTATTTGTATATACTTCCTGCCGTGATTTTCTTTGCAAAAATATTTCTGTACACCCTCAAAAGTTCCCAAAATCTAAAATTTGTAATTACATTCACTTTAATAAGATGAGTCGGCAATATTATTTTGTGGAAGGAACAATCGTACGGCCAGTAGAGAGAATCATTCCTCAATCTGCTGCTGATTCCTATGGGATGCATGTGAAGAAGCAGCGAACATGAAAATGATGCAAGCCAAACAAGAGGCATCCATGCAATGCAAAGACCACGCACCATCCACCCTCTTTTTAAATTGTGAATCTTTGTTATTCCGAGTCAGTCACGAATTTCTCCGCTTCTTAGATGCTGCTATTTTGCTTGTGGGGAGACAAAGGCAGTGCAACTTCATTTTCTAGCAGCGGCTCTGTCCCCGCCCGTGACTCTTTCGCTTGTCGCAATCCTCCTCCATTTTTGTTTCTTACCCCAGGAAAAAAAGAGAACAATAAGGAATGTCGTCATCTTGCATTGGTGTTTCTGTTAACCTTCAAAAAAAGCATTGGTTTTCCTGTTGTGTTGATGCTACTGGTGCTCCGAGCCTATGAGGGAGAGAGGGGCTTAGCCCTCAACTTTAGATCTTGTGGGTTATGTTCCTACCTTATCCTCAATTCTAAGGTTCGTCGGGTGTAAGATAAGATATGGGTTAACCTTTAAAGTAAGGTCTAGATATAGTAAGGTCTAGATATAGTTTGTACAGACCTAAATCTCGACTCTACTCATAGAATCATAAATCAGACCTTATACTTAGATCCATCTATATTAACATGTAAATATTATTTTTTTCCACGGACCTTAAAACTTTATATGAAACACGTAATGAAAAAGGACAAGATAATTCACTTCTCAACTTAAATTTAAGCATTAATATTTTTATAGTGTTTTGTGTCAAAAATAAATAAATTTGAGTGCATTTTATTATGATTTACACTCAAATGTCTAAATTATTTTGTAAGATAATAAGAGGATTGTTAGTCGATCCAATCCTTGACACAAAATTTATAATAAGGTCTGAATCCTACCTTTAAATCAAAGGTCTAAATTTAGATCCTATGAGTCATTTACCTTACCCTATCCATTACCTTGTGTTCCAGACCACGAGTTGCTTGATACGTACCTCGTGAGCTCCCTGTCGGGTTCGAGTCGAGACATGAGATACCAAATGTTAGGTATTCAGTTGTCGCCTCGTGAGTTCCTCCTCCTTGTTTGTATACCAAGCAAGACATGATTAGATGTCATACCATGGGTGGATGAATTGGATTGTATCGTGTAGAGATAATTTTTTCTTCTTCCTGGAGATACTTCACTCATTTTCTTCACTACATGAGTTAAAGCTGACTCCATTAAAGAAAAAAAAAGTAGAGACTACTGATTGGTTAGAGTACGAGCATTGACCATGTTAACCATTAGATCAGGGTCTTAATCTATATAATTTCTAGGATAGCTTTTTTATAATTAGAATTTTGTATATGAACAAATGTATAAAGAGAGTTATAGAGTAAAAGTGCACCAAGAAACAACCTAAACAAATGCACAAGAAGCACGCTCGGTAGGGGATACACTAGCAGATGCTATTATTGCCCAGAAATAAGGACAGGATGTTGGAGGGATGACCACCAGATACCGACATAGGCATAGTTGTTAACAGCAACCCACAATTTCAGGGTAGATACAGATCGACCCCTCTTAAGAAAACTGCAGAAAATGTAGATTCTAGCTTATGCCATTGCCACGGTTCAAGCAAACACATTCTCTCTTGCATAACATAGGAGGAATTCGCCTCGATAGGAATACTTCCAGCGACCACCTTTGAGGGCATGGTCATCAAGTCTTCCAGACAAAGCAGAGAAATCATGGTTCAAAAATCACGGAAATGAGAATTTGTATAGGCAAGCAGACAGCCGACACAGAACAACTTGACCAAATATTAAGACCCTGCACAAGTCTCTGGACATCAATGGACTATCGCCAGAATTGAACAAAAGAAACCAACAGTTGCTTTAAATACCGAATACCTCGAGTAGCTAGATAGTTATACTCCCAAAAATCAAGAAATCGATCAAGCAAGACAATCACGCTTCGCCATGCAAGTAAGAATCGAGTTGTAGCAAAGGCTCCAGTATTCTCTAGCTGGTATAAAAATTCATGGCAAATTGGCAGGTAGGCGGCACCCAAAAGTGGATGCAGTTCTGAATATCAGAAACATTTTACTTAGGATCAACTCCAAAAATCAGTACATACCTTCTGAACAAAGTGAAAACATGAATGAGGACACTCACCTTTTACCGGTCAGAGCTCCATAACCTGATCTGACAAGAAAATCCAGAACTCTAGAAAAAATGCTCTCATAGTGAGGCCAGACTACTTCTCCTGCATCCCATCACAATGACCCACTTAGAATTTTTATAAGAGCCATAAATGCAAAAATAATTCAAAATGTGTCACATTAATCCAAAACTGCATCACTGAAATATCAGATCGCCCTAACACATTTATCTCACCTAAGCTCAAAAAATTGCTTTGGAGAAATGAAACCAGATTGCTCGATCTCTTTAGCCGTTTATGCCTTTTCATCACTGAAATATCAGATGAAGAACACTCTTCATCAAAATAACCGACCTTAGATTCAGTTTTGCAAGATACAATTTCAAACCACATCCCACTGGGAAATTGTCTTCTTCTAAACAACCAAATCAAAATTTTGGCATATGATGTACAGTGTATCACTGATATAGCAATTTCCATAAGGACGCAAAAGAGCATGATGGATGTGTTCAGAATTGTAAAGAAAATATAGAAAACAGAAGTTGTTGGCAACAAAAGTATCAGTGGAGCAAACAGATGGGATCCAACAATGTGCTGCTTCACACCATAGTCATAGCTGTCCAACCTCTCACGGAGAGGGTTCCATTTACGACCCCTACAAACAATTTTACAAACCATATAAGCAACTGACTTGAATAAACTATCCAATAAACAAGCACAAAGAAGAATTTTCTCAATCCATTTTATGGTATTATTATGCAGATTACAATCTACATGTATGCAACATCACCATTACTTTCCAATTCTTCCAATAATCCACATCCTATAAAACTCCCATTCAAAAAAAAAAATTCTACGACAAAACATGGCCTCTTTTAGCACATTTTGTCTTTCCTATCAAGCAACAGAGATCACTGTTTACAAGCCAAACCAGAATCTTTATAAAGGGTTCAACATTGCAATAGAAAAATATAAAGCAGCCAACCCTTTTTCATCTACCAACGAACTTAAACAAATATGTAACTTTTCCATGTTAATCAAGGACAGAGGTGGAACCATAGGTAGGAAGAACTTAGACAGTTGCTTGAAGTGATGCTTCAGTGGACCTTTTGGTCTCAAGGTAGGTTTTAATTGAAAGAAAAAAAAGAGTGAAGGTTCTAATAAAAAAATTACACCCTAATCTTACAGTAATTCCAATAGAATGCTTAATAACAAATATTCTAAGATTTTAATGTACAGTTAGCTGGTACTATGTTCTACCGAACACCATCAAGTTCAGTATATCACCGCTAACATCCAACCTAATGGTAAAAGGATGGGAGGCCAACTAGGATGGTGCAAGTTTGAACCTTGATAGCAACAGCTTTATGATACAATTAATTGTAATTTATGCAATATTGTAGGTTCCTCAAAAATGAAAAAACGAGGAGTGTTTTCTGACTAAGAATTTTGTTCGAGAGCACAAAATGTCACTATTAGAATTATAAGTTTGCAGTTCAGTTTTGCATATCAGAATCCACATATCACGACATAATTTGATAATTATTGTTTAACCAGGTGTCATCCCATTTCACTCAAGACATTAGCAATGTACTTCCCATCAACCAAAGAATCGTATGTCATAATATCAAACAAGTTACATTTGCTATAAACTACTGATGAAACTAGGAAATCAAGCCACTAGCTGACGCTAACTACAAAACAGGCATTGTGTCGAGCAGAGATATTTTATGTGCTTTGCATATCAAAATTTGAAAGTTTTCAGATGTCTATATGTGCAAATCCAAAAGTTTTACCTGAAAAGACGTCAAAGTGATGCTATTGCTTGCGTCTGTTTTGAATAAGAAACAGAGAGTTCCCAGTGAAGAGTTGACACGTGCATTGAAGCTAGACGAGTCATGTCAATGGTCAAAGCTGCGGGAATAGTTGCTCCAAAAAGAATCCCCAACACAGCGAGTCCTTTAATGAAATAGGCGAAGAAGTAACCAAGAAAGAGCCAAAGGGTCGACCAGATTTGTATAACATCTAGTGATATCATGCCTAAAGCCCCTGCAAGATCCATATTTAACTTGAAACCCGCTGGTATTCCCATCAACCATACACATCCAGATCGCAACAATTCGTTTGTGACAGCTTCATCAAAATCGGAAATCCAAAGCCAAGTGGTTTCTACATGCAATAGCAGCACTAAGCCAATCACGTTTCCCAAAAGTAGGTCAACAACTAAACTTGACCAGACAGAATTCCTATACAATGCAGCTTTCTCCGAATATTCCACGCATGATGTCGACTTTGTGCGTAAGATTAAAAACATTCATACTATCAGAAGATATCAAGATTAACTGTAACTTGATGCAAGAGAAGAACGTACACAAAAGACACAGATGCAAGAAAAATACACAATAATCAAGTAGCAATCATTCATGGCAGCCTAAAAATGACAAAAAAATTACTAGGAAAGTTTAAGTTTACAAGCTACTGGCCACAAAAATTAGAATTTCCCATATAAATATAGATTAAAGGAACCAAAGATGCTTTCCTTGAAATAATTACATGTGGTTCTCATATCATTTCAAGACAAGTATACTATTCCGTTGTTAAAGAAATTTTACCTGATACTGTTATTTTGGAGAAAGAAAGGCCCATATAGTATCTGGCAACAGCGAGACCTGATATTTGATAACGTGGTCTCAGATCTTCTTAATGAAGAGTTGTGCAGCCAGTTAGTGGATCCAAAATGGAAGCATCTACCTAACAACTGAAACATCACATAGAAAACAGTTGAAATTGAAGCAGCTGTAACCGCCAACAATTTCCACCGCAGTGCACAAGCCCTGAGATGCCAATGAATGGACTGTACAATCAACAACAAGAAAGAAACATGGTCAAACAAAGCTGAGAGCTTAGCTTCACATAGATGATGAAAAAACCAACCTACCAGTTCCAAGAACCCGCGCTCCTCTCGTGAACAATTGAAGTGGTGACAGCTGCAGCACTATTGATAGCGAGGATGACCGTCTCCTTAAATAGCAGAAAGTAAGAAACGAGGTTGTCATTGAGGAGAAACAATTTAGATAAAGGTATTCATAAATTGTTTGAACTTGCAAAAAATGAAGTAGTAGTAGCATTACAAGAGAATGTAAGAGCAAATCTGCAAAATATTACCATGTCAAACAGTGGGGGGTCTTTCCCATGAATCTCTTCCACCCAATTGGGTTTCTTTTGTGTACTCTTCTTCGCAATGTTTGATAAATTATGATAATTCAGCGAATAGTGTTGTACCCCATACAAAGGAGTCTCATAAAGTATCACCTATAATATATATTTGGCAAAGAAGTTGTTGCATCATCATCAGTCACAAACTAGCAAAACAGCCAGAAGAAAAAAGAAGAGCAGCATCCATGAGGTATCATGACTTACATACGTGAACATCGCAAAGCGTAAGGACACGCCCACCCCAATGGACATGATCCAACATTGGATGCCAACCAATCCCTGTATCATCATCGTCATGAGAAACATGCCCCGCGACAATCCAATCCCTCTTTCCACAGCAGTCACCGAAACAGGACGGACCCGAACCACCATCAAAACCAGAGTTTCCACATTGCTCTCCTACCTCCTCCTGGACCGGAACACACTTGCCCACCATACAGAAGGTGGCCTTCCCCTGGAGAGAAACCAGGATTCTCTCATTCGCTCCGCGGAGGGTCTCCTATTCAATTCAAACCCCTCTCACTTTTGAAAACGAATTCAAAACCGGAATTCAACAATCTGACGTAAATAAGACCCATTAAGAAATAGAGAAGAGATTATTTATTTATTAACCTGGAAGAGAGGAAGAGGAGGAAGATAGGAAAGCGAGAGCTCGTCGCGAGAAAAAGCAATGACGACGTCCAGCGATGCCGGAGAGCAACAGATGAACCACCCCAAGAGGAGACACGAACCCGAACCCGACGCTCTTCCTCTCGGCCACCAAATCCTGCAGCACTTCATCATCCGATCGGATCTGTTTGAGTGAGTTAGGGTTTCAGGATTTTGACTGACTGGTCTAGTCTGTTACTGTTGTTGGGTTAAAAAAGTAAACTATTCTATTCATGATGGTCACTCAACTATTTATTGTTTCATTGTTAGTCATTCAATTTCAAGTTGTTTTCTCTAGAGGTCACACTATCGACTTTTCATTCATTCGACTCATCAATGAGGCTTGCTTGAATGCTATAAGAAAATTCAAGGAAGTCCTAGTTATAGCCTTAGCCATCACATCCTCATCCCAAGCATGATCCTATCAAAGGCACAAATGAATTACATTACATCGGAAGATGAACTGCTAGCAATGGTGTACACTTGCGATAAGTTTAAGTCGTACATACTGAGATATTGAAAGTTATTGTCTACAACGATCATGCAGTTTTGAAGTACCTTTTTCCCAAACAAGATAATAATTATGATGATAGATTTTAAGGAAAATTAGCCTAAGGTCTCTAGTATTTAATGAAACACCTATTTTAATCCTTACTATTTTCAATAACCTTTATTAGTCCTCTTAGTTTGAAATAATATACCTCTTAGATTCATACACCTCTGAGATTACATGGTTGATCTCCACTTTGCGGAGATCGTGAATTACCTTGACCCTAAAGGGATGAGGGTGTGTGACATTTTCATCCCAGATCACAAGGCAAGACCCTTTTGCTCATCAGTTAGTTATTTATTTACGGTTGAGTGAGAATTTTGTTCTTGAATTTGCTAACTGGTTTATATTTTGTTTCCGATTATATGTAGGTCATAAGCGAGCTTGATGTATACGCTAGTGTTGGAGCCAAACTCTTCGCCAAATTCTTCGCTTGAATCTTTGCCAAACTCTTCGCCAAACGCTTTGCCTCATTCTTCACCAAATTCTTCACCTCAATCTTTGCCAAACTCTTTGCTTCAATCTTTACCAAACTCTTCGCCAACGTATTTGCCAAACTCTTCGCCTCATTCTTCGTCAAACTCTTCGCCAAATTTTTTTACTCATCCTTCGCCTTATTCTTTGCCAAATTCCTCTCCTCAATCTTTGCCAAATTCCTCTCCTCAATCTTTGCCAAATTCTTTTCCTCATTCTTCGCCAAAATCTTTGCCAAACTCTTCCCCTCAATCTTTGTCAAACTCTTCGCCTCAATATTTTCCAAACTCTTTGCCTTAATCATCGCCAAACACTTCCCCTCAATCTCTGCCAAACTCTTCGCCAAACTCTTCGCCTCATTCTTTGCCTCATTCTTCGCCTCAATCTTTGCCAATTTCTTCGCCAAAATCTTTGCCTCAATCTTTGCTAAACTCATCACCTCATTCTTTGCCAAACTCTTCGCCAAATTCTTTGCATCAATCTTCGCAAAAATCTTTGCCTCATTCTTTGCCAAGTTCTTCTACTCATCCTTCGCCTCAATATTTGCCAAATTCTTCTCCTAAATCTTTGCCAAATTCTTCGCCAAACACATTCCCTCAATCTTCACCAAACTCTTCGCCTCAATCTTCGCAAAACTCATTGCCTCATTCTTTGCCAAACTCTTTGCCAAATTCTTCGCTTAATCTTTGCCAAACTCTTCGCCTCATTCTCCTCCGAACACTTTGCCAAATTCTTTGCCTCATTCTTCACCAAATTCTTCCACTCAATTTTTGCCAAATTCTTTGCCAAACTCTTCGCAAAGTTCTTCTAAATTTTTTGCCTCATTCTTTGCCTAGTTCTTCGCCTCATTGTTCGCCAAACTCTTCACCAAATTCTTCTCTAAATTCTTTGCCTCAATCTTTGCAAAATTCTTCACCTTAATCTTTGCCAAAAATTTTGCCTCATTCTTCGCAAAACTCTTTACCAAATTCTTATACTCATCCTTCGCCTCATTCTTTGCCAAATTCTTCTCCTCAATCTTTGCCAAATTCTTTCCCTCATTCTCTGCCAAAATCTTTGCCTCATTCTTCGCCAAATTCTTTGCCTCATTCTTCCCCCAATCTTTGCCAAATTCATTATTCGCCAAATTCTTCTACTCATCCTTTACCTCATTTTTTGCCTCAATCTTCGCCAAATTCTTTGCCAAAATCTTTGCCTCATTCTTCGCCAAATTTTTTTCCAAAATCTTCGACAAACTCTTTCCCTTACTTTTCGCAATACTCTTTGCCTCAATCTTTGCCAAACTCTTTGCCTCAATCATCGCCAAACTCTTTGCCTCCTTCTTTGTCAAATTCTTCACCTCAATCTTCGCCAAACTCTTCGTCTCAATCTTTGCCAAACTCTTTGCCTCATTCTTCGCCAAACACTTCACCAAATTCTTTGAAAATTTTTTTACCTCATTCTTCACCTTATTCCTCGCCTTATTCTTCGCCAAATTCTTCACCTCAATCTTCGCCAAATTCTTAGCCAAACACTTTGCCTCATTCATCACCAAACTCTTCGCCTCAATCTTTGCTAAATTCTTCCCAAACTATTTGCCCCAGTCTTCGCCTCATTCCTTACAAAATTCTTTCACCAATTTCTTTGTCTTAATAATTTCTCCAAATGTGAACTCTTTGTCTCAATCTTTGCAAAAATCTTTGCTGCAATCATTGCCAAATTCTTCGCCTCATTCTTCACCAAATTCTTTGCCAAAATCTTTTTCAAATTATTCGCCAAACTCTCCGCCTCAATCTTTGCCTCAATCTTCGCCAAATTCATTATTCGCCAAACTCTTCTACTCATCCTTCGCCTCATTCTTCACCTCAATCTTTGCCAAATTCTTTGCCTCAATCTTCGCCAAATTTTTTGCCTCAATCTTCGCCAAATTCTTTGCATCATTCTTTGCCAAATTCTTTGCCAAACTCTTCTCCTGAATCTTTGCCAAACTCTTCACCTCAATCTTTGCCAAACTCTTCGCCTCATTGTTGACCAAACTATTCGCCTCATTCTTCGCCAAACTCTTAGCCAAACTCTTCTCCTTATTCTTCGCCAAATTCTTCATCTCAATCTTCGCTAAATTCTTTACCAAAATCTTCGCCAAGTTCTTTGCTAAATTCTTCACCAAATTCTTTGCCTCATTATTCACCTCATTCTTGACCTCATTCTTCACCTTATTCTTTCGCCTCAATCTTTGCCTCATCCTTCGAAAAATTCTTTGCCTCAATTTTTGCCAAATTCTTTGTCAAAATCTTTGTCAAGTACTTCCCAAATTCTTCACCTCATTCTACGCCAAATTCTTTGATTCAATCTTTGCCAAATTGTTCGCCTCATTCTTCTTCAAAATCTTTGCCAAATTCTTTGCCTCATTCTTCGCCAAATTATTCACCTTATCCTTGGCCTTATTCTTCGCCAAATACTTTGCCTCCTTCTTCATCTCAATCTTTGCCAAATTCATTATTCACCAAATTTTTCTACTAATCCATCGCCAAATTGTTCGCCTCAATCTTCACCAAGTTCTTTGCCTCATTATTTTCCAAAATCTTCACCAAACTTTTTCCCTCAATTTTTGCCAAACTCTTCGCCTAAATCTTTTCCAAAATCTTCACAAAACTCTTCGCCTCAATCTTCGCCAAACTCTTCGCCTCATTCTTCGCCAAAATGTTCACCTCATTCTTTGCCAAATTCTTCGCCTACGTCTTTGCCAAACTCTTTGCCAAATTATTTGCCTCAATCTTTGCCAAAATTTTCATCTCATTCTTTGCCAAACTCTTCGCCAAATTCTTCTACTCATCCTTTACCTCATTCTTTGCCAAATTCTTTCTCTCAATCTTTGCCGAATTCTTCACCAAAATCTTTGCTAAACTCTTCCCCACAATCTTCGCCAAAGTTTTTGCCTCAATCTTTGCCAAACTCTTTGCCAAATTCCTCAATATTTGCCAAACTCTTTGCCTCATTCTTCGCTAAACTCTTTGCCAAATTCTTCGGCGCATTCTTTGCCGCATTCTTCGCCTCATTTTTTGCCAAGAATTTGGTGAAGAATGAGGCAAAGAGTTTGGCAAAGATTGAGGCAATGAATTTGGTGAAGAATGAGGCGAAGAGTTTGGCTAAAAATTTGGCAAAGATTGACGCTAAGAATTTGGAGAAGAATGAGGTAAAGAATAAAGTGAAGAATAAAATGAAGAATTTGGCAAAGAATGAGGTGAAGAATTTGGCGAAGAATGAGGTGAAGAATTCGGCAAAGAGTTTGGCAAGAATGAGGCAAAGAGTTTGGGGAAGATTGAGGCAAAGAATTTTGCAAAGAATTTGTCAAAGATTGAGGCGAAGAGCATTGCGAAGAATGAGGCAAAGAGTTTGGCGAAGATTGAGGCGAAGAGTTCGACGAAGATTAAGGGGAAGAGTGGCAATGATTTTGACAAATAATTTGGTGAAGAATTTGGTAATAAATGAGGCAAAGAATTTATTGAAGATTTTGGCAAAGAATTGGGCGAAGATTGAGGTGAAGAATTTGGCAAAGAATGAGGTGAAGGATGAGTAGAAGAATTTGGCAAAGAGTTTTGCGAAGATTGAGGCGAAGATTTTGAAAAAGATTGAGGCAAAAAATTTGGTGAAGAGTTTGGCAAAGAGATTGGCGAAGAATGAGGCAAAGATTTTGGCGAAGATTGAGGCAAAGAATTTGGCAAAGAGTTTTGCAAAGAATTTAGCGAAGAGTTTGGCAAAGAATGATGCGAAGAGTTTGGCAAAGAATGAGGCAAAGTATTTGGCAAAGATTGAGGCGAAGAGTTTGGCAAAGATTTGGTGTAGAATGAGGCAAAATATTTGGCGAAGATTTTGGCGGAGATTGAGGCAAAGAGTTTGCATGTAGAGAAATGATTGAGGCAAAGAAATTGTGAAAGAATTTGACAAGGAATGAGGTAAAAAGTTTGGTAAAGATTGAGGCAAAGAGTTTGGCAAGATTGAGGCGAAGAGTTTGGGGAAGAATTTGACAAATATTGAGGCAAAGAATTTGGTGAAGAATGAGGTGAAGTATGAAGCGAAAAATTTGGTGAAGAATGAGGCAAAGAATTTGGAGAATATTTTGGCGAAGAATTTGGCGAAGATTTAGGTGATGAATGAGGCAAAGAATTTGGCAAAGAGTTTGGCGAAGAATGAGGTGAAGAGTTTGATGAAGATTGAGGGGAAGAATTTTGTGAAGAATTTGGCGAAGATTGAGGCAAATTGTTTGGCGAAGAATCAGGCGAAGAGTTTGACGAAGATTGAGGGGAAGAGTTTGGCAAAGATTGAGGCAAAAAGTTTGACAAAGATTGAGGAAAAGAGTTTGACAAATAATTTGGTGAAGATTTTGGCGAAGAATGAGGCAAAGAATTTGGTGAAGATTTGGGCGAAGATTGAGGAGAAGAATTTGGCAAAGAATGAGGCGAATGATGAGTAGAATAATATGGTGAAGCGTTTGGTAAAGAGTTTGGCAAAGATTGAGGCAAAGAATTGGTGAAGAATGAGGTGAAGAGTTTGGTGAAGAATGAGGTGAAGAGCTTGCGAAGAATGAGGCAAAGAGTTCGGCGAATATTGACGTGAAGAGTTTGGCAAAGAGTTTGCCAAGATTTTGGTGAAGAATTTGGTGAGGAATGAGGCAAAGAATTTGGTAAAGAATTTGGAAAAGATTGAGGTGAAGAATTTGGCAAAGATTGACACGAAGAATGATGCGAAAGATCATTAGAAGAATTTGGCAAATAATTAATTTGACAAAGATGGAGGCGAAGAATGAGGCGAAGAGTTTGGCGAAGAATGAGGCGAAGAGTTTTGCAAAGAATGAAGCAAAGAGTTTGATGAAGATTAAGGTAAAGAGTTTGGCGAAGAATGAGGTGAAGTGTTTGGCAAAGATTGAGGTAAAGAGTTTGGCAAAAATTAGGTGTAGAATGAGGCAAAAAATTTGGCAAAGATTTTGGTGGAGATTGAGGCAAAGAGTTTGCATTTGAAGAAATTATTGAGGCAAAGAAATTGTGAATTAATTTGACGTGGAATGAGGTGAAGAGTTTGGCAAAGTTTGAGGCGAAGAGTTTGGGGAAGAATTTGGCAAAGCTTGAGGCGAAGAGTTTGGTGAAGAATGAGGCGAAGAGTTTGGGGAAGAATTTGGCAAAGCTTGAGGCGAAGAGTTTGGTGAAGAATGAGGCTAAGAATTTGGCAAAGATTGAGGCAAAGAATGAGGTTATGAATAAGGTGACTAATGAAGTGAAGAATTTGGTGAAGAATGAGGCGAAGAATTTTGAGAATATTTTGGCGAAGAATTTGGCAAGTATTGAGACGAAGAATTTTGGGAAGAATGTGGCAAAGAATTTGGCTAATAGTTCAGCGAAGAGTTTGGTGAAGATTTGATGAAGAATTTTGTGAAAAATTTGGCAAAGATTGAGGCGAAGAGTTTGGCCAAGACTGAGGGAAGAGTTTGGCCAAGATTGAGGCAAAGAGTTTGGCGACAATTCAGGCAAAGAGTTTGGCAAAATGTTTGGAAAAAATTGAGGCAAAGAGTTTGACGAAGATTGAGGGGAAAAGTTTGGCGAAGATTTTGGCAAATAATTTGGCAAAGAATTTGGCGAAGAATGAGACAAAGAATTTGGTTAAGATTTTGGCGAAGAATTTGGCAGATTGATGAGAAGAATTTGGCAAAGAATGAGGCGAAGGATGAGTAGAAAAATTTGGAGAAGAGTTTGACAAAGAATGAGGTGAAGATTTTGGTAAAAGTTTGGCGAAGATTGTGGCGAAGAAATTGTTGAAGAATGGGGCGAAGAGATTGGCGAAGAATGAGGTGAAAAGTTTGGCAAAGTATCAGGTGAAGAGTTTGGCGAAGATTGAGGCGAAGAGTTTAGCAAAGAGTTTGGCGAAGATTTTGGCAAAGAATTTGGGGAAGAATGAGGCTAAGAATTTGGCAAAGATTAAGGTGAAGAATTTGGAGAAGAGTTTGGTGAAGAATGAGGTGTAGATTTTGGCTAAGAGTTTGGCAAAGATTGGGGTGAAGAAATTGTCGAAGAATGGGCCGAAGAATTTGGTAAAGAATGAGGTGAAAAGTTTGGCAAAGAATGAGGTGAAGAGTTTGGCAAAGATGGAGGCGAAGAGTTTGACGAAGAGTTTGGCGAAGAATTTGACAAAGATTGAGGCGAAGAATTTGGCAAAGATTGAGGCAAAGAATGGGGCGAAGGATGAGTAGAAGAATTTGGCGGATAATGAATTTGGCAAAGATTGAGATGAAGATTGAGGCAAAGAAGGAGGCAAAGTATTTGGCAAAGAATGAGGCGAAGAGTTTGGTGAAGATTGAGGCGAAGAGTTTGGCAAAGATTGAGGCGAAGAATTTGGTGAAGAATGAGGCAAAGAGTTTTGCAAAGAATAAGGCAAAGAATTTGGTGAAGATTGGCACGAATAGTTTGGCAAAGAATGAGGAGAAGAGTTTGGTAAAGAATTTGGCAAAGATTGAGGCAAAGAATGAGGCGAAGAATCAGTAGGAGAATTTGCAAATAATGAATTTGGTGAAGTTTGAGGCAAAGATTGAGGCAAAGATGGAGGCAAAGTATTTGGCGAAGAATGAGGCGAAGAGTTTTGCGAAGAATGAGGCAAAGGGTTCGGTGAAGATTGAGGCAAATAATTTGGCGAAGATTTTGGAAAAAAATTTGGTGAAGAATGAGGTGAACAATTTGTCAAAGATTTTGGCAAAGATAGAGGCGAAGAGGATGCATTTGGAGACATGATTGAGGTGAAGAAATTATGAAAGAATTTGGCGAGGAATGAGGCGAAGAGTTTGGCAAAGATTGGGGCAAAGAGTTTGGCAAAGCTTGAGGTGAAGAGTTTGGTGAAGAATGAGGTAAAGAGTTTGGCTAAGAATTTGGCAAAGATTGAGGCAAAGACTTTGGCAAAGAATGAGGTGAAGAATAAAGTGAAGAATGAAGCAAAGAATTTGGTAAAGAATGAGGCGAAGAATTTGGCAAAGATTGAGGCAAAGAATTTGGCAAAAAATGAGGCGAAGTATTTTTTGTAAAGATTGAGGCAAAGAATTTAGCAAAGATTGAGGCGAAGAATTTGGTAAAGATTTAGGGGAAGAGTTTGGCAAAGATTTTACAAAAATTGAGGCGAAGAATGAGGCGAAGGATGAGTAGAAGAATTTGGCGAATAATGAATTTGGCAAAAATGAGGCAAAGAAGGAGGTAAAGTATTTGGTCAAGAATGAGGCGAAGAGTTTGGCGAAGAATGAGGCAAAGGATGAGTAGGAGAATTTGGCAAATAATGAATTTGGCAAGGATTGAGGCAAATAAGCAGGCGTAGTTTTTGTCAAAGAATGAGGCAAAGAGTTTGGCAAAGAATGAGGCAAAGAGTTTGGCAAAGAATGAGGCGAATAAATTTGCAATGAATTTGGCAAAGAATGAGGCGGAGAATTTGGAAAAGAATTTGTCGAAGATTTTGGCAAGGAATGAGGCGTAGAATTTGGCGATGATTGAGGCAAAGATTGAGGTAAAGATTGAGCTGAAGAGTTTGCATTTGGAGAAATGATTGAGGAGAAGAAATTGGCGAAAGAAATTGGCGAGGAATGAGGAAAAGATTGAGGTGAAGAGTTTGGTAAGGATTGAGGTGAAGAGTTTGGCAAGGATTGAGGCGAAGAGTTTAGTGAAGAATGAGGCGAAGAGTTTGGCGAAGGTTGAGGTGAAGAATGAGGCAAATAATTTGGCGAAGGACTTAGCGAAGAATTTGATGAAGAATTTGGTGAAGAATGAGGCAAAGTATTTGGCAAAGTGTTTTGGGAAGAATGAGTCAAAGTTTGAGGCAAAGAGTTTGGCAAAGATTGAGCCAAAGAGTTTGGCAAAGATTGAGGGGAAGTGTTTGGCGAATATTTTGGCGCAGAATTTGGCGAAGATTTTGGCAAAGAATGAGGCAAAGATTTTGGCAAAGATTAAGGTAAAGAGTTTTGCAAAGAATGAGACGAAGAATGAGGCAAAAATTTTGTGGAAGAATGAGGCGAAGAGTTTTGCGCAGAGTTTGGAGAAGAGTTTGGTGAAGATTTTGGAGAAGATTGAGGCGAAGATTTTGGCGAAGAATTTGACAAAGATTGAGGCAAAGTTTGAGGTGAAGATGGAGGCATGTATTTGGCAAAGAATGTGGCAAAGCATTTGGTGAAAGAATTTGGCGAAGAATGAGGTCAAGAATAAGGTGAAGAATGAAGGGAAGAATTTGGGGAAGAATGAGGCAAAGAATGAGGCGTAGAACTTGGCGAAGATTTTGGCGAAGAATTTGGTGAAGATTCAGGCAAAAAATTTGGTGAAGAATGATGGAAAGAATTTGGCAAAGAGTTTGGCAAAGAATGAGGCGAAGAGTTTGGCAAAGATTGAGGAGAAGAGTTTGGCAAAGAATTTTTCAAAGAAATTGGCGAAGAATGAGGCAAAGAGATAGGCAAAGATTGAGAAGAAGAATGAGGCGAAGGATGAGTAGAAGAATTTGGCAAATAATAAATTTGACGAAGATTGAGGCAAAGAAAGAGGCGAAGTATTTCGCGAAGAATGAAGCAAAGAAGGAGGCAAAGAAGGAGGCAAAGTATTTGGCGAAGAAGGAGCCAAAATCTTTGCCAAATTCATCCCCTCATTCTTTGCTAAATTCTTCGACAAATTTTTTGCGACATTCTTTACCAAATTCCTCGCCTCTTTATTTGCCTTATTCTTTACCTCAGTCTTTGCCAAATTCTTCGCCGCAATCTTCGCCAAATTTTTTACGTCAATCTTTGCCACATTCTTTGCCCCATTCTTTGCCAAATTCTTCGACACATTCTTTCACCAAATTCTTCGCCAAATTCTTCACCAAATTCTTTGCCTCAATCTTCGCCTCAATCTTTGCCAAATTCTTTGCCAAATTCTTCGCCTCCATCTTCACCTCATTCTCTGCCAAATTCTTCGCCACATTCTTTGCTAAATTTTTTGCCTCTTTATTTGCCTTTTTCTTTGCCACAGTCTTTGCCAAATTGTTCACCTCAATCTTTGCCAAATTCTTTGACACATTCTTCGCCTCATTCTTCGCCAAAATCTTTGCCTCAATCTTTGCCAAATTCTTTGCCTCAATCTTTGCCACATTCTTCACAACTTTCTTTGCCTCATTTTTTGCTAAATTCTTCGACACATTCTTCGCCAAATTCTTTGCCTGAATCTTTGCCAAATTTTTTGCCTCAATCTTCACCAAATTCTTTGCCAAATGCTTCGACTCAATTCTTTGCCTCAATTTTTGCCAAATACTTCACAGATTCTTTACCTCAATCTTTGCCTCATTCTTCGCCTCATTCTGCACAATATTCTTTGCCTTATTCTTTGCCACATATTTTGCCTCAATCCCTGCCTCATTCTTTGCCAAATTCTTGGACACTTTCTTTGCCAAATTCTTTGCCTCATTCCTCATCTCAATATTTGCTAAATTCTTTGCATCAATCTTTGCCAAATGCTTTGCCTCAATTCTTGGCCAAATTCTTTGCCTCAATCATCGCTAAATCCTTTCCAAATTCTTTGACTTATTCTTTGCCTCAATCTTTTCCAAATTCTTTGCATCATTCTCCGCCTCAATCTTCGCCAAAATCTTCACCAAATTCTTTGCCTCGTTCTTTTACTCATTCTTCGCCGCAAACTTTGCCAAATTCTTTTCCCAATTCATCGCCTCAATTTTTTGCCAAATTCTTCACCTTAATCATCGCCAAATTATCCATCTCATTCTTCGCATCAATCTTTGCCTAATTCTTTGCAAAATCTTTGACTAATTTTTTGCCTCAATCTTTGCCAAATTCTTCGCCTCATTCTTCGCCAAATTCTTTACCTCATTCCTCGCCTCAATCTTGGCCAATTACTTTGCCTCAATCTTTGCCACATTTTTTGCCTCAATCTTTGCCAATTTATTCACCTCAATTATTTTCCAAATTCTTGGCCTCAATCTTTGCCAAATTCTTCACAAATTCTTCGACTCATTCTTCGCCTCAATCTTTGCCAAATTCTTTGCCTCGTTCTCTGCCTCAATCTTTGACAATTTTTTTGCCGAATTCTTCGCCTCAATCTTTGCCACATTCTCCATCTCATTCTTCGCCTCAATTTTTGCCAAATTTTTTTCCACATTCTTCGCTTCAATCATTTTCAAATTCTTCACCTCATTCTTCGCATCAATTTTTGCTAAATTCTTCGCCTCAATCTTTGCCAAATTATTTGCCTCATCCTTCGCCTCAATCTTCGCCTCAATCTCCGCCAAATTCTTTGCAAAATCTTTGACTTTCACCTCAATCTTTGCCAAATTCTTCGCCTCAATCTTTGCCAAATTCATCGCCTCTTTCTTCACCAAATTCTTTGCCTCATTCTTCGCCAAATTCTTTGCTTCATTCTTCGCCAAATTCATTGCCTCATTCTTTGTCTCAATATTTGCCTCAATCTTCACCAAATTCTTCGCCTCATTCTTCCTTAAATTCATTCTTCATCAAATTATTTGCCTCAATCTCTGCCTCATTCTTCACCTTGATCTTTGTCTCATTCTTCACCTCAATCTTTGCCAAATTCATCGCCTCATTCTTCGCCTCAAACTTTGCCAAATTCTTCGCCTCATTCTTCTCCAAATTTTTCACTTCAATCTTCGCCAAATTCTTTGCCAAATTCATCGCGTCATTCTTCGCCTAAATTTTTGCCTCAATCTATGCCAAAATTTGTGCCTCAATCTTTGCCAAAATTTTTGACTCAATCTTTGCCAAGTTCTTCGCCTCATTCTTTGCCAAATTCTTCGCTGCAATCTTCACCAAATTCTTTGCCTCATTCTTCGCCAAATTCTTTGCCTCAATCTTTGCCAAATTCTTTGCCTCAATCTTTGCCAAATTCTTTTCCACACTCTTCGCCTCAATCTTCGCCGCATTCTTTGCCAAATTATTTGACGAATTCTTTGCCTCACAATCGTCGCCAAATTCTTCGCCAAAAGCTTCACCTCATTTTTTGCCAAATTCATCGCCTCAATCTTTGCCAGATTTTTGGCTCAATCTTCGGAAATTTTTTTGCCTCAATCTTCGCCAAATTCTTTGCATCCACCTTCGCCAAATTCTTCACCAAATTTAAACTCAATCTTTGTCAAAATCTTTGCCTCTATCTTCGCCACATTCTTTACCAAATCCTTCGACATAATCTTCGCAGCATTCTTCGCCAAATTCTTTGTCTCAATCTTCGCCAAATTCTTCACCAAATGCTTCATCTCAATTCTTTGCCATATTCTTTGACTCATTTTTTGACTCAATCTTCTCCAAATTCTTCACCTCATTCTTCGCCTCAATCTTTGCCTGAATCTTTGCAAAATTCTTCACCTCATTCTTCACCTCATTCTTCACCTCATTCTTCGCCTCAATCTTTGCAAGAAAAGGCAAGAAAAGGCATGAAATGGCAAGAAAAGGCATGAAATGGCAAGAAAAGGCATGAAAAGACAAAAAAATGCATGAAAAGGTATGAAAAGACAAGAAAAGGCATGAAAAGGTAAGAAAATGCTTGAAAAGGCAAGAAATGGCAAGGAAAGGCAAGAAAAGGCATGAAAAGTCAAGAAAAGGCATGAAAATGCATGAAAAGGCATGAAAATGCAAGAAAAGGCATGAAAATGCATGAAAAGGCAAGAAAAGTCATGAAAAGGCATGAAAAGGCAAGAAAAGTCATGAAAAGGCATGAAAAGACATGAAAAGGCAAGAAAAAGAAAGAAAAGGCATGAAAAGACAAGAAAAGGTATGAAAGGGCATGAAAAGGTAAGAAAAGGCAAGAAAAGGCATGAAAAGGCAAGAAAAGGCATGAAAAGACATGAAAATACATGAAAAGGCATGAAAAGGCAAGAAAAGTCATGAAAAGGAATGAAAAGGCAAGAAAGGTCATGAAAAGGCATGAAAAGGCAAAAAAAGGCAAGAAAAGGTAAGAAAGGGAAAAATAAGGCAAGAAAAGGCATGAAAAGGCAAGAAAAGTCATGAAACGGCAAGAAAAGGCAAGAAAAGGCAAGAAAAGGCAAGAAAATGCAAGAAAAGGCAAGAAAAGGCATAAAAAGGCAAGAAAAGGTAAGAAAAGGCAAGAAAAGGCATAAAAAGGCAAGAAAAGGCAAGAAAAGTCATGAAAAGGCATGAAAAGGTAAGAAAAGGCATGAAAAGGCAAGAAAAGGCAAGAAAAGGCATGAAATGGCAAGAAAAGGCATGAAATGGGATGAAAAGGCAAGAAAAGGTATGAAAAGGCATAAAAAGGCAAGAAAAGGTAAGAAAAGGCAAGAAAAGGCATAAAAAGGCAAGAAAAGGCAAGAAAAGTCATGAAAAGGCATGAAAAGGTAAGAAAAGGCATGAAAAGGCAAGAAAAGGCAAGAAAAGGCATGAAATGGCAAGAAAAGGCATGAAATGGGATGAAAAGGCAAGAAAAGGCATGAAAAGGCAAGAAAAGGCATGAAAAGGAAAGAAAAGGCATGAAAAGGCAAGAAAAGGCATGAAAAGGTATGAAAAGGCAAGAAAAGGCATGAAAAGGCAAGAAAAGGCATGAAAAGGCAAGAAAAGACAAGGAAAGGCATGAAAAGGCATGAAAAGGCAAGAAAAGGCAAGAAAAGCCATGAAAAGGCAAGAAAAGGCAAGAAAAGGCATGAAAAGATAAGAAAAGGAAAGAAAAGGCATGAAAAGGCAAGAAAAGGCATGAAATGTCAAGAAAAGGCATGAAAAGGCAAGAAAAGGAATGATAAGGCAAGAAAAGGCATGAAAAGGCAAGAAAAGTCATGAAAAGGTAAGAAAAGTCATGAAAAGGCATGAAAAGGACAGAAAAGGCAAGAAAAGGCATGAAAAGGCAAGAAAAGTTAAGAAAAGGCAAGAAAAGGAAAGAAAATGCATAAAAAGGCAAGAAAAGGCGTGAAAAAGCAAGAAAAAGCTTGAAAAGTGATGAAAAGGCAAGAAAAGTCATGAAAAGGCATAAAAAGGCAAGAAAAGGCATAAAAAGGCAAGAAAAGTCATGAAAAGGCAAGAAAAGGCTAGAAAAGGCATGAAAAGGAAAGAAAAGGCAAGAAAAGGCATGAAATGGCATGAAAAGTGATGAAAAGGCAAGAAAAGTCATGAAAAGGCATAAAAAGGCAAGAAAAGGCATAAAAAGGCAAGAAAAGTCATGAAAAGGCAAGAAAAGGCAAGAAAAGGCATGAAAAGGAAAGAAAAGGCAAGAAAAGGCATGAAAAGGCAAGAAAAGACATGAAAAGGCATGAAAAGGCTTGAAAAGGCAAGAAATGGAAAGAAAAAGCATGGAAAGGTAAGAAAAGGCACGAATAGGTATGAAAAGGTAAGAAAAGGCATGAAAAGGTAAGAAAAGGAATGAAAAGGCAAGAAATGTTAAGAAAAGGCAAGAAATGGCATAAAATGGCAAGAAAAGGCATGAAAAGGCATGAAAAGGCAAGGAAAGGCAAGGAAAGGCATGAAAAGGCAAGAAAAGGCAAGAAAAGGCATGAAAAGGCAAGAAAAGGCATGAAAAGCCAAGAAAAGGCATGAAAAGGCAAGAAAAGCCCTGAAAAGGCAAGAAAAGGCATGAAAAGGCATGAAAAGTCATGAAAAGGCATGAAAAGGCAAGAAAAGGAATGAAAAGGCAAGAAAAGGCATGAAAAGGCACGAAAGGTCATGAAAAGGTAAGAAAAGTCATGAAAAGGCATGAAAAGGCATGAAAAGGCAAGAAAAGGCAAGAAAAGGCATGAAAAGGCAAGAAAAGTCAAGAAAAGTCATGAAAAGGCATGAAAAGGCAAGAAAAGGCATGAAAAGGCATGAAAAGGCAAGAAAAGTTATGAAAAGGCAAGAAAAGGCATGAAAAGGTAAGAAAAGTCATGAAAATGCATGAAAAGGCAAGAAAAGGAATGAAAAGGCAAGAAATGGCAAGAAAAGGCAAGAAATGGCATGAAAAGGCAAGAAAAGGCATGAAACGGTAAGAAAAGACAAGGAAAGGCATGAAAAGGCATGAAAAGGCAAGAAAAGGCATGAAAAGGCAAGAAAAGGCATGAAAAGGCATGAAAAGACAAGAAAAGGAAAGAAAAGGCATGAAAAGGCAAGAAAAGGCATGAAAAGGAAAGAAAAGGCATGAAAAGTCATGAAAAGGCATGAAAAGGCAAGAAAAGGAATGAAATGGCAAGAAAAGGCATGAAAAGGCAAGAAAAGTCATGAAAAGTTAAGAAAAGTCATGAAAAGGAATGAAAAGGCATAAAAAGGCAAGAAAAGGGAAGAAAAGGCATGAATAGGCAAGAAAAGTTAAGAAAAGGCATGAAAAGTAAAGAAAAGTTATGAAAATGCAAGAAAAGGTAAGAAAAGGCATGAAAAGGCAAGAAAAGGCGAGAAAAGGCAAGAAAAGGCAAGAAAAGGCATGAAAAGGCAAGAAAAGGAAAGAAAATGCATAAAAAGGCAAGAAAAGGCATGAAAAAGCAAGAAAAAGCATGAAAAGTCATGAAAAGGCAAGAAAAGTCAAGAAAAGGCATGAAAAGGCAAGAAATGTCATGAAAAGGCATGAAAAGGCATGAAAAGGCAAGAAAAGGCAAGAAAAGGCATGAAAAGGCAAGAAAAGGCAAGAAAAGGCATGAAATGGCAAGAAAAGGCATGAAAAGGAAAAAAAATGCATGAAAAGGGATGAAAAGGCAAGAAAATGCATGAAAAGGCAAGAAAATGCAAGAAAAGGCAAGAAATGGCAAGGAAAGGCAAGGAAAGGCAAGAAAAGGCAAGAAAAGGCATGAAAAGTCAAGAAAAGGCATGAAAATGCATGAAAAGGCATGAAAATGAAAGAAAAGGCATGAAAATTCATGAAAAGGCAAGAAAAGTCATGAAAAGGCATGAAAAGGCAAGAAAAGGTAAGAAAGGGCATGAAATGGCAAGAAAAGGCATGAAAAGGCATGAAAAGGCAAGAAAAGACTTGAAAATGCATGAAAAGGCAAGAAAAGGCAAGAAAAGGCATGAAAAGGCAAGAAAAGGCACAAAAAGGTAAGAAAAAGAAAGAAAAGGCATGAAAAGGCAAGAAAAGGCAAGAAAACACAAGAAAAGGCAACAAAAGGAAAGAAAATGCATAAAAAGGTAAGAAAAGGCGTGAAAAACAAGAAAAAGCATGAAAAGTCAAGAAAAGGCAAGAAAAGTCATGAAAAGGCAAGAAAATTCATGAAAAGCCATGAAAAGGCAAGAAAAGGCAAGAAAAGGAATGAAAAGGCATGAAAAGTCAAGAAAAGGTATGAAAAGGCAAAAAAATGCATGAAAAGGTATGAAAAGACAAGAAAAGGCATGAAAAGGCAAGAAAATGCATGAAAAGGCAAGCAAAGGCAAGAAAAGGCAAGAAAAGGCATGAAAAGTCAAGAAAAGGCATGAAAATGCATGAAAAGGCATGAAAATGTAAGAAAAGGCAAGAAAATGCATGAAAAGGCAACAAAAGTCATGAAATGGCATGAAAAGGCAAGAAAAGTCATGAAAAGGCATGAAAAGGCAAGAAAAGTCATGAAAAGGCATGAAAAGGCAAGAAAAAGAAAGAAAAGGCATGAAAAGGCAAGAAAATGTATGAAAGGGCAAGAAAGGGCATGAAAAGGCAAGAAAAGGCATGAAAAGGCATGAAAAGGCAAGAAAAGTCATGAAAAGGAAAGAAAAGGCAAGAAAAGGCATGAAAAGGCAAGAAAAGTCATGAAAAGGCAAGAAAAGGCATGAAAAGGCAAGACAAGGTTTGAAAAGGCAAGAAAAGGCAAGAAAAGTCATGAAAAGGCATGAAAAGGCAAGAAAAGGCAAGAAAATGTAAGAAAGGGCATGAAAAGGCATGAAAAGCCATGAAAAGGCAAGAAAAGTCATGAAAAGATATGAAAAGGCAAGAAAAGGCAAGAAAAGGCATGAAAAGGCAAGAAAAGACATAAAAAGGCAAGAAAAAGAAAGAAAAGGCAAGAAAAGGCATGAAAAGGTAAGAAAACGAAAGAAAATGCATAAAAAGGCAAGAAAAGGCGTGAAAAAGCAAGAAAAAGCATGAAAAGTCATGAAAAGGCAAGAAAAGTCAAGAAAAGGCATGAAAAGGCAAGAAATGTCATGAAAAGGCATGAAAAGGCATGAAAAGGCAAGAAAAGGCATGAAAAGGCAAGAAAAGGCAAGAAAAGGCATGAAATGGCAAGAAAAGGCATGAAAAGGAAAAAAAATGCATGAAAAGGGATGAAAAGGCAAGAAAATGCATGAAAAGGCAAGAAAATGCAAGAAAAGGCAAGAAATGGCAAGGAAAGGCAAGGAAAGGCAAGAGAAGGCAAGAAAAGGCATGAAAAGTCAAGAAAAGGCATGAAAATGCATGAAAAGGCATGAAAATGAAAGAATAGGCATGAAAATTCATGAAAAGGCAAGAAAAGTCATGAAAAGGCATGAAAAGGCAAGAAAAGGTAAGAAAGGGCATGAAATGGCAAGTAAAGGCATGAAAAGGCATGAAAAGGCAAGAAAAGACTTGAAAATGCATGAAAAGGCAAGAAAAGGCAAGAAAAGGCATGAAAAGGCAAGAAAAGGCACAAAAAGGTAAGAAAAAGAAAGAAAAGGCATGAAAAGGCAAGAAAAGGCAAGAAAACGCAAGAAAAGGCAACAAAAGGAAAGAAAATGCATAAAAAGGTAAGAAAAGGCGTGAAAAAGCAAGAAAAAGCATGACAAGTCAAGAAAAGGCAAGAAAAGTCATGAAAAGGCAAGAAAATTCATGAAAAGCCATGAAAAGGCAAGAAAAGGCAAGAAAAGGAATGAAAAGGCATGAAAAGTCAAGAAAAGGTATGAAAAGGCAAAAAAATGCATGAAAAGGTATGAAAAGACAAGAAAAGGCATGCAAAGGCAAGAAAATGCATGAAAAGGCAAGCAAAGGCAAGAAAAGGCAAGAAAAGGCATGAAAAGTCAAGAAAAGGCATGAAAATGCATGAAAAGGCATGAAAATGTAAGAAAAGGCAAGAAAATGCATGAAAAGGCAACAAAAGTCATGAAATGGCATGAAAAGGCAAGAAAAGTCATGAAAAGGCATGAAAAGGCAAGAAAAGTCATGAAAAGGCATGAAAAGGCAAGAAAAAGAAAGAAAAGGCATGAAAAGGCAAGAAAATGTATGAAAGGGCAAGAAAGGGCATGAAAAGGCAAGAAAAGGCATGAAAAGGCATGAAAAGGCAAGAAAAGTCATGAAAAGGAAAGAAAAGGCAAGAAAAGGCATGAAAAGGCAAGAAAAGTCATGAAAAGGCAAGAAAAGGCATGAAAAGGCAAGACAAGGTTTGAAAAGGCAAGAAAAGGCATGAAAAGGCAAGAAAAGTCATGAAAAGGCATGAAAAGGCAAGAAAAGGCAAGAAAATGTAAGAAAGGGCATGAAAAGGCATGAAAAGCCATGAAAAGGCAAGAAAAGTCATGAAAAGATATGAAAAGGCAAGAAAAGGCAAGAAAAGGCATGAAAAGGCAAGAAAAGACATAAAAAGGCAAGAAAAAGAAAGAAAAGGCAAGAAAAGGCATGAAAAGGTAAGAAAACGAAAGAAAATGCATAAAAAGGCAAGAAAAGGCGTGAAAAAGCAAGAAAAAGCATGAAAAGTCATGAAAAGGCATGAAAAGGCATGAAAAGGCAAGAAAAGTCATGAAAAGGTATGAAAAGTCATGAAAAGGCAAGAAAAGGCAAGAAAAGGCAAGAAAAGGCATGAAAAGGTAAGAAAAGGCAAGAAAAGGCATGAAATGGCAAGAAAAGGCATGAAAAGGCAAAAAAATGCATGAAAAGGCAAGAAAATGCATGAAAAGGCAAGAAATGGCAAGAAAAGGCATGAATAGTCAAGAAAAGGTATGAAAAGGCAAGAAAAGGCAAGAAAAGGCATGAAAAGGAAAGAAAAGGCATGAAAAGGCAAGAAAAGGCAAGAAAAGGCATGAAAAGGCAAGAAATGATAAGAAAAGGCAAGAAAAGGCATGAAAAGGTATGAAAAGGCAAGAAAAGGCATGAACAGGCAAGAAAAGGAATGAAAAGGCAAGAAATGGCAAGAAAAGGCAAGAAATGGCATGAAAAGGCAAGAAAAGGCATGAAAAGGCAAGAAAAGACAAGAAAAGGCATGAAAAGGCAAGAAAAGGCAAGAAAAGGCATGAAAAGGCAAGAAAAGGCATGAAAAGGCATGAAAATGCATGAAAAGGCAAGAAAAGGCATGAAAATGCGTGAAAAGGCATGAAAAGGCATGAAAAGGCATGAAAAGGCAAGAAAAGGCATGAAAAGGCATGAAAAGGCATGAAAATGCATGAAAAGGCAAGAAAAGTCATGAAAAGGCATGAAAAGGCAAGAAAAGTCATGAAAAGGCATGAAAAGATAAGAAAAGGCTTGAAAAGGTAAGAAAGGGCATAATAAGGCAAGAAAAGGCATGAAAAGGAATGAAAAGGCAAGAAAAGTCAAGAAAAGGCATGAAAAGGCAAGAAAAAGTCATGAAAAGGCAAGAAAAGGCAAGAAAAGGCAAGAAAATGCAAGAAAAGGCAAGAAAAGGCATAAAAAGGCATGAAAAGGCAAGAAAAGGCAAGAAAAGGCATAAAAAGGCAAGAAAAGGCAAGAAAAGTCATGAAAAGGCAAGAAAAGTCAAGAAAGGCATGAAAAGGCATGAAAAGGCAAGAAAAGGCATGAAATGGCAAGAAAAGGCAAGAAAAGGCATGAAAAGGCAACAAAAGGCATGAAAAGGCAAGAAAAGGCAAGAAAAGGCATGAAAAGGCAAGAAATGGAAAGAAAAGGCATGAAAAGGCAAGAAAAGGCAAGAAAAGGCATGAAAAGGCAAGAAAAGGCATGAAAAGGCAAGAAAAGGCATGAAAAGGCAAGAAATGGCAAAAAAAGGGAAGAAATGGCATGAAAAGGCAAGAAAAGTCATGAAAAGGCAAGAAAAGGCAAGAAAAGGCATGAAAAGGAAAGAAAAGGCAAGAAAAGGCATGAAATGGCAAGAAAAGGTATGAAATGGCAAAAAAATGCATGAAAAGGGATGAAAATGCAAGAAAAGGCATGAAAAGGCAAGAAAATGGATGAAAAGGCAAGAAATGGCAAGAAAAGGCATGAATAGTCAAGAAAAGGCATGAAAAGGCAAGAAAAGGCAAGAAAAGGCATGAAAAGGCAAGAAAAGGCACGAAAAGGTATGAAAAGGCATGAAAAGGCAAGAAAAGGAATGAAAAGGCAAGAAATGGCAAGAAAAGGCAAGAAATGGCATGAAATGGCAAGAAAAGGCATGAAAAGGCAAGAAAAGGCAAGAAAAGGCAAGGAAAGGCATGAAAAGGCAAGAAAAGGCAAGAAAAGGCATGAAAAGGCAAGAAAAGGTATGAAAAGCCAAGAAAAGGAAAAAAAAGGCATGAAAAGGCAAGAAAAGGCATGAAAAGGCAAGAAAAGGCATGAAAAGGCATGAAAAGTCATAAAAAGGTGTGAAAAGGCATTAAAAGGTAAGAAAAGGAATGAAAAGGCAAGAAAAGGCATGAAAAGGCAAGAAAAGGCAAGAAAAGGTCATGAAAAGGTAAGAAAAGTCATGAAAAGGCATGAAAAGGCATGAAAAGGCAAGAAAAGGCAAGAAAAGGCATGAAAAGGAATGTAAAGTCAAGAAAAGTCAAGAAAAGGCATGAAAAGGCAAGAAAAGGCATGAAAAGGCATGAAAAGTCATGAAAAGGCATGAAAAGGCAAGAAAAGGCAAGAAAAGGCATGAAAAGGTAAGAAAAGTCATGAAAAGGCATGAAAAGGCAAGAAAAGGAATGAAAAGGCAAGAAATGGCAAGAAAAGGTAAGAAATGGCATAAAAAGGCAAGAAAAGGCATGAAACGGTAAGAAAACACAAGGAAAGGCATGAAAAGGAATGAAAAGGCAAGAAAAGGCATGAAAAGGCATGAAAAGGCATGAAAAGATAAGAAAAGGAAAGAAAAGGCATGAAAAGGCAAGAAAAGGAATGAAATGGCAAGAAAAGGCATGAAAAGGCAAGAAAAGTCATGAAAAGGTATGAAAAGTCATGAAAAGGAATGTAAAGGCATGAAAAGGCAAGAAAAGGGAAGAAAAGGCATGAATAGGCAAGAAAAGTTAAGAAAAGGCATGAAAAGTAAAGAAAAGTTATGAAAATGCAAGAAAAGGTAAGAAAAGGCATGAAAAGGCAAGAAAAGGCGAGAAAAGGCATGAAAAGGCAAGAAAAAGAAAGAAAAGGCATGAAAAGGCAAGAAAATGTATGAAAGGGCAAGAAAGGGCATGAAAAGGCAAGAAAAGGCATGAAAAGGCATGAAAAGGCAAGAAAAGTCATGAAAAGGAAAGAAAAGGCAAGAAAAGGCATGAAAAGGCAAGAAAAGTCATGAAAAGGCAAGAAAAGGCATGAAAAGGCAAGACAAGGTTTGAAAAGGCAAGAAAAGGCATGAAAAGGCAAGAAAAGTCATGAAAAGGCATGAAAAGGCAAGAAAAGGCAAGAAAATGTAAGAAAGGGCATGAAAAGGCATGAAAAGCCATGAAAAGGCAAGAAAAGTCATGAAAAGATATGAAAAGGCAAGAAAAGGCAAGAAAAGGCATGAAAAGGCAAGAAAAGACATAAAAAGGCAAGAAAAAGAAAGAAAAGGCAAGAAAAGGCATGAAAAGGTAAGAAAACGAAAGAAAATGCATAAAAAGGCAAGAAAAGGCGTGAAAAAGCAAGAAAAAGCATGAAAAGTCATGAAAAGGCATGAAAAGGCATGAAAAGGCAAGAAAAGTCATGAAAAGGTATGAAAAGTCATGAAAAGGCAAGAAAAGGCAAGAAAAGGCAAGAAAAGGCATGAAAAGGTAAGAAAAGGCAAGAAAAGGCATGAAATGGCAAGAAAAGGCATGAAAAGGCAAAAAAATGCATGAAAAGGCAAGAAAATGCATGAAAAGGCAAGAAATGGCAAGAAAAGGCATGAATAGTCAAGAAAAGGTATGAAAAGGCAAGAAAAGGCAAGAAAAGGCATGAAAAGGAAAGAAAAGGCATGAAAAGGCAAGAAAAGGCAAGAAAAGGCATGAAAAGGCAAGAAATGATAAGAAAAGGCAAGAAAAGGCATGAAAAGGTATGAAAAGGCAAGAAAAGGCATGAACAGGCAAGAAAAGGAATGAAAAGGCAAGAAATGGCAAGAAAAGGCAAGAAATGGCATGAAAAGGCAAGAAAAGGCATGAAAAGGCAAGAAAAGACAAGAAAAGGCATGAAAAGGCAAGAAAAGGCAAGAAAAGGCATGAAAAGGCAAGAAAAGGCATGAAAAGGCATGAAAATGCATGAAAAGGCAAGAAAAGGCATGAAAATGCGTGAAAAGGCATGAAAAGGCATGAAAAGGCATGAAAAGGCAAGAAAAGGCATGAAAAGGCATGAAAAGGCATGAAAATGCATGAAAAGGCAAGAAAAGTCATGAAAAGGCATGAAAAGGCAAGAAAAGTCATGAAAAGGCATGAAAAGATAAGAAAAGGCTTGAAAAGGTAAGAAAGGGCATAATAAGGCAAGAAAAGGCATGAAAAGGAATGAAAAGGCAAGAAAAGTCAAGAAAAGGCATGAAAAGGCAAGAAAAGTCATGAAAAGGCAAGAAAAGGCAAGAAAAGGCAAGAAAATGCAAGAAAAGGCAAGAAAAGGCATAAAAAGGCATGAAAAGGCAAGAAAAGGCAAGAAAAGGCATAAAAAGGCAAGAAAAGGCAAGAAAAGTCATGAAAAGGCAAGAAAAGTCAAGAAAGGCATGAAAAGGCATGAAAAGGCAAGAAAAGGCATGAAATGGCAAGAAAAGGCAAGAAAAGGCATGAAAAGGCAACAAAAGGCATGAAAAGGCAAGAAAAGGCAAGAAAAGGCATGAAAAGGCAAGAAATGGAAAGAAAAGGCATGAAAAGGCAAGAAAAGGCAAGAAAAGGCATGAAAAGGCAAGAAAAGGCATGAAAAGGCAAGAAAAGGCATGAAAAGGCAAGAAATGGCAAAAAAAGGGAAGAAATGGCATGAAAAGGCAAGAAAAGTCATGAAAAGGCAAGAAAAGGCAAGAAAAGGCATGAAAAGGAAAGAAAAGGCAAGAAAAGGCATGAAATGGCAAGAAAAGGTATGAAATGGCAAAAAAATGCATGAAAAGGGATGAAAATGCAAGAAAAGGCATGAAAAGGCAAGAAAATGGATGAAAAGGCAAGAAATGGCAAGAAAAGGCATGAATAGTCAAGAAAAGGCATGAAAAGGCAAGAAAAGGCAAGAAAAGGCATGAAAAGGCAAGAAAAGGCACGAAAAGGTATGAAAAGGCATGAAAAGGCAAGAAAAGGAATGAAAAGGCAAGAAATGGCAAGAAAAGGCAAGAAATGGCATGAAATGGCAAGAAAAGGCATGAAAAGGCAAGAAAAGGCAAGAAAAGGCAAGGAAAGGCATGAAAAGGCAAGAAAAGGCAAGAAAAGGCATGAAAAGGCAAGAAAAGGTATGAAAAGCCAAGAAAAGGAAAAAAAAAGGCATGAAAAGGCAAGAAAAGGCATGAAAAGGCAAGAAAAGGCATGAAAAGGCATGAAAAGTCATAAAAAGGTGTGAAAAGGCATTAAAAGGTAAGAAAAGGAATGAAAAGGCAAGAAAAGGCATGAAAAGGCAAGAAAAGGCAAGAAAAGGTCATGAAAAGGTAAGAAAAGTCATGAAAAGGCATGAAAAGGCATGAAAAGGCAAGAAAAGGCAAGAAAAGGCATGAAAAGGAATGTAAAGTCAAGAAAAGTCAAGAAAAGGCATGAAAAGGCAAGAAAAGGCATGAAAAGGCATGAAAAGTCATGAAAAGGCATGAAAAGGCAAGAAAAGGCAAGAAAAGGCATGAAAAGGTAAGAAAAGTCATGAAAAGGCATGAAAAGGCAAGAAAAGGAATGAAAAGGCAAGAAATGGCAAGAAAAGGTAAGAAATGGCATAAAAAGGCAAGAAAAGGCATGAAACGGTAAGAAAACACAAGGAAAGGCATGAAAAGGAATGAAAAGGCAAGAAAAGGCATGAAAAGGCATGAAAAGGCATGAAAAGATAAGAAAAGGAAAGAAAAGGCATGAAAAGGCAAGAAAAGGAATGAAATGGCAAGAAAAGGCATGAAAAGGCAAGAAAAGTCATGAAAAGGTATGAAAAGTCATGAAAAGGAATGTAAAGGCATGAAAAGGCAAGAAAAGGGAAGAAAAGGCATGAATAGGCAAGAAAAGTTAAGAAAAGGCATGAAAAGTAAAGAAAAGTTATGAAAATGCAAGAAAAGGTAAGAAAAGGCATGAAAAGGCAAGAAAAGGCGAGAAAAGGCATGAAAAGGCAAGAAAAGGCAAGAAAAGGCATGAAAAGGCAAGAAAAGGAAAGAAAATGCATAAAAAGGCAAGAAAAGGCATGAAAAAGCAAGAAAAAGCATGAAAAGTCATGAAAAGGCAAGAAAAGTCATGAAAAGGCATGAAAGGCAAGAAAAGTCATGAAAAGGCATGAAAAGGAAAGAAAAGGCATGAAATGGTAAGAAAAGGCATGAAATGGCAAAAAAATGCATGAAAAGGGATGAAAAGGCAAGTAAATGCATAAAAAGGCAAGAAAATGCATGAAAAGGCAAGAAATGGCAAGGAAAGGCAAGGAAAGGCAAGAAAAGGCAAGAAAAGGCATGAAAAGTCAAGAAAAGGCATGAAAATGCATGAAAAGGCATGAAAATGCAAGAAAAGGCATGAAAATGCATGAAAAGGCAAGAAAGTCATGAAAAGGCATGAAAAGGCATGAAAAGACAAGAAAAGGTAAGAAAGGGCATGAAAAGGCAAGAAAAGGCATGTAAAGGCATGAAAAGGCAAGAAAAGTCTTGAAAAGGCATGAAAAGGCAAGAAAAGGCATGAAAAGGCAAGAAACGGCACAAAAAGGCAAGAAAAAGAAAGAAAAGGCATGAAAAGGCAAGAAAAGGCAAGAAAAGGAAAGAAAATGCATAAAAAGGCAAGAAAAGGCGTGAAAAAGCAAGAAAAAGCATGAAAAGTCATGAAAAGGCAAGAAAAGTCATGAAAAGGCATGAAAAGGCAAGAAAAGTCATGAAAAGGCATGAAAAGGCAAGAAAAGACAAGAAAAGGAATGAAAAGGCATGAAAAGTCAAGAAAAGGTATGAAAAGGCAAAAAAATGCATGAAAAGGTATGAAAAGACAAGAAATTCATGAAAAGGCAAGAAAATGCATGAAAAGGCAAGAAATGGCAAGGAAAGGCAAGAAAAGGCAAGAAAAGGCATGAAAAGTCAAGAAAAGGCATGAAAATGCATGAAAAGGCATGAAAATGTAAGAAAAGGCAAGAAAATGCATGAAAAGGCAAGAAAAGTCATGAAATGGCATGAATAGGCAAGAAAAGTCATGAAAAGGCATGAAAAGGCAAGAAAAGTCGTGAAAAGGCATGAAAAGGCAAGAAAAAGAAAGAAAAGGCATGAAAAGGCAAGAAAATGTATGAAAGGGCAAGAAAGGGCATGAAAAGGCAAGAAAAGGCATGAAAAGGCATGAAAATTCAAGAAAAGTCATCAAAAGCAAAAAAAAGGCAAGAAAAGGCATGAAAAGGCAAGAAAAGGCATGAAAAGGCATGAAAAGGCATGAAAAGGCAAGAACAGGCATGAAAAGGCAAGAAAAGGCATGAAAAGGCAAGACAAGGTATGAAAAGGCAAGAAAAGGCATGAAAAGGCAAGAAAAGCCATGAAAATTCAAGAAAAGGCAAGAAAAGGCATGAAATGGCAAGAAAAGGCATGAAAAGGAAAAAAAAGGCATGAAAAGGGATGAAAAGGCAAGAAAATGCATGAAAAGGCAAGAAAATGCAAGAAAAGGCAAGAAATGGCAAGGAAAGGAAAGGAAAGGCAAGAAAAGGCAAGAAAAGGCATGAAAAGTCAAGAAAAGGCATGAAAATGCAAGAAAAGGCATGAAAATGCTTGAAAAGGCAAGAAAAGTCATGAAAAGGCATGAAAAGGCATGAAAAGGCAAGAAAAGGTAAGAAAGGGCATGAAATGGCAAGAAAAGGCATGAAAAGGCATGAAAAGACTTGAAAAGGCATGAAAAGGCAAGAAAAGGCAAGAAAAGGCATGAAAAGGCAAGAAAAGGCACAAAAAGGTAAGAAAAAGAAAGAAAAGGAATGAAAAGGCAAGAAAAGGCAAGAAAAGGCAAGAAAAGGCAAGAAAAAGAAAGAAAATGCATAAAAAGGCAAGAAAAGGCGTGAAAAAGCAAGAAAAAGCATGAAAAGTCATGAAAAGGCAAGAAAAGTCATGAAAAGGCAAGAAAAGTCATGAAAAGGCATGAAAAGGCAAGAAAAGTCATGAAAAGGCATGAAAAGGCAAGAAAAGGCAAGAAAAGGAATAAAAAGGCATGAAAAGTCAAGAAAAGGTATGAAAAGGCAAAAAAATGCATGAAAAGGTATGAAAAGACAAGAAAAGGCATGAAAAGGCAAGAAAATGCATGAAAAGGCAAGCAAAGGCAAGAAAAGGCAAGAAAAGGCATGAAAAGTCAAGAAAAGGCATGAAAATGCATGAAAAGGCATGAAAATGTAAGAAAAGGCAAGAAAATGCATGAAAAGGCAACAAAAGTCATGAAATGGCATGAAAAGGCAAGAAAAGTCATGAAAAGGCATGAAAAGGCAAGAAAAGGCATGAAAAGGCAAGAAAAGGCAAGAAAAGTCATGAAAAGGAAAGAAAAAGCAGGAAAAGGCATGAAAAGGCAAGAAAAGGCATGAAAAGGCAAGAAAAGGTAAGAAAAGGCATGAAAAGGCAAGAAAAGGCATGAAAAGGCAAGAAAAGGCATGAAAAGGCAAGACAAGGTATGAAAAGGCAAGAAAAGGCATGAAAAGGCAACAAAAGTCATGAAAAGGCATGAAAAGGCAAGAAAAGGCAAGAAAAGGTAAGAAAAGGGATGAAAAGGCATGAAAAGGCATGAAAAGCCATGAAAAGGCAAGAAAAGTCATGAAAAGATATGAAAAGGCAAGAAAAGGCAAGAAAAGGTATGAAAAGGCAAGAAAAGGCATAAAAAGGCAAGAAAAAGAAAAAAAAGGGAAGAAAAGGCATGAAAAGGTAAGAAAACGAAAGAAAATGCATAAAAAGGCAAGAAAAGGCGTGAAAAAGCAAGAAAAAGCATGAAAAGTCATGAAAAGGCATAAAAAGTCATGAAAAGGCATGAAAAGGCAAGAAAAGTCATGAAAAGGCATGAAAGTCATGAAAAGGCAAGAAAAGGGAAGAAAAGGCAAGAAAAGGCATGAAAAGGTAAGAAAAGGCAAGAAAAGGCATGAAATGGCAAGAAAAGGCATGAAAAGGCAAAAAAATGCATGAAAAGGCAAGAAAATGCATGAAAAGGCAGGAAATGGCAAGAAAAGGCATGAATAGTCAAGAAAAGGTATGAAAAGGCAAGGAAAGGCAAGGAAAGGCATGAAAAGGCAAGAAAAGGCAAGAAAAGGCAAGGAAAGGCATGAAAAGGCAAGAAAAGGCATGAAAAGCCAAGAAAAGGAAAGAAAAGGCATGAAAAGGCAAGAAAAGGCATGAAAAGGCAAGAAAAGGCATGAAAAGGCATGAAAAGTCATGAAAAGGCATGAAAAGGCAAGAAAAGGAATGAAAAGGCAAGAAAAGGCATGAAAAGGCAAGAAAGGTCATGAAAAGGTAAGAAAAGTCATGAAAAGGCATGAAAAGGCATGAAAAGGCAAGAAAAGGCAAGAAAAGGCATGAAAAGGCAAGAAAAGTCAAGAAAAGTCATGAAAAGGCATGAAAAGGCAAGAAAAGGCAGAAAAGGCATGAAAAGGCAAGAAAAGTCATGAAAAGGCATGAAAAGGCAAGAAAAGGCAAGAAAAGGCATGAAAAGGTAAGAAAAGTCATGAAAATGCATGAAAAGGCAAGAAAAGGAATGAAAAGGCAAGAAATGGCAAGAAAAGGCAAGAAATGGCATGAAAAGGCAAGAAAAGGTATGAAACGATAAGAAAAGACAAGGAAAGGCATGAAAAGGCATGAAAAGGCAAGAAAAGGCATGAAAAGGCAAGAAAAGGCATGAAAAGGCATGAAAAGACAAGAAAAGGAAAGAAAAGGCATGAAAAGGCAAGAAAAGGCATGAAAAGGAAAGAAAAGGCATGAAAAGTCATGAAAAGGCATGAAAAGGAAAGAAAAGGAATGAAATGGCAAGAAAAGGCATGAAAAGGCAAGAAAAGTCATGAAAAGGTAAGAAAAGTCATGAAAAGGAATGAAAAGGCATAAAAAGGCAAGAAAAGGGAAGAAAAGGCATGAATAGGCAAGAAAAGTTAAGAAAAGGCATGAAAAGTAAAGAAAAGTTATGAAAATGCAAGAAAAGGTAAGAAAAGGCATGAAAAGGCAAGAAAAGGCGAGAAAAGGCATGAAAAGGCAAGAAAAGGCAAGAAAAGGCATGAAAAGGCATGAAAAGGCATGAAAAGGCAAGAAAAGTCAAGAAAAGTCATGAAAAGGTATGAAAAGGCAAGAAAAGGCATGAAAAGGCATGAAAAGTCATGAAAAAGGCATGAAAAGGCAAGAAAAGGCAAGAAAAGGCATGAAAAGGTAAGAAAAGTCATGAAAAGGCATGAAAAGGCAAGAAAGGGAATGAAAAGAGAAGAAATGGCAAGAAAAGGCAAGAAATGGCATAAAAAGGCAAGAAAAGGCATTAAAACGGTAAGAAAACACAAGGAAAGGCATGAAAAGGAATGAAAAGGCATGAAAAGGCAAGAAAAGGCATGAAAAGATAAGAAAAGGAAAGAAAAGGCATGAAAAGGCAAGAAAAGGCATGAAAAGGCAAGAAAAGGCATGAAAAGTCATGAAAAGGCATGAAAAGGCAAGAAAAGGAATGAAATGGCAAGAAAAGGCATGAAAAGGCAAGAAAAGTCATGAAAAGGTAAGAAAAGTCATGAAAAGGAATGTAAAGGCATGAAAAGGCAAGAAAAGGGAAGAAAAGGCATGAATAGGCAAGAAAAGTTAAGAAAAGGCATGAAAAGTAAAGAAAAGTTATGAAAATGCAAGAAAAGGTAAGAAAAGGCATGAAAAGGCAAGAAAAGGCGAGAAAAGGCATGAAAAGGCAAGAAAAGGCAAGAAAAGGCATGAAAAGGCAAGAAAAGGAAAGAAAATGCATAAAAAGGCAAGAAAAGGCATGAAAAAGCAAGAAAAAGCATGAAAAGTCATGAAAAGGCAAGAAAAGTCATGAAAAGGCATGAAAGGCAAGAAAAGTCATGAAAAGGCATGAAAAGGCATGAAAAGGCATGAAAAGGCAAGAAAAGGCATGAAATGGTAAGAAAAGGCATGAAATGGCAAAAAAATGCATGAAAAGGGATGAAAAGGCAAGAAAATGCATAAAAATTCAAGAAAATGCATGAAAAGGCAAGAAATGGCAAGGAAAGGCAAGAAAAGGCAAGAAAAGGCATGAAAAGTCAAGAAAAGGCATGAAAATGCATGAAAAGGCATGAAAATGCAAGAAAAGGCATGAAAATGCATGAAAAGGCAAGAAAAGGCATGAAAAGGCATGAAAAGACAAGAAAAGGTAAGAAAGGGCATGAAAAGGCAAGAAAAGTCTTGAAAAGGCATGAAAAGGCAAGAAAAGGCATGAAAAGGCAAGAAACGGCACAAAAAGGCAAGAAAAAGAAAGAAAAGGCATGAAAAGGCAAGAAAAGGCAAGAAAAGGCAAGAAAAGGAAAGAAAATGCATAAAAAGGCAAGAAAAGGCGTGAAAAAGCAAGAAAAAGCATGAAAAGTCATGAAAAGGCAAGAAAAGTCATGAAAAGGCATGAAAAGGCAAGAAAAGTCATGAAAAGGCATGAAAAGGCAAGAAAAGACAAGAAAAGGAATGAAAAGGCATGAAAAGTCAAGAAAAGGTATGAAAAGGAAAAAAAATGCATGAAAAGGTATGAAAAGACAAGAAAAGGCATGAAAAGGCAAGAAAATGCATGAAAAGGCAAGAAATGGCAAGGAAAGGCAAGAAAAGGCAAGAAAAGGCATGAAAAGTCAAGAAAAGGCATGAAAATGCATGAAAAGGCATGAAAATGTAAGAAAAGGCAAGAAAATGCATGAAAAGGCAAGAAAAGTCATGAAATGGCATGAAAAGGCAAGAAAAGTCATGAAAAGGCATGAAAAGGCAAGAAAAGTCGTGAAAAGGCATGAAAAGGCAAGAAAAGAAAGAAAAGGCATGAAAAGGCAAGAAAATGTATGAAAGGGCAAGAAAGGGCATGAAAAGGCAAGAAAAGGCATGAAAAGGCATGAAAAGGCAAGAAAAGTCATCAAAAGGCAAAAAAAAGGCAAGAAAAGGCATGAAAAGGCAAGAAAAGGCATGAAAAGGCATGAAAAGGCAAGAACAGGCATGAAAAGGCAAGAAAAGGCATGAAAAGGCAAGACAAGGTATGAAAAGGCAAGAAAAGGCATGAAAAGGCAAGAAAAGCCATGAAAAGTCAAGAAAAGGCAAGAAAAGGCATGAAATGGCAAGAAAAGGCATGAAAAGGAAAAAAAAGGCATGAAAAGGGATGAAAAGGCAAGAAAATGCATGAAAAGGCAAGAAAATGCAAGAAAAGGCAGGAAATGGCAAGGAAAGGCAAGGAAAGGCAAGAAAAGGCAAGAAAAGGCATGAAAAGTCAAGAAAAGGCATGAAAATGCATGAAAAGGCATGAAAATGCAAGAAAAGGCATGAAAATGCTTGAAAAGGCAAGAAAAGTCATGAAAAGGCATGAAAAGGCATGAAAAGGCAAGAAAAGGTAAGAAAGGGCATGAAATGGCAAGAAAAGGCATGAAAAGGCATGAAAAGACTTGAAAAGGCATGAAAAGGCAAGAAAAGGCAAGAAAAGGCATGAAAAGGCAAGAAAAGGCACAAAAAGGTAAGAAAAAGAAAGAAAAGGAATGAAAAGGCAAGAAAAGGCAAGAAAAGGCAAGAAAAGGCAAGAAAAGGAAAGAAAATGCATAAAAAGGCAAGAAAAGGCGTGAAAAAGCAAGAAAAAGCATGAAAAGTCATGAAAAGGCAAGAAAAGTCATGAAAAGGCAAGAAAAGTCATGAAAAGGCATGAAAAGCCAAGAAAAGTCATGAAAAGGCATGAAAAGGCAAGAAAAGGCAAGAAAAGGAATAAAAAGGCATGAAAAGTCAAGAAAAGGTATGAAAAGGCAAAAAATGCATGAAAAGGTATGAAAAGACAAGAAAAGGCATGAAAAGGCAAGAAAATGCATGAAAAGGCAAGCAAAGGCAAGAAAAGGCAAGAAAAGGCATGAAAAGTCAAGAAAAGGCATGAAAATGCATGAAAAGGCATGAAAATGTAAGAAAAGGCAAGAAAATGCATGAAAAGGCAACAAAAGTCATGAAATGGCATGAAAAGGCAAGAAAAGTCATGAAAAGGCATGAAAAGGCAAGAAAAGGCTTGAAAAGGCATGAAAAGGCAAGAAAAGTCATGAAAAGGAAAGAAAAAGCAGGAAAAGGCATGAAAAGGCAAGAAAAGGTAAGAAAAGGCATGAATAGGCAAGAAAAGGCATGAAAAGGCATGAAAAGGCAAGACAAGGTATGAAAAGGCAAGAAAAGGCATGAAAAGGCAAGAAAAAGTCATGAAAAGGCATGAAAAGGCAAGAAAAGGCAAGAAAAGGTAAGAAAAGGGATGAAAAGGCATGAAAAGGCATGAAAAGCCATGAAAAGGCAAGAAAAGTCATGAAAAGATATGAAAAGGCAAGAAAAGGCAAGAAAAGGCATGAAAAGGCAAGAAAAGGTATGAAAAGGTAAGAAAACGAAAGAAAATGCATAAAAAGGTAAGAAAAGGTAAGAAAAGAAAAAAAAGGGAAGAAAAGGCATGAAAAGGTAAGAAAACGAAAGAAAATGCATAAAAAGGCAAGAAAAGGCGTGAAAAAGCAAGAAAAAGTATGAAAAGTCATGAAAAGGCAAGAAAAGTCATGAAAAGGCATGAAAAGGCAAGAAAAGTCATGAAAAGGCATGAAAAGTCATGAAAAGGCAAGAAAAGGGAAGAAAAGGGAAGAAAAGGCATGAAAAGGTAAGAAAAGGCAAGAAAAGGCATGAAATGGCAAGAAAAGGCATGAAAAGGCAAAAAATGCATGAAAAGGCAAGAAAATGCATGAAAAGGCAGGAAATGGCAAGAAAAGGCATGAATAGTCAAGAAAAGGTATGAAAAGGCAAGGAAAGGCAAGGAAAGGCATGAAAAGGCAAGAAAAGGCATGAAAAGGCAAGAAAAAGGCATGAAAAGCCAAGAAAAGGAAAGAAAAGGCATGAAAAGGCAAGAAAAGGCATGAAAAGGCAAGAAAAGGCATGAAAAGGCATGAAAAGTCATGAAAAGGCATGAAAAGGCAAGAAAAGGAATGAAAAGGCAAGAAAAGGCATGAAAAGGCAAGAAAGGTCATGAAAAGGTAAGAAAAGTCATGAAAAGGCATGAAAAGGCAAGAAAAGGCAAGAAAAGGCAAGAAAAGGCATGAAAAGGCAAGAAAAGTCAAGAAAAGTCATGAAAAGGCATGAAAAGGCAAGAAAAGGCATGAAAAGGCATGAAAAGGCAAGAAAAGTCATGAAAAGGCATGAAAAGGCAAGAAAAGGCAAGAAAAGGCATGAAAAGGTAAGAAAAGTCATGAAAATGCATGAAAAGGCAAGAAAAGGAATGAAAAGGCAAGAAATGGCAAGAAAAGGCAAGAAATGGCATGAAAAGGCAAGAAAAGGCATGAAACGGTAAGAAAAGACAAGGAAAGGCATGAAAAGGCATGAAAAGGCAAGAAAAGGCATGAAAAGGCAAGAAAAGGCATGAAAAGACAAGAAAAGGAAAGAAAAGGCATGAAAGGCAAGAAAAGGCATGAAAAGGAAAGAAAAGGCATGAAAAGTCATGAAAAGGCATGAAAAGGCAAGAAAAGGAATGAAATGGCAAGAAAAGGCGTGAAAAGGCAAGAAAAGTCATGAAAAGGTAAGAAAAGTCATGAAAAGGAATGAAAAGGCATAAAAAGGCAAGAAAAGGGAAGAAAAGGCATGAATAGGCAAGAAAAGTTAAGAAAAGGCATGAAAAGTAAAGAAAAGTTATGAAAATGCAAGAAAAGGTAAGAAAAGGCATGAAAAGGCAAGAAAAGGCGAGAAAAGGCATGAAAAGGCAAGAAAAGGTAAGAAAAGGCATGAAAAGGCAAGAAAAGGAAAGAAAATGCATAAAAAGGCAAGAAAAAGCATGAAAAAGCAAGAAAAAGCATGAAAAGTCATGAAAAGGCACGAAAAGTCATGAAAAGGCATGAAAAGGCAAGAAATGTCATGAAAAGGCATGAAAAGGTATGAAAAGGCAAGAAAAGACAAGAAAAGGCATGAAAAGGCAAGAAAAGGCAAGAAAAGGCATGAAATGGCAAGAAAAGGCATGAAAAGGAAAACAAATGCATGAAAAGGGATGAAAAGGCAAGAAAATGCATGAAAAGGCAAGAAAATGCAAGAAAAGGCAAGAAATGGCAAGGAAAGGCAAGGAAAGGCAAGAAAAGGCAAGAAAAGGCATGAAAAGTCAAGAAAAGGCATGAAAATGCATGAAAAGGCATGAAGATGCAAGAAAAGGCATGAAAATGCATGAAAAGGCAAGAAAAGTCATGAAAAGGCATGAAAAGGCATGAAAAGGCAAGAAAAGGTAAGAAAGGGCATGAAATGGCAAGAAAAGGCATGAAAAGGAAGGAAAAGGCAAGAAAAGACTTGAAAAGGCATGAAGAGGCAAGAAAAGGCAAGAAAAGGCATGAAAAGGCAAGAAAAGGCACAAAAAGGTAAGAAAAAGAAAGAAAAGGCATGAAAAGGCAAGAAAAGGCAAGAAAAGGCAAGAAAAGGAAAAGAAAATGCATAAAAAGGCAAGAAAAGGCGTGAAAAACCAAGAAAAAGCAAGAAAAGTCAAGAAAAGGCAAGAAAAGTCATGAAAAGGCAAGAAAAGTCATGAAAAGCCATGAAAAGGCAAGAAAAGGCAAGAAAAGGAATGAAAAGGCATGAAAAGTCAAGAAAAGGTATGAAAAGGCAAAAAAATGCATGAAAAGGTATGAAAAGACAAGAAAAGGCATGAAAAGGCAAGAAAATGCATGAAAAGGCAAGCAAAGGCAAGAAAAGGCAAGAAAAGGCATGAAAAGTCAAGAAAAGGCATGA